>CM075347.1:92357500-93557500 GCA_037693485.1 Kitagawia praeruptora | reverse complement strand
TGGAAGAGCAAGAGGAGGTTCTTGTTCGAGGGGAGGCATTGACGAATGGACGTCAATGGCTTGATTGGGTACTGTTCAATCCGATGTGGGTATTGGGTTGAAGGGGAGGATTGTTGGGTTTCAACCCAATATGGTATTATTGGTTTGGGTGGTTTAAGATATATATTGGTAAGATAATAATTGTATGTGTAGACAATTATTATATATGGTATGTCTTGATCACTAAGTTGGGAAATTAGGTGCCAAGAATTAGAAGGCTTGTATAACAAGTATGGTAAGACTTGTACAACAAGTATGGTAAGTCTTGGTGGCTAAGTTTTGGATGACTATATATACATAGTCATATTGTATTTGTTTGATATAGAGGTGAAAGCTTAAGAGATGTAGTCTTAAGTATTGTTTGGGAGATGCTTGAGCATTGTTGGCTCAAGTATCAGGGTTGGGACACCGTTAAGGTGTTATTGTTTTGATGTATTGTTGATTATTGTTAAGATTAATAATACGAGTTTGGGGCGTGGGTGTTTCCACGTCAAGTATTTGTGTGTTCTTGTTTTGCGCTTTGGTAGATCTTGTCAATTATTGATTGGTGTGTGCGCGCGCTCTGTATTGGTTGTTTGTGAATCTCAAATTGTGTGTAAGTCCCCTAACCTAACATAAACGATAGAGTGTTGCAGCAAATCTGTTTCTTGAACATGTAACCTGTCACGGGCTTTGACTGAGAAAATACCCAAATCAAATAATTGAAGGTGACAGCAACCTTAACCACTGAGTCTGCTGTCAAAGTAATATTTAGTAGTTGACAATACGAGCTCCCGCCAATGTTGCTGTCGGAACTCCAGACTTGCTGTCAAGTGTGAGAATGTTACTGTCCCATGCTTCAGCCAATGTTGCTGTCAGATGTAGCTTTGTCGTGACTTTGCAACATTTGTCTTCTTGTAACTTTACTGTCAAGAACATGACAGTAACTTTTATTCTTGCTGTCTTCTGGATGTATTCCTTGAGGCTTGAACAAATGTATGAACTTCTTCCAAATCATACAATTATTACATGACAGCAATTATTCGAATACGAAGACATACTCTGGCTGTGACAGTATGTTCAACTTAGTAAAAACTAAAGTACAAGGAAATATAGTTAAGTTGTCTCTATGTTATCACCCATAAATCCCAACATGGTTACAACTCAAACCTATAGACTTTCTAAGAATATATCACGTATATAATATATTAAGAGTTCGAGAGAATCTTTAAGAATATAGCAATGAAAGCACTGAGTTGAAAGTGTTCTTATTTCAATTAGTTCATAACAAAACAAATACAAGAACATGTATTTAAAGACATACAACTAATGGTCAAAAACTAATCCAACAATTTGCAACATTCATAATCCAATTCTAACGTTAAAATTAGTTAGACTTGTTTTTAATATTAATGTAAACGTAAGACAGAAGGTTTAAACAGAAAAGATCGTTTATAAAGTAAACCGTATAACGTAAACCGACAGTTTGTATGTATAAACATGGATATGAGAAAGTAAAAGAGATGTTGTTAGAGTTAAAAACTAACTCCTACAATTTAGGAAATCTGTTTTGGTATTTAGAAAACGTTTAAACTTCAGCTATATACTCCGTAATATATTATATGAGTAATGCTATAGCCACCAAATTGGGTACCAAATTTTGACACCAAATGATGTGGCACTAATAAGTTGGCATTTTGTGATGTTTTAATTGGATGGCCCTGGCGGGCCCATTATTATTATTAGGGGTGTTCACGGATTGGTTTGGTCCGGATTCTTGATTTTTCCGAACCAAACCAATATAAACGGTTTTTCAAAAATCAAAACCAAACCAGACCAGTTAGATGCCAAGACCAAACCAAACCAGACCATAGAAGAACGGATTGGTCCGGTTTCGAACCACGGTTTGAACTTTATACCATATTATTTTTTTTAATTTTTGTTAAACTTAAAAATGAAATTGTAATTTAAATAAATATAAATAAAATTTAATAAACATAAATATTATACACTACATATATGTATTACAATATTTATTTATCAATCTTTAGTCTCCTGTTTACGTATTACATTTATATAATTCAATTGAATTTATATAAATAGTAAACAAATTAATTTAGTGTAGAATTACAAAATATTGATAATTAACTCAATATTAGAATTATTAAGTAATTTAATTTTTTTATTAAATATACGTATATACATTACGTACTATAAGTTATAATCTTAACTTATAATTATCTACTAGAATTTTTAGCATATTATTATATAACGGTCCGGTTTGGTTTAACCGGTTTTAAAATATTGAAAACCATAACCAAACCATTTATGCATAAACGGTCCGGTTAACCGAACCACTAACAACGGTTTTAACGGTTTCGGTTTTTGTTGGTTCGGATTGTTGTGGTCCGGTCCGGATTCGCGGTTTGACGGATTGTTTGAACACCCCTAATTATTATAACCAATCAAATTAATGCCATGTCATTTGGTGTCAAAATTTGGGAACTAATTTGATGGCTGTAGCATTTTTCATATTATATATGTATAGTTGCACTCTAGATAGAACACCTTATATATATGCAATAAAGAAAATCTTCATAAAACTTTATTTTTCATTAAAATTGATTTGTTATGATAAGTATCACAAATTTTATCAATAATTAAATGTAACATATAATCTCATCTAAATTTAAAAATCAAATGTTACATAGAATACACTATATAATCTTATATATATATATATATATATATATAACAATAAAATTATTTGTAAGTATGTTACATTTGATCCTAATTTTTGGTTAGATTCTATTTTTATTCATAAAACATCATTTTTGATGTAAAAATTAGAATTTAAATGCGATTTTATGTAAGATTCTATGATAATCTTTATTGTTCTCTTCATGGAGCTGTGGCCATATATGTATTATATAATCAAGAAAAATGCTAGAGGTACCAAAAAATTGTTACCAAATGATGTGTTATTTTTTGATTGATTATAGTTGTAATGGGCCCGCCAGGACCATCCAATAAAAATATTTCAAAATGACAACTAATTAGTGCCATGTCATTTGGTACCTGTAGCAGCAGTGGCGGAACCAGGATCGATTTGTAGGAGGGCTGAAAAATGTGTTGGCTCTCGCGCGAAGCGCGAAAAATTTTGTACTTCGGATCCGGCGCGAAGCGCGATTTTTTTTTTTATAGTTCGAAATCATTGCTTCATCTTGACTTATATCAATAAGATTAAGAAAAAATAATTAAAGAACTACCTTTATAAAGTGGTGAATCTCTTATTCTATGAATTTGGATGAGATTGTGTGAAGTTATTGGCTTGGCCAAGGCTTGGAATTTTAAATTTCAAAATTTGACCTAGGCTATTAAAAAATATATATAATCATTCTCAAAATTAACCCGGTTTAAAAAAAAAAATTTACTTAATTTTTTCGGTTCGACCCGGGCTAGCGCCTGGGCTAGCCCCCTAGTTCCGTCCTGTGTAGGAGTACTCTATAATCAAAGAGCCCTTACAGACGTGTACGAGAATTCCCCGAAAGATCTCCATGATTTTCGCACTTCTATTCAATTTTCTGGTATTCTGGACATACGACTTTGGCTTGCTTTTGAATTGTATGACATTCGAGCAGCATTCCTTGCAGAGTTGTTCAGCCAATAAAAATGACTCATCCTGCAATTTTCTTGCATTGAGTTTTGGGCACATTATGAACGAGTGTTCTTTTATATCTGTCCTGTGCTTTTAATGCTAAAAGAAGCATAAGGGAACATATTGGTATATCACATCTCATGTACAAGGCCATATTGGTGATATACTGTACTTACATTATGCAACCACATTAGGTGCAATCGTCTCCTTTTTTATTCTGATAAAATAGCTCTTCAGTACCCTAATCTATATGATACATATATGCAATCATATATGTTTTCAAATTTAATTCTTGTTAAATAGTTCTGCAAATATTTATGAATGTTAATGGTCTATTATATTGGTATCGCAGCAAATATATACAAATTGATTAGGATAATGCCGGCTAGTTCAAATCATGTAGGCTTCTTTGGTCACTGCTTTTAGAATCTGCACCAGAATTACGAAGTTTTTTTTTTCATAGATCAAGTTCCTGCGGAAGGAAACATACACAAAGTTTTATTAATTTGGGAAAGTAACACCTGCTAGAATTTACATCTAATGCATTTTTAAACAATTGGTTCTATAGACAATTTCATGTTAAGTTTGGTTGAAATAATGGAAGGCAAGAACTAAGACTTTGGTGGAGTACAATTGCGAACAAAATTAAAAATTCATAGTGTAAAGAGTGAAAACTGAGAGTTGATAAGTTCCTGAAAAATTTTAGGACCGAGGAATGAATACTCAAACCAAATTGGTGGCATTGACGTCTGGTTTCAATCACTATATATGCATTTAATGGAGAGAACGACGTAAATTATGATCTTTATCCGAATAGTACAAATTTTATTCCTTACAAGGTATAATCATATGATGCTATTAGAGCTGTAATATAATTTACAGAATATGAATATGGAATAACGGAAGCACTTGGTACCTTCAAAACTTTACAAGGTATCATCAATCATAGCTGCATTAGAACATGATGTGTACTGGGAGTTCACTGATGTCTCAGGCTGACCAACTCAATGTCAAAAACAAGTGTGCCTAGTGTGGAGCCTTCGCCATTGGCCATGCGTGTCGGATTAAAAATGGTAGTAAATAACCTCTGCCTGTCAAAATACTGCGAAGTACAGAGAAAACTGAAATATATTTAAACAATAACATCAAATGACAGTAGAATCAAGTTAAAAATAATGTTGTTTGTTTATCTTAATCTCTTAATCGCCTCCTGCAGACTTATAGTCTGCATTGATATTTGTAACCAAGCTTGATCTCTTTCTCTTTCCCCTCTCCTAAGTTTTCATCTGCCATCATCCTTGACTTACCAACTATTTCTGTGCAACTATAATATGCCCCCCTGTTGATAAACTCTTACTGAAGCCAGCTTTTTTATGTCCATCTATAGGGCCCCTGATGATAAACTATTAAACTCTCTCACTCTAGTAACTATTAAACTCTCTCACTCTAGTAACTATTAAACTCTCTCACTCTAGTGAGTTTTTTCTGTGCAACTATATGCCCTCCTGCTTATTAACTCTCTTCCTCTAGTCCACTTTGTCACTGTATATAGTAACAACACCAATATCTGGTTATTTTTTACGAGATATAATGGCCCTTTTGTATATATGAGCAAAAGAGATGCATCCCTAAGACCCTAACTGAACACTAGCATCGATGTTCTGAACATTTCCTTCATGTTCTAAGTGTACTCATTACTGAGCTGTGCTTTTCACCTATAACTAACATAAAAAAATTTAAAATTCTATTTTGGAATTTGAAAAAGGTTGTTAATTATTGTTCCTCTGAGAGAAATGAATCAATATTGGAGCATGAGAAGTGAGAATGGAAGAATATTAATTTCTGCTGATTTATAAAGAACCAATGAACTTCTCTGCATGGCTGATTCTGGTTCTTTTCTAAACATGATGACGAAGATGCATTTAGAGTGTAATACATGAGAGAGAGAGAGAGAGAGTACACACATTTGGTGGTAATGGTTCTTGTAACATGTTCTGATACCCTTGCGATGGAGGAATTACTACCCTTTGAATGCTGCCCACTTTCATAGATCTTACCGCTGCTTGAATCCCTGGTATCACCTGGAATTGTTAAACATAATAATACTGATAAATAAAACGTGCAATGTAATTTAGTATAGAAATTTATGGGTATATGATGCTAAATTCAGTCAGTGTAGAGTTTAAGTATTGCAGTTTTTATGCTTTGATATTTTTTGTGACAAGTTGGATAAATACGGCATCCACTAACCAAGCTACAGGGTAATATCTTGCCCAAAAAAGAAAAAGATTCTATGGGTGAATAGGTCTTTGTTGTAATGTTTTGGTCATTTAGACTTGAGAAGCAACCGAGCAAACCAACGGAAAGTAGCAGTGCGCCGTGCGCGCTAACCAGGACCTGTCTCTTCCTATTTGTGTGTTTTTTCTGAGTTGTTTGTGCAATCAGATGAGAAATTCTAATGTATTGCATAATTTAATCCACAACCAGAACCTTCAAATAACTGTGTGATCAACACTTAAAAGTGAGCAAGCCTCTAAATTGAGGGTAATGTATTGGGATAATCTATATTGCGGGTCAACAGATAACAAATTCAAGCTACACAGCAAACAGTTAAGTACATAAATAGTAAATTCAGTAGCTAATTATTTTAGGGAATCCAGAACTAACATTGTCAGACCCGAGGATGAAGCTGAAGGGAATCGGTTCCCCAGTTTCGTCTTTATGATCATATGTTGAATCAAAACGCCATCCTTGCTTTGCTGCCAACCTTCCATAGTAATGAATCGCAACCTTCAAGTCGAATTATAAATTAATTGTTCTTATGTGAAAAATCAGCAATATTGCAAGCCTAATGATGCATTCTCATGTATGATCAGGTTAAATTTGTCAGTTGTACAATTTTTTTTTTTGAATTTATTTTAGTAAAGATTCGGTAAATAAAAAGCATGCATAAGCGAACCTGATCCCCGTCAACGGGAAGTTCACCTTGAGCAACGCGAAGATCCAAGACCTTGACTCCCCCAGAATTTGGGAGTTCCGAAAAGTCAGAAATGGTGGTTGGTTTAGCGAGGGCAGTACATGTGGAATATGTAAGTAGAGATAATGTAGTTGATACAGAGGAGAGAAAGAGAGCTCTTCTTGAGGTGAATTCAACAGAAGAAGCTGATGCGCATACTTGTTTGGGTTGTTTTTGAGGGACAGGAGATAAGCGGGTGGTCACAGGGTGAGGAACATGGACGCAGGAAACTGATGCCATGCACTCTATTATCCTTATCCTTTGAGTTAGCCTTTGGACATTAGCATTTAGCCCTCACCCACCTTTACTTTTTAAGAGAATAAAAAGTTTTATTACATAATTTTAAACATTTGATTTGATAATTTATTTTAATTAAGTAGTATTAGTATTCAAATCTCCGCCAGGATCTTTACAAAATATTCATTTTGTTCTTTTCCGAGTATAGATAAAATGTGCGTACATTTTATTAATTCAAAACTTTGTTCTTTGAGTCATACTATACTGGATAAATTTAATTTTATTCGACGAATGCAATTCTTTTAAAAACATATAAATGATGTCTAATAAAGAGTTTCTCAATGTTGCAAACTTACAATGCACAATTTTTTAAGAGCATGGATATCTAATGATCTTTACTTGATGATTCAACTATCCGATTATGAAAATTATGCACCCATATCATTATTCAACGATTTTCTTGTAGCTTTAAGGCGTCGTTTAATTTTTGAATCAGTAAAAAAAAAAAAAAAGATGTTTGTCAAATTTTTGTTACTTTGGAGGACAGCTGGGTTGAAGTTTAGTCAATTATATGAGAATATTTCGTAGTAGATTTAAGCATGACCACCTTCACATAGGTCTCCATCGAATTATTTGTGGATTACACTATTTGTTTCTCTCCTAAATTTCATTACTGGTAGTAAATAGGTCTCACAACTTACTTGTATAGTTGTGTATATACATTTCAATACAATGTTGATTTTTCATTTCAAATCAATAGTAACTGCTAAAGCTTAAGAAGTATTTGTATCAGCTTAATCAACAGCGCTGCTGATGACAACTACTGCTAGAGACCTGCGTTTTTGTTTTTCTACTTAATCTACAGCAGGCAATGCAGATGTTGATCCAACATACAATGTGACCTGTCTTAATAGAGGAATGTATTATCTAACAATGCAAAGCTAGGAGGTCAGAAAACACAGTGCACTGTATGCTACAGCTTCCAAATGAAATTAAACAACAGAGGACAGAAACAATAACAATGAAACCACTGAGTGTTCGAAAATTCATGAACACATTTAGGGCCGAAAATATCAACTTTTCGTACTTCTGGGTTACTGGTGACACTGGAAAGGGTCTGCTCGTCCAGTGTGTAGTCATTACCCCTCCTTTTTAATTAATAATTTTTCCCTACTGAAATAGAAAAATAAAACATCCACGATCTCCACCTGCGCACGGATTTTAGAAGTTCTAAAGTTGTAAAATTATCTGTAGATAGTGCTTCCTTTTGTTAATGATGCTTAAGCAAGTTTTTATTGGATATGAATAGAACAAAAAAGTACAAAGATGATAAACGAAGTATAATTTTTTTTTAATTATTAACTAATTGATTCAGTTACATTACGTTGTGTTTGGGTAGGATGAATGGAATGGATTAAACTACAAGAAGCTAATGGAGGATGGAGGGAAAATTTGAAAAAAAAATGAGGGACTGCAAATTTGTTATGACAGAATTGTGAAAAAAATGGGTGCGACAATCTTATCAAATTGTGGGGTTTGAGCTATAACTTAGGTTGTTAGTAATGGAATGGATGAATGAATAAAAGTCTTGAACATTTACCCATTTTATACTTCAAATCTCATTCCATTCCCTCCCATTTCATTCATCCCAGCAAAACACAACATTAATACCCTGGCGCAACAAAATCAAATGTCTGGCTTTAAATGATAGCAGTCTACTTTAATGTGTTTTGAATTTTCATGTTGCAGTTAATCGACAGTGATGATTTTTTTTTTTGCTAAGTGTGATGAAAACTTCCTAATTGTCCTAAAGTAAACCACATTTCCTAGAGTATCAGCCAGCAAACTTTACAAACTGTTGAAGCCATCACAGCCTGCTTCTTAGTTTTCCAACTAATAGAACCAATCAATATCTAATAACAAACCGAGGAGAAACAAAGGTTTTTGAAGAACCCTACTTAAATTTACATCCAGTTGCCATGGATTCTCAATGTCCAAGGCATATCACTCCTAATCGTATCACTATTCACTCCTAATTTGTTCTCAACAATAAAGAAGTGCTATCCAATAATGTCAAGAGGAAAGGAAGAGAGAAATTCAACAAAGGATGTAAATTGAGGAAGAGAGAAATTCAACAATGGATATAATACTGTCAAATAATGTGTGCTAAATTGTCAGCTTAGTTAGGCACCGTCCTTGACTATTACAACCATAGTATAGACTTTGGTGTCTTAGTTCTTTTATATATAGGACTTGATAGAGCTCTTGTAAAAACACCAGATTATATACAATCTCTAGTTCATCTGTAAATCTCTCTCTATATGCTGTCATATAATTATAACATTTTTTTTTTTACCATCTTAGAATCTGAATATATATGTGATTATAGAGAGGGAAGAGAGAAATCAGTTGGGGTAGAAGAGAATTATATTCATACTTCTCCAAGTATTACAATGAGGTTATGCCTCTATTTATAGAACAAAATGATCAGCTGTCTATACATATAATCTACTACAATCTAGCCCCCATACTTGGACTATTGACTAGCCTACATTGTTGAACAATTCAGCCACACATTTGATGTCATTGCATATGTCATTTCTTATGATTATGTCATTGCATATGTCATTTCTTATGATATTTAACATGTTATAATTATATGACAGCATATAGAGAGAGATTTACAGATGAACTAGAGATTGTATATACTCTGGTGTTTTTACAAGAGCTCTATCAAGTCCTGTATATAAAAGAACTAAGACACCAAAATCTATACTATGGTTGTAATAGTCAAGGACGGTGCCTAACTAAGCTGACAATTTAGCACACATTATTTGACACACCCCCTCACTCGAAATCCCATCTTGGGATGAAATACCTATATTGGGATTGAAGAGTGGAACACTAGGAGCTCTTGAGCGTAACCTAGGTATTCAACTTGACCCATCTCTAGTAGAGCGGGCAATCGGATCGTGTCGTGTACTTTCGTGTCGTGTACTTTCGTGTTTCGTGTACTTGAAGGTGAAACCCGTATCCATCCGAAACAGGATTCGTGTACTTGAATATGAAACCCGTATCCACCCGAAATGAATTCGTGTACTTTCGTATCGTGTTTCGTGTATATATTATATAAAAATAAAAATAAAATTTAGTTAAAATTTATTAGTAAATATTATATTCATATGAAATATACATTAAATATTTTACATTTCCATATATAAATATAAATACAACTCTATAAAAACTTGTAAATATGTATATTTTTGTGTAAAATATATATCCTTATAAAAAAATATTAATATATACATAAAATCTATAAGTAGTAAATTATTAACATCTTTATTTCGTGTACTTTCGTGTACTTTCGTGTACCCAAAATGAAAACCCATATCCGACACTAAATCTATCGTTTAATTTCGTGTTCGTGTACTTTCGTGTTTCGTGTACTAAAAATCAAACCCATATCCGTATTTTTTCGTGTCGTTTCGTGTCGTGTTCACGTGTCGTGTACCAAATTGCCAGGTCTAATCTCTAGGAATTGAAGACCCATCTTGAGATTTACTCATCTTGGAGTTAAAGATCCATCTTGAGATTGCCCATCTTGGGATTCACCTATCTTGGGAATATGTAATTGAGAATGTTGGGATATCGGGACTCGAATTTTCGACCACACAATATATTTTAGGCAATGTGAAAATACAGAAAGTTTTGTTTGTTAGCTCTATAGTAGATAGCCATCTTATTAAGAGGTTTTCGACCCCCATCTTATTAAGAGGTTTTCGACCCCTTTTACCACTGCCAGGAATTTTGTTTGTCGCCTGATTCTACATCGGCAGAATTGGCTGATGAAGGTCCTGGTGAATTTGTCTCCATTCGAGACAATAGCTGACGAAGGGAACTGAGTTCAGTCGCACTCATTGCCCCCGTTGTTGAGATAGCAGAATCAACACGTTCTTCTGACGCAGTGTGATGAGCACTATAGTGAGTGCCTCTTCCTGAGCTTCTACCTGATGAATTGCCACGACCTCGTCCTCCTCGGCCACGACCTCGTAAGTGAGGATGTAAGATAAAGCATTCCTCACGAGAATGGTAAAACTTTTTACAATAGTCGCACTGGGGAACATCTTTTTCAACATTCGAAGCATCCACCATCTGTTCTGGTTTGCCTTGATTCTGAACACTTCTCGTAAAAAGTGCAGATCGATCAGGTACAGTATCAATCGGAGCCATGCTTTCTCTCCGACTCTCTTCAAGCTGCACACGGCCCTGTGCTTCTTCAACTGTAGGAAAGGGAATCTGACCAATGAGTTGATTCTTGATTGAATCATACTCCATTGTCAGTCCAGCAAGAAACTTCATCACTCTTTCTTCTTGTACCAATTTTTGGTACTTCTCTTGGTCTTCAGCCTGTTTACACTCGAACACAGTGTAGTGGTCTGACTCCTGCCATAGAGATGTGAGTTCTGAATAATATTCTGCCAATGTTCTGCCCCCTTGAGTTAGAGACCATATTGTCTGTTTGACCTCGAAATGTTTGGCCATATTACCCGAATATATGAGTATGTTCGGTTGATGGAATTCCAAACGGCTTCCGCAGTATCAAGAAATAGATAACTTTTGCGAATACGTAACTCCATAGAGTTAAACAACCATGACTTGACCATAGCATTCTCGCTATCCCAATCATCGAAGCTTGTATCATTTGCCAAGGGCTTCTTGGCCTTCCCATTGATATATTTCATCAATCGATGGGATTTAAGTGCAAGTGTGCAAGACTCCGACCATTCCAAAAAATTCTTTCCATCAAATTTAGGATTTACATATGGCGTACCATGAAATCCATATTTAACAGTCCCTTGATTAGTATTTTTACTTGTAACCGAATCATTCACAACCTCCGCCATTATTTTTTAGTAAGGAAATTACAAAGGTTCGGTTAATAACAACACTCTCCCTGACTACCCAAATATTTTAAAAGACAAGAATAAAAGCCTTGACTTAGTTATTGCAAACCCAAAAAAAGAACTACAAATTTATACTCCCAAGCCCAGTTAAACAAAACATAAGTTCAGGCCCACAACACCAAATACAGATCCAAGAAAAAACATACTAGCAGTCCCCATCCTCTCAAACAATACACACATATATATACGTGTATATATATAATTTGTATGAACTATACTGAATAAGGATGATATTACCACACATGGATTCGGAATGGAGTGAATATTACTCTTCCCTGAAGTCGTCCTGCCAAAAACTGGTCGGAGATGAGTTCACGCGCCGGCGCGTGAAGGGCGCGTCTGGCGGCAACTGATCTTTCTGGCGGCGAGTGGAAGAGCGTCTGAAATACTTGCTCGGCGAAAAACACAGCTGGTGGGTCACCTTTGAGTGAGCTAAAGGTTCTTCTTTAAAGAACAGTAGGTAGATGAGTTTCTGAGTATAAAGGTTTGGAAGAGACAATGAAATCCGGGCAACTTGCTGCTCCAGATGAATGAAAAGACTCTACTCAGTGGTATAGTTACATTTCAGTTTTGATAACTTTCGAAATTTTCTAATTTTGACAGTTTGTGTTTTCTGGGGTTTTTGGTTTCTTCGGGTCTGTTTCTTCCTGTTTTCTTGAAAACAAGGATATGAATCTCACGTTACCCGCTCTGATACCATGTTATAATTATATGATAGCATATAGAGAGAGATTTATAGATGAACTAGAGATTGTAAATAATCTGGTGTTTTTACAAGAGCTCTATCAAGTCCTATATATAAAACTTCTCTTCTTCTGTTCTTCTACTTATATACCCATATATATACACAGCTGCTACTACATACATTTTATCATGGTATCAGAGCAGGAGTAGAGAGGGGGAGAGTTTTTCAGTTGAAGCTTGTTGTTTTTCAAGGAAAACAGAAGCTGTCCAGAAGACACAAGCTGTCCAAAAGAAGAAGTTGTTCAGAAAGCTGCCCAGGAATGAAGAAGACCAGGCACACCTGGCATGCATGACACAGGTGCTAAAACAGGTACACATGGTGTTGGCCTGTCCACTGGCACCAGGTAAGAAAAGAAGCAGACTTAAGGGAAACCCCGGAAAAAAAAAAAAGAAC
This sequence comes from Kitagawia praeruptora, assembly GCA_037693485.1. NCBI lineage: Eukaryota > Viridiplantae > Streptophyta > Magnoliopsida > Apiales > Apiaceae > Kitagawia > Kitagawia praeruptora. The sequence goes on along the minus strand of CM075347.1, from coordinate 93,544,469 downwards.
AGTGAAAGGCGTGCACATGGATTTATGATTTTCTTAAGGGAAAATTTTGTCCGGATCTTTAATATAAGCATATCATTTTAGTTTAGGACCCCTGTTATAGATTTAATTGTGTAGTATTCAAGCGGTTGTTGATATTACGGTATCTCTCCGGTTTATTATGGTGCTGCAAATTAAATAGTTCAGAGGGCTTTATCGCGACGAAGAAGAAGCAGCAGAAGTAGTGTATAATACAGATACACACAGTTCACTGCTAATATATTTCTTTCAGGATTTTATCATGGCCTAAAAAATACTATGTGGTCGAAAGTTCGATAGCCGGTATCCCAAAAGACTCAAGAAACTCAAGATCGGTCAATCCTAAAATGGGTAGTTGGAACTTGGACGCTCAGATTAAGCTCAAGGGCTACTAGTGTCCACTCTTCAATCCCAAGAAAGGTCTTTCATCCGAAGATGGGATTTCGAGTGAGGGGACGTGTTAAATATCATAAGAAATGACATATGCAATGACATAATCATAAGAAATGACATATGCAATGACATCAAATGTGTGGCTGAATTGTTCAACAATGTAGGCTAGTCAATAGTCCAAGTATGTGGGCTAGATTGTAGTAGATTATATGTATAGACAGCTGATCATTTTGTTCTATAAATAGAGGCATAACCTCATTGTAATACTTGGAGAAGTATGAATATAATTCTCTTCTACCCCAACTGATTTCTCTCTTCCCTCTCTATAATCACATATATATTCAGATTCTAAGAAATACCCTCTAAACTGATGACCTCTATCTACTCATTTAGGTTTACTTAACTAATACCCCTAAAATTTATTAATTGGAAAGGCTTCTATTAAAATCGGAGTAGTACATTAAAAGAGAGTCAAATCATAAAGGGCAAGGTGAATGATATACGAGTGCTGATTATTTTTGTATTATATGAAGTTAATTTTCAATTTTAACACTCCCTTTATGCATGTTAAACAATATGTTAATATTTTATTATCCACACAATTTATTATTTTTTACATATTTTCTTCGCACATCACTCGTTCTATATGCTAGTGTTTTACACATGTAACACATTTCTAACCAATGTCACGTGTGTTGGCATGTAACACGTATTGCATGTAAAATTAAAATCTTCTTATTTCTAACCTATTTCACATGTGTCAGCATATGAAGAGTGTTGCATGTAGATTGAATATCTTATGCAACCAGTTACTATAAAAGCAGCTGAAAAACCGAACTCTTTGAGTATAATATATAAACTACAAAGTCGAAACACATGACAGGTGTTTGAACACTTGTAGTAGGCCCATCAGAGATATGAACAACTACGTACCCTAGAGTTCTGTGTAGTAATTTTCTGGTTTGAACCACAATGAGAAGTCGATGCCTTTTGTCTTCAAATTCTCAGTTGCTGGACCAATTCTCTCCAAGAGCTGCATTTTAAAAGCTATGAGATTAAGTGCTTTCATCTTGGGTCAAACATGGACAACGCAACCAATTATACAAGTTACCACTACTAATTAGACAATCCACCACTGAAACTAGGAAAGCCATTGGATGACAATAAGTCTATGGTCATAATTAATTTGTAGTTTTTATTATTAGAAAAAGTTAATATTTAAAACAAACATACTGTATGTGTCATGTGTGTGTCATGCGATTTTGGTTGCTTCACAATAAAGAATACAATTCGTCAAACATGTGGTTTTTCAGTTGATTACATTGAACGATAACTATCATGAACATTGAACGAACATGAAAAATCCACCCAAAATGGAAATCCTGAAGAGAAGTCTGATATCACAAGCAGGGTATATTTAAGTCTACTTTTCAAGGATTTTAGACTACACTAATGATCAAACCCATTGCTAATGCAAGAGCAGAAGTCTAACCTTTTCATGCAGCACACCATTGGATACCAAAACAGATCTATCAAACACAGAAAACTTTCCACCATCCATGCACGAAACTGTCCCACCAGCTTCTTCTACTATCTGCATGTTGTTTAAATGCTTAGAATACTTGAAAACATTGATGTGAGAATCATATCCTCGTTCATAGTATCACGAAATTGCCACCGCTAATTCTAGAGAAAATCAAAATTGACCACATTTTTGCACATTTTAGTTGGTTACTTGGTTGTGTGATACAATGACTTATTGGGTCATCAAACCTCAGGACAAGAAAATGAATTTCCAGAACAGATAAGGTTACATGTTATTGAGCTTGATTTTTCAAGTCCCTTTGGGACTTAATGAATTCTATTTAGATTTTTATCCATATAAGACAGTTGATTCAAGGCAGCAAACCTAAAGTAATCTATTGGTCTTTAAATGAGTTAATTTCCGGTAAGGGTCCCAAGATGTCAACAACAGTTTACTACTACTCTAAAAAGCTGAATGTTCCAGAGTATTATTCCATCAGTATATTTACTTGTCATAAGACCTTGAATGTTACTTAGGTAAGAACATAGACAGAAATGTCAAAAAAAAAAAGATGTTTGATGAAATTTCTGACTGCAGTATATCTTAATGACTATGCAAATGTTGTGTCGACAAAGTTGAACAGGAGGTCAACAGATACAATACCTAGTACATTGAAACATATAAAGTAATGCAATAATCATTTCATTTAGACTTTAAGTAAAAGGAAACTTCTACCAGCATATTCAATTATAGTGGAGTAAATAAATTGTTTTTTAACAACTATCATACCAAAACTCCTGCAGCCATATCCCATGGTTTTAGACGATATTCCCAGTATGATTCTACAATTCCCAAAGCTACGTGGCACATGTCTACAGAAGCAGCTCCCAGCCTTCTCACACCCTATACATATTAAAGCCACAGAAATGGCAGTGCAACGTATGGACGAATACGTTAGGTATGAGATATTACACAGAATTGTTTCTCTTAATGACAGTACAACAGTGGCAGAGCAAATAATTCATACCCTGCTAACGTCAGTGAATTCTTTGAATAAATTGATATTAGTAGCCCATGCATCATCGTGTTCATATCCAAAGCCAGTCACCAGAAGGGATTGCTCCACCTATAATGAAATATTACTTCAAAGGGTTGAAAGAAATTCTCAAATAAATTAATATGTTACACAGAAATTTTAATATTCTAAGTTGAAACACGCCCACTACACAAACCACATGCACACACAAGAAAATAATTGAATAAGATGAATACTCACCGACAGTAGTAAAGTAACTGAGAGAAAACCATAAAGTTATAGTTATATATAATTAATTTCTACACAATTTAAAATATTGACTAATTTAGAAGTATGTGCTGGTCCACATCTCCATTCCATACTGCTTCATATTTAACGCTTTGTTGTTTATGCTCTCTAGTAACTTTAGAATGTGCAAGAAATCAAAGGAGTAAAAGACTAAAATGAATTGCAAGAAACAAGGCGAAACCTACCCCCTGTTCAGAAATCAGATAATGAAAACATCTACTATATTAAACAATGTAACACGGACATTCAAAAGCTTTCATCTCACCTTATCAGTTTTACTAACATGAATTTTTTCTCCATTGCAATAAGCACCCCCACCTGAAATCACATGGATCATAAAGATATTTGCAAAATTAAAGAAAAGAACATATTATATGAGTCCTTATAAGGAACCTTCTTACCTGAAACTGCAGAAAATGTTCGTGTATTCCAGCACATAGGACCTCCAACAAACTCAACCTACAACAAAAAGACAAAAATGTAAATTCGAATGTAGTTAACAAATAAAATCCGATAACCAGACTTTTCTATAGTATCATTTACTCCGAATTACCGTTAAATAAGCAGACTAAACTAGCATTGGCTATCGTTGCCCAACAAAACCAATCTAGTAAAACAGACTAATCAATTTGAGACTTTGTCTTCAAGATGGAAAGAACTTTCCCACAAATCTGAATGTTATTCTTAGGAGCTAGTATAAGATTATCCTTATTATCTCCAGGCCCTAGAATCGGTGACAAGGAGATGCAAGAGCCGTTATTTTCTCTGTTCTTCATAATATTTGTGCCTACCTAATTGTCTATGTAAATAGCATAGAAACACCTATGACAGAGTGATGGGCACTGTTGAGGAATTTAAAATGTATACATGTGAAGACTGACTACTCATAGTAGACATGTACAAGGAGTCGTCAAACTTTTATAATAAGAAATACTTGGCTAACAAAATTGTTAGAATATAAGATATGATCCTGGTAAGCGGTCCTCCTAACACCTAAAGGTTTTAAAAGAACTAGTAACTTGCATAACGAACACTAAAAAACTTCCGAAGGCAAAGAAATTATCCATCATGGTTCCTTGTAAGTGTGTGCGTGCGCATGTTAGAAAAAAATACCATTACAAAATATGGAAAGACAGGAAAGGATACAAATAACACTGAAATGTGAGAAGTTTGTGGACAGAATGTGTTGGATACAGCAAGAAAGGACATAATAATGTTTAAAGGAACAATCGAAGCAACAAATTATTATTTAGAAACAGGTCTTGCACTACTAGCAAGAATTTTCAGACTAAAATTAATTTTAAAAAATTTCAATAGAGGCTGGCAAAATTTTTAAAGAAGTATCCAGTGAGTAGTGTCTTAACTCTTAGTATCTTATCCAAAGGACAGCTGAGGGCCTTAAGTGGAAATTCTCAGAGTGTTATAGCCAAACAATTTTTATGAACACAAATAAATATACTATCATATTATTCACGGCATCAAATAAAAGGACTGGAGAAAAACTAAGCTAGCTGATATTCTGTTTGTGGTCCATTGGCATAACGCTGTACTCACAAATTTTTAAAATTATGTTAACGTATTTGGAAACTGCATCATCAAACTGCTAAAGAGAGGTTTGCAAGATGTGTTATTTAAGGCAAAAGAATTTTAACATATGCTAAAAAGGGGGCCGAGACCACTTAAGTAATATTTGTGAACCCTTTTTTGTGCAGAATAATGATATCAAGAAAATAAAATAAGAAACTAACTACAGAATATGTAAGTAATCACCACAGATGCAGCAGCTGGCTTTCCTTTGTAAAGAACTCCCACAGAGACAGCAAAACTGGGATAGCCGTGTGCAAAATTCGTTGTCCCATCTATATTCGAAAAAGAAAATTTTAAAACTCAAGTTTAGTATAATTTCAAAATCAAAACTTCATAAAAATAAAGAAACACATGTTTAGTAAAAAAAAAAAATATAATAATGAATAGAGATGATGGCTTCAGATGACAAAAGAAAGTTTCCGACCAAGAGTGTTTAGAGATGATTGATGAGGATCCAGGGATAGGCTAATGGCAATGGCTCATCCCCCTCCCCCATCTACCTCTTCACTAAATCATTGGTTAGATCAACACTTCCCCTTCTCTTAAAACGCTTTTAAAGGAAAATTATAAAAAGAAGAGGTATCTTGAACTTGATCTTTAAGAAAGAAAAAAACAAAGTAAATCAAAAGTTTGCTTAGTCGAGTGTAAGCACAACCCGGGACTTGCACACACAAATTTGATAGAATTCAAGTGTAGAAGATTACTTTCGAGTAAAACAAGCCAACCCAACTAATTATTTGGAAGTTTACAGATGAAACCAAACACAATATGTAATAATTATGTAATAACCCAACACTGAAGGATGGATACTGGTTGCAGTGTGATCAGCATGGAATCGGCTTTGAAAGTAGATTTTGATTCTCACCAGAGAAAAGAAAAGGGAGAAATAAAGAAAAGGAAAACAAAACTCTGAAAGCAAACCTAAAGGATCTATGCACCATAGAAAATCAGAGGATGAATCTCCTATAAGCCCTCCTTCCTCTCCAAGAATAAGATGGTCACCAAAATTCTTCCTCACCACTTCTAGAATAGCAGACTCGCTCATTTTATCAGTGCTGCAAGTAAGTTAATACTACAATTAGTTGGTCTTAAGAAGAGATTCAAGAAAGAACTGTACTATGGACAGGCAGCGCAAAAAAACAAACAAGATGAGCCCAAACTTTAGAAGTGGATCCTGAATTAAGATAAGAGGTGGCGAATAAGTGTAATATGTTGAGCTCTATATATTCTTTTTGATATGTATGAGCACGACACAGAGAACAATACCAATCAGGCGCTCTGGTGAGTAGCCTGCAGAACTGGAATTTCTCATCATCTCAAAGTGATATTGATTGGGCATGTATCCTTATTTTCATTGTCACATTGTGTATTTCACGGTCCAAGATAATTCTTAGTAAGTGATGGATCATGGATGTCTAGGATCCGTAAGGTTATAACAAGCCACTGAGTTAAAGTATAGAAAGCTACAAATACACTAGTGACTAGACCCACACTTTTTATTTTTCAGCTGAACTTAGAGTATACTATTTACAAAGTCTGAAAAAATGGGGAAACGAGAACAGGAAGTGGAAGGAAACAGATATAGCAAGTATCTCATCTGAATTTATTTTTAATAGAGTGTAACTTTTTAGAGCATTGCCAAAGTACCGGCGTGCTTTATGAAAACAATGCATATCATTAAGCATTTTTCCATTGTGTCTATTTCAACTAAAATCATTGAGGTTCAAAATGAAAACTTAAAAGAACCACTTGCAGAACTTTAGAAGTAAAACTTTACGGGAAGAGTAGTTTCTATACTTTTTGTACACTTAAAAAGGAAGGTGATTAGTAGCAACAGCCATGCAGAAACTCTTTTTCACGTTGAAAACTGAATTAGAACATGTAGAATCTGTTAGACTTACTCCGTCACAAGATCAGTAAGTCCTTCTTTGTAGGTAACATTTCGAGGTTTATTTACAGCTTCCATCACAACCTGTAAACAGCAAGATATGAATGCACTTGAGACACAGAGAAGTATGTAAGTAGAATAAACATACTATTCAAATCATTGAAAAGAATCAAGCATTTGGATATATATAAAAGTGGCATGACCACAACTGTGAAATATAGTTATAAGGTACAGAGTATTAAAAAAAATGTCCAACAAAGGACATAGCCACAACTAAATGAACAGTAAAGAATTGTTTAGGAACTTAAAACTCATTTGAATTTTTGGATTTGGTACAAACGACGTTTTTGTATTACAAAAAAAAGTTAGATTTGAATTTGATTCAATTCCAACACATTCAAATATAGGAATCAGTTTGAGAATTTGAAGTGACAACTCGTTTCATATCATTTAAAATGAAGAGCATGTTCCCAAACACAATCTTAATCTTAGGGAATTTGATATTTCCATTGTCAGCGAAGTTAAAATTATAGCAGGGTTCACCTTGCACATCATCCAGCATCACATTTGTAGTAATAATTTATAACTAAATACTTTAAAAACAGGTCAAACCATAACAAATTAGCAATCCACAAAGCCACATCTCCGGAAGAAACCAAGATGCTTTGGTAGGTTGTCAATTATTCTGATGTAGCTCATTCAGTTGGACTGTCAAGCTATCTTATTCTATTCATAAAAAAATGAGCAAGTCCAAAAATTATGAATTTACAATGGCATTTATTTGCCTATCTTCCGTAATGTCATTGCTCCAAAATGTTCCTTCCATTAGAAAATTTATACACACTAATTTTTATCAAGTTTATACAAGCATCACTTATGCAACACTAATTTCATGAAAAACCAACATGTACCAAAATCACATACTCCCAAGTCCCACCATCCCTTAATGTTTTTCCTGTTTTGACCGAACACGTTTGCCAATCCACACTTTTGATTGTTAATATCTTGAATTTCGTATTAGTAAATACGAATCCAACAAAATCACTCATGACTTATATTTGATATTATAGATTAAACATAAATTAGTAATTTGTCTCATGTTATGAACAGTCCCGACATATGAAATGAGAGTATTATTAAGGGAAGGAGGGAGTAATACATATAATCCATAATGTCAAGAATGGCACTTGTAAATATGAAATAAAATTGAACTAAATAAATACACAAATTGTGAGTTGTGGGGTCACCTCAGAACCAGTCTTAGCAGCAGTTTCCACAACATGAAGAAGATGCTTAGATGGAATAGACCCAGTAGAACTAGCACCAATCTTTGAATACTTGTTCTGATTAGGCACTTGTGATAAAACAGCCTTTGTACAGAATGTTCTTGTTGACTCAAAGCTTCTTAAAGATTGAAACTTTATTCTAAACTCTGATTGAACTGGGCAGTAAAATTTAGGATGATTTAATGGTAAAATTGATCTGGGTTTTGTACAAAAACCAAGTGGAGAAAGTGTAGATGAAACTAAACACTTGCCCATTTGAGAACACAGAAGAAAATTGTTGTACTTGGTCTTGTTGTTACAACTTACAAGTCAGTGTGAGTCTGTTACCAGTGTTTTGCTTGGTGTTTGTTTGGAACAAGTATATGCAATCTGATTATCGTGCGTCAGGAGCACACGTTTGAAGAATACATACATAGCAACATCGAAAATGTAAAAGTGTAAGAGTTGATTTGATTTTTGATTATGATTTGGGCCGGACGGCCCGGACATGTATTTAAATAAATTTAAAATTTATAAATATCAAAAGATTTTTTATTAAATATTTAATGTTATTGACTTTTTTGTGCATGATTTACTCTTCAAAGATTGCCATTTTAATTTACGATTTTATTCGTATATTTTCAAAAATTGTAAAAATATAATTTTTTAATAAATAAGTATAAAATAGTGAAATTGTTTTATTATTGAGAATTGAACCATTAATCTTTTCCTATTAAACTCATAACATAATCAATCGTGCTATACTAATTTTTGAGTTTAGTTTAAATAAAATTCTTATAAGATAAATCACGTCTTATCTCATTTTCTTTTATTTCCATTTTGAGTAAATGAAATGTTATTTTATATTATTTCTAGAATGTTGGATAGGTACAATTATAAAAAGGGTAAAGAGTTTCTACCTGACATTGTAGGAAATTTTTCTACAGTGTCACCTTAAAATCACGATTTTGTTGCATATATGATATGCAAACTGATCGTTGAGAGATGGAGAAAAATACAGTGAAATCAGATTTAAAAAAAAATTACTAATTGACGGGAAAAATCAAATTAAAAATGGAGGAAATTAGGTGGGATTGTGTGTGTGAGGGTGTATTCGATTTGTATGTGGTGCCCCTAGCGGGGCCATTGGATTAGATTAATCTATGGCCCAGATTTAATTTAAGATGATACTGTAGAAAAGTTTCCTACAGTGTCAGGTAGAAACTCTTTTTCCATATAAAAAATATTTTAATCGATTGAGCATAGTTTACAATTCTCTTTTACCATTTTAAATAATTGATATAAAAAATAAAATTTTAGATTATACATAATATAATCGAGTCAAATAAAGGATTTATTTACATGCGTTTCCATGTATATATTAAATTACTAAAATAAAAATTAATATTAGGTTTTAAGAAATATGTAAATTTTAGTTATTAAATCATATCTATATCTATACTATCTATTCTATTATATTAAAGTCGAAACATTAAAAGTTTGGTTGTTTGGTACCTATTGAATTTACCTAATTACCCTTGCACCCAATTAATATCACCCAATTAATATTAATATTATCAATTACAATTTTTAATTTTTATTACTAACTACACAAACCCTCCTTATCCCATTACATTCAGACCACCAAGTTCGGGCATCATGAGCATCTTTCAGAACCTTTCTCCTCTTCCATCATACATATTTACCCTTACTTAATTATTTACCCTTACTTACTTATTGATAGAATAATTAATTTATATCTTTTTAATATAATTTATTTATCTTTTTAGAATTAATATTAATTTTTACTTAATATTAATATTAGTATTAATATTTTTAATATAATTTACTTAATTTATCTTTTTAGTATTAATATTAATTTTTATCTCTTTAATTTTCTTGATTTTACTTATTTACCCTTACTTAATTATTGATAAAATTCATCATACTAACTAATCAATTTATATATTTTATATTTTATCTAACAAAATTTCTCTCTTACTAATAATTTCCTTTTTCAAAAACTAAATAATTTCCTTTATTGATATTTTTTATATTTTATCTAACTAAAATTTATCCTTTATTAATCAATTTCCCTTTTCAGGTTAAACACATTATTTTTTTTATTTTTCAATAACTAAGTAATTTCCTTTTATTAACTAATCAGTTTATATCTTTTATATTTTATCTAACTAAAATTTTTCCTTTATTAATCAATTTTTCTTTTTCAGGTTAAACAAATTACCTTTTTCTATTTTTCAATAACTAAGTAATTTCATTTTCAAGTAAAATATAATATCTTTTATATTTTATCTAATTACAAAGTATATTATAATTACTATTAACTAATCAACTAACTTTTTCAGTCAAAAGACGTTATCTTTTCTTTTTTCTCTAACTAAAATATCCATTTTCTCAATTATATCACGCATTACCTTTTTCAGCCAAAACACGTTACCTTTTTTGTTTTCTTTAACTAAAACTTCTCTTTTTCCAATTATATCACGGGCGATTCTATTTAATAAAAATAAAATAATAATATTATAATGCTAATAACTAACATATTACGTTTTCAGCTAAAACGTATCATCTTTTTAATTTTTTTAAATTAATTTCCTTTTTTCTAGAAATATCACGGGTAAAATTAATTTCTTATTTTCTAAAAACACAACGAACAATTTTATTTAGTAAAATAACAATTAAATTATAATTACTATAAACTAATCAATTACATTTTTCACCTGAAGCATGTCACATTGACAGTTCTATTTAATAAAATAAAATAATTATATTAAAATACTTATAATTAATCGATTACCTTTCTCAGCTAAAACGTATCATCTTTTCTATATTGTCTAACTAAAATCTCTTTTTTTTCTAGAAATATCACGGGCAACATTAATTCTCCTTTTCTAAAAACATTATGAGCAATTTTATTTAGTAAAATAACATAATTAAATTATAATTACTATAGACTAATCAATTACTTTTTTCAACTAAAACATGTTACCTTTTTAATTTTCTCTAACTAAATCTTCTTTTTTTCCAATTATATCACGGACATTCTATTTAACAAAATAAAATAATAATTTTATAATTACTAACAATTAACCAAATACCTTTTTTCAACTAAAACTTATCACCTTTTCTATATTTTCTAACTAAAATCTCTCATTTTTTAGAAATATCACAGATAACATTTATATAATTATGATCATCATTTCATTTAAAAATTTAAGTCTCCGAAATTTATATTTTAAAAAAATTAATTCAAATTAATGAAAAAATTCATGTAATATTTAAAAAAAAAACCGTGCATCGCACAGATTTTAAGCTAGTACTATTAAATAAAAGCCGAAACATTAAAAGTTTGGTTGGTTGGTACCTGTTGATTTTACTTATTTACCCTTACTTAACTACTAACTAATATTACATAATTTCCTTTTTCAGATTAAACATATTAACTTTTCTATTTTTCACTAACTAATTAATTTCTCTTTTCAGGTAAAGCACAATATCTTTTATATTGTATAACTAAAATATCTATTTTTACAAATATATCACGGGTGGTTCTATTTAATAAATAATAATATTAAAATACTAATAATTATCAATTACCTTTTCAACTAAAATATATCATCTTTTCCATATTTTATAATTCAAATTCCTTTTTTCTAGAAATATCACGGCCAACATTAATTTCTCACTATCTAAAGACACTACGAACAATTTAATTTAGTGAAATAACATAAATTAAATTATAATTACTACAAACTAATCAATTACCTTTTTCACCTAAAATATGTTTCGTTTTTAATTTTCTCTAACTAACATCTCACTTTTTTCAGTTAAATCACGACATTATATTTAATAAAATAAAATTATAATTTTATAAGTACTTATAATTAAACGATTACCTTTTTGAATACATTTTTCAGCTAAAACGTATCATATTTTCCATATTTTATAATTCAAATTCATTTTTTCTAGAAATATCACGGGCAACATTTATTTCTCACTATCTAAAGACATTACGAACAATTTAATTTAGTGAAATAACATAAATTAAATTATAATTATTATAAACTAATCAATTACCTTTTTCACCTAAAACATGTCATCTTTTTAATTTTCACATTACATTTTCTATTTTCTCTAAATAAAATCTATCTTTTTTCAATTATATCACGGGCGGTTCTATTTAATAAAATAAAATAACAATATTATATAATGTTAATAATTAACCGATTAAGTTTCAACTAAAATGTATCATCTTTTCTATATTTTCTAACTAAAATATCACTTTTCTTTAAAATATCACGGGCAATACTAATTTTTTTTTTCTTAAAACTTTACGAGCAATTTTATTTAGTAAAATAACATAATTGAATTATAATTACTATAAACTAATCAATTACCTTTTCCACCTAAAACATGTTTCCTTTTTAATTTTCTCTAACTAACACCTCACTTTTTTCAGTTAAATCACGGCATTCTATTTAATAAAATTAAATTATAATTTTATAAATACTTATAATTAACCGATTACCTTTTTGAACTAAGATGTATTATCTTTTCAATATTTTCTAACTAAAATCCCTCTTTTCATATAAATATAACGGATAACATTTATATAATTATTATCAAATCATCTCATTAAAAAATTTAAACCTCCAAAATTCATATTTTTAAAAAAGTAAATCGAATTAATAAAACATATCATATAATATTAAAAGAAATCCGTGCATCGCACGGGTTTTAAGCTAGTACTATTATATAAAAGCCGAAACATTAAAAGTTTGGTTGGTCGGTGAATTTCCTTTTTTAGATTAAACATATTACCTTTTCTATTTTTCACTAACTAATTAACTTCTCTTTTCAGGTAAAACACAATATCTTTTATATTGTATCTAACTAAAATTTCTCCTTTCTTACAAACACTACGAGCAATTTTGTTTAATAAAATAACATAATTATGTTATAATTACTACTAACTAATCAATTATCTTTTTCAGCCAAAACATGTTACATTTTCTCTCTTCTGTAACTAAAATATTCCTTTTTCCAATTATATCACGAGTGGTTCTATTTAATCAATTAAATAATAATATTATAATACTAATAATAACCGATTATCATTTTCAGCTAAAACGTATCATTTTTTCCATATTTCATAATTAAAATTCTTTTTTTCTAGAAATATCACGGGCAACAATAATTTCTCACTATCGACAATACGAGCAAATTAATTTAGTAAAATATCATAAATTGAATTACAATTACTATAAATTAATCAATTACCTTTTTCACCTAAAACATGTCATCTTTTTAATTTTCACATTATCTTTTTTTGTAACTAAAATCTGTCTTTTTTCAATTATATCACAAGCGGTTCTATTTAATAAAATAAATAACAATATTATAATACTAATAATTAATCGATTAAGTTTTTCAACTAAAATGTATCATCGTTTTAATATTTTCTAACTAAAAACCCTCTTTTTCTAAAAATATCACGGGCGACATTTATTTTTCCTTTTCTTAAAACATTAAGAGCAATTTTATTTAGTAAATTAATATAATTGAATTATAATTACTATAAACTAATTAATTACCTTTTTCACCTAAAACATGTTTCCTTTTTAATTTTTTCTAACTAAGACCTCTCTTTTTCCAATTAAATCACGGCATTCTATTTAGTAAAATTAAATAATCATTTATTATAATACCTGAGTCTACTACACGTCAGTTAACCAATCAGAATCGAGGAATTATTTTAGGTCCAATCAGAACTAATTCCTAAATTTTAGATCAATCATGTTATATTAAGAATTTTCCTTATTTACAATCTCACCCTAACTCTTTAACCATGGTTAGTTAACACTTCTAATTTAAATAAATATTGATTTTATTAAACATATCCAAAAATACATATTTTTTTAATCAAAGAATATAAATTCATTCATTAATATTTTTAAATACATATTAATATAAATTTATTCATAATTTGATAATAAAATAAATTAAAAAAATATATAAATAAGCCCAAAAAAAATATTCATAATATATTAAAAAATTTATATATAAAAAATAAAAAATATAAATTAATAATATATAAAAAAAATCTTTAAAAAATTTATTAAAAAAAACACTACAAAAATTCAAAAATTATTTATTCACAAATTCATATAAAAAAATTAAAATACAATATTGATTTTATTAAACATATCCATAAATACAAATTCTTTAAATCAAAAACTATTTACTAAAAAATCACAATTTTAATTTAAAAACAATCAAGATATACTATTATATATTTTAAATTAAATTTCATAATTAATCATTCATTAATCAACCACTCTTTTAATATAAAGTCAATCACAATCATATTATCATACACTATAAATTGATTTTTATAATATATATTGTACAATTATAAACGATATTAAATAATTATAATCTAACTTAACTAAAAATCTGAAAAAATCGGATTTGAAATCAGATTTTAAATAACTTGGATAAAATGCATACCTTCAAAACTTTGATTTTTTTGTAAGCTCAAAAATATATTTATTCATAATTTGTTAATAAAAGTAATTAATAAATGCATATAAGCCAATACTACAAAATCGGATTTGAACAAATTTTAAATAGCTTGGATAAAACCCATATCTTCAAAAACTCGATTTTTTGAAAGGTTCAAAAATATATTTATTCACAATTTGTTAATAAATAAATTAATAAATTCATATAAACGAACACTACATATATTTTAATTACTTTAATTATTAAATATACGCTATACGGGTATTATTATTGGTTGGTGAATTAATTACCAATCAAAAAATTAAAATAATTTTAGAGGCAATCAGAATTTACTTTTAAACTTTAAATCAATCAATTATATACAAAATTTTATTATTTACCATGCTTATTCTAATTTACTAATCTCGATTAAATTAAATTTAAATATAAAATATCTTGATTTAATAACATCGCATATCACATGAGTTTTAAATATAAAAAATTCCTATTAACAGTAAATATTATTTTCTATAAATCCACATAACAGTATATTACATATGTGTTAGATGTTGATTCAAGTGATGATCAGGATCTGGACTATTGTTCAAATACTGATGCTGACGTTGACGTCATCAGTAATACAACGTCAGTATTGGATTGTTATTAGTATTAGAAGCTGGTCAGGATTACGTGAAGATTCTTCCAAAGATCAAGGAAGATTGATATGTCGGTTCCCAATTTATAGGAAGGCAGCTATCATTCAAGATATGTATTCATAGTCATATGTAATTGATTTAGAATATCTTGTAATTGATAGTGCAGCTGTGTATGCTATATAAACACAGTTTAGGTTTTACATGATTGTAATCGCTTACACGAAGTTATCTTGTAACCTAGTAGCTCTCAAGAACTTAAGGATTTCTTGAGAGAGTTTGTAACAGTTTTATATCAGAGTTAATAGAGCTGTTATTTATTCATACTTGTGTTATCATTTCTGTTTAAGTCGAAAATCTTATACAATTGTATTCAACCCCCCTTCTACAATTGTTAATTACTGGGCAACAATTGGTATCAGAGCAGACTGATTATCTAAATCAGAAACGATCTTAAGATGTCTACAAGCAAGTATGAAAGCATCAAGATTCCTATTCTCAAGAGAACTGAGTATCCAACATGAAAAGTTAAAATGCTGATGTATCTGGAAGCAACTGATCCAGACTATCTTGATAGGATTAATGATGGTCCTTTCATACCAACAACTTTGGTTGGTCGAACAGATACTGTTCCAGAACATTATGTCATCAAGGCAAAGAACCAATGGACTCCAGAAGAAAAAGCTCAAGTGCTCAAAGATGCAAAGGTAAAGAATATTTTGCATAACAGTCTTGATGTTGTTATGTCAAATAGGGTAATAGCATGCAAGACTGCTAAGGAAATTTGGGATACCTTGGAAACTCAATGCCAAGGCACTGAATCTATCAAAAGAAACAGAAGGGCTCTGTTGATTCAGGAGTATGAACAGTTTGATGCTAAATCTGATATGTATGATAGATTTCTAACACTGCTGAACAATCTATCTCTTGTTGGGAAAGAGTATGATCCAGAAGATTCAAACACCAAGTTCTAAGAGCCTTGCCTGAGGAGTGGGATACTTAAGCTTCAATCATTAGGCATCAGTATGATTTGAAAATGTTGTCTCTTGATGAAGTATATGGAATGCTGAGAACCTATGATCTTGAGGTTCAACAAAGAAAGAATAAGAGGAATGTCAAGACAAAGTCTGTTGCTTTGAACGTAGAATCAAAATCAAAGGGAAAAGCTGAGGAGGTTTCTAGCAGAAAGAGTAGAGTTGTAGAGTCAATTCCTGATGACTCATCATCAGATACTGATGCCAAGTCTAATTCTGATACTGATGATGACTCTACTGATTCTGATATGATGGAGATGGTTGCTATAATAGTCAAGGGCTTTAAGAAGATGAAGTTCAGAAAGGCTAGGAAGCAAGGAAAGTTTCAAAAGAAAACCTTCAATGCTGACAAAGACAGGTACAAGAAGAATGAAGGTAAAGGCAGCAAATTTGACAAATCAAAAGTCAGATGCTACAATTGTGATGGAATGGGTCACTTTGCAACTGAATGCAAAAAGGCAAAGACCAAAGCTCTCATCTCATCGAGCAAGAATTGGATGGACTCTTCCTCTGACTCTGAAGAATAAAAGGTGAACTATGCATTGATGGCCAATACTGATGAGACTGCTGCTTCTGTTAGTAAGGTATCTGAAACTTTGTTTGATTTTGATACTAATAATATCTCCGAGTTAAGATCATTTCTAAAATCTCTGCATATTAGCTTTAGAAGCCAATCTCTTGAAAATGCTAGAATAAAATCTGAAATGGCAGAGGTGGCTAAGAGAAATGATCATCTAGAAGTTGAGTTACTTTTCTTGGAAGAGGTACAAACTAAATGTGAAAAGCCAAGCACATGAAACTAGAAATGGAGTTTAAATGTACTGAACTTGAAAAAGAACTTAAGGATGCAAAAGAGAAACTCAGAATCTGGACACACTCTGGAAAGAAAACTCATGGAATTATCACTGATAAAAATTGGAAAGAGTGTCTAGGTTATAAACCAGAGAATGAGAAAAAGGATAAAGGTAAAGTTGTTACTGCTGAAACAATAGAACCAGGAAGAGTTGTTATAAATGACTCAACAAATCCAAAAACCTACAGCTATGTTACTGACAGTACTAAAACTAAATTAAAACCTATTAATTATGTGTATCCAGAAAATCTCAAATCTACTTCTGAAAAGGGATCTACTTTTACACATCATTCTGAGACTAGAACTGTCAAAAACAAAAATGTTGGTCTTTTGTCTAAGAAACAACTGAGGGACAAAATCTGTGATGTGACAGATAGAAAGAAAGTCCCAACTGCCAAAAGAAACAGGAATGGTAAATCTGGAATAAACAAAGAGAATAACTATAAGTATATTCCAAATGCACCAAGGAAAGTGTGTTTTAATTGTGGCAACTCTAATCATCTTTCTATTGATTGCAGGAGGAGTAAAAAGAAGGCAACTGTAATTCCTAAGTCTGACATTAGGAATAGATCAGTGTTTTATAAACCACAAAATCCTTGTTTCCATTGTGGTAGTAAATGACATTCTATTTATACATGTGAAGAATACCATAGTTTGTACTACAATTTTTATGATCCCTTGCCAAAGTTTAATAAAAGTACAAATTCTGGTAAACCAAAGAATGTGAATGTTAAGCATACATTTGTTAAATCTGATAATAACAAGGCAAATTCTAATGGAGTGAATCCTAAAGAAAATGCTTTTGTTAAGAAGACTTCTGCTGCTAAGAATGTTAAATTGCGTGAAAATAGAACCCAACAAGTGTGGGTTCTTAAAAATTCTAACTAAGTTCTTTGTGGTTCTGATTGCAGGGTAAATAGAAAAATGTGTTAGTCATGGATAGTGGATGCTATGTGCACATGACTGGAGACAAAACCTTGCTATCAGAATTTGAGGAGAAGGCTGGCCCAACTGTGTCTTATGGAGATGGCAACATTGGACAAACTTTGGGATATGGCAATATAATCATTGGAAATGTCATCATTGAAAAAGTAGCTCTGGTGAAAGGACTCAAACACAATTTGATAAGTGTTAGTCAAATCACAGATAGAGGTTATCATGTCAACTTCTATGATACTCATTTTGAAGTGATCAGTAAAACATCAGGGAAGGTTGCATTGACTGGTCAAAGACATGGTAACATTTATGAAGCCAACATCTACACAAATACTGATGGTCCCTCTACATGTCTCATCAGTAAATCTTCGGTAGATAATAATTGGAATTGGCACAAGAAACTTTCTCATCTCAACTTCAACAATATCAATGAGTTGGTTAAGAAAGACTTAGTGAGAGGATAACCAAAGGAATTGTATACTCCAGATGGACTCTGTGATGCTTATTAGAATGCTAAACAGAGAAGGACATCATTCAAGAGTAAAACAGAATCCTCAATTGATGAACCATATCACATGCTTCACCTTGACTTGTTTGGACCAGTCAACATAATGTCCATCAGTAAGAAAAGGTGCACTCTAGTCATTATTGATGAATATACTAGATTTACCTTGGTGTATTTTCTACAAAGAAAAGATGAAACAACAGAAATACTCTTGGACCATGTGAGACTCATTGAGACTGGTACAAAGTACAAAGTCAAGATTCTAAGAAGTGATAATGGAACTGAATTCAAGAATTTAGCAATGGAAGAGTTCTGCAAGTACAAAGGAATAGTTCAACAATTCTATGCTCCTGGCACACCCCAGCAAAATGGAGTGGTTAAAAGAAAGAACAAAACTCTCATTGAAGCTGGTAGAACTATGTTGGAGGAAGCTAAACTACCTACATACTTCTGGGCAGAAGCAGTCAACACAGCATGTTACACTCAGAACATCACACTGATCAACAGACATGGTGTAACCCCTTATCAAATGATTAAGAAAAAGAAACCAAGTCTGAAGCATTTACATGTATTTGGCTGCAAGTGCTTTGTTCTAAGACCTCATCCTGAACAGCTAGGTAAATTTGAGACTAAAGCTGATGAGGGCATCTTTATTCGCTATCTAACATCAAGAGCCTTTAAAGTCTACAATCTGAGAACAAAGACAGTCATGGAGTCTATCAATGTATCCTTTGATGATAAGAAGATTACAGGAATAGCTGAAGACTCACATGATAGTTTGATTTTTGAAAATGAAGCTACCAAGAATCCTGATGAAATATTGACAGAAACTGATACGCCATCAGATCCTGACGATCCTATCATTCCTGATGGAACACAAATTATTGATGAAAATGCAAGTGTTGAGGGGGAGCAACAGCAAGAGACCATCAACTCAGAAGCAACTCAAACATCAGGAGGAGATTCATCAGAAACAGATTCAAGTGATAACTCTAACAGCAGGTCAGAAAGAGATAGCACTATCTTAGGGGGAGCTTCTAGCAATTCTAATTCTTTTAAAGAAAACACCAATCTAGGGGGAGCATCAAACTCAAGAAATGACTTACCACCAGCAAGGAAATGGACTAAAAGTCATACTCTTGATTTAATTATTGGGAATCCTGATGCAGGTGTTAAAACCAGAAGTGCAACTCAGAATGAATGTCTTTATCACAACTTTCTATCAAAGGAGGAGCCTAAGAAAGTTGAAGATGCACTCAAGGATGCTGATTGGGTTACAGCTATGCAAGAAGAACTAAATGAATTTGAAAGAAATGAAGTCTGGAAACTAGTACCAAGGCCAAAGGGTAGGTCAATTGTGGGTACAAAGTGGGTGTTCAGAAACAAGACAGATTCAGATGGCACAATTGTGAGGAATAAAGCAAGACTAGTTGCAAAGGGGTATTCTCAATAAGAAGGAATAGACTATGATGAGATTTTTGCTCCAGTTGCAAGGCTAGAAGCCATTAGAATTTTTCTGGCATATACAGCCCACAAGAAATTCAAGATTTTCCAAATGGATGTGAAAGTGCTTTTCTTAATGGAGAATTGGAAGAAGAGGTGTATGTTGAACAACCTCCTGACTTCATTGATCCTTGTTAGGAATAATTCATAAGTTGTGATGTTAAGAATAGAATTTACACATTATACTTCTTGTAATCCTGATCTTATAAAGGATTTAGCACTGTATATAGGATTTATGTGTAAGACAGTTATCTGTATAGTTTAGTCAGGAATGAACAGTGTATCGGAGACTACATGTCAGGAACAGAGAGCAAATCCTGATGATGGTCTAATACTGATGGTTGATCAGATACTGATGCAGTGTGCAGATCCTGATATCAGTCTTGTTACTGATGATGTCATTATGGATGCTACAGAAACTGGCAAGTGCTATAAAACAAGATCGTTGTTTGAAAAACAAGCAAGAAGATATTATGAAGGAAAGAGTTTTCTATTGATGGAAACTATCGACGAGAAGGCAGAACATTGTCATGTATAGATTACATCTTTCTGTTATTAGTTGATAGGTAGCATTATAAATACTCTCTCTATATCATTATAAAAAGAGTCGGAAAGTGTTAAGCAAGTGTGCGTAGCTCTGTATAAGGTTTGTATTCGAGAGTTCGAAACAAACAAAGAGAGAGATTTGTATTGTCAGCAGCTGCTAAAGGTATTGTACACCTTTGGTAGAGTTTGTATTTGATCTTATTAATACAAACAGAGTTTGATTCATTCGTTTATTCTTGTTCATATAATCAAGCAAAAATCAGACACGATTATATAACTTGTATTCAACCCCCCTTCTACAAGTTATTCGAGTTAACAATTGGTATCAGAGCAGGTTGATTTCGAATAATCATAAAGATCTGCAATCATGTCTGGTTACAAGGATGGGAATACTAAAATTCCTATGCTCAAGAGAAACGAATATACTCTATGGGAAGTAAAGATGTTGCATCATCTGGAAGCAACAGATCCTGATTATCTTGACAGAATCAGAGATGGACCTTTTGTTCCAACAAAGGTCGTTGGACAAGCAACTGTTGATGGTGCGGTTGTTCCAGAACATACAGCAGAGAAGCCAAAATCTGAATGGTCAGATAAGGACAAGGAGAATGTTCTTAAAGACGCTAAAGTGAGAAACATATTATTCAATAGTCTTGATTCTGTTCTCACTAACTATGTTCTCTCTTGTAAAACTGCTAAGGATATATGGGACAATCTTAAGGTTCACTGTGAAGGAACTAAGCCTGTCAGGAAGAATATGAGAACATTACTTATACAACAGTATGAGTACTTTGAATCCAAGTCTGGTGAGTTACTTACTGATACCTTTGATAGGTTTACAAAACTCATCAATGAGATGGCCATGCATGGTAAATATTATGACTTGGAGGATATGAATACAAAGTTCATGAAAGCTTTGCCTGATTTCTACAATGAGAAGATATCTGCGATTGAGGAAGCTAATGATTTGGATGAGATTTCATTAGAGGCAGTATATGGAAAATTGAGAGCTTATGAACTTGACAAGCAGCAGAAGAAGAGCAGGAGTGAAGGAAAGATGAAGACTATTGCACTTACTGCTCAATCTGAAGTTAAGAAGCTTCCTGAAGAACAGCATGAAGAGATTGCTGTAAAGAATTCAAGGAAGAAGAAAAGCAAAGAAAGTTCTGAGTCAGAGACTACTGATATGAACTCTGACAACAGTGACTCTGAATCTGAGATGCAGGAACTCTTTGCTATGTTTGCTAAAGCTTTCAAGAAAGGAAGATTCAACAGGAGAAGATTTAGCAAAGGACCTTTTCAAAAGAAGGAGGAGAAGAAGAGTGACAAAAGCAAAAGTACAATTGTCAAGCTTGATAAGGCCAAGATCAAGTGCTTTAACTGCAGCGAGCTTGGACACTTTGCTAGTGAGTGTAAGAAGCCTAGGAATTCAGGAAAGGGTAATGCACTTATGGTCACACAGAAGGATTGGGCTGATTCCAGTGACTCTGAAGATGAATTGGATTATGACAACATTGCATTGATGGCCAATAGTTCAGACAAACCTGGATCTCCAAAGAAAACTTCTCCATCCTCTGTTAAGGTATCACTTCACTCTTTTGATTCATTTGATAGCTTAAATTTTGATGAAATTAGATCTATCCATGCTGAGTTTAAGAATCTTATGACTAATTTTAGAATTCTTACTTGTGAAAGAGATGAACTTAAGGTTAAGAATGATAAATTAGTTGATAGAAATAATTTTCTTGAGTCTGAATTAATTCAAATGGAAGAATACAAGTTAAGTTCTGATAAAGCTAAGCATGATTATAGTGTTATTCTTGAGGCTTATGACTATGTCAGAAAAGAACTAGAAGAAGAGAGAGATGTGATTAAAACCATTAACAATTCCAGTAAGAAGACTATAGAAATATTTGAAAGTGGAATTCGTGGTAAGATTAATGGTTTAGGTTTTGATAAGGCTAGACAAGAAGAAAAAGTAGCTATCGTCAATGATGATAGTAAGGTAGAAGCTAACACATCTAAATCTGAAGGTAAGAAAAGTGTTTCTGAACCTAATCATGTTAAATTTTTTGATTCAAAAGGTACCCCTGTTGTACACAAAAGGATTAACAATAGTAATTCAGATGAGAAAGTGTTAGAGAAACCTAAGAATGTAAACATAGGGTTTCTGTCTAAGTCTCAGTTGAAACAGAGATTAGATGGTCTTTCAGAGTCTAGCAAGATCAAAAGAAATAGGAATGGAAAAGAAGGTATTAACAAAGAGAATAATTACAAGAATGTACCTGATGCACCTAGGAAAAAATGCTATAAGTGTGGAAATCATAATCATTTGGCCCTAGACTGCAATCAAAAACCTTCTTGGAAAACTGAGTCCAGATTCCCCAAGACTCAGAAAATTCAATACCAACCACAAAAAGCTTGTTATCATTGTGGTAGTTTACTTCATTCCATTTACATGTGTAGAGAATATCATGAACTGTATTATGACTATTATTCTTTGAAATCTGAAACTCCTAGTCACAAACAGTTTGTGAAATCAGAGTCTAAAGTTGACTCTGCAACAGGTAAAATAAAAGTAAAATTTTCAAAGCCTGTTGTCTCTAAATCTAGTAAGAAAGGATCCAATCAAAGTTGGGTCCTAAAAAATTCTAACTAGTTACTTTTTGTTTGCAGGGCACAGGAAAGAAGCATTCAATTATCTTGGACAGTGGATGCTCTGGACATATGACTGGAAAGAAGTCCCTGCTTACAAAGTTTGAGAGGAAAGCTGGCCCAGTAATATCTTTTGGAGATGGCAACAAAGGAGAAACTCTGGGATATGGCTCAATTGTTTTTGGAAATGTCATCATAGAAAATGTAGCACTGGTTGAAGGCTTGAAACATACTCTTTTAAGCATAAGTCAACTGGGTGATAAAGGTTTCAAATCAATCTTTGACAGAGAAGGATGCAAAATCTTGAATATGCAGAATGGAGACATTGTTCTAACTGGTCAAAGACATGGTAACATATATGAAGCCAGCTTAAGTGATACATCTAAAGGAATTGTTAGATGTCTCTACAGTAAAGCAACAAGTGATGAAAGCTGGAATTGGCACAAGAAGCTCTCACATCTTAATTTCAAGAAGCTTAATCAACTTGTTAAGCACAATTTGGTGAGAGGCCTACCACAGGCAAATTTTGTGCAAGATGGACTTTGTGATGCATGTCAGCTTGGAAAGCAAAGAAGAACCACTTTCAAGAGCAAGACTGAAAATTCAATTACTGAACCATTTCACATGCTACATCTTGATCTGTTTGGTCCAGTAAACATTATGTCTATCAGCAAGAAAAGATATGCTCTAGTTATGGTGGATGATTTCACAAGGTTCACATGGGTGTTCTTTCTACACAAGAAGGATGAAGCTCCTCAGCATATCATTGAACTCATCAAGAATATTCATAATAACTCTGAGTATAAAGTCAAGGTACTTAGAAGTGACAATGGTACAGAATTCAAGAATTCTACAATGGAGGGGTTTTGTGCAGATAATGGAATTACTCAACAGTTTTCTACACCTGGTACACCTCAGCAGAATGGTGTAGTGGAAAGAAAGAACAGGACTCTCATAGAGGCAGCAAGAACCATGCTTGCAGATGCAAAACTTCCAACCTACTTTTGGGCAGAAGCTATTAACACTGCATGTTTCACTCAAAATTGTACCTTGATAAATAGTCATGGAAAAACTCCCTATGAGATGATTAAAGGAAAGAAACCAAGTGTGAAATACTTTCACATTTTTGGATGCAAATGCTATGTCCTAAAAATTCATCCAGAACATCTTGGAAAATTTGAAGCCAAATCGGATGAAGCAATTTTTCTAGGATATTCAGCATCTAAGGCCTTCAAAGTTTATAATCTCAGAACTCACATTGTTATGGAATCAATTCATGTTGCATTTGATGATAAGAAATTTGGAATTTTGCAAACTGATGAAAGCCATGACAAATTGGAATTTGAAAATCTGAAGATTTCTGAGATACTCTCCAGTGATGATGAAGGTTCTCCAGAAGGAATTTCTATTGCTTCTCAAAGGAATGCTACTGTTGAGGGGGAGCAAATAAATCAAAGAGAACACAGTGATCATCAGGAGCAGACTAGTCTTTCAGAGTCTATTCCATCAGGAATTGACTTTTCAGAGTCTACTCCATCAGGAACTGACCTTTCAGAGTCTACTGAGGAAAGATCAGTAACTAGCAGCAATATGGAATCTACTGATTCTATTGATCAAAGGAGAGTTTTTGAAGGTAGAGAGAATTCTTCTACAAGAGATACCACTAACTTAGGGGGAGAGACTAGCAGAGTTAATCTACCACCTGTTAGAAAATGGACAAAGGATCATACTGAAGATTTGATAATTGGTGATCCAAATAGTGGTGTTCGAACTAGAAGATCAATTCAAAATGAATGCTTGTATAGTTGCTTTCTCTCAAAGAATGAACCTAAGAAGGTTGAAGAAGCCTTACAGGATCCTGATTGGGTAATTGCAATGCAGGAGGAGTTAAATGAGTTTGAGAGAAACAAAGTCTGGAAACTAGTACCAAGACCTAAAGATAGATCTATTGTTGGTGCAAGATGGGTTTTCAGAAACAAGCTAGATGAATCTGGTATGATTGTAAGAAACAAAGCAAGACTGGTGGCCAAGGGTTATTCTCAGGAAGAAGGCATTGATTATGATGAGACTTTTGCACCTGTAGCAAGATTGGAAGCAATCAGAATGTTTCTTGCATTTGCAGCTCATTCAAAATTCAAGGTATACCAGATGGATGTAAAGAGTGCTTTTCTAAATGGCAAACTTGATGAGGAAGTGTATGTGGAACAGCCACCTGGATTTGTTGATCCAAAGTTTCCAAATCATGTCTACAAACTTGACAAGGCACTCTATGGACTAAAGCAGGCACCAAGAGCATGGTATGAGACTTTGTCTAAATTTCTTCTTAAAAATGGCTTCACAAGAGGTACAATTGACAAAACTCTATTCTTTAGAAAGATAAAAGGTGAATTGCTTTTAGTTCAAGTTTATGTTGATGATATTATTTTTGGTTCTGCTAATGAAAAGTTGTGTGCTAAGTTTAGCAAGCTTATGCAGTCTAAGTATCAGATGAGCATGATGGGTGAATTAAATTATTTCTTAGGCTTGCAGGTCAGACAGACTGAGACTGGTATTTTCATTAATCAGTCAAAGTATATCAAAGATCTTTTAAAAAGGTTTGACTTTCAAGACTGTGCAGTTGCAAAAACACCCATGGCAACAGCCACTAAACTAGACTCTGATCCTAAAGGAAAGAGTGTGGATAATACTAGTTATAGAGGCATGATAGGCTCATTGTTATATCTAACTGCAAGTAGGCCAGATATAATGTTTTCTACCTGTTTATGTGCTAGATTCCAAAGTGATCCTAAGGAATCTCATTTAATTGCTGTGAAGAGAATTTTTAGATATCTCAAAGGAACTCCAAATCTTGGTTTGTGGTATCCTAGAGAATCTGATTTCTTTCTAATTGGCTATTCAGACTCTGATTATGCAGGGTGTAAGATAGACAGGAAAAGCACTACAGGTACATGTCAATTCTTGGGAAATAGATTGATTTCTTGGGCAAGCAAGAAGCAACAATCTGTTTCAACCTCAACTGCAGAAGCTGAGTACATAGCAGCAGGCAGTTGTTGTGCACAGCTCCTTTGGATAAGAAATCAGTTGATGGATTATGGTATGACACTTAATAATATTCCTATGTTTTGTGATAATACTAGTGCTATTAAAATTGCAGAAAATCCAGTTCAACATTCAAGGACTAAGCACATTGATGTCATGTATCATTTTATTCGAGAACATATTGAAAATGGTACTGTGGAACTTCATTTTGTTCCTACTGACAAACAGCTTGCAAATATTCTAACTAAACCACTTGATGAGACTACCTTCAGTAGATTAGTAAGTGAGTTAGGAATGTTAAATTTTTAGATCTTTAACATCTGCAAAAGTAGCAAGGTATGTTGTTCTTATCTTATAGACTTGATATTCCTGTCAGGATCTATAATTGATAGTTAAATCCTTGAGCTATAACACATTGCCTTGATAAATTTCAGTATGATAGACTTGTTAATAATCATCAGGATTAGATTTGTCATCAGGATGCTGACGTCATCAGTATTGTGTCAGTATCAGGATTATGAAAATTGTTTCAGATCCTGACGTTTACTTTGTGTAGTAATCTGATTTTGTGATGTGTTAAGTCTATGCTAGCAAGTTTTAATATTTGCATACTGATAATTTATACATCATTCAATAATCAAAAGACAAGCAGATAACAAGAAACTGTATTTTCATTAATAGAAATCATTACATGGAAATGAAATACAACTTCTTTTTGTCTAAATTTCTACTGATAATTCTATACTTGTCTATTGATATGAACTCTGAGGTACAGGACAAGGAGCATCTCAAGAAATTCATCAAGGGATGAACAACCTCATTTGCTCTTGGATTCCTTGTCTGGGCGACTTGAATGAGAGCAGCTAACTTAAATGTATAGCATCCCCATCAAGATCAACCTCAGACTCTCGGCCAAATTCTTCATCCTCAAGTTTTGAGGAGGTTAGGGGAAGATTGTATCCAATAGATGGATGTTCTAGGAGAAATCTCTGGATATTTTCGAAAACCAATCCATTCATGATTAGTTCAATGAGAAGAGTTGTCTGTTCAAAGAGATGATCAAGAACAGGATGTTCATCGATCGAGAAAAATCTGAAAAATGGGTTTGAAGGGAATTTTGGTTTGAGAAGCATTGTTGAAAAGAAATTGAAAGGATTATGGAGAATGGCATAAGGCGTCTGGTTCTTTTAAAGAAAGACGTGAGAAGCTGAATAGTCATTTGGAAGTTTTAATGAAGTCAAATGCTAATTATTGCATGTGACTATATTTCTTGTTTTCAAGAAATGTTGAATATATCTAACCAATTGATTTTTGTTCAGATTAATTGTTTATTTCTTTTTCAGATAAAAGAAAAATGCCACGTGGAAACTCCATATTAAGTCTCTGATGATATTGATCAGGATTTCATGTGTGACCATCAGGATTTGAGAATTATTATCACATGTTTTGTGATTATTTTTATGAGAGGTCAACAGGAAAAGGAAGCTGATCAGTATTGGTTATTTATACCCTGATTTATTTCATGAAAATCAATTTTGGATTTTATTTTCCAAAAATCGTGGGTAACCGCATTTTTCAGGGACTAACACCTGTCAATCTACGTGTCAACGTGGGATAGTGGTCTGAAAGATTTGTGAAATATATTTGTTTTGAAACTCTAATCGTGTAATTGCTTTCTCTAATTTTACATTCTCTAAAGCAAAAACCACTCTTGAGTTTTCAAAATCACTAATCCATTTCAAGAATTTTTCAAGTTCTTTTCAGATCAAAAATGGCAGCTCAGAGAAGATTACCTAAATCAGTAGCCTTCAAGATTGGTGACTTTGATTTTATGACAAACAATCATGTTGCAGCTATCACCAACAAGGAAGGAGTGTCATCTGATTTTCGTCCAATCATGGACTTTCTGGCGTATGGACCATTAAGTTATGCATTGACAGCATCTCCACAAATTAATCAAGAAGCTGTTTCACAAGCTTGGGAGAATGCTGAGGTAATTGATTCTACTCAGAGTCAATCAGGTAAGATTGTTCTACATTTAGGACAAGATTCATTTGACATTACTGAATCTGTTGTTAATTCAGTACTTTACTTACCTGTTACTGATAGTTATGAGAATGTACCATCTGATGATAATATAAGAACTATGTTGTCTGAATTAGGTTATAGTGGACCTCTAGATAACATGAGCCAGTTGAATAGGTCTTTTCTTAGAAAGGAATGGTCTTTTTATTTTGATCAAATTGCTAAATGTTTTACTGGCAAATGTAGTTCTTTTCAGCAAATTACTTCTGTTACATCACATATTGCTTATAGTTTGCTTTATGACAGAGTAATTAACATTGGTCATATTATCTTAAGTCAGATGAGTATCAAACTTGGGTCAAGAGATCAAAACAGGAAAATGGTTTATTATCATAGATTTATGCAAATGTTTGTTAACCATTTCATTCCTGATGTTGAAGCTAGATTTGGAAGGGAACATTGTGTTTATTCTTATGAACAGCAAAAGAGAATTTTCTCTGATATTACAAAGAAGGACAATGAAAAGAATCTAGATGAAATACCTGCAATTCATTATCCACATCATGTTCAGGTAATTCTTAAAACTCATCTTCCTACTCTCTACAATTCTTCTTTCTTTTGTGGTGAAATGGCTCAGGAATCTCAAATGGAGGAGAACCCACCTGTGTCTACCCAAGTAGCCCAAAACATTATAGTCTCTGAAACAATTCAAGAACCAAATTTTGATCCACAGCCTATTGTTTCAAAGAAACCAACCTCTGGTGTTTCTCAAAAGACATCAGTTGTAAGGAAGAGAAGATTTGTTGTGTCAAGTAGTAGTAGTAATTCTAGTGAAGATGATGATTTAACTCTTGCTGAGAGAGCAGAATTGAAGGCTGCAATTCAACTTTCTTTGTTAGCACAAAGAGATGAAAAACCTAGTCACAGCCAGGCTGCAGTCTCTCAAAAGGCTGTAGTTCTTAACAAGGGAAAACAGTTACTGGATACTATCTCTCAAAAGACTGTGTCTATTGAACAAAGATCTCATCCCAAGATCACTTCTGTGTCTACACCTCTTGAGTCTTCTCAGGATAAAACTTTTGCTCACTATATCAGGAGAACAAGGAGAAAGATTCAATTGTCACCTACACACACAGAGTCTAGTCCAACTAATATCATGCAGGTTTCTACAAATCAAGCTACATCTATGTCAGTATTTGACAAGAGAGATCTGGATATTGATTCTTCATGGGAAACTACATTATCATACAGACTGGCTATGAGACTAATTTCTCTCAAAGTGAAGTTGTCAAGGCCTGTTATAGATTTTCTGGTTGAAAGAGTACCAAAACTTTTATTTCCAGATGAATATGGACTTCTACATCAAAGACTTGACTTAATGAAGATGTATTTCTATGTATCTGTCAGAAGACAATTAGTCAAGAAATTTGGACTCTCAAAGCATGTTGCACTTCAATCACTTCATGCATATTTATTTGACAAGGATGTCATTATTGAAGATGCTTTAGCTCAAGGTGAACAACAGGAGGAAGTAGATAGAGGAAAGCAGTCAACAGAAGATACTATTGCACCAGTGGTGAATAGTAGGAAAGATCAGATCACAGTCACTGCAACACAAGAACCATCTAGTCAGAGGAAGGATGACTCAGGAGCTGTGATAGCTGATGTTGAAAGGTCTTCTGTGATGACTAAGAATGCAAGTGAGATACCCTATGATATGGGAGGAATGACTTTGTTTGATTTTTCTGAAGATCAAACAAATTTTGTTCAGTCAGAGTCTAACCACCTTGAGGGTGTGTCTCAGCAAACAACACTTAAAGACGGTGATATACTAACTATGGTGTCTAATGAAGTATTACTGAAGACATCAGAGTCTAGTAAAGAACCTGAAAGTGGTATACTGGAGCCTGTAGTTTCTGAAAGGAAAGAAGATGATTGTAAGGGTTCAGAGACTATAGCAGCTCACTCCTTGGAGAAAACCTCAAGCCACATGCCATATGAGGAACCCTCTCTCCATGTGAGTTCAGGTATAAAAACTCCTTCTAAACCCTATTTTTCTGTAGGTCATGAGAGCACTTATCTAAATTTGAGTGATACACTTGAAAAGATGGACTTAGATCCATAATTTGAGCGGCTGGCTCCTGACCAGGCAAAAGGTGAGGTAGAAAGAGTGTTGACTTTAGTAAGTCAAAGTGAGAATGAGGGTATGGATGATCAACTCCATAGTGAGGGAGAGAAAATTAGGAAACCATCATTTGATTTCTGGGATCAGGTTTTTCCTGAATCTTGGTCTGAAAATTTGGATATGGATGCTGGTACTTATTCATTCATCAAAATGTATCAGAAGAATGACCTAGCACATCACAATGCAAAGCCAGAAGTTAAAGCTCAGAAGCAAAAGGAGAGGCTTGCAGGAATCATTAACAGAAGAGGTGCCAGGATAAAGCAATCTCTTGATACATATGTACCAGATGAAGATCCTAATGATCCTAGTGTTCTTTTGTATGTACTTCCAATATCAGCTCGAATTGAGACATCTACAGTCTCTGATCACTCTAAGGAGGAGTCAGGATTTGAAGATGTTAGTACACAGAATACTGGTGAAGAAGATGATGATCATGTTTCAGTTCCAGATCAGAAAGATGAAGATGTTGATACTTCTAATCAGGTTTTATTACTTGAATATCATACGACTCAAGCAACTTCTCCTACAAGACTTGAAGATACAGTTCTTTCTGATTCTGATACTGAAAATACTAGAAGCACTTCCAACATTGAAGTTCATTCTGATGTTTTGAAAGATATTCAGAATTCTCAAATTGCTATGCAAACAAGACTTCAATCACTTGAAGATAACCAAGTCACAATTATGGAAAATCAAGCAGTTCTTATGAATCTCATTTGTTCAGTTTCTGAATCTCTTGGAATTAATGTTGCTGATGTCAAAAAGGGGGAGATAAAGACAGTTCAAAGACAACAACAACAACACCACCAGACTGGAGGAGATAAAGCTGGGGGAGATAAAGAGCAGACAAAGGGTAGTAAAAAGAAGAACCAGGAGTGACAGTGGTGAATCTCAGCTAGGAAGTGGTAAAGGAAGAGCAGCATTAATAGTTAAAATTCTTACTTCTAAGTACTAGATAAATGTCTACATCTGAGAAGGAGGTACTTAACTTTATAATTCTACATTCATAAATTCTATTCTGGTTGTATTGTTATATGTTTTGACATCCACAACTTAGATTTATGCTTCAGATTTTAAAGCATAAATAGGGGGAGATTGTTAGGAATAATTCATAAGTTGTGATGTTAAGAATAGAATTTACACATTATACTTCTTGTAATCCTGATCTTATAAAGGATTTAGCACTGTATATAGGATTTATGTGTAAGACAGTTATCTGTATAGTTTAGTCAGGAATGAACAGTGTATCGGAGACTACATGTCAGGAACAGAGAGCAAATCCTGATGATGGTCTAATACTGATGGTTGATCAGATACTGATGCAGTGTGCAGATCCTGATATCAGTCTTGTTACTGATGATGTCATTATGGATGCTACAGAAACTGGCAAGTGCTATAAAACAGGATCGTTGTTTGAAGAACAAGCAAGAAGATATTATGAAGGAAAGAGTTTTCTATTGATGGAAACTATCGACGAGAAGGCAGAACATTGTCATGTATAGATTACATCTTTCTGTTATTAGTTGATAGGTAGCATTATAAATACTCTCTCTATATCATTATAAAAAGAGTCGGAAAGTGTTAAGCAAGTGTGCGTAGCTCTGTATAAGGTTTGTATTCGAGAGTTCGAAACAAACAAAGAGAGAGATTTGTATTGTCAGCAACTGCTAAAGGTATTGTACACCTTTGGTAGAGTTTGTATTTGATCTTATTAATACAAACAGAGTTTGATTCATTCGTTTATTCTTGTTCATATAATCAAGCAAAAATCAGACACGATTATATAACTTGTATTCAACCCCCCCTCTTCTACAAGTTATTCGAGTTAACAATCCTAAATATTCAGATTATGTCTATAGACTGGATAAAGCACTTTATGGACTAAAGCAAGCTCCAAGAGCCTGATATGAAACTCTGGCTCAATTCTTACTAGAAAGTGGATTCAAGAGATGTACAATTAATAAAACCTTGTTTTATTTGAATCATGGTAAGAATTTGCTGTTAGTTCAAATTTATGTTGATGATATCATTTTTGGGTCAAATAACTCCAAATTGTGTGAAAAGTTTTCAAAGCTAATGCAGTCTAGATATCAAATGAGCATGATGGGAGAAATGAGCTATTTCTAAGGTCTGCAAGTTAAACAGACTGATGATGGGATTTTTATCAATCAGTCAAAGTATACAAAGAATTTGCTGAAGAAGTTTAACATGCAAGACAGTGCTATTGCTTCAACTCCCATAGCTACAGCTACCAAGCTTGATGCTAATCAAGGTACTGAGGTAGATGTAACCAACTACAGAGGTATGATTGGCTCACTCTTGTATCTAACTGCTAGTAGACCAAATATCATGTATGCAACCTGTCTATGTGCAAGATTTTAGGCAAATCCTAGAGAACCACATCTCATTGCAGTTAAAAGGATTTTCAGATACTTGAAAGGCACTCCATCTCTTGGTCTTTGGTATGCTAGAGAGTCTGATTTTAATTTATGTGGATACGTAGATGCTGATTTTGTAGGCTGCAAAATAGACAGGAAAAGTACATCAGGCAGTTGTCAGTTTCTTGGAGGAAGACTTGTTTCTTGGTTTAGTAAAAAAAAAAGTCTATCTCCACATCAACTGCAGAAGCTGAGTACATTGCTGCTGGAAGCTGTTGTGCTCAGATAATGTGGATGAGAAATCAGCTAATGGACTATGGTTTGTCATATTCAAAAATACCTATTTATTGTGATAACCAAAGTGCTATTGCTATGACAGGGAATCCAGTACAGCACTCTCTTACTAAGCATATCAGTATCATATATCATTTTATAAGAGAGCAAGTAATGGAAGGGACAATTGAGTTACACTTTGTTCCTACTGATCAACATCTAGCTGATATATTCACCAAGCCACTACCTGAAGCTAGGGCTGCACAAAGGTCCAAAATCGGACCGGACCGGACCGAAGACCGGATTTTATTGAATTCATGGACCGGGGACCGGACCGGACCGGACCAGAAAAACCCGGACCGGACCGGTATGGACCGGTTAGTTAATATTTTATAAAAAAATTAATTTTTATAATTTAATTTTCATTCTTTTTTGATATTTAAATTACTTGGTAAGTTAATTTAAATTTAAAAATAAGTAAATGTCATATTATTTGTAAAGTAACATTAATTTGTAAACATAATTATAAATTATATATAGTATGAAATATGAAATTTAATCATTTATTTATATTATAATGTTTATATATACTATTTCATAAATTTATTATTTACCAATTTGGATCACTAAAATATGTTATGTGTTAATATTTAATCATTAAATTATATAATTTAGAAGACAAAATAGTGTAAAATTAATTATATACATAAAATCCGGTCTGATCCGGTCCGGACCGGGTGTTTTCAGGGTTTGGACCGGACCGGGCCGAAGCCCGAATTTTTTTGATTTTATGGACCGGGGACCGGTTATATTCGATCCGATCTGGTCCTTGGACCGGTAGACCCGGTCCGGTCTAATTTACCGGTCCAGACCGGAAAGTTGTGCAGCCCTACCTGAAGCTACATTTACAAAGTTGGTGAATGAGTTAGGAATGATGAACTATGAGAGTTTCTGAAAACAAATGAAGACCAAAATACTGATAATCATCAGATCCTGATGCATATCGAATACTGATGAAAAGTCAATCCTGACTCAAGTCAAACATCGAATCCTGATGCGACGGTTCGTTTATCAGTACAACTTTCAGAATCTTAGTACTCTTTAATGTTCCGTTTTCCTGATTTATTTGTGGAAAGTGTTAATGAACTTGTTAATAATGTGATTACTTTAATTAGTTTTCATGCTTACTTCTCTGATTAAAATATATGAAGAACAGTTCAATAACATAAAAAGAACAGATCACTTGTGAATAAGATTAGAGAAACAAGAGTTTTTCATTGATAATAAGAGAGAGATTACATGTAAACATTATATCTTTTTGTTTTCTCAATCTACTAATCTATTCAACAGCAAAAGGAAAGGTGAAATCCAAACCACACCATTGTTAGCATCTATCCCAGATCCCATCTTTGCCACTTTGTTTGGGTGGAAGTCGATAGGGATAAGGTTATTTTTGCTAACATATTCATTAACAATGGTTAGTGGTGTTAGATGAGGATGTCTTAGAGGAAAGCCATGCTGATGTTGCTTGGAGAGCAGCATCGATGTCTATCACTTTTGCAGGTCCTTTTCTCTCGATTTCTTCAAGAACGGCATCCATCTGCAACCACAAAGTTTCAAGTTGCCTTTCCCAGTAAAAGGCATCAAACTCTTCACGAGTATAGCTAAAGATATCTCTCTTCTCAACGAGATGAAGATTCTTTTCCTTGATGGTAAGTTTTGACATTGTTTAAAGTGTGTTGTTTAAAAGGGTTTTTGAGTTTTCTTAGGGAAGAAAGAAGGGTTCAAGGTTAAAGTGATAGTGGACAAGTGTCATTGTGTTAAACAGAGGTGGAAGTTATCGAGGACATGAAACGCTTCGTATTCTGGTTTTTGGTATCGGGTATTTTTAGATTGTGATATTTGATTTCTTTAATTAATATCATTGCTATATTTCTCATCATTATCACAATTGTATTTCTTAAAATAATACGAGCGCGTGTGTTTTACTCATTGTTACATATAGATACACGTTGGAAGTCATGTCGCATGCGGTTATCACCACTCTCTCACGTAATTTGTTCCATTACTTATTTTGCACAAATCGATTACTGACATCTGTATTTGAGAAATCATTAGTTTTGTCTAAAATCAATTTAGTCTTCTAAATTGATTCATTATTCTCAAACAATCAGTATTGTATCGTCTTTTTCAACTGTGCAAACTTAAACCCTACTTTTCAAAATCACCAATTTCCACACTCTTCAAAACTGTAATGGATTCTTCACCATTCTCAAACAACAAACCATGGTAAATGGTGTCACTTTTCCTCCTAACAATTATGTTGCTGTTCTTGACCATTAGGAGCTGCCGAATGATTTTCACATCATTCAGGATTTCTTGGCCACAAGCCCAATTAATTATGCTTTAACCCAACCTGCAAAAGTTTCTTTTAAGTGTGTTATGCGGGTTTGGAATACTGCTATCTTTGGTGTATGTGAACCTTTAGGAAAGCCTAACTTGACATTTGAGTACAATGGTGTTACACATCATGTGACTCCTCAAGTAGTAGAAGAAGCTCTTCAACTACCATCTCTAAAGGATACTCCTGCTGATATCTCTGATTCATCTCTTCTGGAGTTTGCTAAAGGTCTGGGCTACAATGGACAACCAAAGAAGTTTGCAAAGTTGTACAGAACTAAGCTTAAGCGAGAATGGAATTACTTCTTTGATACAATCAGTAGATGCTTTCTGAACAAAGTTTTAAACTTTGATGCATTACCGATTCCATCGGTGAAGATTGGGTATTCTCTAATTCATGATATTTCATTTGATTATGGGTCTTTTGTTTTGAAGGCATTAAGTGATAGTAAAACAGATAAATGTGGTTATGTCTGTTTTATTAGATCTATTCAATTGATATTCTCTCACTTATGTCCCAATGTCGAATTTGAGAATGATACAGTTTTGCCTATCTTTAAGATTTCTGCTAACAATATTAATTCTCTGCTTAAATGTGATAAGGCAAATGGTTTTGAAGATAATACTACTTTCATTCCTAATGAGGTCAGACTTCTTTTGTCAAAGAGAATGTCTACTCATTATGGGTCTATTACTGATGGTCTTGGACCAGTTACTGGTGCTATGAGACAGGACACTACACATCCTGCTTCTGACCAATGCACACAACCCAAACACTCTACTAAACAGCCAGCCACCTCTGGTGTCTCCCAAAAGGCATCAGTTGTAAAATCTAAGAAATCAGCTAGATCTGATGTGTCTGGAAGGCAATCAGGGTCAAAGGATTTTTCTACTCCAACCCACACTCAAATGAATTCACAAGGGGGTGAAAAGGGGGTCTTGGTTTTGGAGAAACCTGTTCCTAAGGTTGATGAGTCATTGATTGAATTAGGAGTATATAAGGAAACAGGAGAGAAGAGGAAATTTAGTTAGAATATGGATTCTGATTCTGGTGATGATACAGTACCATTATCAGTCATGTTGAAGAAAAAGGAAATTCCTGCTATTTTTACTGAAGATTTTGCTGTTTCTGAAAAGCCAAAGAAAAGAAGGAGATTAATCAACAAAAGCAGATACTTTATTCCTATGGAGTTACAGAATCTTGATGATGATATAGAGGGCATTTTTAATGTCTCTACCAATCCTGATGGATCATCAGTTCTTGACAAAGCTACTCCTGACAACTCACCTGTGAAGACTGTTGAGATTTCTGATTCTCCAGCATCTGTTTCTCCAAAGAAGTGAACTTTTGATATGTCACTAAACCAGGTAGTTGCTACTGCCGTCAAGCTTGGACAACAACCACCACCTCTCTACGAGCAACATCAAGCTGCAACAAAAGTTTTTGCAAGACAGAAGAAACAGAGGACATCATCACCTCTGAAAGGATCAAGCCCACAAGAACCTGAACTTCAAAGTAGTTCAGAAGCTATTGCAGATCCAGTCACACAAGAACCACCTACTCAAAGTGTAGGTGCAGACACTTTTGAAGGAATAGTCCCACAAGAACCACTTTCTCAAAGGGAAGGTGAAGACAAGAATATTCCTGCCACACAAGAACCATCTTCTCAAAGTGAAGATGCAGGCAAAATCACATCAGTAGGGGAGTTTCCTGACAATGCTCAAGGGGCTTCAGAAATTGAATTTGACTTAGCTCAAAGTCTGGTAGATAAAGCTGCTCATGATAAACATATTGCTGAATGTGATGATCTACTCACAGACACTGCATTTGAGGGAAGCACACAAGAACCTTTAACTCAAAGTGTTGAAGAAGCTTCACAACCTCAGACTACACAAGAACCATTGGTAGCAAATACTGATGCAAGTCATTTTATAGTTGCAGATGTCAATCCTGATGCAAGTACTTCTTATCCAAGTATTCCTTTGCTCATTGAGCCAATTTCTTCAAGGCCAATGGAATCTATTACTACTTCATCAGGTAACACTTCTATCTCTACTTCTTTTATAACTGATAGTATGATTACAGATAGACCTGAGATAAGGGATACTTCTATTTGTATGACTTCAAACCACTCTTCTTAGCCACCTCTTATTTCTTTGAATTTATTGAGCCAGAACCTTTCTAGTAAGAATGAGAGTGAACAATTAGAGAAAAAGAAGAGTGAAGAGAGGCAGTCTCCTGAACTGGCAAAAGGAGAGGTAGAACTTAGTGAGAAGTTACAAACTTCTAGTGAGGTAGCAGTTACTATTGAAAGTAACTTAGGCAACATTGTGAGAAGTGATGAGATCACTTTAAAAGAACATAGAGATGTAGAAAATGTTTCTATTCACAATGCAGGTTTTCAGGATACACTAGTTCCATCTGTTGTTGATTTGAAAATGAAAGGTGTCATGAATCCTGAAGATAATGTGGATGATAGAATACCTGAGGCTAATGATAGCTCAGATGATGAAGATGATGATGATGATGCTGATGCTGATAATGATCCTGAAGCAGCTCAACTGAAAGCTGTCATGAAAGCAAGTCTAGGATCTGCTCATGGTTCTTCTAGCAGGTTTATGAAGTCTATGATTAAATCTACAACTGCTCCAGTTGAGATCAGAGGAGAATATAGCAATCTTATTCCTGAACATATTCAAGCTGTAAGGAGATCTGAATGGTATTCTGACTGGAATCAGCCTATAAATTTCAATAATGCTCTATTTCATTCCAGTCATATAGCCACTAAGCTTGATCCTAATCTCAAAGCTCATCTGAAGACTACTACTATTTTGGCAAAGGGTCTGAAAGATGAAATTAAGTCTGTCAAGACTGATAATGAAAAGTTTCATGCTCGGCTTATCAAGGATTATTCTGAGATTGCTACTTCTCATCAGCTTCAACGTTTAAGCACTGTCTTCACCATAAGGATGGACACTGTAGAGGATAAGGTTGATACTTTGTCTTCTAAAGTCAATAATGTTGAAGAAATTCTCCAACTCATCTTATCATTCTTTATTGATGAGGAGTCTGATGTCAAAAAGGGGGAGAAGGTAGTCAAAACAAAATGCACACCTAATCCTGTTGTAAGAAAGGATGATGATACTTCTGGAAATGATGGTGGTGCTCAGGCCCATGGAACAGAAACCTCTGATGCTGCTTTGGTGACAAGGAGAAGTTCATCTCAAACTCAAACCAAGCGGTCAACTCATGTTTCTGAATCTGGTAAAAGGACAGTAAGAACAATGGTCCAATCTCAAATCCTGACAGAAGAACAATTTTTTTCACCTGGTCAAAGTAGAAGGCAAACACTTCCTACAATTCTTGAAGGTAATGAAGAATTGTTAATTACTGATGTAGCAGATGCTCCATATCTTTTTGAGAAGATTATTACTGAGTTAAGTGATAGTGAAATTGTATATCACAAGAGTGCTAAGGTTCATCAGTTTCATGCTGAGAAGGCACTTGCTTTAACGTCTGAAGAAAATCCAAACATGACTACTGATGAGATTGTGGAAGAACAAAACATGATTCTTGAGGAAATTTCTAGACAAAAAGAAGCTCCTGCTGCAAGAAGAGGAAGAGGCAAAGGAGGTAGAAATAGAGGCAGAGGAAGAAAACCTGTTCAGGCAAGTACAAGGCAAACAAGATCTAGTGGAATTAGAATAGAACAGATTACTGAAGATACAAAGAAGAAAACTCTACTATCTCTTAAAAACACTCCATCATCAAACGTATATGCTAAACCTGTTAAAGTTGAAGAAGAAACTCCTTTGGTAAGAAAGAAGAAAGTTGTTGTAGAAGCAAAGAAGGATGTAGCTGAAATAACTCAGATTGTTGCTTCTAACACTGATCCTAGTGATGCTGAAATCTTGAAGGATCTTGAAGTAATGATTCTTATCATTGTAGTTGAATCTCATAATTTTGAGGTTGATGAGTTTAATCAAAGAAGGTTCAGAGAATTTGAGGAAGAAAAGAAAATCAAGAAAAGTGAAAGTGATGTTGTTAATGATGCAAGAGATGAGTACTTGGAAAGAATTTTTGAGTCTGATAAGCAATTGTGGTATGACATCAACAAACTACTTGAGGAGGAAATTCCTGATGAACCACAGCTCAAAAAGAGAGGAAGCAAATGGAAAGAAGTTGATGAAATGAAGTATACTGGACCAACTGTTTTTTGGTCTGGTGGAATAATCTTACCACCTTCAGTTTCTTCTAGACTTCAGAAAGCTAAAGATTCCGAGTCTGACAAACCTCCACCAAGGTGGATCAGGATGAAATCTGAATTGATAGGACTGGAACCTTACACTTGAGGAGGTATTGGTTTTAGAGATGCAGAATTTAGGTCTATAGCTCAAACAGATCAACATTTTCTTGTTAAAAGATTTGGTGATGATTTAACTGTTGATGATCTTTGGGAATTAGAATCTGTTTCAATTGTTGCTTGCAATGTGGACTCCAAGAAGATAGAGAAATTGTTGTATTTCATGAAAGACAGAAGTGTTAAGAAGCTGAGTATTCATGAAGTATTGTGCAAGTCAACAAAAGAGCTGAAATATGTTCTTTATCTGCTTGAGAACAGAAGAATTCCTGATAAATAAGCCAGTGTTTACAATAACTGGTGTACCATGATCTTCAGAACAATCAAGTCCAGATATTTAGAAGGAGGATCAAGGTATGATTGTAATTACACTCCCATGTACTTGAATTCAGAAGGACAAGAAGTAGAAATGCAAAGGGGTTCAGCTGTTAAAGAAGTAATACTGTATCAAGAACAGTTATCTCTGAATCCTGGTGGGAAAGATCTTGCATATTTACTGTTGGGAGAGTTAGACTTACCGAGAAGCTCAATTCAAAATCTTAGGGCTGGTATATATCAGATTGATAAGAGAAATGAAGAACTCACGAATTTGAAGAAAAGACTGATTCATATTCTTGAAGCAAAAGAAGAAGAGTTACTATCAAGTTTCTTGCAGATGAGTAATTTCTTTGTGAGGATTTCTGAGACCAAGCTTGAAGATTTCTTGTAATATTTTGTTTTGAGTTTTTGACATCACTGAATCAAGGAATTTGTGCTTTATTTCACAAAGTACAAATTGGGGGAGATTGTTAGATGTTGATTCAAGTGATGATCAGGATCTGGACTACTGATCAGATACTGATGCTGATGTCATCAATAATACAACGTCAGTATTGGATTGTCATCAGGATTAGAAGCTGGTCAGGATTATGTGAAGATTCTTATTAGTCCAGAGATCAAGGAAGATTGATATGTCGGGTCCTAATTTATAGGAAGGCAGCTATCAAGCAGGATGTGTATTCATAGTCATATGTAATTGATTTAGAATATCTTGTAATTGATAGTGCAGCTGTGTACGCTATATAAATACAGTTTAGGTTTTACATGATTGTAATCACTTACACGAAGTTATCTTGTAACCTAGCAGCTCTAAAGAACTTAAGGATTTCTTGAGAGAGTTTGTAACAGTTTTATATCAGAGTTAATAGAGCCGTTATTTATTCATACGTGTGTTATCATTTTTGTTTAAGTCGAAAATCTTATACAATTGTATTCAACCCCCCTTCTACAATTGTTAATTACTGGGCAACAATATGGTTATATATCTTTTAGTTATGAATTGTTTTTTAACATCCTTTATTATAATAAAGGATACCCGAATCTAACATGTATTAGTTAACCAATCACAAGATTGTGAGTTATTTTAACATTAATCAGAATCTATTAAATTTAAATCAATTAAACTTAATGTAACACGTTTCTCTATTGGATCTAGATTCTACGTTTCAACCAAGACTAAACTCAAATCAAGTTACACTCAATAACAGTTAATTTTTATTTTTTCATATCAATTAACTAAACATAATAACTACTAATTTTTATTTTAACATCTAACTAATAAACAATTTATATAAAAAAAATTCTTACAAACTAAAAAAATATAATTATTATATTAATTTAAACATTACAGGAAATCTAAGCCGCTTATTCTCTATTCCCTATCAGACCTATCCAACTTTGATAAACTAAGTGTATGCATCAATTTTCCTCATGGCTAAATCATATTAATTTCGGTTAAGGTACTACTTTATATCTTTTTATTATTTGATATTCTATACTTGGACATATTATCTTTTTATTTCGATTATATATATGTATTGTATGTTTCGTGTTTTAATTGTCCAATAAATTCAACAAAAAAATGTTTCTGACAAAAAAAATGGAAAATGATTTAGGTTATCATCATCCCCAGTCCGGATTCTCCCAGAGTTACTTCCCATTAGAATATTCAGTAGCAAACTACAATAATTCTGCGACTTACTAAATCATAGGCATTAATCCTGATCACATTACACTGATTTGTTTACATTATTAGGTGTGCCTACAGATAAATGTTTTTTCAATGTTATTCAGTGATTAGTGATTACTTAACAATTTTATTCTAAATACAATAATTATTTAATTTAAAAAATTATACATTAATACATGAATTTATAATAGATATTTTGATATATAGGATCAACCAAATTAAAACATTAGAATGAATTTTAAACCAATCATCTTTTAACATTTTAATTACGAATTTTTTTAACTATGCAATAGTTAATGAAAAAAAATTGACCTGACAATATATTTGAATTATTCAAAATATTAAATATACTGTTAAATAGTACTATACATTGTTTGGTGATGAATTATCAATCAAAAAATAAAAAATATTACCGACTCAATGAAAAAATTGTTAGTGAATATTTTCATAATAAATTGGTCAATTTAGCATAAATTTTCTTATAAATCATTATTTATTTATATATAATTACTTTATCAATAAAAGGACATATGTCATGCACAAAAATAATCAAACCTGCAAAAATCATCAATAAAAAGGCATATAACATCTACAAAAACAATTAAAATTGAACAAACACATAGTAAATTAGATCACTAATTTCCTTTATCCAATTATTGAACAGATCTTCAATTATGGTACATCTCTAGGTTATATCACTAAATTATATATACAGTCTTTATGGCAAGATAATCTAACAATTTGTTATAAACGTGAGGAAAATGTATATCTGATTTGTCATAACGTATTCAAACAACCGACCAAAACTGTGACTATATATTATCCAAATCAATAAACTAATATAACAAAATCTGATATATGGGTAGACAAAATCCACGAACAGGATATTAGGCTCTCAATAAAGAGAGATATTTGTTGAAAGCCAAAGTAAAATCAAGGAAAAGAAAATAAGGCTTATCATTTACAAGGAGATGGTACAAAATCTAATATTTTGGTAGATTAAATCCACCAACGGGGTACTAAACTCTCAATGATATCTTTATTGAAAAATCAAGAAAAATCAAGAAATAAATTCTAAAAAAACTTAAAAAACTAAAATCAGCTCCTAAATTTTAGTTTAGCATTTTTTGGAAAGGTTGAGAGAGCAGTAGCAGCAGGTACGGTTTTTGTTATAAAAATTAGTAATGATAAATAAAAAGGTTGATACACTTAAAATTATATATTGTTTTATTAAAAGGGTGCCTTTTTGAATTTTGTATTCTTGAATTAAAGTGTAATGGTATCAATTCTCATATCTTAACCTTAGAGCATATATTGAATTTGTTTGGTTGGTTGATTATATTTTTCTTATATCAACAAATCATAAAAAATGGCTAAGAAAACTAAATAACTTGGTATAAAGATTCTTCTACACAAAGAGAGATATTTGTTAATGAGAAATAAGAAAAAATAAAAATGAGGGTTTCATTTTGTTTAGGAGACTTTACACTATGCATGCTACTCTTAGTTTTGTTTGTAACATCTCAATGTTGTTCTAAGACATATAATTATATATTTACATAAC
The DNA here is from genome assembly GCA_037693485.1 of Kitagawia praeruptora. NCBI lineage: Eukaryota > Viridiplantae > Streptophyta > Magnoliopsida > Apiales > Apiaceae > Kitagawia > Kitagawia praeruptora. The sequence continues at coordinate 93,501,029 of CM075347.1, read as the reverse complement.
TTGGATACATAGTAATATTTCATGTAATTGTTATATTTTTTCTATTCGCGTATTTCATTTCATTTCGTGTACACGAAAAATTTGTTGCAATTTAGTGTCATTTTGTGTTCTAATTTCGGGTACACGATTTTATATCATGTCATTTTCGTTCAAGACCCTAAAGTACATGACATGAGTGTACAAAACGATTTATCAGGTCTACATAAGCTATTTCTTCTTATATATGTCAGAAAAATATACTCAATATTAAAGGAAAATGAATTTCATGTTATTTAACCCGAAATCTGAATTACAAGGACACGTATATAACAATGTGATTTTGTGTTTATATATTACACAATTGATTTTAATTTTATGGACAGTAGCTTATTTTCACAAGTTAGTCAAATTAAAAAAAGATAGATGATACTCATTTTCATATGTCTTATTTTAAGAATAAAAGAAAATTAAAATTTATTATTCCATGTTTTACTAGAAAAGAATAAAAAAACCAAAATACAAACTTCCAAACTGAAAATGCACATTTTAAGTTGTCTTTACAAATAAGCGTCTAAGGGCGATAATCATAAAATCTAACAATCATATGTTACTTCAAGAGCGCGGTGTATTGAATTTGTTTGGTTAGTTGATAATATTTTTTTTTTAGTAAATCAATTCATTAATAAAAGGACATATAATTTGTAAAAATGATATTGAATAATCACATAGCAAACTAGATTTGATGAAAGTTTCTACTGTTATAACTACATTCGTTTCATATATCTTGCAAAGTAGATATCCTTTCTCATATTGCTGAAACATGCAACTTTATTTTGATAGACAGTCTAATGATTTATTGGAGTCGTGAGGATTAAGTTTCTGTACATTTTTAATATGTAATCGAAAAATTAACCACGACCATACAAATATTTTCAATGAATTAATATAATAAATATTTTAAGGATTCAATATTGAATAAATATACTGAATTCTTAGAATATGGGTGAAAAATTTGTTAACATGATACGTTGAAATATTCTCTAACAAAGAGAGAAATAAAATGAAAGCTAAATTTTAAAAAAACAATAAAAAGGGATTTTGAACTTTTCAACGGGGGTTGTATTTGTTTTAATGATTGGTTCATAATATTAATATTAATTCAATTGGTATGAATTCACGGATAAGTAATTTTATACTTAAGTTAATTAATATTCCAATAAAATTATATATTTTTTAAATAAAAATTAAAATAATATATTTATATTAATTTATTAATACAATTTATCGTTCGGTGCGTAGCACAGGTAAAAAACTAGTTATTTTATAAGTACTTATAATTAACCGATTACTTTTTTAAACTAAAATTTATCATCTTTGTAATATTTTCTAACTAAAATCCCTCTTTTCCTAGAAATATCACGGATAACATTTATATAATTATTATCAAATCATTTCCTTTAAAAATTTAACCCTCCAAATTTCATATTTTTAAAAAAGTAATTCAAATTAATAAAAAAATCGTATAATATTAAAAAAGATACGTGAATCGCACGGGTTTTAAGCTAGTATAATTAATAATTGCATTGCATAATTTTTAGGTATATAAAATTATAAATATGTGAGTCATGTTCGAGGGTTTTGGTCAATCAACTATTTAGACTTTCAACAATTTAAATATAATGATTGGTCTAAACAAATAAATTTTTATTTATTATATTTTAAATATAATGATTGGTCTAAAATTATAAATTTTTAATCATTATTTTTAAATTTGAGATAAACTGAAATCTTATCGTTTATTAATCGACGATTAATCGTTGTTCGATGATTAATCAATTAGACAATTAATCGACCATAAAGTAAAATAATTTTTAAGTACATGACATATACTTAGATCAATAAACGATAAAATCAAAAAATTTGATTTCATATTAGATCAATAATTTCTAAGTATATACTCCCTCCGTTCCCTTATTCTTTTCCTGTTTTGACTTTTTATACTGTTCATTGTAAGCGATTGACTACTAATTTACGCATAATTTATAAGACAAAATATAGTCATGAGTGATTTTGTTTGATTCGTATTTGTAAGTACTTTAATACAGTGAAGTTTTTATATTTAGTACTAAAACGAAATTGAAGATATTAACGATTAAAAAAGTGCATTGGCAAGCGTGATAATGATTAACAGGAAAAGAAATATGGAACAGAGGGAGTAACATATACTTGGATTTTTGAGTTTGGTCACTAAGGTCATTTTATCATATTTTACATCGACTGAAATATTAAAAAAAATAAAATTGATTAGAAAAATAATTCAAAATTATAATATAAAAAATACTTCAATTTATCCAATTTTTATTCGAACTTTGATATTGTGTAATAAATATTTGACTAACTAAACATTTGAGCTTGAAAGTGTAAAATTTATATGTATAAAGAAAGTGATTGAAACTACCATAAGAATGACTTTTACTCAATATTAAGAGATTTTGTAATATGCCTAAAAATATAGTCTTACATATACGATCAATTTTTTTTATAACAAAATCAAATGAGTTTACATATGCCTCTATTATACACGGACAATTTTACTAAAATGATTATTTATATACTCAAATTTTCAATTTGATAAAGTTTATTTCACGCAATTGAAAACTAAATTAATTATTTCGCAATTATAAAAATTTATGTGATCATTATCGGATGGATATTTATCCAAATTTTATTAAATATAATCAATTTATAAAATATTTGATTCAAGAAATTGTTATGCATTATTATAAAAGAACTGTAAAAATATAAGATAAACCGAAATTGTTTATGAATGTTTTGGTAAAAGTCGACGAATTCATCTACCCTGCCGATTTCATTGTGTTGGATTATGAGGAAGACAAAGACATCCCTATCATTTTAGGAAGACATTTTCTTGCTACGAAATGTGCTCTTATTGATGTCCAAAAAGATGAACTAATTTTGAAGATGGAAGATAAATTTCTTTGTTTCAAGGCTTTTAAGGAGTTGAGCATGCCATCGATGGAGGAACAATGCTTTGCCCTTGAATCTAGTGGTAGTGCTAGTAATAGAAGCATAGGAGCTGAGAAAGGTTTTAGCCCTTTCGTTCTAGTGCAGGAAGTCCAAGATGAAGATGGTCGAGTTGCCGATGTAATCATGAATTGTGTTCCACGCAAGTTCGAGGATGATGAGCTTAGGAAGAAGCGCCACTATCATATCACTAAATGTAAGCTTGTGGAAAATGAAAATGGGATTAAGATAGAAATTGAAGGAGAAACAATGGACCCACCGTAACCTGTTATTGAGGAAGGAGATCCGGAAAAAGAAGAACCACCATTGAATGGTGGAATCGATGATGAAGAGAGTGATACTTAGGATGAATGTTTATGTAATCTTTTTTTCTTAGGAAATGGAAGTATGATGTCGTCTCCATGCTCGCCTAAAGTTAAAACATCGTTTCTTAGTGCTAAGAAGATGAAGAAATTATATCCTAAGGAATTGACTAAGGATGTTGTAAAGAGGCCTTGGTTGAGAGAAGATAATCCAAGGATCTTACCACAAAAATTCCCAAGTGGTCGCCCACGCAAGAATATTATGAGCAATGATGTGGAGGAACCAATGATGCTAGTCCTAGTGGAATGAATAAGTTTGTGGGAAGGCCTAAGAAGAAGAAGAAGATGCAACCGAAAAAAGTAAAGATGACTAAAGCCAAAGTGCCCGTTCAAAGCACTTCTGTTGGACAAGTTAAGCATCCAAGGAAGATTCAAGCATAGATTGATGAAAGCACTTCAAGGAAGGTCAAGCTATTGACCTTAAAGAAGCGCTTCCTGGGAGGCAACCTAGAGGTAATAAGTAAGTTTGATGTTTTCATAGTGTAGTAATAAAGTAATCTTCAAGACATAGTTTGGAGTTATGTTCTTAGGCCGAAAATGGAATTTTTAGCATGCCTATAGCTATCCTTGTGAATTTGTTCAAGCATATTTGATGTGGTTTCAAGTGTTTTGGAAGTGTAGAAACAGGTTTTCTACTTAGGCAGGGTTATCCAGAGAAGAAGATAATGTGCTTTGCCATGATGATGGGGCTGAGGCTTGCATGGGAGGAGAAGAAGCCATTGGTTATTCTTGAAACAGATAACTGGTTTGCTTTTCAGGCCTATTATGAAAAATGGGATGAAGAATGCAAGTATGAGATAAACCAGATCTAAAGACAAAAGAGTGACCAGAATATGAAGGTTGAAGTGAACTACATCCCTCCTTCTACCAATCAATTGGCAATCTACCTTGCTCAGAATGGGGCTGAGATCAGGGAGGACATACACACCACAAAGAAGCCATTTGGGAGGGTTCTTGAGATTTGGTATGAAGATATGGGACTTGGCTCTCCATGGATATATACGCTTCAGTCATGATGATCAGGAGGATGAAGGTGCATTTATGAACTAGACAGCCATCAAGCCGCCTAGTTATTCCATTTATGTTATAATCTATTTTTTTTGTTAATGTCTTTATGAACTCATGTTTTTAATGTTGGTTTCTGAACTTGTGAATTTAGTTTATAGTTATTTTAAGAATTGCACTTGGGTTGCAGTTATTCAAGTTAAATTTAAGTTACAATTTCATCATTTAAAGTTATTTTTAAGTTGTGATTATTTAAGTTACTTGGGTTGCTGTTAAAATTTCTTATTTTATAATTTCTTTGATGGAGTGGAATTTGGGAAATGAAAGTTTCCAAGTTTTTGATTGTTTGACTGTTTGATTATTTTTCCAAGTTTTGACTTGATCAAGCTTTTATGAAAGTAGCTGATGCTCCCATTGGTGGGTGGGACATTGGGAGTGTATGCATTTACTCTAGTTTAGACTATATATACATTGTAGTCTAAAGTTCATGATTTTGGCATTACAAACACACAAGTTCTTTTTATCACTTTAAGTTTATTTGCTAAAGATGTCTACTTGGACCAAGCCAGTTGTAGGGACTGTTAAGGTCAATGTTAAGGGTATCTTTCTCATGTCTCACATGAGGGCATCAGTTGGGTGCATTATGAGGGATTCTAATGGGGATTGGATCTAGGGATGTATAAGTATGATAGGGTTAGCAGTGCCAATCACTGCAGTACTCTGGTCCCTCTGGTATGGTTTGAAAATGGCCTGGGATCATGGATAAACATATGTCATTGTTGAATGTGACAGTGAGAAAGCTGTTCATCAGGTGCTACATCCTGATGAAACTTTTGACATGTTTGAGTTGGTGATCATGATCAGACAGATCATGTCTGAAGGTTGGGTGCTCTGTGACATTGTTCATGTCCCCTTCTCTGCAAATTTTCCTGCTGTTGCTCTTGCGAACGAGGCAATTTATGCTAATGGTGCCTGGAAACTCTCCTTGTGGCACCACCATCCATTGAAGGCCTCTTGGATTCTGACAAAATGGCATAATGTTATGTTCATGATTTATGTAATGATATTAATTTATAAGCCATGCATGTACCATGCATTATTTAAATAAATGGCTTTTTGTTTAAGGTATTTTTTTACTTGCAGTTACATTCCTTGTCTTATATATTTAAGGTTTTTTACTTGCTTGTCTACAATTTCTTGGTGGCTCCTCTGTTTGTTGATGTTTGGTATTGGTATGGCCTTTGATTGATTTTCAGGCTGGGGGTTAGCCTTCTTTCAAACTCTTAGAAATTAGGACAATGGTTTTCCCTAAACACTGTTATGTATATGCTTGCTTTCTAACACTATTTTTTTTAGCACCATTGTCTCGAAATTTTAACTCAACGTGTGCTTAAAAACTGTTGTCTCAACTGCACAACATATATGAAAATCCATTGTCTTGGCCAAATTATGTACAACGGTTTATTATGAATTGAAACACACATGTGTTAATACACGTTACACAATACCACCGTAAACTACCATTGTCTCATCTGACCAAAGGGGCACCAGTTAGACAACGTTTTTAAAAACGTTGAATAACCATTGTCGGCAGCTAAAAGACACAACTTTTTCGTTAGCTAACAGTTCACCGTTGTTAAATTTTTTGGGACTATGATGTTTTTCGCGACCATTGTGTAACATGTGTTGTCTGATTCGATTTCTGGCGTAGTGATGATTCTCTTATTTCATAGATCGATTAGAAACATGATGTTATTTCTCGTTCATTTTCGGAAGCTTAATATCGTGACATGGCTTCCACTTCTTGTGATGATTTTTGGTTACGTTGGTTGCTAGTAAATTTGGATGTTAGCCTTTCCTATCATATTCCGTTATTTAGTGATAATAAAATTGTTGTCTTATTGCGCCTCGTACTGTATTTCATGAACGCACTAAATATATTAAGATTGATTATCATTAAACTCGTCATCATTTGCAGTAGGGTACCTTTATATTACCTTATGTCTCTTTTTCACTTCAGATTGCTGATATTTTACCAAAGTTCACTTGATTTAGCATTTTCAATTTTTGTCTGATAAATTCTCGTTACTTAATATTGCAACATCATAAATTTGAGGAAAGATGTTATAATATTATATATATATATATATATATATATATATATATATATATATAGGGTTGGACTCCATAGCAAACACCTTATATAACAAACAACAAAGAACACCTCATATCTAATAGATCCATTGCCCCTGGCGGGGCCACCCAATACAAAAAGTTCTTATTTTTTTAGGCTCTATCCATCCAGCAAAAAAATGAAAATTTTACTGTTCATCGATGACGTCATCAGTGACGTCATCATGAACAGTAAAATTTTCAATTTTTTTTTTTGCTGGATGGATAGAGCCTAAAAAAATAAGAACTTTTTGTATTGGGTGCCCCTGGCGGGGCCAATGGATCTATTGGAATAAATGATTTTATAGTGTTCTTTATTGTTTGTTATATAAGAGTGTTCTTTATGGAGCAAAGGCCTATATATATATATATATATATATATATATATATATATATATAGGGATTGATTCAAATGAGAACCATTATCTAAAAGAGAACCGGAGAACCATTGGATTCTACTCTAGAACCTATTTTGTTTCGTAATAAAAAATATAGTGTCTTTCAAAGTTATTCACATGAAATTAAAATTTCTACAATTGAACTTGCTTCTTTTTCAAAGTTTTGCACATGACATTAAAAGTTCTACAACCGAACTTGCTTTTTCTACAAAGTTCTACGACTGAACTTACTTTTTCCAACAAATATTCTGTTGCTGAATTTAAAGTTCCGCTACTGAACTTATTAGAGTTCTCAGGTTCTCAGTTTAGTGTGGTTCTCCATAGAGCGTGACCCATATGTATGTGTGTATATATATAGGTAAGTGCTCAAATGAGACCCCCACTTATTATGAGAACTGAGACTAAATCTCAGCCTCATATTTTTTATACCCGCGTTAAATCTCAACCATGTATTTTAGATCTGAAAGTTTTATCTCATTTATCTCTCATTTAACTCTACTGACCTTTTCATTTTCAATTCATATTCTCCAAATTCTTCAATAATGGCAATACACACACACACATCTCTCTCTCATCTTCCTCCCCTCATCTCTCTCCCCGTCTTTTCTTCTCTCTCTCACCGAGATCTCAAACTTCTCTTCTCCACTGTCTCCCTCCTCAGAATCCCACCACACCTACTTTGTCTTCTTCATCATCACTGATTCATGATTTTCTACTAGCACTCATTTTTACGATTCTGCTATTTTATGATTTTATTAAGTTATCTCCGACTCCATCTTCAGATCTAATGGCGGCATAAATAATGAAAATAAGAGCGCGATGGAATATATACAAAGGAAACAATGTCGTTGAATGGAATAAACAAGAGACAAAGTAAGGAGTGTTGTTGGGAGTTGTCATGTTTATGCAATTTAGTCAATTTTATACACAAATCACTTTTTTTTATGACTAGTCACCTTTTTTTATATATAAATCACCTTTTTATTTGGTGATTTGTATAGGTATATATTACAATTTATAAACAAAAAACTGGTGATGTTAGTTTAAATTTCGGTGATTTGTATTTCAATTTTGCCTCTGTTAAGTAATGGTTGTAATTTTGGGTGATTCGATTTTGAATTCAGTGATTCTGGTTGTGATGATGGTGGACGTTAGTGGTGTATGTTAGTGGTGTAGCGACAATGGTGATGTATTGATTGTGATGTCTTGGTGATTATTTTATTGATGATGGTGGGGTGTCAATATCATCATGGTGATAGTGTTGTAATGGTGATGGGAGATATGGTAGTGTGGTGATAGTGATAGGATGTTGGTGTAGTAGGCGATTAAAGGGTTAAGAATTACAGCACAATTTTTGTATAATATGTTGAGGCGAAGTCACCAGAATAATATGGTGGTGTTCGAAATGGTAAAGAAGGTAGTTAGGCTCTGTTCTAATTTGAAAAACAAATTCTTTTTTCTCCAAAAGTGCCGGTTGTATGTTTGGTTATTGGGCCTGGTTTGTGACCCAATGTGCAGTTCTCAGAATAACAGGGTCTCACTAGAATAGCCCTATATATATATATATATTGCCTATATATATATATAGGCCTTTGCTCCATACAGAACACCCTTAAGTAAAGAACAATAAAGAACACTCATCCTAATCGTTCATTTTTTATAAAAAAATTGGACGGCCAGGATTAAAAGAAAGAATTAGTAATTGGCTTAGTATGTAACAGCTCGCTCTTTGTCTCTCTCTAACGACTCTCTCACCGCTGCAACTCTCTCTCTCTCCACATACAATCACGATTTTCTCAAAATCTCTCTCGACGAACTACAAATTCTTCTCTCCTGATCAGAATCTATGAAATTACGGCTCAAAATCCGTGAAAACTGTAAACTCTCACTCATCAAAGCTTCAATTTGACGTAAATTCATCTTCAATTCGAGGTAATGATATTTACATTTCATCCTGCTTGTTATTTTAGCGAAATTAATAAAATTAGGGTTTGAAGATTTCATTTTTTTTATTTCGTACTAGATGCTTGTTCGAATGAAAGTACACATATTAGATTCTATGTCGGATGTTGTGTATTACTATTGTTTTATGAAAGTGATTTTTCAAGTGATTCAGTTAATGATTCTTTGCTTATATTTGTTAAAATTCTGTTATATAATGTATTTAATACTCGTTATATGAAGTTGTAAGTGATTTTATGGTTGATTTTGTTATTAAAATTGTGATTCCGTACATTTATTTTAATATATAAAGTTTGGTATTTTTTAGTCTCGTTTTATATGAGTTAAGTTGAAAATGATTCCGTTATTGATTCTATGGTTGCAGTTTGATTCTATGTTAGATTCTACTCTCTATGTTATGAATGATTTCCATTTTTCAATTTCGTTTTGGTATAAGATTCTTTTTAAGTGATTCTGTGCTTGATTCTGTTTAATGAGGTTTGATTTGAGTGACTTTGTTATTGCATTTGTGTTACACAATTTTGTTGTCTTTGTTACTTTTGATTCTATAATCGATTCCATATTAGTTTGAACTGTAGTAATTTATGAGTAAATATACAGTTTTTTTTACTCAGAATTTTTAACATTTTGTATAATTATGTAGTTTGATTCTATGTTAGTTTTACTATACATTAGATACAATAATGGATAATGAAGTGATGTCGGACTACATTGTAGAGTTAAGGCAGGGCAAAGATGATAGCGGGTTAGATACAGTGGATTGAAGATGTGATGCAAGTGTAGTTGTTGGAAATAGGGTTACTTGTTTTGGTATAAGATTTTGTATAATAAGGTTAATTCTATGCTAGATTCTGTATTATGTTATGAAAATTCAATTGTACTTATGTTTTATGTATTTTTGAGAAATTTTATATATTGATTCTATGTTAGATTTTACCTTAATTGGCCATCTGTCTTTTGAATAATAATGATTCTCAGCTTGATTCTACATTTATAGTTTTGATTCTCAGATATATATATATATATATATATGTGTTAGTTGTCTATATTCCCAGTTACTATCTGATAAGTGGATTTTATATCTACTTGGAGCGTTCCATATCGGCTTAAATTGATTGTCTTGGACTCAAGTTTGTGGTAGTTTTGATGTGTTTTGTGTAATTGTGCAGGGTTGAAGAAATATCGATTAAAGGTTTAGTTTCCATCGTTTTTGGAGCATTTTGTGGAGTTGATTGATGATATGGAATGAAGAATGGTGGCTAATATCAACTCCTAGAAGTATACAAGGCATTAAGGATGAAAGACGGAAGCTCATGCAAAAGGAACGGGAAGAAAAGGCGAAAAAATCAAAGAAAAATCAGTTTTCGCAGAACGGGACCAAACCGGGGGCTCCCAGCCTTGTTTCCAGCGCTCCAGCCTTGTTTGGGCAGATTGGGCCGGCGCTTCAGGCGCCCATATGGCGCATCAGGCGCTGCGGGATGCTGGTGGCGTGCAGGAGAAAAATCAGCCAGAATTTCTGATTTTGTTTTGGCCATATCTTGAGTTCTAGAAGTCCGTTCGAGGCCCGTAAGCTGTCCACGCGAAGATAACGAGATTCTCTATCATTCTAAAGTGGTCCAGAAGTCCAATTACAGTTGGAACGTTCCAGAATTACTAAAGAAAAGATAGCTGCGAATTTCCCTTTAAATCAGAGTCAGTTTAGGAAACGTACTTCTATTATAATTCTGATTTGGTATTTTCTTGTTGGGCAAGATGTCTAGAGCCTATATAAACACATCCAACCATTGTAATTTGTATCATTAAGATTATCATTATTAGGAGTAGAACAATTACATATCAATTACTTAGATTTATTTGTATTTTTTCATACTTTATTTTTATCATGGTTTCATCAGATCCCATGATGACGAGAGGTTCAATTATGAACTAATCGTTGTCATGGGATTCTAACGGATTTATTTATGGAGCTTTAGTATCTTGATGCTTTAAAGATCTGTGTGTGATGTATATTTGATATCCTCGTATGGTTATGCTTACTTGATAGATGCGTCATGAACATCTAATTTGTTAATCTCTTGTGAAGTGAAAGTGGATCTTGAGATTTAGAACTTGCCATGCTAGCATAGGTTCATAATTGTTTATCAATATGATTCGTGGTGTGAGATGAAAATACTTATACTGCCCTGTGTGATCTTTATGGATAACTTGCTCTTCAACCGTTATATTTTCAAATTCTATAGACATATAGGGTCTAAGCATAATTGGTGTCTATTCATCTTCTATCTCTTTTGTGGATGTATGTTTAGTTTGGTATTTGTATACTGACAAGTAGCGTATACTTGTTTCGTGTTATTCGATCAGATATCATAACCATTGCATATAGTGATTAAAGGCGTCAGATCTAAGCAAAGTATTTAATGAAGTTAGGATTCCATGGATTCTCTTGCAGAAGTAATTCGATTTCTATTCTTGTTAGTTAGTTAATTCTTAGTTTGTTAATTTGCTTTTTAGTTAGATTTAGTTAATTAAAACCCAATCTTGTTAATTGTCTTAGCAGTGAATGAAAATCATACATTGTTGCATAGGTGCATCTACTGAATTGAAACCATAACCAGATCTCTGTGGGAACGAACTCAACGTATATCTATATTACTTGTGACCACGTACGCTTGCGTGATTTAGTGCAAACAACTTTTTGGCGCCGCTGCCGGGGATCATCGGTGTTTTATTTTTGGTTTATGTGCTTGTCAATAGTGGTCGTTAGAGTTCACTGACTCAGATTGTTTCTTATATAGTTGTTTAGTTTTATGTGTTGCAGGTAGCAATGGGAGAACCAGCAGCAGTAGCGAAAGCATTGATGTATTATTCTCAACCAAAGATCAAGGACATCCAATTTAGCATTGTCAGGCCAGCTATTGCAGCTAATACTTTCGAAATCAAGCCTAGCATAATTCAGATGGTGCAGAATTCGGTTCAGTTTGGGGGTGCTCCGACTGAAGATCCTTATATGCACATTCGGAATTTCATTGAGATCTGCGACACTTTCAAGATCAACGGGGTGTCGGAGGATGCTATCAAATTGAGACTTTTTCCATTCTCTTTGAGGGATAAAGCTAAGGGCTGGTTGCACTCTCTACCAGCAGGTTCTATTTTGACATGGGAGGATCTTGCTCAGAGATTTCTCACTAAATTTTTTCCCATGGCAAAGACCGCAACAATCAGGAACGCTATTACTCAATTTTCACAGCAGTCTGAAGAATCTTTGTGCGAGGCTTGGGAGCGATATAAAGAGATGCTAAAGAAGTGTCCGCATCATGGGATGCCTGATTGGATGGTGATTAACTGCTTTTATAATGGCTTGGGTACACAGTCAAGACCCATGTTAGACGCAGCATCAGGTGAAGCTCTATGGGCTAAGAGCTATGAGGAAGCTTATGAGCTAATTGAGATGATGGCTGCGAATGAAAACCAGAATCCAACTCAGAGATTATCACAAGGCAAATTAGCAGGAATTCTAGAAGTTAATACAGTCACAGCTCTAGCAGCTCAGCTAGAGGCACTTAATAAGAAATTGGATTTTATGTCAAGGCATGGGGTGCCTCAAGTTGCTAGTGTTTGTGAGCTATGTGAGGGCGCACATAGACGAGTCAATGTGCCATATCTTCTGAATCGGCACAGTTTGTGAGCAACTTCCAGCAACCTTCGCAACCAGCGCCAGCCACCTATCATTCCAATTTCGGCTGGAGCAACAATCAAGATTTTCAGCAGCAACAGTTTCATGGGGATGATGGTCAATTTTCGAATGAAAAATCTGAATTGGATGAATTGAGGTTAATGGTTAAAAGTCAGGCGGTATCTCTCAAGACATTGGGGAATCAGATTGGGCAAATTGTAAGTGCCTTTATCAACGGACCGCAGGGAGTTCTTCCTAGTGACACAGAGGTAAATCCAGGAAAACAAGATGGCATGGAGCAGGTTAATGCCATAACACTCAGATCTGGAAAAGTCACGAATGATCAGAATTTAGCAATTGAGGATGAAGAAGGAATTCATGATCAGGATCCTATTGAAAAAGAAGAAAATTCTGTTTTTTCAGAACCTGTGGTGGATAGTGATGAGGAGGAAGAGTGTGAGTCACTAGGCTTGGCTGATCTCTGGGATTCTAAGGTGCTGGTTGATGAGGTGGTTTCATGGTCAAATCTTGAGGATAGTGCAATTGAGTCTTTTCTTGAGGAAGATGTTTTGATTGAGGGTAATGAGGATCTTCATGAGTTGTACAGGAATTTTACTTCTGATGAGATGTTGGAGGAATTGAATGCTATTTGTTCTAAGCATGAAAGTCAACTTGAGGATTGTTCTTTTGATCCTAAGTCTGTGGTTAAGACTTCTATTGGTGAACTACCCACCTCTGTTCCTAGTCCGTCTATCTCCATTCTTGATCAGTCTTTGGTAGAAAATCATCATGTTGAAGAAGCTTCCAAACTTGAGCTTAAACTACCAGATCACAGGAGGTATGCATATTTGGGTCATTCATCTACTTTGCTTATTATTATTATTGCTAACTTTGCAGGTAGTGGAGTGAACATTGTGGCTGATACCTTTGAAGAGAAAAGAAGGCTAAAACTTGTCATCGAGGATGTAGCTCCGGAAAAGATAATTAAATGGCCATATAGAGATACGGTGTAAGAATTTTCAAGTTTCGATGACAAGGTATGTTTCTACTTTCCCTCGTATTTACTTCCATTCAATGAGGACATTGAATATTTTAAGTTTGGGGGTGGTTTGAGGGATAAGTAGTGTATATATATGTGATTGTTAGTCATTTTGTTCATGTAGGATTTCATGCTTGCATATTAATAGTAAAATTATGCATTTATGTTCGTGTTATCTATGTTTGTTTCATATAGGACATTCTGTTTTTTTGTTTGTATATCATGTGAGTTCATAATAGTTGCATTTGCACCCATGTTTGATAGGAATTTTGTGTTGTTGACGCTTTTGATTGAGAAGTGATATGCTTTGTTCTTATGTACACACATACACTAGTAAGTTGAAGCTAGTAGACTTATTGAATGTTGTAAGTGATTAGAAGGACATGAATATGTGCAAGATGATTTAGTTTGCATGCTTTGAATACAAGTTGGTGCGTTAGAGAGATTTTTTTGCTTGGGATTGAGTATGTTTTTCCATAAAGTGAGATTTTGAGCCATATTGCATATTTGCAATTTATTCGTTTGCTTGAGTGTCCACGGATTGTTTGCATTGCTAGCAGTTGTTTGAGGTCTTTCTTGAAACGCATGACATTATTTGACGATTAAAATGATAAAGGCATTAGGAATAATCGCATATTTTCCCATATTACCATACCATATTTACATGATCAATTAGTTAACACGTTGAGCTTAATCCTATTTTTTTTTTCGGTGACATACCACATTACTTGCCTAGACCTTTTTCTTGTATTGGCCTTACATTAATTTGAACCCACATTGTCAAAGGCTAGTAGAGTGCTTAAGGGAGTAATAAGGTGTGCAAGGAGGGGTTTATTGTTGGTCTTACTTTTGGGGGAAATATTGAAAATTGGGTTTGGTTGTTTACTTGATAGTCGGCATGTGTAATAAAATTGTGGGATCATTGTTATTGTTTATATTATTGTTTTATCTAGCTCTCGAAAAAAAAATTGAAAAGAAAAAAAAGAAAAAAAAGAGAAAAAAAAAAGAAGAAAAAAAAATATTATGAGAGCATGTTTGTGTTTATTGTGATCCTACTTTAGTCGACTAGTCGAGTGTTTTTGTTGGAAGAAGAATAGTAAAATTATGTGTGGGGGGAAGTAGGGTGTTGTGTATGATATTATAGTTCTGATTAGCTTTTGACACTTCACCTATTTTGGCTTATTTGACATACCTTGTCCCTAGCCCCGTTACAACCCAAATAAAGACCTTTTGATTGTCGTCATTGATGTATGTTGTGTTAAGAGTTAGATTGATACCAAATGTCAAGCATGCTTATGATTTCGTTGGAATTGAGTGATACACTTACCCTTGTTCTTGAGTGAATATTCTTTTGTGAGTGGATTGTGAGTGTTTGCTTGTTTTTGCGTATGAGATCCCGAGTTTTGTCTCAAAGATGTACTCTTGTAGGCTTAGCATGTTTACTAACTTATTCTTACACTTGACATGGGCTTGTGAGAACTTATGCATGTTCATTGAGTAGACTATGTGAATGCTTGCACTTTCGACACCAAGACATTACGTATTTACTTTGATTCTTAAGTTGATATGGCATGAGAGGATTTGAAGGTATGGTAAGATATTATTACTACATTCTTTGTATTTTCATAATAGTTGCATTCATGCATTGCATTGCATTAGGTAAATGGATTTTATGGGTACATTCACTATAGGCCCTCACGAGACCTTACTCGTCCACTAGGGCTGCCTAGGGGTTTAAAGGGTTTGTTGCATATGCCAAATGCAACCGTGATCACCTACGGAAGTGGTACTAGTTAGTTAGTTAGTTGTAATTGTTTATGCTTGAGGACAAGCATCGGTTTAAGTTTGGGGGTGTGATAAGTGGATTTTATATCTACTTGGAGCGTTCCATATCGGCTTAAATTGATTGTCTTGGACTCAAGTTTGTGGTAGTTTTGATGTGTTTTGTGTAATTGTGCAGGGTTGAAGAAATATCGATTAAAGGTTTAGTTTCCGTCGTTTTTGGAGCGTTTTGTGGAGTTGATTGATGATATGGAATGAAGAATGGTGCCTAATATCAACTCCTAAGAAGTATACAAGGCATTAAGGATGAAAGACGGAAGCTCATGCAAAAGGAACGGGAAGAAAAGGCGAAAAAATCAAAGAAAAATCAGTTTTCGCAGAACGGGACCAAACCGGGGGCTCCCAGCCTTGTTTCCAGCGCTCCAGCCTTGTTTGGGCAGATTGGGCCGGCGCTTCAGGCGCCCATATGGCGCATCAGGCGCTGCGGGATGCTGGTGGCGTGCAGGAGAAAAATCAGCCAGAATTTCTGATTTTGTTTTGGCCATATCTTGAGTTCTAGAAGTCCGTTTGAGGCCCGTAAGCTGTCCACGCGAAGATAACGAGATTCTATATCATTCTAAAGTGGTCCAGAAGTCCAATTACAGTTGGAACGTTCCAGAATTACTGAAGAAAAGACAGCTGCGAATTTTCCTTTAAATCAGAGTCAGTTTAGGAAACGTACTTCTATTATAATTCTGATTTGGTATTTTCTTTTTGGGCAAGATGTCTAGAGCCTATATAAACACATCCAACCCTTGTAATTTGTATCATTAAGATTATCATTATTAGGAGTAGAACAATTACATATCAATTACTTAGATTTATTTGTATTTTTTCATACTTTGTTTTTATCATGGTTTCATCAGATCCCATGATGACGAGAGGTTCAATTATGAACTAATCGTTGTCATGGGATTCTAACGGATTTATTTATGGAGTTTTAGTATCTTGATGCTTTAAAGATCTGTGTGTGATGTATATTTGATATCCTCGTATGGTTATGCTTACTTGATAGATGCGTCATGAACATCTAATTTGTTAATCTCTTGTGAAGTGAAAGTGGATCTTGAGATTTAGAACTTGCCATGCTAGCATAGGTTCATAATTGTTTATCAATATGATTCGTGGTGTGAGATGAAAATACTTATACTGCCCTGTGTGATCTTTATGGATAACTTGCTCTTCAACCGTTATGTTTTCAAATTCTATAGACATATAGGGTCTAAGCATAATTGGTGTCTATTCATCTTCTATCTCTTTTGTGGATGTATGTTTAGTTTGGTATTCATATACTGACAAGTAGCGTATACTTGTTTCGTGTTATTCGATTAGATATCATAACCATTGCATATAGTGATTAAAGGCGTCAGATCTAAGCAAAGTATTTAATGAAGTTAGGATTCCATGGATTCTCTTGCAGAAGTAATTCGATTTCTATTCTTGTTAGTTAGTTAATTCTTAGTTTGTTAATTTGCTTTTTAGTTAGATTTAGTTAATTAAAACCCAATCTTGTTAATTGTCTTAGCAGTGAATAAAAACCATACATTGTTGCATAGGTGCATCTACTGAATTGAAATCATAACCAGATCTCTGTGGGAACGAACTCAACTTATATCTATATTACTTGTGACCACGTACGCTTGCGTGATTTAGTGCAAACACTATCCACTGAAAATGTTTACTGGGACCAAAATAGAAGGAGGCTTGCTGCTGATGCAAATTCGTCATTTTCTCAACCCATATTTGTGGATACATTTCCAAAATTAAAAGTATGGTACCATCAGCATTTGGCATGCATCGCTTCACCACTCTCTGGCCTTGTTCATGGAACCCCCGTTCATCAGATTGTGAATGAGTTTCTTAACATGATGTTCAAGAAGATTATCAATAATGGAAACTAGTCTGTGACTTCCATAAAATCTGGTAGTAGTGCCTCATCTGAAATAGTTAAAGACACATGCTCGAGGCCCATCTTAGCAGGCTGGGATATTCTCGAAGTTGTTCCTTTCGTGGTTGATGCTGCTTTAATAGCAAGTGCACATGGCAGACTTTCCCCTCGTGAACTGTGTACAGGTTAGTCTCTGATGAGTACTTGATTTGTGCTATTGATTTATTAGCTGCAAGTGCATTATGAGTATTACCAAAATTTAAAGTTTCCTTATGGATTCTTGTCACACAGGCAAGAAAGTAAATTATCCCGCTTGCATGCCAAATTCACTCCATTCTAATGGCTGAATCCTCAATTATTTAATCCTGGCAATTTGTCTTAACCCTACTGCTTTGCAGTCACCAATCTTTGATCCTTTTGCAACTAGTGTTCTATTATTGAATGTCTGGTTAAAATGACTTAAAGTATGCACTCTTCCTAGTCTTTGTTTATTTAATTAGCAGTTTTAAATGATGATATAAATCTTCGCAGGGTCAAGTAAGACCTGCAGGTTTTGATACGAGTTTCTGGAAATCTTATAGACAGAATTTCAACTTGTTAATTACAAAAAAATTCTTCATTTTGTGGTAGGGCTTAAAGATTTGGCTGATTTTCTTCCTGCATCCTTAGCATCCATCGTAAGTTACTTTTCGGCAGAAGTAAGTCGTGGTGTCTGGAATTGTGTTTGACCATTTTCTAAGTTTCACACTTTTGATTCTACTTGAGATTCTACTCTTAATATTACAGTGTTTTATGTTAGTTTTAAGTGGTTTAAATTAGTTTTAAGTCTGGTTTTAAGTTTAGAGTCGTGAACTTGTTTTGTGACAGCCCTGAAAAGATTTGAACGGAATATGACTATAGAAGTGAAGGAGTTATAACTACAGGAGTTATGATGGGATTTGATTGGTAAGGAGGAAATGCATAGTTAGAATTAGCTTGTAGAGATCGAAAATTGTGTCAGATATACAAAATGTTAATTGCTCCGATGTGTGTTGTTACAGGGTTGGATTTTATAATGTAGACAAGCTGTGTTACTGAATTATGCTAAGCAGTTTTTTTTTCCTTTTTTGGTGTTATATTTATACTTTTGTAATGTGATATTTTAGCTTCTGTTTTTATTGTTTTGAATGATAATCGGAGATCTGAGATGCTGTTATGTGAATAAGCGAAGCGTCACAGGAAGGTCCTGAGAGATAACATTTAGGGGATCACCAAGCCTGCTATTCGTTGATTGGCGAGAAGGGCATCACTTGCTAGCAAACCAACCGTTGTTGTGAATGTTTATGATACAACAAATAAAGCAGCGCCAATAAATATGTACGATATCAATGTTACCGACACAGGACTGCTGCACATAAGTCCGCTTGATTTTGGGGATCCAACTAGGAAACATGAAATGCATTGCAGGTCAGATTTTGCTGGTGTAATTACATATCAGTATATCCAATAAGAGAATGCTTGTCTTTCACTGGTAAATAGAATTTTTTTTACCGGTTTTACTTTCAGGTTTTAGCAGAGGCCCCCTCCACCTTGGACAACAATAACAACATCTGTTGGAGTTCTTGTAATAACTTTGCTTCTGGGCCATATATTCCATGCAGCCATAACCCAAATGCCGAAGTAGAGCTAGGCTTTCAAATTATGAGTGAACTTAAGCATTGTGCTGAAGCTGCAGATAAAGCAAAATCTCAGGTACGTTCATCGTCAACTCCTGGTTAGAGAAAGTATTTAATTTTAAGCACTGTATTTAATTTGAAACCTTTATGTCCTTATAGATTATATGAGACCCGCCAGCTATTTAAGTGTACCTTCTTCTTTGGTATTTTAATGCACTTTTCACTAGATCCTCTAACTAAAATATTGGCTCTGTATTGCAGTTTCTGGCAACAGTGTCACATGAAATCAAGACTCCAATGAATGGTGTTTTAGGTGAATGAAATTCATAACATACCTAAATCATCTATATTACAAAAATTTGGAATGGTGGTTGACGTACTAAATTTTTTATTTGAATGTAATGATTAGTCATGTTTTTTTTTGTTGGATTTCAATCATGTACTAGTTGGATTACTTAATATTCAGATTGGCTATGAAAAAGTTACTAGGTGTTGAACAAGTTTTAGTATTTGACAATTTCTGCAGGTTTTTTTGTAATTTTTCTGAGCAGATTTTATAGCAGTTTTATGCAGATTAATTGCAGCAGTATTTTAGCAGATTGTAGAAACTTTATAGCAGTTTTATGCAGATTAATTGTAGCAGTATTTCAGCAGATTGCAGAAATTATAGATTGCAGATTCTGGACTGTAATACCGACCATTTTCTGCATATTTTAGTAGTTTTTCTGGGCAGATTTTATACCAGTTTTATGCAGTTTTTTGCCTGCAGATTCTGCAGATTTTTGCATTGGTTTATGTAATTTATTCATGGCCCAATGCCACGGGGTTTTAGTATTTTTCTGCCCAGGTTTTTACATCAGTTTTTACATGTTTTAGTGATCAGAATGTATGCAGATTTTTGCAGAATGTGCAGATTTTCAATCAAAAATATCGCTAGTGATGTAGATTGATTTCATTGGTATATTTTAGTAATTTTTTTCTTCTAATTTTGCTCATTTATTTAGTTCCTAGATTTAGTTACACATATAAAATTGATATAGTATATTTTCAAATTTAGGATGCTTTATGTATGTAGGTACAAGCTTTGCAATGGTACTAGTTAGTGGTGCGGGCTAGCTGGTGTGGATGATACAACAATTTATACCCTTTCTATTAGATGTTGATAGAAATTGTGACCTAAACTAAGAAGATTCAGTTCATTTAAAAGAGACTTTTAACCATCAACAAATATATTAGCATAGAATCTCACATAGCATCTTCAGTGATTACAATGATACATTATCAACACGTGTGAATAGGCCTAAGATACAACTTGCACAAATCATAATACACACACACACATACTTTGCCATTGTCTATTTCCATATGATTCAGTTACGATACTATAAAAAATGAGGGTTCATTATACTACTGCTATTCTTCTTGGGTGTTTGGTAATCGCTTCAGATCCATTTCAACTTGGTGGATTGTCCATTGCATATTTTCCAATTTCTGCAGGAGCAAGAATACTGTCAGTTCACTAGAAGGAAAAGAAAACCAAATTTGACAAACTTCAATCATCAATATTCACCTTCACTATGTCATGGTACTGCCTTGCAATTGTGTCGAAGTGAGGGTCGACACCTTGATACTCCCGAAGGCGCGTAACCTGCACATAGAACATGGGACACCAAAGGTTTAGTTTCAGAATTTAACTTTAATAGAAGTCCCCTTATCTAGTTTATAACTATAGAACAATTACGATATATATATGAAGTGCTGGAAGTATATTTCTCAAGTCTGAACCAGATTTTCTTCACAATATACCTTACACTACTTAAGAATTCTTCAGAACATTAAAGGGAAAATGAGGCGGAGCTGCATGTCATTTGATAATACTAGAACATAGAGCAAAAAAATGTCCACCTAGCTATATGGATATATGTAATGATTTGTTCACCATAATAGTTATATGCCTGCTAGGATGTTTCTGCAAACAGGATTGACTACAACAAGCCGTGGTTATCAATGTTTGGGTTCCTCAATATGATAATTCACAGGAAAATGCTTGACAGAGAAGCAACCGAGTTTTTGATCAACATAATATAATTTGACAAAAACTGATCAGACTATATATATGTGTGGTACTGGAGAATCACCACCTGATTCAAGGACTATGCATTTGTAATTATCAAGTATAAAGACCTTTAAGCAAATAAACTTGATCAAATTACACTATGTAATGTTTCTTCAAGCAGGATCATGATCGAACGAATAAGTAACCATACACAAAAGCTATGACATGCCAGTGTCTTTCAGTGATTTGAATTTAGTCAAGAAAATTTGTTGATACCTCTGTTGCTTACAAGCTCTGCCCAGAGGCCACCAGCCCTAGCATGATTGATCTCCTGCAATAAAACACAAGGAAAATGTCATTTTCATAATCAACACTGTGTAAGGCCAACCTGTAAAAATATACAAGACATCCGGCTAACAAGAGTAGAATCTCAAGTAGCTTTATATTACACTACACCATATATGCTCTTTACCAACACTTAAAACTAGTGTTGGCATGTAAATGTAGCCTTAGATACCTTAATTTTGATGTAAGCCAACAATTTATTTTGATGTTGCAATATATTTCAATGTATGTTGCCTAAATAATTTTGATTAACAAAGCCAACACTTAAATTGATGTTGCCATAGACACTAAAAAAAGTGTTGGAAATAGACAAGGGGGAAAGTGAAATATTTGGGGGGAAAGTGAAATATTTGAGGGTAATAATTTGGGAAAAGTGAAATATTTGGGGTAATAATTTGGGGAAAGTGAAATATTTGGGGGTAATAATTTGGGTAATTTCAATCGATACACACACTCGCTCTCATCTCCCTTGCAGGTACCTCTCATTTCTCTCATCTCTCTCACTCTCTCTCGTTCTAAATCTTTAGTTTTTCTCTCACTTTCTCTCGTTCTCACTCTAATTAATCTGGTATCTCTCTAATTAAACTGGTATCTCTAATAGAAATAATTCCTCAGCTCTTTCATTAACATTACTGAAATATATACAATAAACAACACTCATCCTAAGGCTATAATCAAGGGATCTAAATATATCTCTAACTAATTATAGGAACAGCCTAACTAATCATATCCACAAATATTGCACAGTACTAACTAATCATATCTCATAGATATGTTTAACACACCCCCTCAGTCGAAGCGGGAGGTAGACGAACACTGAGACTGTCCCTGAAATCGTCAAAGAGAACCCGTGGAAGACCCTTCGTGAAAATATCCGCGACTTGATATCTGGAAGGTACATGAAGAACCCGTACCTCACCTCGTGCAACTTTTTCCCGTACAAAATGAATGTCCATTTCAATGTGCTTAGTACGTTGATGTTGCACTGGATTGCCCGACAAATAGATGGCACTAACATTGTCACAATACACAATAGTAGCCTTTCTAACTGGACAATGTAATTCCAGTAACAAGTTACGGAGCCAGCATGATTCAGACACCACATTAGCCACCCCCCTATACTCAGCCTCCGCACTAGATTTTGAAAGAGTCGGTTGGCGCTTGGAGGACCAAGAAATCAAGTTATCACCCAAAAACACACAATACCCGGATGTAGAACGGCGCGTGTCAGGACACCCACCCCAATCAGCGTCAGTGTATGAGACAAGAGAGGTCGGTGAAGAGGAAAACAGATGTAAGCCATGGTCCTGTGTTCCTTGAATGTACCGAATGATTCGTTTAAGAGCTTGCATATGATCAGTCCTTGGATCGTGCATGTGCAGACAAACTTGTTGAACCGCATACGAAAGCTCCGGTCGAGTAAATGTTAGATACTGTAGTGCCCCAGCAAGACTACGGTATAACGATGGATTTTCATAAGCTGGGCTAGCAGTTGCACCGACCTTGGCCTTCGTATCAATCGGAGTAGGTGATGATTTGCAAGACGACATACCAGCCCTGTCAATGAATTGCTGTGCATAATGTTTCTGGGACAAAAACATACCTGCCTTATGCCGAGTAACTGAGATACCAAGGAAAGAATGCAATGGTCCAAGATCCTTCATAGCAAATTGTGAGCTAAGAAGATCCATAATCGATATACGAAGAGCATCAGAAGAGGCAGTGAGGATTATATCATCGACATAAATCAAAATATAGGCCATATGAGAACCACTGCGATAAACAAACAATGAATTGTCACACCTGCTATGATTGAAACCAATAGACAAAACAAATGCAGCAAACTTCTCAGACCAAGTCCGGGGTGACTGTCGCAGGCCATATATTGACTTTCGTAACAAGCACACATAATCTGGATGAGTGCGATCGCGATACCCCAAAGGTTGATGCATATAAACTGTCTCCTTTAAGTCACCGTGAAGGAAGGCATTCTTAACATCTAGCTGATGAATTGGCCAGTCCTTCGAAAGGGAAAGAGAAAGCACTGTACAAATTGTAGCCGGTTTTACTACCGAGCTGAATGTTTCACCACAATCAATACCCACCAATTGTGTTTTTCCATTACCTACCAGACGAGCTTTATGCCGCTCAAACACACCGTCAGAGTTTACCTTATGAGTGAAAACCCACATAGACCGTATAACATTAACATCAGGCGGACGGGGCACCAAATCCCACGTCTTATTCTTAATAAGAGCACTATATTCATCATCCATGGCCATTTTCCAATTAGGATCCCGAAGAGCATCAACAGGGTTACGAGGTAACGGTGACCGAGAAACCGTTGTGGTATATGCATGATCAGAATATTTTAGATTCGGTTTAAAAATACCCCGTCGACTTCTTGTGACCATTGGGTGCTGGATGACAGGTGTAGGGGAAGATGTTGATGTATGCGGACTCAATGAGGAGGAAGATGTACTTAAGGTGGAGGGAGAAGTAACCGTGTGTAAAGGACTTGAGTGTAATGGGCTTACTGGAGGTGAATGAGAAGAGGTTCCAGGTGAAGAAGTAGGACTATCACGGCCTGGTCCTTGAGATGGAGGACTTGTCGGCTGGTTAACCACAGACACAGGAGGAATGTGATGTTGCATATGGTACACTGAATAAGGTGATAATCCATCAGCCAAAAAATCATAGGTAGATGGGGAGGAGACGTGCAACTTAGCAAACAGAAACACTTGTTCATCAAATACCACATGACGACAAACGATAATTCGATTCGATGATAAATCATAACATTTGTAACCACGATGATGAGGTGGATACCCCAAGAAAACACAAGGTGTTGAACGAGGTTGCAATTTATGAATTGTAGTAGAGTGAACGAGAGGATAACACAAACACCCAAAAACACGAATGTTAGAATATGAGGGAATCCTTTGATATAAGACTTCAAGAGGTGATAGATTTTCTAAGACCTTGTTGGGAAGAATATTTAGAAGATATGTAGCCATTTGTAATGCATGATTCCAAAAATATGGAGGGAGAGATGCATGAGCTAAAAGTGTTCGAATGACATTATTAATAGTTCTGAGTTTTCTTTCTGCTTTCCCATTTTGAGAGGATGTATGAGGACATGATAACCTAAAAGACATTCCATTGGTCTTACAAAAATTCCAGAAATATCGATTATCAAATTCCCTCCCATTATCACATTGCACATTTTTAATATTGCGCTCGAATTGGGTGAGAATATGAGCTTGAAACTCCAAGAATTTATCAAAAACATCGGATTTCTTAGCAATTGGAAAAGTCCAGAGGAAATTAGAAAAATCATCTAATAACACAAGATAGTACTTATGACCCATATTACTCAAAACTGGAGATGTCCAAAGATCACTATGGATAATATCAAAAGGTCTTAACGTACTTGAACAAGAAGATACAAATGGCAACTTGATATGTTTTCCAAAAACACAAGATCTACAAATGCTAGAATAAGAACGCCTAGAACAATCAATGCTTTTATTGAATCGAAGAGCATCCAAAACTTGAGCACCAGGATGGCCTAAACGGTCATGCCAAAGTGATGAAGATATGGCTGCAAAAGTAGAATGAGGAGCATGATTGTTGATAGAATGCGTAAGAGGATAAAGATCACCTCGGCTCTCACATCTCAGTATCGGCACCCCTGTCTGTAAATCCTTCACAGAAAACCCAAAAGGATCAAATTCCACCGTAACAGAATTATCAGTGGTAAATTTACGAACAGAAATAAGATTTTTAACAATTTGGGGAGCATGAAGGACATTTTTAAGAGATAGAGGAGGGTTAGGAGATGGCAATGAAGTGTGACCATATCCTTGAACTGGAATAATATGACCATTACCAACAACAATTCCATTATTATGAGAATTATGATGATTGCTCAAATAAGACGAGAAATTACCGTTGGAAGATGACATATGAGATGTAGCCCCAGTATCCATGTACCACGATGGATCAGGCTGATTTAGAGTCATGGTATGCATTGTAGATTCAATATCTGTTGGAGCATAAGGAGGTGACTGCCCAACTGTTGATCCTGTGAAGGCTTGTTGTGGTCGGGAACCAAGAACTCCAGGCTGCGACTGCTGAATCCCCATGGAACGAGGCTGGGTCCATCCTTGAGTTGGGTATGGACACGGTGGAGCAGACCACCCTTGCATCCAATTCCAAGGTTGTGGTTGGAAGTAATTTGGTGCCCATTGTTGTGATCCCCACTACAGCCTGTTATGTTGATGGTGCTGCTGTCCACCATAACCACCATTACCACTGCCACGGCCTTGACCCATACGTCCCCCACCAGATCCACGACCTCCACCAGAACCAGATTTTTTATTGTTTTTCCGGTTATTATTATTCCTATTCCCACGAGGAGGTGCAGATCCTTGATTCGAACCTGTTTCTTCAAGGTCCGTTTGCGAGGTAACCAACATAGCAGAATCAGACCCCATGGCAGCCTCTTTTGCCAATCCAGCCTCCTCTAATGTTAACATAGACCTGGCTTGATAGAATTTTGGAAGAGGATCACTTTGTCGAATCAATGTCCCAACACCACGGTATGCCCTTGGAAGACCTGATACCAGTTGAATAACAAGTCGACTATCGGACACCGGTGCCCCAACATTTTTCAGTTGATCAGCAAGAGACTTGAGACGCTGACAGTAGGCCGAAGCATTCGAAAAATTCTCCATTCTCATACTGGAGAATTCAGCCTCTAAAGTTACCACACGGGAATTCTTGTTGTCCTGGAATATGTCACGTAACCTGTTCCATGCTTCCATAGCCGTGGCATCTGGTTCAATGATTGTATGCAAGAGATCACTGGAGATAGTCGCATAAATCCAAGAAAGAACCGTAGCATCAAGCGTTGACCACAATTCCTTTTCATCCTCAGTAGAAGGAACCTTCTCTTTGCCGTCGGCAGGAGGAATAATGTGAGAAAGAACCTTATGAGAACGTGCAGTAATTTTGAAAAGCTCTGCCCATGTCGAGTATTGAACATTCTCGATCTCAAGAATAATGGAAATATGATTGCGGATATTAGACACCGCGAGAGCTGGATGAAAGGAGCTCTTTTTACCAGACATGGGTTGTTGATTATCGTCACCAGCCATGTTAAGAAGAAGAAGAAGAAGATAGAAATAAACGAAAGAAAGAGAGAAAGAATTAAGGAAAAAAAAATTATAGAACGAAGCAGAAGAATATTGCCCTAAGGCTCTGATACCATAATAGAAATAATTCCTCAGCTCTTTCATTAACATTACTGAAATATATACAATAAACAACACTCATCCTAAGGCTATAATCAAGGGATCTAAATATATCTCTAACTAATTATAGGAACAGCCTAACTAATCATATCCACAAATATTGCACAGTACTAACTAATCATATCTCACAGATATGTTTAACAATCTCTAATTAATCCCTCGTTCTCACTCTTTGTAGTACAAATTTGAAGCTTGTTGTGTGGTTTGGTCGGTCATATTCAGGTAAGGTTCATTTATGAACCCTAATTTCGTATTAATTTTAGATTTGTAAACCCTAAAATTTGGGGGATTCTGTAATTTTTTCAGTATTTTACAAAACCCTAATTTGTTGGTTGTTTTTTCTTTTGATTTTATGTTTGTTGAGAATCCAGTATTTTATTAAAGTGATGACTGTCTTTTACTATTGAAATAGCGACATTTCTCGCGTCACTGGCTGTGGTAGTTGTTTTTCTGTACTCATCATTTACAATGATATGTTGTTACACACATTTAAAATATTGTTATCAATAGTAGTATATTTAAGAGAAAGAATAGTAAGACTGCTCAAATGTAGATGATGCCAGTTTGACTCCACATGGATACCAATGTGAATATTATTTGGCAGGCAGAGGTATCACACGTTGCTTGCATAGTTTCCAATTCTCCAGTATTTACATAAATTAATTTAATGTTTTTACAGATTATGTAACTCACTAACTTAAGTTATTTAGCAGACTGCTAATGTTATTCCAGTTTTATGTGTGGCAAGGAATGTAGCTTGCAATGTTAGAGGTGGTTTCTTTAAGTAAGTTCTTACATGATGTGTTACTGGTACTACAAATTGTATGGTTCACATATTGCTGTTGGTTCATAAATAAGTTTGAAAATGGTATGTCAGTTGTACTTCAAATTGTATGGATCAAATATTGTTGTTAGTTCGTAATTATCTTTTTTTTTTTAATTCTATTACACCTGGAATATTCACATGTTGACGTACGACACAGAGAGTTTGATGAGAATCTTCTAAGAAGTACTTCTGAAATGTTCTATGAAGACGAGGTTGATAACTTACCTTCTGCTCCTGATGTTAGCAATTACATGATGTCATAGGTACATCATTTGTGTTACTACCATTGCAATATGTTGATTTAGTTTCTTAATTCTAAGTCTATGTGGTACTTGTTCTTATTAGGATGCTAGTTCTATACCATACAACGGCATAAATCCTCCCATGGCTGAGGGAATAAATGGCCCTGAAGTTATAGAGAGATTAGCCCCATTGGTAAGCTCCTGAAATGCAACTGCCACCCCCAAAAATTTCTTAATCTTATGCTAAGATTATATCTATCTTTCCACTTAAAGGTGTGTTGGTTTTAATGATCCAGCCTTTACTATTGCTTTCTAGCTCAGTATGTTCAGAGTTTGGTAGCAAGAGGGTGGCTAGTTAGCGTGTAAAGATATCTAATTTAGTGATTCTTTCCTTATTTTCTAGAGTATTTTCTGGGGTGATTATGATTTGTAAATGAGTTGTCAGAGGAGAGAGAGTTACATTATTCTCTATTGAAGCTCCTCAAGTTTTGTAATGTTCTATCTTTAGACGTTAATGTGCCTTCATGGCTTCCTTGTTCTAGAGAATTGATTTTTAAGAGATATTACTCATGAATGGAAAACTAAATGTTATGATGTCTTAAACTAGTCCACTTTTGAAATAAAATCTGCGTTATTACAGCTTTCGGCATTTATCGTTTGTTTTTTAAGGTCATAATTGAATCCTGCAATCTTGTGGTAAATGTTATGTTTGGACAGTGATCTTGATCAAAAATTTTGCTAATTTTGAGGTTTTATTATTCACCATCAGGAACACCAGAGTTCATGGCTCCAAAGATGTATGAAGAGCAATACAATGAATTAGTGGACATTTATGCATTTGGAATGTGCATTTTGGAAATGGTCACCTTTGAATATCCATATAGTGAATGCTTTTACCCCGCTCAGATTTACAAGAAAGTCGTTTCTGTAAGAAATTTTCGAACCTTTAAAACATAGAGTTTAAACTGCGGTATTATATGTTAAGTTATTAACATACAATTGTATGTATCTCTATAGGGTAAAAAACCAGATTCTTTGTACAAGGTCAAGGACCCTGAGATTCGACAATTTATTGAGAAGTGTTTAGCCACTGTATCTTGTAGCCTCCCTGCCAAGGAGCTCCTTAATGATCCGTTTCTTCGAGTTGATGATTATGGATCTTGTTTGGTACCACTAGAGGATTGCAGAGGTTGGGATGGAACATGCCCCATGTTAAGACAACCTCTCTTAAGAAATGATAGTAGCAACTCTTTGAATGATCCTTACTCTGGCTATTGTAGTAATTATGAACCAGGAGTTGACTTGGAATACATTCCACCTGATTTATTATTAGCATTCCTTTTAGATAAAAGGTTTGGTCAGTAATATAAAGATCATTACTTGCATCATGCGTCATCATCTTCCTACATTAATGGTAATTATTTAACTGTGGAGTTCTATTGCAGCTGTCAATTATTTTAATTTATATGTTTTTTTGCAAGTTATACTATGATGAATCTATCTAAAAGTTTAATTTCATTTGTAGGTGAGGATTTTGATCAGATAATCATGGAATAATTCATCAAGTTGATCAAGAAGAAGTATAAAAAAGACATCAGCAAGGATAACAGAGCTCTTGGGAAGCTGCGAAGAAATATAAAGACTTTCTTTTGACATAGCTAGGTTTGTTTTAGTTCAAAGAGTTTTTAAGATTTAAGTGTGATTTTGGTTTATTATTACGAATTTTGGTAACAAAAATTAGTATGTTGTCGATAAATAAAAGTGTTTTTCTAATATTTATATGTTGTACATAAATTGAAACTATTAATTGGTTTATCAAATATGAAAACGTGTTTAATAAAAAAGTGTTGGAATAAGTGAAAAGATGTTGCAAAATTTTTAAAAGTGTTCAATAACATGATGTTGCAATAAAGCTGAAAAGGTGTTGCGGAAAAAAAAGGTGTAAATAAAATAGTGTTGATGTAAGAAAAAATGATGTTGCAGTAGAGTCTATGGTAACATTGTATTTGGTGTTGTTGTAGATCGTAAAGTGTTGCCATAAATAACTAAGGCAACATATATAACGATGTAGCCATAGAATTCAACAAAGTGTTGGCTTATCATCTAAGGCTACGGGATTATATCCAACATCACCAAATTTGAAAAAAGTGTAGTCTTAGACCAATTTTTGACTTATGGCAACATTATTCTTGATTTTTTTTACACTTTTTTCAGGTGTTGGTAAAGACCATATATGGTGTAGTGTTAATATTTTATATACCAGTTTCATCCTACTCCTTATGCATTAACAAACAAAACAAAGAAACTCATTGAGCACCTCAAACATATATTTATAGTTAAATATAAAGAATCTCACACAAATAGAATCTCAGACATAGAATCTTACATATCATCTAGTACAAATAGAATCTCATATTTCATATATCTCAGGCATAGAATCTCACATAGAATCTACCACATATATCAACAATCAAACAAAATAGAAACTCACTGAACATATATCTTAAACTAAAAAATAACATAGAATCTCACAAACCATTTCACACAATTTTTTTGCACAGAAATAAACACATTATCTCACACATGTACATACATTCAAACAAAACGCAAAATCTCACATAGAAACAAGTATAAAATTGTAGAATCACAAAACGATAGAAAATAACTATAATACCTGTTCGAGAATGCATTTTTCGAGTTTAATCCTTAGTCGAATCTTCAATTAACCACTTGATTTTACCTAAAATAAGCCATTATAACATTATTTTGACATGCATTTGCTATAGAATCGGAAATTATAAAATTCAAACCCTAATATCATGTAATTTCGTTGAAACTTCAATTAATTTTAGATTTTATGCAAAATTACCTCGATGAAGCACGAATCTTAAAGAGAATCTTCAAATTACTGGTACAGAGTTCTCAAATTTACGATTTCTGACTAATTTCCAGCTGTTTCGAGCTATTTTCCAATTGAAAAAAGCGAAGAATCTATGCTCACGTCCGTTATCGTTCGTACTATCCTTGTATGTGTTTTTCTTATTTACTGTCTTTTAATCCTTATAATCCATCTTTTAATCCTGAGCGTCCGTTTCTTTATTTTAATTGAATGGTAGAGATTGGTGTTCTTTGTTGTTCTTTATTTAAAGTATTTGTTATAGAGTGCAACTCTATATATATAATTTATATATATATATATATATATATAGGCAGGTGCTCAAATGAGACCCCTCCTACTATGAGAACTGAGAATTAATCCCAACCCTTCACTTTTTACTATCAACTTGTAATCTGGTTCGTTAATTATTACTGACTTCTATAAAAGATAACTATACACAAAAATTAATATGCGTATATTCCCATATCTCTCACCTTTCTCCTCTCTTTCATCTCTCTCATCGCATCTCTCTTGTCTCTCGTCTCTACGAATTACATCAATTTTAGCTTCGATTTACATCAGTTTTAGCATCGATTTACATCAATTTTGGACGAATTTTGCATCTTCGGTGCTATCTCTCTTTTGATTGATAAAAGATTTTGTTCATCTCTTCTTTTACAATTGTTTTCGTAATGATTACAGACGATTTGTTGCGAATTAGCAGTAATCAAGGT
Organism: Kitagawia praeruptora; assembly: GCA_037693485.1. Taxonomy (NCBI): domain Eukaryota; kingdom Viridiplantae; phylum Streptophyta; class Magnoliopsida; order Apiales; family Apiaceae; genus Kitagawia; species Kitagawia praeruptora. The sequence goes on along the minus strand of CM075347.1, from coordinate 93,469,631 downwards.
ATTTTTTCTAATTTTTGTTAGTATATTGATATTTATGATTAATCAATTTTTGTTCATTTAATTTTATTAGCAGATTTAGCTTCATTTTTTGTTTTTTATTCTTATTTGCTGATTAGCTACAAACTAAGTTATTTTTAATAATTTGTTATATAATGAAAGATGTGTTGATGAAAGACCAATTGTTTAAGGTAATATTTTCTGTTTTCTTAAAATGCAGACTTCGTTTTAGTGATGTAAAATAATGATTTCTGAATATAATAAGTGACTTTGTTATTTGTGATCTGTGACTAACTAGTAATTTGTCTTTTGTGAATATATTAGTAGTGATAAAACAGTGATTTCTTATTATAAAAGTGACTTGTGAGTTGTAAATATATAATGTAGTGATAAAACAGGTATTCTGTGCTTTTTAAAAAGTGACGTAAAACAGTGATTTGTGAATATAATAAGTGACTTGTAATTGGTGATCTGTGAGTACATAGTACTTTGTGATTTTTGAATATATTAGTAGTGATAAAACAGTGATTTGTTATTATAAAAGGTGACTATTTGTATATTTTCATACTTTGTTTTTATCATGGTTTCATCAGATCCCATGATGACGAGAGGTTCGATTATGAACTAATTGTTGTCATGGGATTCTAACGGATTTATTTATGGAGCTTTAGTATCTTGATGCTTTACAGATCTGTGTGTGATGTATATCTGATATCCTCGTATGGTTGTGCTTATTGAATTTAGATGCGTAGCTAACATCTAATTTGTTAATCTCTTGTGAAGTGAAAGTGGATCTTGAGATTTAGAACTTGCCATGCTAGCATAGGTTCATAATTGTTATCAATATGATTGTGGTGTGAGATGAGAATACTTATACTGACCTGTGTGATCTTTATGGATAACTTGTTCTTCAACCGTTATGTTTTCAAATCTTATAGAGATGTAGGGTCTAAGCATAATTGGTGTCTATTCATCTTCTATCTCTTTTGTGGATGTATGTTTAGTTTGGTATTCGTATACTGAGAAGTAGCGTATACTTGTTTCGTGTTATCCGATCAGATATCATAACCATTGCATATAGTGATTAAAGGCGTCAGATCTAAGCAAAGTATTTAATGAAGTTAGGATTCCATGGTTTTTCTTGCAGACATAATTAGATTTTAATTCTTGTTAGTTAGTTAATTCTTAGTTTTGTTAATTTGTGTCTTAGTTAATTTAGTTTAATAAACCCAAAATTGTTATTGTCTTAGCAGTGCATAATAACCATACATTGTTGCATAGGCATATTTACTGAATAGAACCATAACTTGATCCCTGTGGGAACGAATTTGGACTTAACCTTATATATTACTTGTGACCACGTACGCTTGCGTGATTAGTGCAAACAGTGACTTTTGAATATATAGTATAGTTGTGAGTTGTAAGCTTTTTTTAGTGATTTATTCTCCCTCTACTTACCATTTCTGGTTCAAGTCAGTCAAAACCATGTTGAATGCTCTTGTAAAAAATTTGTCATGTGTGAAATACTTTGCAGACATGTTTTTTGTGCACTTAACCATTTGGAAGTGACTAAAAATACCCTAGAATCTTGTGCTAAATAGATGGAGTAGGACTGCAGAAAATAGACCATCTTCGTCAAAGTTTACTGGGGTTTCCGATGATTTCAGAAAGATGGAAACTATATCTCTTACAGTGGCTAACATATGGTTTAATTTTCAGAAATCTATGAACAAGGCAGGTGTAGATGTTGAAAAGCTTTTTCATGTGGATCAAGTAGTGAAGCAATTGAATTCAGATCTTGGTGATGGAAGTGGTATGACAAAGAAAGCTCATATGGAAGTGATGATGGGGCCACAACCGATGGAAGAAATTACCATTCATGCACCAAATCAATGTAAAAACAAGGGTTCTGGTTTGAAGAGGTTGGTCAATCAAAGGGAGAAGGCAATCAAAGAAGGCAAAAAAAAAACCTAGGCAGTGCAAGTTATGTACTACATCAGTGCATGATGCTAGAACCTGTCCACAAAGAATAAAAGCCACTACATTGGTTGCCAAGGTTGATTCAGCAAATGAAGATCGAGTAACGGTTGATGCAGCAAATGAAGATCAAGTGACAATAAATAATTTGTTTTTCTTTTAGTAAACAAAACCCCTCTCCCATTACATTCAATGTAGAGATGAATCTCTATACAATTGGTGTAAGAATAAAAACTTTACACTTCATTTTGCTATCCATAGACAATAACTTGGTGTAATATGCTATGCAGTTGTCAAGGTCATTTGTAATTTTTTTTACTGTCTTGGTTTAATTTAGATTGGTTTTTTTTTTTGTGACTTTGTTATTGTAAACGGTGATTTGTTTTTAAATTTTTAGAGTAATTTCTGTTTAAATAGTAAACAATAATTTTGTCTAATTTTCAATTCAGTGTTAAAGGTGATTTATATTTTTTAATGGACAATTTGAAGATGGTCTGTTTGTAATTTTTTTTGTGAGTTTGTTTAATTTGAAAGTAAGTTTTTTTGGTGACTTTTCTACAAAAAAAGGTGATTTGTATTTAAATTGTTAATTTTAAAATGATCTCTTTGTATTTTTTTTTTATATATTCTATTCAGAAAAGTGATTTATATTTAACATATGATTTAAAAGTGACTAGGTGTAACAATCTATGTACATTAAGAATCTAAGTAGAATAAGAACATTTGTTTTATAAAGCAATCAATGTAACTAGATAAAAGTGTAAACTTCTTTTCCATGGAAACACGAAGACAACTTAACCAACACATACTTGAGACAAACAAGTTTACACTTAATCAAATGAATGGAACAATGTCAAATGGTAACAATGTCAATGATAACATCTTAATAAAATTTGAACAAATACGAGATGGAGTATGTAAATTACTAAATAGAACATGTCTGCAAAGTTTAATCACTCATTTTCCTCATTTGTTTCGGTAACAGTAAGATCATCTACAGTTGCATCAACATGATCGACATCATCCTCTGGAAACAGCACAGTTCCCTTCTTAACATGTCTTGCTCTTGGCTTTTTCTTACTTGATTTCATGATCGCTTTGAGTAGTCCTTGTCCTGCTAATTTGTTGTATAGGAATTTTGATTCTTTGATAACAAAATTCCTTTTCTCATTGACATGTTCTCTGTAAGTGCATAATTAAGAAAAAGATTATTAGATCACAAATTAAAAAAAGATGCTTCTGTGGTGACTTACATTAAATCTTGACCCTCCTTTTTTATCCATCTCCATATAGCATAATTTTGCATTCAAATCTATTATCCTACGAACATATGGTGACCGGTAAGGAGCAACAAGCTTCGTTTCCCTCTTATCCCTTTTTTCTTGTTCTGCGGGTGCTGGTGTCACCATATTATTATCATCACCTCTGAACAAAAAACTACAATATATACAAAAAAGCACAATATAATAACAACTCACAAGTCACCTTTTATTATAAGAAATCGCTATTTTTATATCACTTTTAAAAAGAACTAGCGCCTCTAAACAAATCAGTACACTATATACAAAAAAGCACAATATAATCACAACTCACAAGTCACCTTTTATTATAAGAAATCATTGTTTTTATATCACTACATATCAAAAATTACTATCTAATCACAAATTACAAATTACAAACAAGTCACTTATTATAATCACAAATCACGGTTCTATATCACTTTTATATAGAAAATCATTATTTTCTAATAGTTATTTATTACGAAGAGTAAAAATATATTACCTCCTTTACTATTATCCATTAAAGTAAAATATGAGTGAATATATCCTGCAAAAAATAGTAATACACACACATATTAGAATCACTTAAAAAAATGAAGTAAAACATCAATATCACTTTAAAATCAACTGAAACAAACTTAAAAAATGAAAATATTCTCTGTTGTAACATGAAAATCATGTCAAGTATGCGCTGTATAAGGAGAATTACCTTTGTATTTGTCTCTTCAATTCGTTCAACTTCGATTTCTACAAAAAAAACAATAAAAATATGATTCAAGTATAATAAAACGTGATTCAAGCAAAATATGAGCGAAATCAGTTTGTAAAGTGATTTATAGTCGTAAATCACAATTTAACAAAGTGATTTATAGTCGTAATTTTCAGAATAATGAAGCGTATATCATGCTTTATACCTAATATCGAGTATATAATAGCGATATTGTAGTGTTTAGAAGCTCGATTAGGGCAAATTTGGGGGTGATTTAAAGGTGTGAGCAACAGAGATAATGGTGAATAACGGAGCAATAGAGAGAGTGTAAGCGAATTTGTTTCATCGATAATGGTGAATAATAAAGAAGATAGTTATGCTATGTCTAATTTGAAAAACAAATTATTTTTTGTCCAAAAGAGCCGCATGCATGTTTGGTTATTGGGCCTAGTATGTGACCCAATGTGCAGTTCTCACAATAATAGGGTCTCACTAGAATAGCCCTATATATATATATATATATATATATATATATATATATTCACATTTTTTTTAAATTTAAATGTTGGAACCAAATAGCATTGTTAATAATTTAATAAACTTCAAATTTTTATATTAATCGAGTAAAATACAAAATGGTGGCTGTAGTTTACACTGAATTGCAAAAAAGTGGTCGAACTTTCAGATTTTCATTTTAGTGGCCACACTTTGTTTTTATTTTTAAAATAGTGGCCAAAGTTTTTTTGATTTTTAAAATAAGTGGCCAAAATTGTTTTTGAGTTCTAAAATAGTGGCCAAAATTATTTTTAATTTTCAAAAAAATACATGAAAAAAGATCGATAGCCACTAAAATGAAAATCTAAAAATTCGGTCACTTTTTTACAATTCACTGTAAACTTGAGCCACCGTTTTGCAATTTACTCTTAATCTTTTAATATCACCACGTGCTTTGTGCATGCATTAATACTAGAGTAGATAAAGATTCATATTACAAGGCATGAGAACTGAGAAGCAATCTCGTCAAGCTAACTAGTGCATGAGAGGTGCAATGTAGTCTAAGTTTAAGAAAGTTCGAACATGCCCGGGAAGAGTAGTAGAACGTTTGCAGAACCAGTGAGAAGACAAGATTTTGCAGATAATATCAATATTGATAATGATCCTGTATAGAGCATCTGGTTTTAGACAATCTTTGTCAAGCATTGTATCATTCCTTTGTCCCCAGATTTGGTATTTAATAACCTGCAAAGCAAGAAGGAGCGCTCTAATTGCTATAGGTTTGATATGCTCTCGCACAAAGCAAAAAAGCTGATATCAAGAAGAGAACGTAACATTCAGGTCTGCGGCCAATGAAATGAAGATTCTTCCAATATGTATATTAAGGACAGGTAAGGAGAAGATGATCGAGGTTTTATTCAAGTCCTGCAATACGTACATAAAGGGCATTGCATTTTTTGCTCATATCCAGAGCTATTCATCCGAACACTCGTAGGCAATCTGTCATGACAAGAACCCAGCAAAAAAAAAAAAAAGCATACCGTGGAATGCACAGATTATGTCACACAAACGATCCTAAGATTTATCTACAGTAGCACAATGAGAATACAACAATGTTTGAAAAGGAAGGCTCATTTTATGAGTGATTTCTGTTACTATAACTGATGATTCTGATTCTTGTACATGCATCTGAAGTATAGGCATTTCACCTTATTGTGGTTTTTTTTATTTACTCCAGAGGTTTTGAACGTTAACATGATCAGTTTAATAATTAAAAGAAAAATAAATAAATCAGCTTTACCAAGTACTGTCGTAACTTCAGGACAGAACTAGAATTTCACATGATGGTGTAGATCAACGACTACTATAAGCCACACATACAATGCTGGTGTTTGTTTAATTAGGTAAAGCGTCTAACTTTTGAATAATTTGTCGAAAATTAGGCATGCTGGCCCTAAGCCTATATGAGACCATCAAACAGCAAAGTAGGTGTGACAATTTCGAATTTTTAGAATCGTGTTTGTGTTTGTAAACGTGTCAAGTTAAAATCACATACAACTGATCAATGAAGAACTATGACAAAATATAATTAATTACTCAAGGAGCGATGATTCAAAACAATAAAACAGTAAAACATATTTCTACTAATCTAAAGGATACAATATGAGTATACAACAGTAGTTGAATTTTGATTAGGACGAAAAGTCTATCTCGTCGTGTCTTGAAATTTGTCATGCTTGTTGAGTCAGATACCTGCAAACTAAAGACAAATATATATACGCAAACAGCCACTCATGCATATGATTAGATAAAAGGATGTACACATAGTGTGTGTGTGTGTGTAACAAATTATTATGAAGAACTAACCTCAGTTCTGAACAAGGACAAAAGGAGAAAGATTGATACTCACTGATACCCAATCTTACTGAATTGTTGGTCATGAGTGATTGAAGCTGCAAGATGACCTGGTGGAACATACCATATCTATACATATGCCTAGGTACTTGCCTAAGTTAATTGAGACAACAAATTCTATAATGCCGCCAAAATGTAACTATTCCAATTATAAAATCAAGAACTCAATCATTCGGCTCTTATATTTGTCTACCCCCTTTTTTCTCTAGATACCAACAGATGCTATGCAAAAATTATAACATATACATCTAGAAAATTGATCAAAGTTAAGGTGTCGTTCGAATCACGGAGTTTCAGCTTGATTTATAACAGGAATGAGAATGAGATTTTAATATAAATTTGTTCAATAAAATGTCAATCTCATTCTCATTAACCAGGTTAGAATCTAATGGTTCAAACGGTCACAAGAACACTAACTAGAAAGAAATTAAGCTATTTCGCAGCTTGTAATCCGTCTATAGGAAGAGTGTGTGAAGTATCTAGCTAGGTGAAAGAAAATTCGATTATGGAGAATGAAAAGAAAGGTCAAATTAGACATGTAAATGTTACCAGATCATGCTGGCAGCTTCAATCTCTCAGGCCAACATATATATAAGTTAATACCAGACAACACGCGACGCCAATAAGAATTTACGCAGACTAACTGCTCAAAGATAGGCCTTGATCATAAATGAATCAAGATACCTGCTGGCCATCCATCTTTATATTCCAGCAGTTCCTTCTTCACACACACACAAAAATGCTAGCTCTTACACACACTGCAGATTTATATATATGTGGAAATGTTTTATTTCTTTTCTTGTAAATAGTTACATATATAGAGTTTCCAATGGTATCTATTGGTCCTCACTTACAGCTATTGACAGAGACTCTATGCCTATGGTATATAAAATGAAATAGTTAATAAGTATATGAAAGACAAGTCAATTAATTAATATGGAACATCTACAAAATTAGTGAACAGCAAAGTTGGGACCATCAGCTAGACTTGACAGCCCGTCCACAAACTTTTTTTTACTACAAATCAATTCATAATTTAGTGTGCAGCATGACATACTTTGCATTTTCTTATGTAAGTTTAAGGTGGTGTTCTATATAGTTTATACACCATTTATGCTTTTCAGCCCAAAAATTCAAACATGTCGTCAGTGGTTTAGTTAAACGATGATGCTGATTATCTTTAATTACAAGAAACAATGATTATATATGAGGGATCGATTCAAAAGCGATCATTGGTTGATTCGATCCTCATTTTCAATCAAACATAATCAACCATCGCGGTTGATCACAATTTCGATTCTTATTCAATTTTTTCGATAATATTTAATTAATTCAATTATATTTGAGTACCTTAATATTCATCCGAATTCTTATTTTCCACCCGATTTAATACTATTGTTCGGAATTCTGTCAAATTTAAGTTATGCTCGATCGAATTATATTGTCAAAACATATACTCCTATATGCTTAATTCTATCAATTTTCGTCCATGGAAATTAATCATTTTTGTTGCAACGGCATATATATCCTTCCAGTAAAATTCGAGTTATTGACTTATAAAATGAAGTTTTACTTGTTTTGTAGAGACGACCAGGACTTTAGGTTTTGATGTAATAAGCATCTGTTAGCTAGCTCAACCTTTAGTAGCAATTATTAAGATTATCATAAAGCAGAAATCAAAGTTGACCGGTTAGGTAACTGTATGCATGTTTGTGATGAATAAATATATACACAAATGGGTAGGAAATTGAAGAAGCGATAGAAAATAAAATACTAGCTCTCGCGCATGCTTGTTATCGTCACATGGAAGTGTCGAGTGTCTCGACCAATTGCAAGGTATTGGTAACATTATTCTTCGACTAGTTGCTTTCAATATTATGAATGGGGCATCCTTAAGGAATTTACCTCCACGCTATCGCATACACCAACTTCTATCATGGCCTCTCATGCTTTTGCTTTCACGAGGTCGATTGCCATAACCACCCAAGCTTGCCTATGTTTACAATTCTTTTATTTTTAGTTGTCTAACCATATACTTCCTTCATCCCTTTTTAGTTGGCGCATATGCAAAAAACATACTCCCTCCGTCCCTTTTGATTCTTAACATTTCACTTTTTCAAAACTTTCTGGCACGCATTTTAAGATGCATTTTAAGGATAGTTAAATAACTTTTTTTTAAAATTTTCTTTTTCTGTATAAAAATTTAATGTTTAAATTTTTATACAGAAAAAGAAAATTTTTTAAAAAAAATATTTAACTATCCTTAAAATGCACCTTAAAATGCGTGCCAGAAAGTTTTGAAAAAGTGAAATGTTAAGAATCAAAAGGGACGGAGGGAGTACATATTAAGAAAGTTTTAATTATATAATTTGTTTCCATATTTACCCTTAATCTTAATATTAAATGAGGTGAGTTATGAGTGTGTATATTAAATATAAAGTCAAACATTGGTATTAAAAATAAAGGGGTATATATGGAAAAATTGGTAAAAAATGTATTGGAACAAAAAATGTGACAACTATTTAGAAAAAAAAATTCTTTTTGCAAATGTGCCAACTAAAAAGGGGCGGATGGAGTATATAGATACGTTACAACATAACTTTGTAAATATTAATTGTTGTATTTTATTCAAACTATATAATTTTTACCTTACAAGCACGATCCATTATTCTTGATCTGTGTTGTAAGTCAAAAAAAAAATACTTAGTGAAAAATTGCTACAGGGGATTAGCATGCAACGTTTGGGTATCAATTTCCTTAAATATATTATATAGACGATTGCTTATATAATCAATAATTTCCTTAAATATATTATGAGAAAATATCCAAAATGGCACAAAAATGGAATTGAATGTTCAAAATAGCACTCCCTGAAAAGCTGGTGCCCTTAAGGACACTTTCCTCACGCATATAGCGTTTACATTATGCAGTAACGCATATCAGACATGCATTACTCGTGCATTTTCACCCCTACTGTCTGCTGTCAGCGTATATAACGTATTTAGTACATGCGTTATGGTGGTAACGCAAGTGCGTTGTGCGTTATGCGTTATGGGGGTAACACATCATGCACCTGCGTTACCACCATAACGCATGGCTTTTTTGAGTTTTGATCGTTGACTCAGCTGGTGGCTGTGAAAAAAACATGAGACACGCATGTATAACATGCGTGATAAGGGTAACGCAGACGCTATGTGCATTATGCATATGCCATGCGAGGATACATTCTCTACAAAGTGCTAATTTGGATATTTTTCTTTTAAATTGTGTCATTTTGACCTTAAACCTATAGACGGTTGCTTATATAATTATCTGCATTGTTGATTGTTTTTATTATGATTTAGTGGACCAAATACAAGTAAATATGATTTCGTCTAACAATACATTTGTAACATACGGACACAAAAGAACCTATTCAATTATTCATAGCTCACTAAATGTTGTCAAAGACTAAATTGTTTTCTGCAGTTTTTAAATTAAAACTACAAGCTGGCTATAATCCCATAATTACGCCGCACAATGTGGCACAAATTGAAAACACTCTGGCATAAGATCGACAGAAGACAAATACATTTTAGCGAAGGATATTATAATTTTATAAGAGCATCTCTAATGGTACTCCGTATTAGCTAAAAATGATTGGCTAAAGCAGATAAAATATTGATTATGTAAAATTTGTCGAACCTGTAAGAAATTGTGCTCCAATGGTATATTGGCTATAATGTTGTATAATATAGTATGTTACTATTATTTCAGGTTGTTATTAATAGAATCTATTTTTTTAAGGTAATAGATCATGTAAAATCTTCCTTACAGGTCTCTAGATGTTGGTCAAATATAACCAACAAAAAGAGATTATCTAATTTTTTTTGCTAAATTGGAATGATATTTTTTTACATAATTTCTATAAAATTTATTTATGGTAATATATTTATGATTTTAGCTAAGGGTTCTTCTCCATTGGAGATGGTCTAAGTCTGATAAGTGATAAGAAACGACCAATTAAGTAGCTTGCATGCTAGGTGCAGATCTTCATTTCATCTTTTAATTTAACAATCTCTAGGGTGACTTCAAATTTTAAAAATGCAGCATTACTATATTCACTTGTTATTCTGATTAACACAATTCATGTAAAAGTAGTAATTAATACATGTGATACCCTAGTGGTATCGGTTTAGCCCTCAGTCGTATTTATCTGAAAACATATACTCCCTCCGTCCATTTCATTTCTTTACACTTTCTATTTTGGGCCGTCCATTCCATTTCTTTACATTACTAAAAATAGTAATTTTTAACAATAAAATACATTATTACATCCACTACCTCACTCCACCTTTTCAACCCTTTACACTATTACACCCACTACTTCACTTATTTTAACAATAAAATTACTATTATACCCACTACTACATTTATTTTAACAATATTACATCCACTGGTTTCCGTGCAAAAAGCAAACGTAAAGAAATCAAAAAAACGGAGGGAGTACTACTTACTAATTTGTAAGCTTTACTCAGAAAAAGTTACTTGAAAAAAGTATAATGTGACAAAATTAAAATGTTTTTTTTTGAATAAAATTAAAAAGTATAATGTGACAAAATTAAAATGTTAGTAACGAAGTTTACAAAACAGGTATATTGTGTGTATAGATTGCATGTTGGACAGGTTGGTGGAATCAGTTGAGAGCGCCCTTTTGTCTTTAGCATTGGGCAGTTGTTCTGTCTCTGGCTTCTAATTTTGAATTACAATATGGCATTTAGACAAGTCCTTGTGGGTGGGAAGGACCACAGACATACATTTGTTCATCTTAATTTTAAAGTTCGTTTAGTTGATAAGAGTCACATGGTTTTGCTTTGTAAGTTGGCTTCAAGAGTTAAATCATCATTAAGTTGGGTTTGGTATGTATGTTTAATTGTGATTAATTAGTAAGTAATGAGGTCCACATACATTACAATGAAATTAGGGTTCTCAATTCGCCAGGTTCTGTACGTTTGATCCACTTGTGTTTCATAAGCCAAAACTTGTAGAAATGCATTCATCATTTTAATTACCCCTTGTGTTGCCTTAGTTTGATCTCTTTATGATGTTAGATGCGGCTTATATTCATTTGGTAGATTTTGAAAAAATCTCAATATCACAATTTTAGAGCAATTAGTCCAAAATGTTACAATTCAATATATTGGTTCCAAATATCACTCTAAAATGCACTATCGACTAGCATTTTGAAAATTTTTATTTTTTTATTTTAACACTACATCGCCTAACGTTATTGACTAGGGAAGACGCTACTTAAGTAGGGTTTTGGGGAAAGGGGGAGGGTACGCCACTTTAAGTGGCGTTGGGGAAGGGGATGAAGTGGTGAAGTGGCGTTTAAGATTTTTTTTTTTTGTTAAATATGTATTTTCAAATAATATTAAAAAAAAATAACCAAATGGTCAATTAAAATTATATATTTTTTAATTTAAAAAATATAATTTTAATTAACCTTAGGAGTTCAATAATTAATTTTTGGAGTTTAACGTTTCCATTTTGGGTTTTAGAAATATTTAGAACGATGAATAAACAACCCTAAACCCTAAATTATCCTGATTTTTAAAAAATCAGGGCTGGTACGATTTTTTAAAAATTAGGTCGCTAGATTCAATTTTTTAATTAAAATTTATAATTTTTATTTGTATTCCCTTAAGAGTTCAATAATTAACCTTTGGGATTCAACGTTTCCATTTGGGTTTTAGAAATATTCAAAACGACGAATAAACCATATGCGAACTTAAAGTTTAGGGTTTAGGGTTGTAAATCAGGACGCCGGACTCAGTTAAAAAATATAATTTTAATTGATCATTTGGTTATAAATTTTTATTATTATTTGCAAATATATATTTAGGAGAAAACAAAAAAAAATAGAAACACACGAAACGCCACATTACCCCCCCCCCCAACAAAAAAAAACAACACATGAAGCACCGTTGTCCCCCCAAAACGCCAGTTGATATGGCATCTTCCCACCAACGCTACTTTAAATAGCGTTGCCCTCCCTCTCTCCCTCAGAACGCTACACGCTTTAGCGTTTTTTAGAGGGAAAAAAATTATAACACTATGCGCAACTATATTTTAGAGTGATATTTGGGGCCACCCTTTCAGATTATGATATTTTAGGCCATTAAGTTTAAAATTTTGATAGATTGAACTAACACTCATAGACTTCAACGTCCAGCATCTATTATATATCTAATACAACAACAAGGGGGGTTTAGTGAGCAATTTAATTCGTGGACTATTTTACCCTTATCCTTATTATATGTTTTTAGGGTTATTTTGGTCATTTAACATTAACATATTTAGTACATATTATTGTCTAATATTCATTAATGTAAAATTATTAATTATACATACATATATATATATATACATATATATACATACATACATACATACATACATGCATGCATGCATGCATACATTTATGTTGTATAATCTATTAATTTTTTACTAATTTTAATCAATTAATTATTTTATATTTAATACACATATTTATATACATACATGTATACATATATGTATACATATGTACATTTATGTGGATATATAATAATATATTATAATATTCACTAACAGGTACCATATCTCATTATACTATTATTTAGATCTACTGTAAATATTTATGATTTAAAAATTATAAAAAAAATATCAATTGAAAAGAATCTATATATGAGTATCAAACATGCATGTGCATTGTAATTTGTAATCATCCATATCTTTAATACAACAATGTATGTATAACTTTTGTCATACTTTAATATTATGTTTACACGACACAAATAAATTCAAATTAATATAAAAAAAGAACCTTCATTTGTTTGTAAGTATAATAAAAACTTGTATTAAAAACTCATCAATCAGTCAAATCTTTAATACGCAAACGCATAAAATAATATAACAAACATTGAATCTTAGTATATATAAAGTTACACTTAAACTAGTCAATACTGTACTTGATCATTAGTCTCACAACAGAAAATTAACGATCATATAACTCATTTATCGCACCTATACATACGTTATATACTTTAGGAAAAAAAATAATTTATTAATATTTAGAACATGTTCGTGCTTTGCACGGGGTAAAGAGCTAGTTATTATAATTGTTCGACACCAATCAACTTAAATCTACTATGAAAATGATAATGATATCTTCTCTGTCACAAGTACTCTAAAATTAGGCAATACTTTTCTTAATTGTATGACAGTATAAAGTTATCAAAATCAAATATTTTTTGATATAACGTTCAGGTTATTGATGGGCTAAATGTTAATAAGGACGAAATTTATAATTGCGCCTGAACATAATGTTAATCAAGAGAATATATTAAGGTCCAAGAATAATCACTGATTGTATGAATTATATATCGTAAATCATGTCATTTTTAAGGGATTATCAATGAAAATTAATGTTTAATTTTATCCTTTAGAGCAAGTCCTACATTTTATCTTCTTTTAGAGCAAGTCCAACAGACCCCTTATATGACCTCCTAACTTAAATTATAAGGAATTAGGTCTAAAATTGTGCTCCAACAGCCTCTTAATTTTTCCTTAAAAAGTTAAGAGTAGCATGTCATCCCTTATCTTTAAGCGCTCCTTTATTTGACTTTTATCAATAAAATATTATTTTCCCTCCTTTTTCCAATTGTTTCCCTCTTTTTTTGTTCTTGCTTCCCTCCTTTTCTTTATAATTTAATAATTATAAGGATCAATTATAAGAAAGTTTGTTGGAGTAGATAAACAATACAATGTTCTAAATTCTTAGGAATTGAATATTTTATAATATTTATAAGGAATATGTTAGGAGAGTGTTGAACTTGCTCTTAGTAGTTTAATTCTCAAAATCTAACTATCCAAGATTATGATAAATGGTATCAGAGCCATCGATTTCTCGGACATGGGGGACACTGTTACTATTAAGTTTTCTACCATTACATATCATTCAACTCCATTTCAAAATCCTAATTTCTATTATTCGTATCCATACACAATCTCTCCAACACCTCCGTTTCAATACACACCACCTCCAACGCCTCCGCATCTTTTTCACCTTATTGAACCACCACCACCACATCAATTTTATACCACTACTTACATACAATATGTTTTTCCAACTTCAATGCTAATTTCTAATATTACCAAGAGTTATTTACATCACTTGGATGATAAAGTCAATTAATTGGATGCCAAACTCGCTCAAATCAGTGTGTTAATTGATGAGAAGAATAAAGTTGTTGATCTACCAAATCTAGTTGAGGAATATGTGTTTGGAAGGAGATATTAAAGCTTTCCAGGTGCCGATTTCCAGCCCTGACAATGATATTTGGCACAAGATAGAGAACAAGATCACTAAAATAATACAAACAATTGAGAAGACGAGGGAGAACTATGCAAGTCCGTCAAAACTAGCTACCGAGAATGTAGTAAGAACATTTGTTGAACCTAGTAAAAAAAGCTTTCAATAAAATGAGATGCCTTTAAATCTGGTATGTCAGTCATCTCACACACTTACTCATGTTTCAGTTGTCAATAATCAGGAAAATTTGTGTAGAGTTGATAAAATAGTTGATGATAGTAGTGATATTTAAAACAGTTACAAGTGTTAACACCTGCTATTTATGCCCCTGAAGTATTTGATGCAAGTCCTGAGACTGATTTTATTGTTTCTGTTATTGAGCCCAGTGAGAGAGCTATAGATAGATATTTTGTGTATCATTTTACAGGGTTTAAAAGAATTCTAATTTCTAAGTTTCATAAGAATGAATATGGTAAAGCTCATGAAAAATTCTTTGATAATTGTAAACATATGATCAATGCAACTCATGTATTTCACATAAGTTTCGGGACAAAGTATGATAAGATGCTGATTTACAAGCTTCATGAAGATGAACATGGCAAGCATTGTATAGAAGGGAAGGATAAGGAAAGGAATAAAGGTCGATATGATGGAAATAAGGCCCATGCTTCCTTTCAAATTGCTGATCGGATGTTAGATCATGCTAATAAAGGGATAGTGCATAGAGTGATAGAAATAGATCAATTATCTATTAAAGATAAGGTTGCTTGTATGATACTTTTGTTTTGGTTGATTTATAATTCTAGCAATATAGGAGGACCAATATTGTGTGGTAAAATGCATAGTAGAGATTTGGTATTTTCGGATAGTCTGATGCATTTGTTTTTTAAGGTTTGAAATGTTGAAAGGTTGATTAATGATCATTTTCCCGAAAAACATAATTGTGATTTGCTTAAGAAATCAAATGTGATCAGGAGGTTAGTTGATGATAGAAAGTGCTCCTTTTGGTGGGAAAGTGGTGATGAAATAATGTGTTGTAAGTCACTTGAGGATGTGTATGGTAAGAATCTGGTAGAAAGTGCGATATAGAGCATTTATTTGGAGTGTTGTAACAACTCATCAGAATTGATTAAGGTGTTACATAGAGTAACATTTAGCTTGGAATAAAGATGTTGGTTGTCCGACGATATCATGTTTGACAAACTATGATTGTGGAAGAAAATGTTGTGGTAATTTTATTGTTCATGGTCAATTAATCGAAGCTCCTCCACGATATTTATAAAATTGAATTTGATGATCGTAATTGATCAAATGCTTCACGTTGATAAAAATCTTTGATAACCCATAAAGTGTCCTTTGAGAACCCATAACTTTTGGTAGCTTATTGTCAAGCCCTTGACAATAAAGGTGTTGAGTAAGCCTGTTAGTTGAGCTTAAAAGTCCATCAGGTGAACTCTATCATCATCCACTTCAGGATGTGCACAAGATCAGAGGTTCGGGAAGTGTGCCAGCAGAACGAGTTAAGACTCATATTCGAAAGCCTAGAATGGTTGTAACTTTTGGCCCCTCTGATATAACAACTAAAGTCAAGTCTCTCGGGATGTATCTGTTAGATATAATTGATGTGATTTAATGTCAGTGTTTAAGTATTACAGGGAAAAAGAGTTTAACTTGTTAATGAAAGCAGTCGAAGCAGAGTTTGAGTATACACTGACAGAAGGAAGCGCAAACGCTGACAGAAGGAAGTGCAAACACTGCTGGCTGACAGAAGGAAGCGCAAACACTGCTAGCTAGGAGTGCAACAGAGTTTGTTAAAGTCTGTCTACTGGAAGCGTCTACAAGTCAACAGAGATTGAAGATTAATTTAAGATAAATATGGAAGCAATATCTTTGAAGATTGGATAGCTGTCAAAGAGATTGAGTTGACTTAGAAGACGTGTAGCAATCGTAATTGATATCAATTATATAGCTTAATTATAGGAGAATCAATTAACGATTGTACGTAGCTGTATATCTTATAAATACAGTTAGGTTAACCCTGGAAGGGTATCCATCGTGAACGAATATCATTCATTGTAACCTAAGCAGCTCTCTGTGATATTTTACATCACTGAGAGAGGAATTATTAATTCCAAACAGTTTTTAAGTACTGATCTGTGTGTTCTTATTATTCTCTTATACAGTACTTGATTATATATTGTGTATTCGACCCAACAATTGGTATCAGAGACAATCTGTTACTTTATTACAGTTTAAGATCCAAAACACAATAGTAATCAATGGCAGAGATTCCTCCTCCATCAGGTTCTGAGAAAGCTCCTACTACTGTTAGTAGGTATGAGATAATTAGGGTTCCTATACTTAAGCCAGCAGAGTATTCAATCTGGAAGGTTAAGATGACAATGTTTCTGGAAGCTACAGATCCAGAATATCTTGACAGAATTTATGAAGGCCCTCATAAACCTACAAAGTTAACTGCTGCTGTTGTTGGTGAGGAATCAAAAGTGATTCCAAAGGAAAAGAAAGATCTAACTGCTGAGGATCTTTCATCTATTGCTAAGGATGCAAAAGTAAGGCATTTACTTCACAGTGCTTTAGACAATGTTATGTCAAACAAGGTGATTAACTGCACAACTACAAAAGAAATTTGGGATGCACTTGAGGTTAGATGTCAGGGAACTGCTGCTATCAAGAAGAATAGAAGGAACATACTCACACAGGAGTATGAGCATTTTGAGGCAAAGTCTGAAGAAACCATGACAGAAACATTTGACAAATTCTGTAAACTGCTCAATGATCTGTCATTGGTTAGCAAAGAATATGATCTAGAAGACTCAAATCTCAAGTTTCTACTTTCTCTACCTGAAAAGTGGGATGTGAAAGCAACCACTATAAGAGATAACTATGATCTTGCTTATACTGAGATTGATGAAATCTATGGACTGCTCAAGACTCATGAATTGGAAATGGAGCAGAGAAATAGGAGATCAAGCAAGAAGCTGAAGTCTGTTGCTCTCAAGGTTGAAGAAAAGCCATCAAAGAAGAAGGCAAAAGGAAAAGCCTTAATCATTCATTCAGAAAGTGAGTCATCAAACTCTGATGTTGACACAAACACAGATGAATCATCTGATTCTGAAGATGATGAAGAGATGATGCAAATGGCTACATTGATGGTAAAGACCTTCAAGAAGATGGGATTCAAGAACTTCAAGAAGGGAAAGAGATTCTCCAAGAATGACTCAAAGTTTGTCAAGAAAAATTTCAGCAAATCTGAGGGAAATGACTCCAAATCTGGGAAGAAAGATAAGTCTGAGATTCAATGCTACAAGTGTAAGGAGATGGGTCACTATGCTCCTGAGTGCAAGAAGGGTAAAACTGAAAAGGCACTCTACACCAAAGGCAGAGACTGGGCAGACACCTCAGATTCAGATGAGGAGTTGAACTATGCACTCATGGCCTCTACTCAGAATGAAGATTCTGAACTAAAGGTACCTCCAACTACCTATGCTTATAATACTGATAATATAACTGAATTGAGAATTTATCTTAAAGCATTACATATCAGTTATAGGGATCAGACTTTAGAGAATGAGAGAATCAAGAATGAGTGCTCTCAACTTAAAGAGAGAAACAAACTTGTTGAAGACAAACTTGAAAACATGCAAAAAATTTAGAAAGAAAGAGATGATGCTGTTTTTATAGAACATGAGTTGCTAGGTAAGTATAAGCAACTAGAATCTAAACTGGAGGATGCTAATCACATCATTAAAACTTGGACTGATTCTGGAAAAGACACTCATGAGGTTTTTCAAGCTGACACTGTTGGTTTAGGGTACTGTGAGGAAGATGAGCTTAGATTTCTAAATCATGTGAAAGTTAGGCAAACTCTTCCAACTAGAAAATTTGTTCATGGTACTGTTAAAACTGAACATGGAACTGTTAAAGATGAATCCGTTAAAACCTGTGAAAAACATGTTAATGTTGGTTCAATGACAGATAAACAACTTAAGCAAAAGCTTAAAGAGATAAAATCTGTCAACAAACAGAAAATGCCTAGGAAAAACAGAAATGGAAAGGTAGGCATTACATCAGGAAATAGGCCAATGCTTGCTACACTTGCACCTAGAAAAACTTGTCATAACTGTGGTAGTACTAATCATCTTGCCAGTTTTTGCAGGAAGAACAAAGACATTAATTCTTTACCCTCCAAATCTGGAGTGAAAAAGAATAATGTCAAACCTAGACCACAAACTCTGTGCAAACATTGTGGAAGTACTTGGCACTCAATTTATACTTGCAAGAATTATCATGCTATTTATCATAATTACTATAAACTGAAACCTAATTTGAAATGGGTTAAAGTTAATTCTGCAAGTGCTAAGACTGAAAATGTTAGTTTAAACTCTGATAATGATAAATCCGCTGCAAAAGCTAACAGATTTAATAAAGCAAAAGGATCCAAGCAAGTCTGGATCCTTAAATCTAACAATCAGTGATTGTTTGTGATTGCAGGGCACCAGGGAAAGTACCCTAGTCGTGGACAGTGGATGTTCAGGACACATGACTGGAAATAAAGCCCTGCTATCAGAGTATGTGGAGAAGGCTGGCCCAAAAGTTTCCTATGGAGATGGCAACATAGGACACACTCTGGGATATGGCAATATTAATCTTGGAAGTGTCATCATCACAAATGTAGCTCTGGTTCCAGGACTCAAGCATGATCTGCTTTCTGTGAGTCAAATCTGTGACAGAGGATATCATGTAGATTTTCAGCCTGAATACTGTCAAGTAATCAGTAAATCTACAGGGAAAGTTGCTCTAGTTGGAAACAGACACAATAACATCTATGAAATAAAATTGTCAACAAACTCTGATGGCAAAGCAGTGTGTCTGTCAACAAGGATGTCCAGTGAAGAGAGTTGGAAGTGGCATAAGAAACTCTCTCATTTAAATCTAAACAACATCAATGAACTGATAAAGAATGATCTTGTGAGGGGACTTCCAAAGTCTTTGTTGAATGCAGAAGGCCTGTGTGATTCTTGTCAAAAGGCCAAACAGAGAAAAGCCTCTTTCAAAAGCAAGTCTGAATCTTCAATTTTTAATCTTTATCATCTTCTACATGTTGATCTTTTTGGACCAGTGAATGTTATGTCTCTTGGAAAGAAGAAATATGCTCTAGTCATTGTTGATGAATACACCAGATACACTTGGGTGTATTTTCTAGCAAAGAAGGATGAAACTGCATTAACTCTGGCAGAACATATAATGCAGTTGGACAAAGGGTCAAAGAATCAAGTGAAGATTATCAGAAGTGACAATGGAACTGAATTCAGGAATTCAACAATGGAAGAATTTTGCAAGAACAAAGGAATAAAACAAGAGTTTTCTGCACCTGGCACTCCACAACAGAATGGTGTAGTTGAAAGGAAGAACAGAACCTTGATAGAAGCTGCCAGAACTATGCTTAATGAAGCAAAATTACCAACTTATTTCTGGGCAGAAGCTGTTCAAACTGCTTGTTTTACTCAGAATGCCACTCTGATCAATAAGCATGGAAAAACACCATATGAAATGGTGAGAGAAAAGAAGCCAAACCTGAAATATTTTCATATTTTTGTGTGTAAATGCTTTGTGCTGAAAACTCATCCTGAACAGTTGACCAAATTTGAACTGAAGGCAGATGAAGGAATTTTTGTTGGCTATCCACTGTCAACTAAGGCATTCAGAGTTTATAATCTGAGAACCAGAGTGATCATGGAATCTATTCATGTGTCTTTTGATGACAAGAAGATAACTGGACTTGAAGATGTCAATGACCATGACCAACTACATTTTGAAAATGAAGATCTAGTCTCTGACGAAATAAACTCTGACGGATCAATTCCAATAGACTCTGTTGATACAAACTCTGAACCTCTACTGGTAAACACAGAAGAAATTGTTCAACCAGAACAAAGGAGAGAACCAGTTGAGGGGGAGTATGAAGGATCAATCTCTGATGATTCACATTCTGAAAGTGAATCACATGAAAAATCTGGATCAATCTCTGATGATTCACATTCTGAGCAGTCACATTCAGGGGGAGCCTCAGAGAATGAAGAAAGACACCAAGAAAATCAGGAGAACATGGATCGAGGGGGAGGATCAAACTCTGAGAGAAGTCAATTGCATTCAGCTAGGAAATGGACCAAATCTCACACACCTGATTTGATCATTGGTGATCCATATGAAAGAGTAAGGACAAGAAGTGCAACAACAAATGAATGTCTGTTTCATGCATTCTTGTCACAAACTGAACCAAAGAAAGTTGAAGAAGCTCTTAAAGATGCTGACTGGATAACAGCAATGCAAGAAGAGTTAAATGAATTTGAGAGAAATGAAGTGTGGACACTAGTACCAAGACCCAAGAACAGATCTATTGTTGGTACTAAATGGGTTTTCAGAAACAAAACTGATAGTGAAGGGGTTGTTACAAGAAACAAAGCCAGACTTGTGGCAAAAGGCTATTCACAGCAAGAGGGGATAGATTATGATGAGACTTTTGCTCCAGTTGCAAGGTTGGAGGCAATAAGAATGTTTCTTGCTTATGCTTCTCACAAGAAATTCAAGGTTTTTTAGATGGATGTGAAAAGTGCTTTTCTGAATGGAAAACTTGAAGAAGAAGTGTTTGTTGAACAACCACCTGGTTTTGTAGATTCAAAATATCCAGATCATGTCTACAGGCTAGACAAGGCACTATATGGACTTAAGCAGGCACCAAGAGAATGGTATGAAACTCTGGCTCAATTTCTTTTAGAAAGTGGATTCAACAGAGGTACAATTAATAAAACTCTGTTTTATTTCAAATCTGGAAGTGACTTGCTTTTAGTTCAGATATATGTTGATGACATTATTTTTGGATCTACTAATGATAAACTCTGTAAGAAGTTTGCCAAGCTCATGCAATCCAGGTATCAAATGAGTATGATGGGAGAGCTTAGTTATTTTCTAGGCTTATAGGTGAAGCAAACAGAAGATGGTATCTTTATCAATCAAGCAAAATATACCAGAAATCTTCTCAAGAAATTTGGCATGCTTGACTGTTCATCTGCAACAACTCCCATGGCAACTGCAACTAAATTGGACAAAGACACGGGGTCATCAGTAGATATGACAAGCTACAGAGGAATGATTGGCTCTCTACTCTATTTAACAGCAAGTAGACCTGATATCATGTATGCAACATGTCTGTGTGCAAGGTTTCAGGCAGGTCTTAGAGAGCCACATCTAACAGCTGTGAAGAGGATTTTTAAGTATCTCAAAGGCACCATAACTTTAGGGTTGTGGTATCCAAGAGAATCAGATTTCAACCTACTTGGCTACTCTGATGCAGACTTTGCAGGCTGTAAAATTGACAGAAAAAGCACAAGTGGAAGTTGTCAATTTCTTAGTGACAGACTTGTTTCTTGGTACAGCAAGAAACAGAAATCAATATCCACATCTACAGCTGAAGCAGAGTATATTGCTGTTGGTAGCTGTTGTGCACAGATTCTATGGATGAAGAATCAATTGCTGGATTATGGATTGAGGTATAGCAAGATACCTATTTTCTGTGATAATCAGAGTGCTATTGCAATGACAGGTAATCCAGTACAACACTCAATGACCAAGCACATCAGCATAAGGTATCACTTTATCAGAGAGCATGTAGAGGAAGGCAACATTGAGCTCCACTTTGTGTCTAAAGATCAACAACTTGCAGATGTCTTCACCAAGCCTTTGGGTGAAACAACATTTACAAGGCTGGTCAATGAACTAGGAATGGTCTCTGGTTTTGACTAAAAATGTTGGTTAGACTCAAAAGTTTTCTTATAAGATGTGTTGCTCATTTTTCTGTGAATTGTTGAGTGCTATGTGAACTCTATTAATTAAACTCTGTGATGCATACTCTGTTAACATGCTATTGTTTAAACACTATTAAGCTCTGTAAGCATGATTGTCTGTCATACACTGTTAACATGTTTGATAAACTCTGTGTATTCTGGATTGACTATTGTCTTGATGAAAACACCAATGAAGAAATCTGTATGAAGCATGATTCTCAGTAATTAAATCAAGACTCTTTTTGAGTCACTGTGATCTAATCAGAAATTGTGCAGTAAATTAACACAGCATGATACTGTTTCATATTTATAGCATCTATTAGTTTATTTGATCCTAAACTCTGAGTCTATGAATACTGTGTGCATTGCCTCTCATAAATAACTTCTGATATTGATGAACTCTAAACTCTGATTAGTGACACTCAGTTCCCAAAACAGATACATGTTTCTTGATGATTCCTTGTTTGTACTTGTGAAAATTATAAAACTTGAGATGTGTCATTGTTTAGTTTCGTGAGTACAAATTCATGTCTGCACCCTGTGAGAGTTTGAGCCAAGTAAGTGATTGATACATTTTATATCAATCAGATTTTATTGATGTGTGATGTTCATCAGTGAGTATGTTGCTCTAGAACTTGTTTTAAACCATTTTGAGACTACATGATATGTGTGTGCATGAAAATGATAAAGGCACTAGGATTTACCATCTTTCTCCAAACACTGTTCATAAATTCCACCCTTAGTAAACCCCTTTGAGCCTCATTAACTGCTCCTTTTTAAATTCTGATATATTAAGAGCAGTTATATTCATTTGTATATTGAAGAGCAAACAGGTGAGATTTTCTCTACAAAGAAAAGTTTACTCAGTGAAAATATATATACATAAAAAAAAATGTATACATGCTGATCATCTTGTACAAATATGTACTAACAGTGCAACTGAACACTTTGGTCTATTAAATTGTTCAGTTCGCCATTTGTTCATTTAATCCATCTCTTCTCACCTGTTTGATTTTACTAAATTACACCCTTGGATGAAGTCCTTTTGATTTGTGCATATATGTACTCAAAGTAGTGTAGATTTGGTTGACATTCAAGCCTATGGTAGTATCTGCTTTTACTGATTGAAATTGAGTGAAAACACTTCACCTAAACACTTGTGTGCTTTGAGAGTTTGTGAGTTTATCAAATCCCTGGCATGTTACTCACTGAATGATGCTTTGATACCTATCTCTTGATCTTTTTGTCTATAACGACTGTGTGCTTACTTGGATAATCATGAACATCAATGGGAATAGGGTTATTCAGATTTCTGTATTTAAGGAACTACAGAGTTTAGCATTCATCACATAATCAGTGTTTAATATGAGAGTTTGTGCATTCGGTGTTTATTGATTTATGTTATGGATTTTATGAAATATTAGATGCTATAAAAATTGATTTGGTAACCTCTGCTACACACACACACATATATTCACAACTGTGCAATTTTTGAAAGGGTTTTGGTGATAAAGTTGGAAAATTGACAAACACTGTTGGATTGTGTCTAGTACTCTAAGGTAAATTTTCATTGGGATGATTTGAAAATTTTGGAGTAAATAGAGTGTTTGACAACTATTAATGAGTGTATATATGGTAAAGTGTCTTGATAATAGGAAAGACAGCGATGATAATTGCTTTTTATTGCGCGTGATTAATTGATTCGTTGGATGATTGACACGTGTCCTACTCACCCATTTTTGTGTCCCACTCACACATTACTCTAGGAATGGTTGAGTGTTTTAATGCACAAACGATTGGATTTTAATTTTTAATTACAACTCTAATCATTTTTGTGTATATCGATTCATTTCCTTACTCTTACCTTCACATCCACTCATATTCACTTTAGCCAACTACAGAGCTCTTTTGTGTTTTTCACTACGACATTTTCACAAACACCTTTCAAACACATCAATTTCACTGTCATTTCTTGCTCGTTTCTTGATCTAATGGCAACTAAACCTTTTACATCTCTTGGTCTTCGTTTTGTTCCTAACAATTTTGCAGCTCTACTTGAGAATGACCGTGCTCCCGAAGCGTTTCATCTTATACAGAATTTTCTCCGTGACTCTGAGATTGGGCAAGCATTGATTGAACCAGCTATTCTATCTGCATCTCAGATTGCCACTTTCTGGCAAAACTCAAAGTATGTAGATGGAGGAGAGAATGGGACTCCGTCTATAATCTTCACTCATGATGAACAAGAGTTTGTGATTACTCCACAAACTGTTTGAGAAACCATGGATTTCGACACACATACCTCATATGCTGTTGTTTCTGAGCAAAATCTCCGGGACATGCTAACAGAAATTGGTTACATGGATTCTCTTGCAAAGCTAGGCAGTGTCAAACGACCAAATCTTAGAAAGGAATGGAATTTTTTCTTTGACTGCATTACAAGAACATTCCAGAAGAAAGTCACCAACTGGGATGCCATTCCTATGGATAGTCTGCAAATTGGGTATTCTCTACTCTATGGCAGTAATTTTGATTTTGGTCGATATGTTTTAATGAATTTAGGTGATAAATTGTCAGAGTCTACTACTGTATACTTTGCTATATTTTGTCAACTTTTATTCAATGCCTGTGTATCTGGGTTAGAAATTGACGCAGCTGATGTGATTCAGCCCTTTAAAGTCAATAAGAGGATTTTCTCTGATATGACTAATAAGGATGTTGGTAAAGACCTACCTGCTTTTGTTTTGCCACTTGCCTTGCAAAACTTTCTCCACCAACCTCAAGATTCACAATCACCACACAGTGAACAACAACAAATGCCTGAACCACTGGCCACTGATCATACTGAAACCATACACTCTAACCCTACTACATCACCTGAGCCAACACCAAACACTGTACCTACTACATCACAACAGCCACAACCTGAACCAATCATTGAACCAATAAACATTGAGCAAGTCACTACTACTCAACCTCAACCACAATCTAAACCAAAAAGGCAAAAGCATACTGCTCTTAATACAACGCATTCCAAGGCTAAACAGACATCTCCTGGATCTGTTTATACCAGAAGAGTCATTAAAAGGGCAAATAGGCCTTCATTACCACCAGTTGAGGACAGCTCTAGTGAAGAAGAAGAGGTGATTGAAGCGCCTCAAGCAAAAAGGAGGAGGCTGATTCTTACAGACTCTGATGATGAGCAAGTTCTTGAAGCTCTAGAGGATATCTCTAAAAAGATTCCTGCTATTGAGACAGAGGTTGTCATAGAACCTACTGTAGAAGAAACAGATTTCAGAATTGATGAACCAGTAATTGCTGAGGTTCAGACTGATAAAGATGACAGAGATACATTACCTGCAATGGAAGAGTTTGATGAAACTCACATTCCATTTTCTTTTGAAGTTGAAGCATCTACTCCAGTAACCATGGCTGCTACAAACTCTGTTGACACTGGTGTTGCAGATCAACCTACTGTGGTGTTAGAAGTAACAGAGGTTGCATCTCACACAGAGTTATGCTCTGATGCACATCATGTTTCTGATCATGGTGAGGAAATTGATCAACCAGCAAAAGTTCTTTCTTCGGAGCATGCACAAGGTGATAAAGGAAAACAAGTTGCTCAAGAACAAGTTGCTGATTTTAATGAAGAAGCTGCCTCTGTTGCAGATGATTCTGATAATGATTCTTCTGAATCAGTGAGTGTTCCAACTGTCAATGACCAAACTGATGGACAGAAAACAGGGGAGAAACCAGACTTTGCTGGCCCTTCTGTACAAGAAATTGATGATAATTATCTGGTCCAGCAAACTACAGATTGGTACAAAGCAGATTGCATCTTTCCTACTGGTCGAGCAGCTATATTTCTCAAGGAAAACTCAAAGAAGATTTCAAATCCTGATGTTCTTACCTGTCTATAAGGAACAGTGATTCAGGTTAAGGCCTTAAATCACAGGTTTGATGATAATCAAAAAGCACTTATTGATCTCAGAACAGAAGTTGCTACTAATGAGGAGAAATCTCAAAGAGCTAATTCGAAGCTGTTTCAACAATTTTCCAAAGCTCAGGAGACTCATACTGACAGATTGAGTAAAGTTGAGCAGAATCAGCTTTTGCTGACTGAAAAGGTTGACTCTATTGCAAACTCTCTTGAGTTAATCACATCTATTCTGATTCCAGATGGTGATGATGTCAAAAAGGGGGAGAGAATTGCTAGAACTAAGTGCAAGCAAACTCAAACTCTATCAAAGAAGGATCATCTGGATGAAGAAGGTGCAAATTCTGATAAGGGGTTAAGAACTGCAAATCCAAGACATGGACATGGAAGGTCTACAAGATCAAAATCAAATTTAGTAGCGAATACAAATCTTCAGAGTACTTCTACTTCAAGGCAAAAGGATTTGTCATTCACTGACAATCCACAAACAGATGAAGAGCTAGCTGCTAAGATTTTTCGTGAGGAAAATGCTGAGGCTACACTTGAAGATATACATGCTGAAGAAAAGCTGTTGCAAGAAGAACATTTGAAGGCATTGAAGTCTAGGAAAGGAAAGAAGATTGTTAAAGCTTCAGAGTCTGCAAGGAAAGGAATTGAAATTAAAGAAAATTTATCTGGTATTCAAGAAGAAGAAGAAGAAGAAGAAGAAGAAGGGAAACTGATAAGAAAATCTTCTCTTAATGCTAAGTTGAAACTGAAAGGGGTGATGGGTGAAGAAGGCAAAGGTAAAAAGGCAGATACAACCTCTGTTGCTACACAAGTTGTAAGTGATTCTCTACAGATTCAAAGCAAACCTTTACCTGGGTTTTCTAGACCAAAGATTCCAGTTCAAGCACAAACAGAAGGGATTGGTGGTTATCAACATAGCATTGCTTGTTCAGGAAAGCCTCCTGGCAGGAATACTTCTGGCTTGGGTTCAAATAGAGATTTAAGATTCAGTAATAATCCAAGAGATCCCTCAACACTTATTTTTCCTGGTTCTGGTATTATTCAAGAGAATCTGGACAAATTGGAATCAGTTCAACTAGTTCACCAAAAGAGCTTAGATATTCACTTTCTGTTGTACTTCATGGCAGATGGAACAGTGTATATAGTGAATGAAGATGCGATCAAGCTCAAGCTGTTTGAAGAACTTCAGTATGTTCTGTATATATTCAGAGTCAGAAATTGACGAACAGAACTCATTGCTAATTCTATAAGAGAATATATGTTGAGAGCTAAAGCCTTTACTGGATCAAAGACTACTGAAGAGTATGTACCTAAATACAGAGATTGGAATGGGAACCTTGTTGAAATGAAGAAGGGAACTGCAAAGTTAAAGACTGATCTGGGTATTACAGTTCTTGATTTTAATTCTCAATCAGAGGAAGTAAAGTTCATAAGACTGGGAAACGAAATGAGGAGAAATAAAATCTACGATCTAAGAGCTGCTATCTATCAGACTGATGAAAGTGATCCTGAGTTAAGAGAAATCAAGGAAGTCATGCAGAGAGAACTTGAAAATGCTGAGAGAAGATTGTTGATAGATTATCTCAGAACAACCCCAGATCTTGAAGAGGTTAGGTAGACAGAATTTGTAAGTAATTCGAATTTTCTGTAGCTTTTGGTAAGTTAAGATTAAACTCTGGTTAAATGTTAAACACTGTGATTTTATTTGATTGTTTTGACATCATCAATTACTGTGAACTTGTACATTTTTCTAATGAACAAGTTGGGGGAGATTGTTAGATATAATTGATGTGATTTAATGTCAGTGTTTAAGTATTACAGGGAAAAAGAGTTTAACTTGTTAATGAAAGCAGTCGAAGCAGAGTTTGAGTATATGCTGACAGAAGGAAGCGCAAACGCTGACAGAAGGAAGTGCAAACACTGCTGGCTGACAGAAGGAAGCGCAAACACTGGTAGCTGGGAGTACAACAAAGTTTGTTAAAGTTTGTCTACTGGAAGCGTCTACAAGTCAACAGAGATTGAAGATTAATTTAAGATAAATATGGAGCAATATCTTTGAAGATTGGATAGCTGTCAAAGAGATTGAGTTAACTTAGAAGACGTGTAACAATCGTAATTGATATCAATTGTATAGCTTAATTATAGGAGAATCAATTAACGATTATACGTAGCTGTATATCTTATAAATACAGTTAGGTTAACCCTAGAAGGGTATCCATCGTGAACGAATATCATTCATTGTAACCTAAGCAGCTCTCTGTGATATTTTACATCACTGAGAGAGGAATTATTAATTCCAAATAGTTTTTAAGTACTGATCTGTGTGTTCTTATTATTCTCTTATACAGTACTTGATTATATATTGTGTATTCGACCCAACAGTATCACGAGTCTCTTCTTGAGGTCTTAGTTGGTGACAATGCTGCCTTCAATTTTAAAATTGTTATTGTTCGGGATTGTGAATATGTGGCCTCTAACTCTAAGGATGATCTTGTCAAGGGAGTGAATATCAAGGATATATGCTTTGAAGAATGATGCATCCACTATAAAGACTAACCAGTCTGGTTTCATTATTAAACCATTGATAGCTTACCAGAATTCTAAGAATTTATTTACTTTTGGTTGGGCATGGATATTGGTTGATCAAATACCTGAATTGAGTGTAATTACGTGGACATTGAGGACTTTTAATCGGAGAAATGATCGTGTACAACTCATCGTGAATGATCAGGAGATTAGAACATTATTATGTGTTGCTGTTCTGGATGAGCTGTTGGTGATGCAGATTATCTTTAATTTTGGTGGGTATGAGAAAAATAAGCAGTTCACGTGTATTATTAACGTGAATAAAGAAATGATTGAGAACAAAGACATGACACTATGAAGTTACTATGGTGATATTAATCTCAACTTGTGGCTACATGGGAGAACTGCAGGAATCACTAGGCCTCTTGCTCTAAAAAAATTGTTATATAGAAGATTTGCCGGATGTTTAGAAATTGAGGAGGCAGCTATGCGTTTTGTTCAATGCAATTTAGCAAACAAACTTTTGATGATTTAAACAATATGCTAATCTACAATGTCATTATGTTAACTGCCATCCTCCTTGCATGTGCTTATCAATTATTGATGGATACCAAAGGTCAGTCCAAACATAAAAGCGAAAAGGACCAGATTTCAAAGACCTTGATGGCCAAATGAATTAAGCTTGTTGATCATGCTTGTAACAACTAACAAGTTACAATCTTACATCTTTCCTGGGCTCAAGTACAAAACTGAAACTATTGCAAAGGAGACGGAAAATGAAGAACAAAACCTAAATAGGTGTTATAAAACGATGACTACAATAAGACAAGAAGATGGCAATGCATGTTACAACTTGGTTGTCTATACAAAGATCTCAGTATCCTACAAAAAGGTTGCCACTTGTATCGATATTATGTTTTAGTGGAAAAAGATAAGACAAAGAGGGGCCACGCACTCAAGTTTACTAGCATTGTCAACAATGCTGATTGTGGGCGAAGATTGAAGTACAAGCAAAATAGGCAAACAAACAAATCGAATATTTTATGTCCATGTTATGGAGAAATGGCCGAACACTCTTTTATTTTCATCCTTAATCAGGACAATAGTGTTTTGAAGGAGGAGAGTATGTCACGAATGATCAAATATTAATAGGGTCGAAATTTATAATTGGACCTGGATATAATATTGAGTCAAAGAGGATATATTTAGGTTCAAGAATAGTCACAGTTACACGTACTATATATTGTAAACCATGTCATTTTCAAGGGATTATTAATAAAAATGAATATTTAAGTTTATCTTTTATTTTTTTGCATTTACTTTCCGACATTGTTTCTTCCTTTTAGTAACTTAACTAGCTCTTTGGCCCGTGCAAAGCACGGACATGTTCTAAATACCAATAAATTGTTATTTTTTTCTAAAGTATATGATGTATTTGTATGTGCGATAAATGAGATAATATGATAGTTGATTTTCTGTTGTGAGACTAATAATCCAGTACTGGCTAGTTTAAGTGTAATTATTTTATCTACTAAGATTCGATGTTTGTTTTATTATTTTATGTGTTTGCGTATTAAAGATGTGATTGATGAGTTTTACGATTGTTCATGTTAATACAAGTTTGTATTATATTTAAATACATATGAAGGTTCCTTTTTATATTGATTTGAATTTATTTGTGTCATGTAAACATAGTATTTAAAGTATGACAGAAGTTATATATACATTGCTGTATTGAAGGTGTGGATGATTCCAATGCACATGCATGTTTGATATTCCTATATAAATTTGTTTGTTGTGATATTTTTTATAATTTTTAATTCATAAATATTCATAATAGATCTAAATAATAGTATAATGAGACATGGTACATGTTATTGAATATTATCCTACATTATTATATATCCACATAAATGTATATATGTACACATATATGTATGAATGCATAAATATGCGTATTAATTATAAAATAATTAATAGATTAAAATTAATAAAAATTGAATAGATTACACAACATAAATGTTTGTATGTATGTATGTATAATATATATGTATGTATGTACATATATACATATGTATGTATGTATGTATGTATGTATGAGCATTTAATATGGATATTAATTTGTGGCATTTAATAATGTGTATTAAATATATTGATGTTAAAATACCAGAATAAAAAGATATAGTAGAAAGAAGGGTAAAATGGTCATTTTAATTTAATTTACTCAGGAAAACCCCCTGTTAAATATGTACTCCCTTCATCCCTGCTGGTTCTTTACCGACGGTTGGGACACGGAGACCAAGGAATGTAATTTAAATAGTGGGTGTAATAGTGTATAGTGGGATGTAATAGTGATTTTATTGTTAAAATAAGTAAAGTAATGGGTGTAATAGTGTAAAGTGTTGAAAAAGTAGAGTGAAGTAGTGGAGTAATGGGTGTAATAGTGTAAAGTGTTGAAAAAGTAGAGTGAAGTAGTGGATGTAATAATGTATTTTATTGTTAAAAGTTACTACCTCCGGGCTCCGTCTCATAACCTTTCCTATTTGACTAAAAACACGGGTTTTAAGATATGGGTAATGAATATTATTTTTTAATGGAGTAGTGAGTATTGAATATTATTTTGAGTTATTTGCAATTTGCACCCTCAAACTATTGTTCAAAATCAATTCTGTACCAGGATTTTGAGATAAACAATCTGCACCCCTTAACTTTCAATCTTGATTGCAATGTGCACCCCTTTAATAATTTTTTATTATTATTAACCTTTATTGTTAAATTAATGAGGGGTAAAATCGGAACTTTCGTATCAACTTTCATTGACATTTATATTTAGAATTTCAAATAAGTTTAAAAAATTATACTAATAAATTCTTTTATAATAAATATTTGTATTAAATTATAATTTTCCTGCTACATTGATAACAACTTCAAATAAAAATTTGTAAAGCAAATTTTGTATTTAAATTTAATGTATAATTCAAGTTAATGTTAAATTTATTTAAAATTTAATATTAGTAAAACATAAATTTTGGAATTAATATTTTGTCATAAGAAATGTAATTCTAATTATTAGTATGATTTGGATATTAAAAATTATTATTTTATAATTTTAAAAAAAGATTTCAATTTTAAAAATAATTTTGAAAATTTGAAATTTATATTACTTAAATTTTATATTTGAAATATCTATTTTACCCTTCATAAAATCAAAGAAAATGGTCAAGGGGTGCACATTGCAATCAAGATTGAAAGTTAAGGGGTGCAAATTGTTTATCTCAAAATCCTGGTACAGAATTGATTTTGAACAATAGTTTGGGGGTGCAAATTGCAAATAACTCTATTATTTTTAAGGAGTAGTGGGTATTGAATATTGTTTTTAAGGAGTAGTGGATGGAGTAGTGGATATTGAATATAGTTTTTAAAGAATAGTGGGTGGAGTAGTGGGTATTGAATATTGTTTTTAAAGAATAGTGGGTATTAAATATTGTTTTTAAGTAGTAGTGAATAGAGTAGTGGATATTGAATATTGTTTTTAACGAGTAGTGGGTGGAGTAGTGGGTATTGAATATTGTTTTATATATGGCTTAAAATAGATAGGGAAAAATATTTTGAATGTCCCGAAATATTAAACAGAAAATGTTTTAAGAGACGGAGGGAATACTATTTTTGATTATGTAAAAAAATTTGTGGGATGTCACAAAATAGTAACGAACGGGTTGGGATGGAGTGAGTAATAGATTCTAAAATTTAATTATCAAAATCATGACATGTCCGTACCCATAAATCAAGTTCGTATCAACACCTCATCACCAAGTGAGCCAAAACACGATATAATAATAATTTCTTAGACTTGTCATTTCGATCTCTTACATGTGTGATTTAAATGTAAGTAAATTTATTTGAAATGGTATTTTTATTAATTTTAATTTTATGCAGATCTTAATTGAATTTTAATTTTTTAACTAATTTTTTTTTGTAGTAACAGTAGTAGGAGATCTGTTCCCAACTTGTAAATTCTCTTGTTAAAAAAATTTCTGTTTTTTCAATGAATAATTGAATATGGTTAACCTCATTTGGGCTCACATTCAGCGCGGCGTATGGCGTGGCGGGATCTTTTCAATTTTTTTGTTGTATAAATTGTTGATCAAATTAATATGGTTCGTTGAATTTTAAAATAAATATATGTTATCAGTTAAATCAAATAATAAAAAAAATTATTTGATTGATAGTAAGATTATATTCAAATACTAAAAAATATATTTAATAATTTAAACCAAATATAAATATTCTAAATTAAATAGAATTAAATCTAATATTAGAAAGTAAGTTTATTTGATTGATAGTAGAATTATATTAAAATACGAAAATGTAGATTTTAATAATCTAAACCAAATATAAGTATATTTTTTTAAATTAAATGAAATTTTTAGTGTAAAAAAATTTGTAACTTTCTTCTCTTAAATCTTTGAATAGTTTCAGTTGGATAAAAATTGCTAAGTCATCACTAAATTAAAAATAATTTTTTGAGTTTAGGTGGTCTGTAAAATTGTCTAAATCTAATTTTTAGAACTCAAGATAAAGCAATAGTAAATTGATCGTATGAAGTCTAATATATATTCATACTTAAATTTTGTTAATTTTTTGTCTAAATCTTTCAAATTTAAGGACTTTTTATTTCCTTCAATAAAAAATTAAAATTTATCTGATAAAAATCATATGTAAAATAAATAAATTTTAATAAATATAAATATTAAAAAAAAATTGTTTGATAATATAATATATAAATAATTATAAATATTAAAAAAGAACCGTGCATTATACGAGTTATAAGTTAGTTTATGAAGAGAATAATGCTAAGTATCCAAGTTTTGTCACAAAATTTCCCCAAATATTGATGTGTCCCAATTAAAATTTGTCAAATATCATGTCATGTAATTTATTAAAAATTTTGATAAAATTTTTGGTATACCTAACATGCTAAAAGAAAAAAAGAATAATGAGAAAAAAGGAAGATACATCTGAAGAGCTAACTTTCATGTGTTTTTTATAATACAATTTTTTTTGATATTACTCCCTCCGTCCCTTTGAATGGTTAACATTTGCGGATTCGTTTCCGGCACGAATTTTAAGGTGCATTTTAAGGATGGCTCTATAACTTATTTTTGATATTTTCTTTTTTTGTATAAAAATAGAACAATCCTATTTTTATACAAAAAAAAATATCAAAAATATGTTATAGAACTATCCTTAAAATGTACCTTAAAATGCGTGTCAAATACGCAATTTTTATGTTAAGAAATGGGTGAGACGGAGGGAGTATTTTAATATGTGCAATTTTTTATTATTTAAAACTATTTTATATGAAAAAAGAGTTTCTACCTAATAATGTAGGAAACTTTTCTACAGCATCGCCTTAAATTAAATTTGGGCCATAGATTAATCTAATCCAATGGTCCCGCTAGGGGCACCACACACAAATCGAATACACCCTCACACACACAATCCCACTTAATTTCCTCCAATTTTAATTTGATTTTTCCCGTCAATTAGTGAATTTTTTTTTGAAATCTGACTTCACTGTATTTTTCTCCATCTCTCAACGATCAGTTTGCATATCATATGTGCAGCAAAATTGTGATTTTAAGGCGATACTGTAGAAAAGTTTCCTACAGTGTCAGGTAGAAACTCTTTATCCATTTTATTTATATTATGAAGTTATTTTATTCAACGTCTCAGTATCTCAAGGAAATTATATAAATCATCAATCATAAAGGACTTTATTTATTATTGCTCTCAATTATGACATTGCTAATTCGATTTGAAAATATATGATATATGCTTACCAAAGAGTAATTGGGCAAATGGTCTCCTGCAAACGTTTGCCAACTACTGTTACTGATCATGCGGTTTCTCAGCCGGAACGATCCAACGGCTGGGGTTTAAAAAAAAAATCTCACCGTACCGCGGAAAGTTTCCGCGGTACGAGCCCCGTACCGCAAAAAATGTCTCCCTGTTTTCACATCAAAAACAATACTGTATACGTACCGCGGAAACTTTCCGTGGTACGGTGGGATTAGCATACGGTCAGCAAACGTTTGCACTAGACCGGACCCTTTACCTGGTAGCCGATCAATTTATAAGCATACGGTACGTTTTCTGAAAATGTATGGTGTTCACTATTGTGGTTTGTTAAGCTCAAGGTCGCAGCAATTACTATGGCCTTTGTAGCTTGCAGGTGTCATGAATATGAATATGAACACCAAAAAGGAAAGAACAATGTACATATAACAACAAATTTCTTTTTTAATTGAATGCTACAATTGTGAAGCTGCACAATTTTGCTGAAAATGTTAAGAATAATGTATTTCCAACTTCGGCTAATCTATATATATTATAATGCCTGGAGATCAAAAATGCACTAGAACAATTCAAGGTATTTTTCTTTAATTTTCGTTTTTTTGATTTTTTTTATTAAAATTCTTTTCTTGCATTAAATAGCTATTAATGACATTTTAATTAGTCATTAATTACACATATTAAACATATATTAAATTTACTATATTTAATTCTTTTCTTGCATTAAATAGCTATTAATGACATTTTAATTAGTCATTAATTACACCTATTAAACATATATTAAATTTACTATATTTAATTTGTTTAAAAATTAGCAAACTTTAGTTGAACATTATAGTTATTTTTTCAATATTAAATATTAATTATATATAGTTATGTTTATTTTTAGTTAAAATGACGAATAACAATTGTTTGTATTGCGTTATTTTTTATTCCCTATTCAAGATCACTGTAATTTCTTTTCGGATGATTATACGGTACACGACCTTAACTTCTCAAACAATTTTTATTTTCAATAATTGTGAAAATTGTAATAAATTATGGAAGTACAAGATATTTATTTAATATCTGGAATTGTATACAAACAATACAGATAGATTTTCAATTTTGCACATGAATAAATAATACATGAGTTATGATCAAATCGATTAAATTTAACAAATCCAGTCATTTATCGGAAGATAAAATTGATAAAAAAGCTATACACCCATTGTTTCGTTATATTGTGTTGAAATAATTTTTTATTGTAATTAAACAAATTCTTATACTATTATTGAATATGTATATTATGAGAGGGCTATCGATTTTAAAAAACATTATTAACCAACTTCTCAAATATCTATATATATTATAATGCCTGGAGATCAGAAATGCATCAGAACAGTTCAAGGTATTTTTCTTTAATTTTCGTTTTTTTTTATTTTTTTTATTAAAATTCTTTTCTTGCATTAAATAGCTACTAATGACATTTTAATTAGTCATTAATTACACATATTAAACATATATTAAATTTACTATATTTAATTTGTTTAAAAAATAGCAAACTTTAGTTGAACATTATAGTTATTTTTTCAATATTAAATATTAATTATATATAGTTATGTTTATTTTTAGTTAAAATGACGAATAACAATTGTTTGTATTGCGTTATTTTTTATTCCCTATTCAAGACCACTATAATTTCTTTTCGGATGATTATACGGTACACGACCTTAACTTCTCAAGGAATTTTTATTATCAATAATTGTGAAAATCGTAATAAATTATGGAAGTACAAGATATTTATTTAATATATGAAATTGTATACAAACAGTACAGATAGATTTTCAATTTTGCACATGAATAAATAATACATGAGTTATGATCATATCGATTAAATTTAACAAATCCAGTCATTTATCGGAAGATAAAATTGATAAAAAAAGCTATACACCCATTGTTTCGTTATATTGTGTTGAAATAATTTTTTATTGTAATTAAACAAATTCTTATACTATTATTGAATATGTATATTACGAGTGGGCTATCGGTTTTAAAAAACATTATTAACCAACTTCTCAAATATCTGAAATTTGTAAACAAATCATGCGCATACACACATGAGTTATGACCAAACTAATTAAATTGAACAAACTCAACCATTTTATCGGAAGATTTAATTGATAAAAAAATTATATGCCCATTGTTTCATTATAATGTGTCAAAATAAATTAATATTCAAATTAAATAAATTCTTAAACTACTATTGAACACATATATTATGAGAGGGGTGTCGGTTTTAAAAAACGTTATTAAGTTGTATTCAATATTTGTAACTTTTGATTGTAAATATTACGTTCATATTGTATTTTTTATTTTTATATGTTGGTGATGTTTTCAAGATTATCAAAATTTTAGATATACAAAATGAAAATATTTTTCCAATTAATAATTCATGTAAATTATTTTTAAATTAATTTTTAATAGAAAATTCATAAGAGACCAATCAATTTTTAAGAATAATAGAAATTAATTTATCTATTACAGTACTTTTATATAAAAATTTATTATAATATCAGGAAACTGGAGAGACTTGCACTCAGAAGCTTCAAAATATTTTTCTTGAATTTTCACATTTTTATTTTTTATTAAAATAATTTTCTTGCATTTAATTAATAATTAATTATACCTATTAAATAAATATTAAACACACTTTATTTCCTATTTAATATAAAAGTTTAACAATTTTATTAGAACATTATTATTATTATTTTAATATTAATGATTTATATAAAAATACCATTATTTTAAGGTAAAACAAAAAAATGAAATAATTTTTATCGTCATTTCTAATCCTTATTCAAAATCATTGCAAATTTTTTGGCAATAATTAATAGACGATTTTAACTTTTTGATTAATTCGTAATCAATGATCGTGAGAATCATGATAAGATACATAAGTATATATATTTTTCGATTAACATCCACAATTTAAATAAAAGTAATATCGTAAAATTTACATTTATACCAGAACAAATTATACATGGAGTGTGACCAACTCGATTAAATTGAATCAAGTGGACCCTTTTTTTCGTCAATTAAATCAATAAAAAAAATTACCCATTCGTTGTTTGATTATTTTGTGTTGAAAAAGTTAATATTCTAATTAAACACATTCTTATGCTATTACTAATCAATTAATCATGCATGTATGTTATGAGATGGGAGACGGTGTTTAAAATCGTTAATTAGTTATATTTAATATTTACAAATTTTTATTATAGGAATTATGTTGACATTGTAGTTTGGTATGGAAAAAAGTAAAAGGTGTTTAAGGAGTTGATTTTTGTTATTTTAAACAAATTCTCACTTTTTGAGCATTAAGTAAGGGTGTTATAAAACGAGCATCGGCTTTAAAAACAATTATATGTACAAATTTATTATAAAATTTAATAAAAGAATATTAGAATATGTGAGTATCACTTTGATGTGTCCATGAATTTAATTTTAATGTTACAAACAAAACAGTTCTTATAAAATGCTCTGAAAAATTAATTAAATGTAGGGATACGGGTGTCGGATCACTCCAAAAAAACATGAAGCATGACTTACAATATGCATTTGAATTCTGCTTTTTTCGTCATAAAACCAAATATATCGACAAGTGAAATCAATCACACCTCTTATCACATTTATATTCTAATTCTTTTCATCGTACAATCAATTTTACTAACAAATAATTTAATAACAAATTAAGCAATCACGTCTTTTATGATGTCATCGACAATAGAAAAGATTCACAAATGTTATTTTTACTTATTCAATGTCAAACTTTGCAAATGTTTGTCAATATTGGATTTCAAAAGCATTTTTTATGCGACAAAATAGGTTCGTCAATATCTTCAAAATTATTATTATTATTAATATTCAAGAATTTAACTGAAAC
Organism: Kitagawia praeruptora; assembly: GCA_037693485.1. Taxonomy (NCBI): domain Eukaryota; kingdom Viridiplantae; phylum Streptophyta; class Magnoliopsida; order Apiales; family Apiaceae; genus Kitagawia; species Kitagawia praeruptora. The sequence continues at coordinate 93,430,809 of CM075347.1, read as the reverse complement.
ATGTTTTTTTTCACCTAACTTTTTTCTCTTTAATTTTTAAACATTCAATTTTAATTACATTTCACATAATTTTTAATTTATCATATTAACTTTCAAATAATAAAATTTAACAAACAATAATGTTATATGTATAGTTTTTAAAAATATTTTCGTGCCGCGCGTAGCGCGGCTTTATTACCTAGTTTTTGTAATAACTAAGAACTGTATAAACTGTCTGCACCAAAGTAAGTAGAAGTACCAAACTAAGAAAGTGTCTGATCTTCTCCCACGGTGGTTGTGAGTAATCTTCAATCTGAAGCCTAATAACACGAACATTCTGAGTGGAGTAGCCAGTATTATTCGCGAGTTCCTTTAAAACCTTTGGCAACTTTTCCCTCTGATCACGATTTGCTCGAATGATCTCTTTATTTGACAGTAATTTTGCATCCCCGGGTGTAACGATGAGGTCACTCATAAACCTCACATAAGATCCAACCTCACGCCTGTTCCTGTCAAATTCTTGAGTGATCTCATAATCTATAAGATACCTGAGCATCCACTCTGTATCCGTGTCAACAACAAAAGTAGGCAATTCAAGAACTGCACGAAAAATATTAGTACTGAATTTTATTCCTCTTATTCCATTACTAATTGGAATTTTCTTGAAATCTATTCCTGCTTGTTTCAACTCTGTCGCACTGCAGAATGGTCTATTTACGCCAACATCACATTCCAGGTTCTCACCTTGACTTTCCAAGTCCCCGCCCTCTTCATCATCTTCATCTTCATCTTCATATTTATCTGGACCTTTCTTCGGGCCTACTATCAACTTGTGAAGGGCATGCAGAAGGTCTGCAGGTTGCTTCATTCTATCTTTAGTATTATATCCATAAATTTGACATATTAGTCCTTTGAGAGTTGAGAAACAACAGCCACTGCTACTCCGCTGTTTCTCTAAGGCGGGCAACAATAAGGAGTCATACAAAGCCATTCTGAAAAGATTCGACGAGGGTCTTTCCCATTTCTGCTTAGCTAACACACCCCTAAAAAAACTTTGATTCAAGAGCTGCATAAGCACAATTTGCGGAATCTGATTTCCAACAAAGAACAAGGATCGAGTCCATGTCCAAGAAAGAGCTTTTATGTTGCACTTTTCACCAAACACTTCATGATCCCTTGGATAATCAAGTTCTGTCGATCCTCCAAGAAGATAAAAAGCCACTTGTAAAATAAAGCAACCATCTTCAATCATCATCCAAATGAACTCATCATCAAGATAATTCTTTACTGCATCTTCCTCATAGGTGTTCCTCGCTTTGATATTTATTTCTTCTATTGCAGATTTATACAAGTCCTCTATTTCGGAATCCATACCTGGTGATTTACTTACAACATGCTGCCAAGTAGCTTGCTTTGGCCTTGAAACTAACAAAGAACCTTCTCTGTTGTAAAAAGGCCCAAATCTTAGAAGCGATTCATACAGGTCTTTAACATCGACGCTGTCAGAATCAATAGAAGCTCTTGCCAACTTACGAATCCGGCGACGAGGTTTTTCTATGAATTCTTCCAACTCTATCAACTGGTTTCTTTTCAGAATTTTCAAGATTGGTCTTCTCTTGTTCTCCATTAAACCCCAACAATTATTGCTCAGTATTCACTCGTAATAATACCTACCAGATACAATTTCACAGGAGGTCCAAATATTATCCTATCATCCTAACATTTTCTTTTTTGCCTTTATAGTTCTCTGATGTAATTAAAATTTCAGGTGCAATCATATTCCCAAAAAAATACAAATTTTTCGGTTTCGCAGAAATTGTAGGAAGATGCTGACAAATTATAAGTTCATGGACATACCTCACACGCCAGTATGCATTAGCTCATATGGTTCATCATTATCTAAAACCTGTGGAACATTTATCTACTGACATATACATGATATTATTGATAAGAATCTCTTCCATACAAATGTACAACTTCTATAAAAGAACATGATCCTGTCTAACAGAAAATATGATCATGTTATACAGAAAGATTGCATCAGCAACCAAACAACAGTAGCTCGTCAAATTCAGAGATAAATGTAAATCTACACTAGTGCGTATAGATAAAGTACAGAAAAAACTAACAAATCAATATGCTGATTCAAATCAACAAAATAAATTCATTGCAGTGGCCATCCAACCATTTTGATCATATACTAATAGTATAATAAAAATTGAACCCGAAAAATTAATATTAGATATTTTAAAAAAATCATCATGTCTTCCTCTTACAACTTACAAGAGTTTTTAGGATACAAAAAGTGAATGAATAGTTTAACTTGATACCACTACACAAGCTAAACTGGAAACAGGATCCTTACATGTATTCAACTAGACATTCTCCAACCTATTATATAAGCTATAATTGTAGCCACACAAAAAAAAAATGATAGCTGCAGCTTTATAAGGCAGAAAGGGGGTAATCAACACTTGATGATTTCTTCAGAAGTCAAAACCTCGTAATAATTACAACATGAAATCAATTTATTTAGATCAACATGGAGCAAAAACCTCGTAATTCCAGGAGTTTTATTTTTATTTAATTTAGATCTGTATTGACCAGCAAAGAATCACATTGCTTTCTTCTCTTTGGTTCCGGCTCACCTAAATTCAGAGAAACGGATATCTCTTCGCACCTATTGCTCAATTCAGCTAGGTTTTTAATTTCTGCATTTTTATGCTTATTGTTTTCATGCATCAGAAAATTTCCAGTAGAACTTGGAATGAACTGGTGTTCAACATTAGGAGCTGCTTCACCATTACTTTCAATATGAAACTCTTCATGCAGTAGAGGTGGGGTGATCTCCCGATGGGACTCACCTTCCATAGGAATATGTCTCTTCAGGCCAAGAGGCTCAAAACTCTCTTCCATCTTTTGTTTTAGTTGCTTGGACTCGGTCGGAGATGACTCTCCAACAGTTGAACCAATTCCTGCTGCTGAAACATTTCGTTGCTGCCACAACGCCTCTATTTTGGACATCCACCCAAGGTAAATAAAAAAATACGAATTTAGAAGGGAAGGATTACAAATAAAGAAATAATTGGACATAACCCTGCAGAAAATTGACAAAATAATTATCATTTGGTACGATGTAGCCTTTTTCTACTACTTTACCTAGGAAGAATTGATCTATTACCAGGAGACTACTTTCTCTACCAATTTCAGTGTCTCATTGAAAATAAACTTAAAGGCTATGGATAAGCAATACCTGAAAATTGATAGTAGTAGATACCTTTAATGTTCTAGAACTTGATAGATATGTTTATAAGTTTGTAATTTTGACATTAAAGTTTTCGATATCTTTTTCACGTCGAGTCCCAAAGCAGTCCCCCCCCCCCCCCCCCAAAAAAAAGAAAAAAATTGTTCAAGGGAGTAAGGGACATGCCTAGGTCGAGGGTTTGAGCCACAGTGCAGGCAAATCTGTGAGCAAATATTTAATGTGTGTTGCCTATTTAAATATCTTGTAATTGATCTTACCAAAAAAGAAAAAGGGGCATGTATGCTTCACAAATTTGTATATAGAATTCACTTTATAAGAAACAATTAATCAGCATGCCATTACAATGAATACATATTACATACAACATGTGAGCTGGAAATGAATGTAACTTCTATCTAGTTTGATAATAATAAGTAATAATAAGAGGACATAAGTTTAATATTACAAACCTTGGAGACCCTCATTTGTTCTGATGAGATCAAGTTCGAGGAGATCCAGAAGGCGCCCTAGATCAACTCCACTGGTCCAATTCTCTGGAGGTTCACCAACTTTTAGTTTTAACCGCCCACGATTAGCTGTTCCACCCCATATGATGCCAACGGGCCGTGGTTTCTCTCCATTTTGACTTGTTAAAAGAATCAGGCTTCCACTGTCACCTTCTAGGTCAAATGTTTGTTGGTTCTCACCAACAACAAGAAAATCAGTAAAAAAACAAATTCCTTTCTCGTCATTGTACTCTAAAGCATATGCCATTATTGTTCCAGTAGTCAAGCCAGAGCTTCTTCCAACTTTGACCACTTGTCTGCCAATAACACTGCTGATTGAAGACTGCAAGTCTATGATATTGACATCTCCAATTTCACCTATGCCCCTCACAGATGTAGATACATTGGAGATACTAAATTCTTCCGTAAAAGGAATGAATGCTCCATCTGCCCGAACAAAGGTTTCTGCAGAATTATGATGTGCCAGATCAGAAGTCAATGCAACCTCGTTTGCTTTTTTTAGCTTACAAAAATTATGGTCAAGGAATTAGGACCTGACTGATCAAATCGTATATGATCCAGCACACAAAAACATGAACATATAAAAAGAAAAATTTAAATGAAGCAAGGTCGTCAATAACTTACCATCCCCTCCTAAGATATTTTAACTTTCTTCTGCTTTTAAGTTTAGATGTCTTCTTTTCCTTAACCAAAGTAACAAAAAATTAACACACACAATTCTGACACAAATCCTGGCCAAACTTTGAAAATCCTACTTTTTCAGCAATAGAAACCATCTATTATAAAAAATATCAGACTTGAAAAATATTATTCAAGCCACACACATCCATCCACCTAATGCAGATCAACTATCAACCAAGGAAGAACAAGCTACAGACTCTAGCCCATGCAAAACCAAAGCCAAAAAGAAAATCATGAATTGAGTTGTTCAGCAAAACAACTATATGAACACTTTCCCGCCAATCCTTGAGAAGGCAAATTACAAGAATGGAACTATATATCCGAAAGCCTAGAACCCTGTTTCTGGAAAAATGATAACTTTGAATCCCTACAAAGATTCAGTCAGACACAAACCAGAACTCCCTTTAAATACGAGGATATAACTTGTCATATTATGAGTTAAGACAAAGGCTTGGTATAATAGCTTATTTAAGTACCTAAAAACTTTCAGTAAATAAAGATAATACACTACAGCAGTTTAATGTTAAAAACAGAAGAAAAGAAAGGAATATGTTACTATTAGAACCGGATGATTACTGAAAACACAAGATGAATAGTATGCCATCCCATGGAAAAATAGGTCTGTGACCAGAAGCATCTGTTTCTAGGATTAAAATAGTTGTAGGATCCATCATGGCGAGGCAAGGAAGCTGTTTCCCTCGTATTTCAGTTTTTGCACTTGTGTGCCTATGGCTCGTATTTCAGTAGTTAAATTTAAGAAACCTTCTCCTGTAGTATTCACTGATGAGGTGTATTGACGGGGAACGGAAGTGAAGAATTTTACATATGTTATAAATTAGTTTATGTATGCTTAGTTTATGCAACCTTCTCCTGTAGTATTCACTGATGAGGTGTATTGACGGGGAATGGAAGTGAAGAATTTTACATATGTTACAAATTAGTTTATGTATACTTGGTGTAAAGGGAACCAAAAATATAAATTTATAGTGTTAAGTATAAATTTTTGTTAAATATTAAAATGGTCACTGAAGTGGAGACCATATATCACTTTGTTCCCCGATCTCGACGGGGTTTCCTTTAAATCACTGAAGTCACGATAAATATCAAACATGTAAGTCTAAATATGCGATCAAAGAGTGATTACGGCGTTTTATTGAGTTGTACACATTTTTTTTTTGCAAGCTACTACAACCTGATGAAAAGTTATAAATTCTATTATCTCACATAATATATCCGGATTTTAAAAAAAATATTTACTATTTAGTTTTTAATTTTACAGTTCTTTTTCTATGATTTAATTTTAAAAAACAGTAAAACTCTTTTTCTCTTTCACAATACCACCTATTGGTTGTGGTAGTATGCAAAAGCAATGTGTAAAACTTAATAAAAAATCATTATTACTCCCCGAACACATATTAACGGTGCCTGTTTGGCACCCAGATGCCACCTCAGATATGTTATAACTAATTATAAAAAAATAAAAACGTTGTTTCTAGTGAGAAACTTGTAAGTGAGAATCCTTACCACTATGCTAAACATGAGTTCTGAATATATTCTAAAACTCATTTTTTTTTTTTTGAAAAGGCAAATTGCATTCAAATTAAGGAACATCATACATAAGTCTCTCCAACACCGACCGTGGAGGAGTCAAGAAATAATGAAAGCTATAAACCTCACAAGGTACCCTTGCTAGCAAATGGGCTACCTTATTAGCTTGCTTTCTAACAAATGAAACAGAAAAATCTGGACGATCATTAAGCAAATTCCGGCACTCTTGCAACACATTTCCTACCTCCAAAACATACTCCTTACCACTATTGATAGCATTCACTGATAGCATTGAATCACACTCAAACATCACCCTGGAAATACCTAGATCAATAGCCCAGTTCACAGCCTCTAGAATCCCTTAGATCGTGAATTGAAACAACCCTTGAATATTATATCGTTCATATATTATATTAATATATAATATATCGTGAATTGAATTAATATATCGTGAGACAACCCTCATATATTATATTAATGATAAAAAATTGTTCATAAAGTGAATTGAACCCTTGACCTCTAACTTAGAAAAAAGATTAATTACCACTATACTAGACATTAGTTTTGGATATATTGTAAAACTCATTATTAATATATCGAGAGACAATTTAATTATCATGAAATTACTAAATTACCCCTCCTATATTGTATTAATAATAACATTTCACTAATATATAGTTTTCTAATATATCCAAAACTAATGTCTATTATAGTGGTAAGTAATCTTTTTTCTAAGTTAGAGGTTAAGGGTTCAATTCTCTTTATTACAGTAATAAAGAGAATTGAACCCTTGACCTCTAACTTACAAAATAGACATTAGTTTTGGATATATTAGAAACCTTTGACCTCTAACTTAGAAAATAGACATTAGTTTTGGATATATTAGAAAACTCATTATTAATATATCGGGAGACAATTTAATTATCATGAAATTACTAAATTACCCCTCCTATATTATATTAATAATACCATTTTACTAATATATCGCTAATGTAACATTTCACAAGCATACATACAATTGCACAACATGGGATGCTAGAGCTTGCCCGTGCCTTGCACGGGCTACAAAGCTAGTTTATATTTATATGGGAAAAGTCTGTTCCACTTCAATATGACAGAAATGAGACTTGCTCTAGCATGAATGTTTGGACACGTTCTTTTGCGTCGAGAGTCATGTTGGATTAAAGTACATGTCTTAGGAGCTCAGAACGCTTGGTTGTGCTTCTTACTGAAAGTCTTTTATACATAGTTTTAAAAAAGGAACATCGGTGTATGAAACAAGTAGGAAACAAGGGCCCAAGGCTTCTCGTCTTGTCCAGTTCCAGAACGGAACTTTTTTCATTCATAAATTTTATCGGACCCAACTTTAGTGTCCTCTTTTACCTTTTGAGCCTCACAAGATAAAAGTCTAGTTCATATGATATGACAACTTTCACCTATTTTTTATTTTTTTTTTGCTAATTAACTTTCACCTATTTAATCCTACTGCCCTAAAATAGATTCAAATACCCAAAAAAAAAATGTTACTGCTAAATGTAGTGACGTTGACAAACAAAATACTTCTCAATCAGCAAGCCATAACAAAAGAGCACGCAAAATTTGGGAGTGCTATGGTAAATAGATACGCAAGATTTCATACCAAGAATCAGCTACTAACTAGTTACAAAATCGTGTCAATTGAATGCGAACTAGCTTATTATTTATATCATCACTAATAAGTAATAACTAAGCATACCATACGTTTAAAAATATTATAATACCTGGGTTTGTTCCAGCAAAGATTCCATACCAAAGATCATCTGTTATAAATGAGGTTGCCCTCTCCACTGCACCAAGATACACCCCAGGTCCAAGGCTTGGGGGCAAAGGATGAAACATCTTTTGGTTTGGGTAATCCAAGTCTACTGCAACATGCCGGTTAGTGAGGAAACCAACCTGGCGATTTCCTGTTCGGCTTTTCACAATAGCACCTAAAGTTCCATATGTCTCTTGGCTAGCAACCTGTGAAATCAAGTGATCGTGTAATGAAGTGCAACTATAAAGGCGAAAATCAAAGAATGCATAAGCGAATTCATAAATTTAGTCATCATCAAGTGTATGTAATGTCTAAAGAACATATACTAGTTAAAAGTTTCAAAGAAAACGCTTTTGAAAGAAATATGGAGAACTTGGAGCTAATGGGTAGAGTTGGCAATGCCCTGATTTTCTCACTTTCTAAATGGGTGATAATGATGGCACTAAAACGTTTTTTAAATTTTGTAATTTTTGGTACTTCATGCAATTCATATTAGTGTCGCACAATGTAGATTGTCAATTTTAATATAGACATTGAAGCCAATCCCATTTAAGAATGAAAAAGAAAGCGGGTTCTTTATAGTGACTTTGTGCTTCTGCTGACTACAAGTACTACTAAATGAAATCTGTATCTCTTGGACCGTTTAACAGATGAATGAAACTTGTTGGTACTTCAGAAAAAGAAACACTAACTGCAGACCTGGGAACCAGAGCCAATGTATGGATCACTTCCGCGCAAGCCATCTACGAGCTCTGTATACAGCTGCTCTTTGGGAGTTGCAGCAGGTGCACCGAAGTAAGAGAACTCAACAACATCTACATCGCACCACACCCCTCCAGGTCCCTGCTTAATCAGGTGGTTATGATACAATAAGTGAAAATTCCACTATCCCAAAAAGGCACTACCAGAATTTCCAACAATGGCGAGCAAGATATATATTATTAAAACTACCCACCAGCCAGCAGTGGCGGACGCAGATAATAATTTCAGGGGGGGCGGTTTACATAAAAAATTTAACCTTTTTTAATTTTAATTGTAAAATAAATTTAGCTCGTGTCACTATGTTAATAACTATTAAATTTACTGTATGACAGTTAGAAATCTTTATATTTTTTGAAACTTGTAAAACAGATTATACTGAAAATTTTTAAAAAGTAAAACCAAAGAACCACAGGAGACAAATGATGAAGATGAACTAAAAATCATAGATTTTAACTCAGCCAAGGCCATGAGTTGTAAAACAAAGAAACAAGCAACATAAAGACAGTATCTCAGTAAGATCGAACTCGGGTCTCCTACCAAAAATTAGAGCAAGTGACCAACTGACCTACAGAACATTATACTGAGAAGGAAAGACTACCTAGGTTTTATCCAAATCTCGGGGGGGAGGGGGGCAGAATTTGTTTTTATTCCATAATCTCAAAAGCTTTCAGATTGGAAAATAAGAATATTACAAAATTTCAAATCAGTTGAAACTTCTCTGCCAGTATTCAAGTAAAACAACCAGCATATATATATATATATATATATATACACACTAAAAATCACAAGATGATCGAGTAAAAAAAGAAACCCCAAATGTCAAACCTCAAGAGCAGTTGGTAAACACTGAATATGGTTAAGCCACTTCTTATGAACTTTCCTAGCAACAAAGACAAGAATGGCTGGTATATCTGTCAAAAAACCCTGCCGAATGCGAAAACCAATTGCTGTGCCAAGACTGAAATGTCGCAAGATTTTGCTGTGGAAGGCCCTAATTGTCATTACTTCAAGTAAAGTGGTAGCTTGTTGTCCTGTTGGCAGTCGCCCAAGAGTCTCAGGCAAGACTCCCTTCTGAAGGTTTCCAAAGTAATTTGCCCTATCCTCAGCTGCATCATTTAAGCGGCTAGAAGTTGGCCACGAAAAGTAGGCAGCGCTAGTCTCAGAAAGCTGACCACCTGTTGCAAAAGCTTGCAATGGTGATGAGCTTGGGGAAGGAATATATTGGTGACTACAGTAGTTTCTTTCCAAATCCAAAGCTGATTCCTCAGATGGCGTAGATCCAGAAGGGTGAACTCTTAAATCCAGTCTCGTTCTTTCCATCTAGCTTTCCTTTAACATGGAAATACTCCTGATTCCATTCAAATCATAAAAGAAACAGTTTGAACTAGTTAATCACATCCAAGTCACAGCCTTACCAAAAATTAGATACTAAACTAAACAGATAATTTCTCAACATGGCTAAAAAAGATAAAATAATAAATGTTTCTAGCAGATACATTAACAGGCTGGATTTTTAGTAGAAAATCGGAAAATGATAATAATTATAAATGAATAAGATAATGTGGTAAGTGATTACATAAGTAGCTAAATTTTAGCAAACAGCAAAATGAATACGCAGCAGGACATGTGACGAAGGCGCCCAAGTATACAATAGCCAAAAAAAAAAAAGACAAAATCTAGTAATAAAGAACAATACAAATTTGATTTCATTGCCCAATGTCCTTGATCAAAATGAAAGGAATCCAAGATCAGAAACTGAAAAAATTAATAAAACAAATTGCGGATAAAAAATGGTTTAACATTCTTTCAATAAAAATTTCCAGTCAGTCAGATCAAACCACTCATCCTGCTTCATGTAGAGGGAAGTAGTCAAACAAAACAAAAAAGTACAGGAAGCAAGAAGTTTATTCATACAATTTCAGATGGAAATTGCAAGTAATATATACAAAGACATAAATGACTTAACTTCATGTAGAAACACAAAAGAAGCATACACAGAATCAGTAAGCTGACTACTTTTGTGTGAAAACACACACACACACAGTAAATAAACAAATTCCACACAGCCCAATTCAATGAATACAATTGAAACTTTCTTAAACTATAAAATACACAAGTAGACTAAATGCACAAGACTGTATAGAAATACCAAAAAGAAACATAAATATGCATAATTATTAATAGCCCAGAGAGTAAATTCATTAAAGTTAACATCTTTACTGCTGATACAAAGAACTAACCTTTTATCAATGGTGGAGCTGTGGACTGATAATTAACAACAAACTTTCATCAAGATTTCTATAAAAGAGTGGTAATATGCATATTTACTAATAGCCCAGAAAGGAAATTCATTAAAGTTATCATCTTTACAAAGAACTCACCTTTCAACAATGGTGGAGCTGTGGATTAACAACTTTTTTTCAAGATTTCTGTAAAAGATGAGATTTTGCAGATGCAACAAATCTACTTATCACCAGGAACAAAATCAAGATAGTACTATTCTTCAATACTCCTATATGAGAGGAGGGGGGGTGGATGTGAATAGAAAAAAGAAAACTACTATAATTAGGAATAGGAAGAATGATACTCCGTATTACTAGTCTACTACATATAAATATCAATTTTTATGTTGTAGCCTGTACTAGTAGTAGTAGTATCTGCTAGGGTTGTACTTGTACAGTGACATATGGCCTGTATGGCCTGTTTGGCTTAACTTTTATAGGGGCTTATTGACTTATTTTCGGGTAAAAATTTTATATTTTGATAAAAAAAAAATACACAAGTATTTAATGTTTGCTTAAGATTCAATAAATTGCAAAAATAAGTTGGAAAATAAGTTGAAAAGTTAAGAATCTCTAACTTCGTCTTAAAATAAGTTGACTTATTCTGGAAAAAAGTTCCCCAAAACACCCCAATTCTTTTTACTTTCTCTATTTGTTTTGTCCATTTTTACCGAATGAATGAAGTTTTAAACCACACAAATGGTCAATTTGGGCAATGATTTGTGCCACTCACTGCACTAATTTGGCTAGTAAAATAGTTGGTGTGTGATGTATGTTACCTCTATTTTCAATTTTCTTGCATTTTATTAGAGCATTTCCAATGTATAAAATTTTTAGTTAAAAAATATATGCGGTATTAAGGTGAAATATTTTAGAAATTATGTAAAAATTTATTCACTTTTTCTTGGTAAAAAAATATAGTCAAGCATGTTTGGTAGGCTATATTTATTTCAAAAAAAAGTTATTGTGTATAATTTTACATGATCATAATAATAGATAACATCATTGGAGTACATATCTTACATTACTATTACATCCAAGTATTAGAGCATCTACAATAATATTGGTTAAATTGATTGGATAAATTTTAAATAAGTAATAGTTGGCTAAAATTTATTGAACCTGTAAATTGCTTTGCTCCAATGATGATTGGCTATAATGGTTGGTTATATTTTAAAAAATGTATTATTATTATTATTATTATTATTATTATTAATTTTTTTTATCAAATTATGGGAAGAAAACAGACGGGAAATGACATGGCATTTACTACTGATCTGTAGAGTTTCAACAAATATGACCGATACTGAAAAAATATAGAGGATTGACTAAAATTTTAGACAAGGGAAATACCTCATTGGAGTTATGAATTTTTAACGTATTATGTATAATTTTCAATTTTGGTAAGTTATTTAAAATTTTAGTTAAGGGGTTTGCCCATTGGATGCTCTTCTACCTTTTGCCATTGAAGATGCTTTTAGACCTAGTAATTCATTTATATCGTATATTTTATATTTTCGTGTCATGTACTTTCGTGTTTGGTGTACATAAATGTTAAACCCAAACACGATCCATTAAGAATTGATGTCATTTCGTGTTTTATTGCGTGTAATTTTAAATAAAAATAAAAATATAAATATTTAAATATTAAATTTTTTTATTAAATTTTTACTAATTGACTTTTAAGTTAATAATTCATAACGAGCTTAATATGGTCAAATCTTGTTAAACTTAAATTTTAAACTATTTTCTAATATCATTTTTGTAAAAATTACATTATACAACATTTATTTATAATATGTATTTATATAATTTTAAAATTTTTATTTAATTATATATTTATATTTTTCGTGTATTTTCGTTTCGTGTCGTGTACTCAAGGATAAATCCAAAACCGACATTAAATTTACGCGTGTAATTTCATGTTCATGTATATTCGTGTTCGTATACCGAAATGATAAATACAAACACGATATTATTGTATCATTTTTGTGTCATATTATCGTGTCATATACGAAATTGTCAGCTCTACAATTTATTTTGGAATCATGTTATTGACAATTAAAATACGGTTGTAGATTTGGAATTTGGAATGTGGGAAAATCATATATGATCCCGTTTGATAAATTTCATTTTTCAGAAATAAGTTAATTATTCTGAAAAAGAGTATTTAAATATTTATTTATTTATTTTTAAATAAATAATTTATTTTTGCAAGATAACGAATGTTAAATTCTCCCTATACATTTTTTTCTATAAAAAGTAAGTAAATATAAAAAAAAAATCGAAATAAATAATTTAGTTATTTACAAGGAGGGCCAAATGGTGCTTATATTTGCATACTCAAAACTGCAAAATCTCTTTCCAAATAATTCAAATCCCCACTTATCACTAAGCAGTGGAAGAGATCATGGGAGGGCACTTTCTCCACCAATTTGCTGCTACTGTTTACAATGGCGTAGCACGGATGATGCTATGTTTATATCACTTCTCTATACTTTTATTCAAATTTTAATTTAGTTTTAACAGCTATAGTTTTTATATTTGTTTAACTCCTCAGACAACTACACGCAATCGAATCGAATTTAATTGTATTAAAATGAGTACTCTGTAACCCTAGTTACGAAGATCACAAGTTAGATTTTCCATTCTCCTTTCTAATTTGTACTATCTTATAACCCGTGCCACGAATTTCTATGCAATAAATTATATTTTATATTATAATTATATTTTTATATAGAGAAAATGTCCAAATTACCTCATATTTCTAAGGAAGATGATCAAAATGCCTATATTCAAAAGATTCCGTCTTTTTTGTCCACGATTTACGCATATTTTTCATATGTATAGAAAGGTATGCATTAAGGGAATGCGTATTGCTGAGGTACGCATCAACGGAATGCGTATTGACGTCAGCATACGTCATTATGTCACAAACCATTCTGACATCTCTCTGAAGCTCCATATCACCGATCTGGTCGCCTGATTCGTTCGCACACATCCGGCAACGTCTACTACTCTTGATGGCATCAAAAGAAAACTCAGACCTGCCTCTACCTTTTTCCCAATTCATTTGAGGTTTTCCGGCCCCGCAGGGGCGTGCACAGACCGACCGGTCCACCAAATTGGAAAAAGAGATTCGATTTTGGGCTTTCAGATTGGGCGAAACAAATGGAAATCTAATGGTACAATGTTGAAGAGGGTGAGAAGACGATTGTTTTGATATATGATATGCTAGTCAAAGATGTTTGGAAATGGGTAAACGAAGTAGTCAATTTTTTTTACGGAATATTGCTCCGACGACGTTCGAAGCAGGTGATGAGCAGTGATCAATACGCATGTTTCACATGGTAACGGTCCACGCATGTGGAACGTGCGTATTCGAGGAACTGTTCATCGAGCAAAGAAACTGAATTTAACGAAGACCACTCATGTTGCGAATGCGCATAGCACCTATACGCAAGCTACATATGCGTATACTCTATACGCATGCCACCGATGCGTGGTTGGTGGGTAAAAAGGGCGGACCAATCCGCCAGTGGGTATTTTGGGCAGCTTGTTTAAAATGGTGGGCATTCTGGTTTTTCACCCTTTTATATAATCATTATTTACAATGTTTTATTTTAATTTTAAATATAATAATTTAATATAAATTTAATTAATGATATGCATGTTTTAAAACTTATATATAAAATTTTAAAATAAATATGTCGTTGATAGAATTAGAACATTGAAATTTTAGTAATTAATTTAATCATATAATATATTTAATCATTAGATCTAATGATTCTAATTTTTTACTAAAAACCTAATGGTCATTATTCGTAGTATACGGATTTCTATTATATCGTAGTATACGGATTTCCATTATATTTTGTTAGTGATAGATTTTATATAATAGTATTAATAATTGAAATTTATGGTGTGATATTTTGAGATTAGTTTTATATCAAAAGATATGTGTTTTAATTTGAAAGAAATATTAATGGTTGAAAGATATGATACTGATGTTTTCAGGTGTTTATAAAAGGTAATATTTTCAAGTGAAAGTAATTGTGAAAAAGGCAATAGGTGTTTATAAAAGGTAATATCTTCAATTGAAAGTAAATGTGAAAAAATTAATCGACTAATTACCATTAATTATATTATATTATTATTTATTTTAGATGTTTTAATAGTATAGATATAGTATATATTTTTCTTTATAATGAAGGGTAAATAAGTAAATTCACGAAGTACCAAAAAACTAGTACCAAAATTTTTAATGTTTCGATTTTTATATAATAGTATAGAAATTTATGGTGTGATATTTTGAGATTATTTTTATTTCAAAAGATATGTGTTTTAATTTGAAAGAAATATTAGTGATTGGAAGATATGATACGCTTGATGTTTTTAGGTGTTTATAAAAGGTAATATCTTCAACTGAAAGTACTTGTGAAAAAAGCAATAGGTGTTTATAAAAGGTAATATCTTCAATTGAAAGTAAATGTGAAAAAGTTAATCGACTAATTACCATTAATTATATTATGTTATTATTTATTTTAGGTGTTTTAATAGTATAGATATCATATATTTTTTTTATAATGAAAGGTAAATAAGTAAATTCACGAAGTACCAAAAAATAGGTACCAAAAAAAGGTACCAAAACTTTTAATATTTCGATTTTTATATAATAGTATAGTATAGATTGTCCTTGAAATTTATCTAAATTAAAACAATACTAAAAATAAGTATTAGAAAATTCGACTAAAATGTCAAATTCCAAAAACAAAAACTTAATACAACCAAATTTTCGATTTTACAATCATTATTTTTGCGCTAGATTAGATTAGTGACACGTAAGGATGGGCATTTCATTCCCCCGATCCCAATCCAACCTATGTTACATTTGAATCGAGAATTTGAAAAAAAAATCGAGTTTGGGATAGGAAGCAGGAATTTTTTTAAAAAAAATTCGGGAAATGGAACGGGTCGGAAATTAGGGTATCCCGCCTTAATTCCCGATTTTTTAAAAATATATATAATTAATTATTATAAATAAATATATTTATATGTATTATTAGTGCTTAAAATTTTTTAATTTATTTTATAGTTTCAAAGTTCTAATATTAAAATTTAATTTTATTATATCTTTTAATATAAATAAATTTCAATTCGTCATGTTTTTTAGAATAGGATATTGAATTTAAAATACATATTATATATTAGGATTTAGTAAATTAAATTTATTATAAAATGTATTAGAAAATGTATAAAATTTAATTTTGTTGATAAGAAAAAAAATCTTCAATTTCGTGTAGACAAAATTTGGGAAGCAAAATATTTCCCATTCGGAGATCATAAATGTAAACAGCACTCTCCAATCTCGAACTGAAATGAGCTCCAGCGCTAGTGACATGGTAAGTTGAAGCATATGTTCTAGAATTATTGTTTGCAAAATGTGAAAATTCTTATTTTTTTATCCTAGAAATATTGAAAGAACAAGTCTTCCTCTTACACATAAATAGAAATGTTACTCATTTTCATGAATAATTAAGTACGAAAAGTGTAGAAACAAACACATGGATTAGTCTTGTTACTCTTTTGGAGAGGTCATAGTTAATCTGTGATAACCTATAATCTTGTTTAATTTCAAGTTTATAGTTATTGTAGACTAAATTGCATTATGGTGACCAAAATATTATAAATTTTGCAAAGAAATGGCTAAATTTTAATTTTTAAAGCAAAAAAGGTGCTCTGCCTTCCATCCGTTAGGTCAAACATTAAAGACTAACGGGAGGAGGGTAGTTGGGTCAAATAATGAATCAAACAACAGCTTATCAAGAACATGATCGGAATTTTATGAATGTCCGTCGGAGTTTCACCGAAAATCTAGGTTTTCCGGTGATTTTTCTAGCCGGCGTTCATCTTTCCAGTTAACACCAAACACTCCAATTTCAAGCCTTAATCCATCTCCTTCTCCCCTGTTGCTTCACAACACTACCTCCCATTTTCTTTCATTCGACCACAGCCCTCCACCTTTTCACCACCGTCCAACCACTCACGACACACCATCGTCCAGTCCTCCCCCTTCCTCCCGCCTTCATTCGCCGCCAACAACTCGCCATAGCGCCGCCCTTCGCCTTTCATCACCAACAATCTGCCAGCAATCTCCAACAACCCACCTCTTCTCTTGAATTACAACCACCCTCGCCACCACCCTTCGCCACCCATTTCACCTCCGACCAGCTCTACAACCCATCTCTATCCTCTCCTTCCCACGTTTTATCACCAGCCCTCACTCCCAATTCCTCTTCATTCTCCTCCGCGCTACCCCTTTTAATTCCTTTCCAATCCAGCCCCAATTCCCGCATCCTCCTTCTCCACCGTGTTGCCAGAGTCTTCATCCCACCACCAGTTCTTCCCCAACAACCACCATCGGCCTCTACCAACAGCTCCTCCCATCTCCTACAACTCGCCGCACCTGCTCTCTTTTCCTCCATCAACATCAAACACTTCCATCAACATCAAACACTCCAAGAAAAAGAAAAGAAAAATCTATAAAAACTTTAAAAAGAAAAAAAAATCTAGATAACGTCGTCAATTTTGATTTAACGGAAGGGATGCGGAGCACCTTTTTTGCTTTCAAAATTAAAATTTAGCCATTACGTTGGCATGAAATAAAATTTAGCCATTTCCGTGCAAAATTAATAATATTTTGACCACCACAGTGCAATTTAGTCGTTATTGTATGTTATTTCAAGTTCCATGTACAAGAAGTTTACAAATATGAAATATCTAGTGTTACCTCGTTGATGGGATGTAACTAAATCGGGATGTATTTTGTACATAATAGATTCCTTTAGAAATGATGGTAATTACTCTCTGGGTACTCAGAGTCCGTCTTGTCTTTATGGCAAGTTTATAAGTTATTACTGGTTGATAAGTGCATATTTTTGCATATTTTTATTACCTATTTATTGCTTAAACTCGTATTTTAATAAATTATTTTGTTGCATTTCAGGAAATTTGTGGAAAATAAAGAAATGAAAGAAGGAATTTTTTTTTATTCCACTTGGTTTTCCCTTGAAGGTTTTAACGAGACAGTTAATTTGACAATTACGGGAAGTGATATAATAAGTATTTGATTGTCAAAGGTTTCTAGCTTTTCAAAGTCATAAAGTGTTGGCAGGAAAAAAAAAAAAGAGAAACTACAGCTTTTGATGAATTGTCAATGCAATGCAGCAGCATTTGTTTACTAAAGAAGCTATAGCTGGCCTATAAAATGAGGTACCTGGTCATTTGCAGAAGAGACATACACGGAGGGAATCAACCTCCAAAACACACTTTTAGTTTCTTTGTTTCTTGCTCCATCTTTTTGCTTTCTGTCAATCAATTTAGTTTTAATTTCAGTACCCTAAATTTTGTAGCCTCCATCTTGTAAACACTTTCATTTTATTAATGCAAATTTTTATCTCCTCTTAATTTTTTTTGTCTTGCTCTTTTATGAAATTTCATTTTTGTTATTTTCTTAAATTCGATTAGTGGACAAAGTAGCAAAAGCTAACCACTTGGGGTCGAAAGTAACGATTTTAATTTCTTGTTCGTAGTTAATTATCATATTTGAGCCCTTTAAATCTCAATTTAATTGTGAGTTTTGTAATTTTTAATTCTAGATCTAATTTTTATATTTATTATGTTAGTGTAAAATTAAAAAAAATAAAAAAATTAGTTTTATAAATTTTTGGCACTTAATTTTCTGTCTTTATTTTTGGTTTAATTCGAAGCCTCTTATTAGCTCCCCTGTTTTCAGTTCTATGTAATCAAACCCAGCCATTTCTTCTTCTTGTTTACAGTTCCCTCAAACCCATCATCTCTTCTTCTTGTTTTCGATTTCAACTTATACACCCATCTCTATCTATTCTCCCTTAAAACCAATCTCTCTCTCTCTCTCTAGTCGATCAAAACCCAAACACCCCTCTCCCACCTCTCTTCTCGCCTTCTAATTTGTTTACCTCTTTCCAGTTATTTTGTTTTCTTCTTTTCTTATTCGAGTACTCTGGGTATATGTCTGTAAGTTCGCGAGTCTGAGTTGACATTGTTTTATCCTTGTTAAAATGTTGTTGTCGTGGCTTCGAATAATTGTTGCACTCGTGTTTTCAAGTTTTGTTGTTGAGTTCTTTGTTCGAACGACAGTGCTGAATCTCGTTGGTAGTTCGTAGTTCGGAGTTTGGTTGTGATGTTTGCTGTCGATTTTCGTCGATGGTTTTGGTTCAAATTTAGTGTATCTGAATTGGTTTGCCGAGTGTGCCGAGTTAATTAGGTGTTTCCAGAGTAGTAGTAGTGCTGTTTTGTTGTTTGGTTTTGTTTTGTAATTGAGTTTTTGTTCTGTTCCGTACATTGCTGAGTTCGTGTGTTGGTTTTACTAAGTTCAACTGGTCGTTGTTTTGATTTTGCTGCGGGTTGCTTATTTTTAGTAATGCTGCTGTTCTTGCCAAAACGGTTTGTTTCGAGTCATTTCCAAGTCCTGTTGAGTTACTACTGTCGAGTTGTTTTTGTTGCTGAGTTTTTGTTGATAATTTTCGCTGCTTGTTTCCGAGTCGACTCGCCCCTGTTCTTGTGTTTGTATAGCTGAGTTTTGTGTTTTTGCTTCCTTGTTCTGTGAATTCTGGATTTAATCGAATTACGAAAGTAGTTATTTTGGGTTGTTGGTAATTATATGGCTAGTCATATTTCCAAATGGGTCATGTCGCAATTTTTCTAAAATTTATGTAAATAGTTCTTAGAATAAAATCTAATTTAATTTCAAATATAGAATTTTTAGAATAATTTAGTTTTTATTCTTTTCACTTTTAATTAGTTAGTTTAAAATAGATTAATTTAAATTTCCTTTAAAATAGATTCGTTTTCTTTTAGTAATTAAATAGTATAAATCCGAATTTTCCAAAACCCAATTGTTCTAGTTCGATTAAATTAAAAATTAAGGTTTGCGAAAATAATAAGTCCTTGTGGATCGAATCTTAAATATTAAAACGATGATCGTGCGCTTGCGATTTAAATGTATGATTTTTAGCACATCAAGTTTTTGGCGCCGCTGCCGGGGACTAATTATTTTTCGCGCCTTAATTTTTAATTTTTTGGATTAGTTATCTTCCGCTTGCCTTATTTTTTCGTTTTCTTTTTTTAGGAAAGTTTGGAATTTCGGGAATCTTCTCGCGGAGCTTGGAACGAATTGAAATTTTTTGGAAGCGTGCTTCGGTAACCCGTATCTCACTCTTTTCGCCTTTTTATTTTTATTTTTTTAGAAAATCACAAAAAAACCAATAAAAAAAATAATAAATCGAAAATCACAAAAAATTTGAAAATTGAAAAAAAATCCAAAAAATTTAGTTGTAAATACATAATTGTTGCATCATGCATTTAATCACTTAGGGCACATCATCTAGATTTTTATTTTGTTGTTTTTTATTTTTCGTACCTATTAAATTATGGTGATCTCTGGAGGACCGAGGTACGTTAAATTTTTTTTCTTTAATTTAGGACACATAATGAAAGCATCCATAAATGTTTATAGCCTTTTTATATCTCGTTGTTTCTTGCATCATTTGTAGCCTTTATAAAATTAATTAGACGTTTGCCCTAGGAATTTTGCGCTCAATTAGGAAGGTGCCTAGAAATAAACGTAATTAAGACTTATTCACGACTTCAGTGTCTAAGGTTCGCCTGGCTGTTAAGATTCGGTGTCTAAGTGACGAGTTTGGCCTCTTGGCAATGCCTGCTCTAATCTGGCCGAATCGGTCTAATTAATTCTTAATTTACGGAATTTTTAGTGTGTCTTAATGTTATGAGCAATGTCTAGTTATTTTATTTAGGGAACCTAGGTTAGATTTTTCTTTTGATTTTTCACCATTTATTTTGTGTGTTTCATTTTCTCACTTACTTGCTACGTGGTTTTATCCTTGATCAATCTTTACCATGTCCGTAGCATTTAGGGAGCGTTATTACCAAGGTTGAGATTTTGACGAGGAGTTAGCGGATAATACGATGTGGTGTGAGTCAACTAGGGAACCTAGTGTATATAACGAGTCGTCTAGTACTATTAGTGATTTGCATTATAGTGAAAACGATATTGCAATCGACTCTGAATTAGATGCTCTTATTAGACGACTCGAAGCTTTAGAAACCCTTGGTGGCCCTTCACACACGTCTTGGCACCCAAATTTCAACTCTCCGAGTCTCGATTTTCAACATGGCCCCGACTCTCAACAAGTCAACGCCATGTTTCAACCAACCTCTCGAAATGACCATTTTACATCGTCTTCTAATTCCGGTTGGAGAGATTATCCCGATCTCTCATGGAACCAAGGTCATAGCTATCAAACTCCGCCTCCACAATTTCAAGAACCGAACTCTTATCCAATTCCGAGTCAAGTTCCTTATTCGAGTTCAATTCAAACAAACGCCCACCCTCCCGGATTTCATGAGTCAGATAAGAGACTTAATTCTTTGGAAAAAAGCCTTGATGCGCTTGTAAAAACAACAACTAATTTGGCTCAATCTCAAGCAAACTTCATGCGAACCATAACTTCTGATAGGCAAATTTTGAACTCTAATGCTCAAGCCTTATCTAAGTTAGAATGTCAAGTGAATCAATTAGCCACCATGTGCGAGCATGAGACGATAACCACCCCGAATCCACCCGAGGTCAACCCTGAATTTCTTATCACTCAAAGACCTATCGATACTTTCGATGATATCATTTCTCCTATGTCTAATGTTCAAGTTGACACTCCTTTCGGTGGTGATTCACACGAAAAAGATTCTAATGTTGACATCATTCTTTCTCTAGGTCAAACGAAGAATCCCGATGATTCTGAGTTTGTGGCTTCACCTAGACAACCATCATCTTCTTCTAGTGAACTTTTCCTTTCAGCTTCCAAACCTCTTCCCGAAAAACCCAAAGAAATTCATACTCAACCAATAGGAGCTAATCTAGTTAAGGAGGTTCTTTCAAGGTCAAATTTGGACGATCATGAGATTGAGTCTCTTCTTAAACAAGATTTTCAATTGCATTACGAGACCAATCGAGAGCTTCACGAATCTTTTAAGGATTTGACCTCGGAAGAGATGTTTAGAGAGATGAAGAATATTTGTTCCAAATGGGAAACCCAACATATGGATAGTTCTTTTGATCCTAATTCTGTTGGTAAAACATTTTTCGAAGAGCCACCCCCACCCGTTTCTATTTCTTCATTTTCCACTCGTGCTCCATCTTTCATCGAAACTCATGATATTCATGACCAACATCTTATCGTAATTAATTTGCTTAAATAACAAAAAGAAGCATCTTCATGGTCTATGGATGAAGTTAGGAATATGAGTTTTATTCTTGCGCCTAATCGGATCGTTCGAGTGGTCTATGCTATTTTTGTGGGTGAGCTTCTGAAATATGTTGGTTGTATAACAAAAATAGTTTTTCCGAGAGCAGGTATTGGTTAGTAAATATTTGTTTTGTACCTCCCATAGTAGAATGTAGGTATGGGGGAGTGCCAGTGTGTGTGTGTGTGTGTGTGTTTCTTTTGTATTTGTTGTGTGCGTGAGTTGTTTTTCTTTCGTAGTTTTTAAGAAGTTTTCAGTCTCGTCCATCCCTTCTCAGGTACTATCTCCTCATTCTCTTTTACTCATTTTTCTTGCATTTGCATACATTGAGGACAATGCATGATTTAGGTATGGGGGGGTTTAGTGTAAATACATAAAAATTGAAAAATCCAAAAAAATTGAAAATTTTTAAAAATTCAAAAAATAGAGATATTTTAAGCTTAGTTGTCATTCCCACTCTTTAACTATAGAACTAGTTGGTGTTAACTGTTTTTCAAAAATTATATGTATAATGCCTTTAGATAATTTGAACGTAGTCAAGTGAGGTTTCACTCATGAAACTTGTGTCGATCAAATTTTTGCTTAAAAGTCCAAGATGACACATTTGCACAAGACCTTTGATGGAAAGATTGCATAGGAATGTTATTCGATACCTGAGAGAGAACCCACATGTTAAAACAATGTCGAATCAAACCTTTGCGAATAAATTGTTCTTATATTATCAAAAAAAACAAAAAAAAAAGAGTCAATAAATGTTGTAGTTGTAGAGTGCTAATGTAATTTTGTAATAATAAATTCTTAGTAGGGAAATCGGCTAGGTTGGGCTCATTGATAACCCGAGTAAGTAAGTCCGAGGGGACTTTGTGCCTAGCAACCTAAGGACCTTTGTGATCTTAGATTGTTGACCTAAAACTCGCTAAATGGGTATTAATGCAAAAGTCTTTTGGGACCTCAACCATTGCACAGTCGGTCTAACTACTAAGAACGTGAAGTTTGGCTAGATACTTGTTTTGATATAGATTGGGTCAGTTCAATATTGGTTGAAAAAAAGAAAAAATGTTCGTATGCACTTTATCCATCATTGGCCTTAAATTCACTACACACCTTGGGATTTTTTGTAAAAATTTTTGAGTCTATTCAAGTGGATTGTGGGAACCTATAACTTGGCTATCATTAGATTAATCTTTAAGGCATGTATTTTTCTACAAAATTGTTTTGTTGACACCAATGAAAGCTAGGTTGAAAGAGGAAAGTTGGATACTTGCTGACTTATCTCAAAGATTTTATGGGTATATCTTCTGTAAATCCTTAGGAGACAACACTCCTCTTGTAGAGATCGTCTACGAGTTTAACGGGTTGGTAAACCTAAAATTACCCGTCACACCTACGAAAAGGAGTATAGAACTTTTTATCTAGATATCTTTTTGTTTTACTCGAGGACGAGCAAAAGATAGGTATGGGGGCATTTGATAAGTGCATATTTTTGCATATTTTTATTACCTATTTATTGCTTAAACTCGTATTTTAATAAATTATTTTGTTGCATTTCAGGAAATTTGTGGAAAATAAAGAAATGAAAGAAGGAAATTTTTTTTATCCCACTTGGTTTTCCCTTGAAGGTTTTAACGAGACAGTTAATTTGACAATTACGGGAAGTGATATAATAAGTATTTGATTGTCAAAGGTTTCTAGCTTTTCAAAGTCATAAAGTGCTGGCAGAAAAAGAAAAAAAAAAGAGAAACTATAGCTTTTGATGAATTGTCAATGCAATGCAGCAGCATTTGTTTACTAAAGAAGCTATAGCTGGCCTATAAAATGAGGTACCTGGTCATTTGCAGAAGAGACATACACGGAGGGAATCAACCTACAAAACACACTTTTAGTTTCTTTCTTTCATGCTCCATCTTTTTTCTTTCTGTCAATCAATTTAGTTTTAATTTCAGTACCCTAAATTTTGTAGCCTCCATCTTGTAAACACTTTCATTTTATTAATGCAAATTTTTATCTCCTCTTAATTTTTCTTGTCTTGCTCTTTTATGAAGTTTCATTTTCGTTATTTTCTTAAATCCGATTAGTGGACAAAGTAGCGAAAGCTAACCACTTGGGGTCGAAAGTAACGATTTTAATTTCTTGTTCGTAGTTAATTATCATATTTGAGCCCTTTAAATCTCAATTTAATTGTGAGTTTTTTATTTTTAATTCTAGATCTAATTTTTATATTTATTATGTTAGTGTAAAATAAAAAATATATAAAAAAAATTAGTTTTATAAAATTTCTGCACTTATTCTTCTGTCTTTATTTTTGGTTTAATTCGAAGCCTCTTATTAGCTCCCCTGTTTTCAGTTCTATGTAATCAAACCCAACCATTTCTTCTTCTTGTTTACAGTTCCCTCAAACCCATCATCTCTTCTTCTTGTTTTCGATTTCAACTTATACACTCATCTCTATCTATTCTCCCTTAAAACCAATCTCTCTCTCTCTAGTCGATCAAAACCCAAACACCCCTCTCCCACCTCTCTTCTCGCCTTCTAATTTGTTTACCTCTTTCCAATTATTTTGTTTTCTTCTTTTCTTATTCGAGTACTCTGGGTATATGTCTGTAAGTTCGCGAGTCTGAGTTGACATTGTTTTATCCTTGTTAAAATGTTGTTGTCGTGGCTTCGAATAATTGTTGCACTCGTGTTTTCAGGTTTTGTTGTTGAGTTCTTTGTTCGAACGACAGTGCTGAATCTCGTTGGTAGTTCGTAGTTCGGAGTTTGGTTGTGATGTTTGCTGTCGATTTTCGTCGATGGTTTTGGTTCAAATTTAGTGTATCTGAATTGGTTTGCCGAGTGTGCCGAGTTAATTAGGTGTTTCCAGAGTAGTAGTAGTGCTGTTTTGTTGTTTTGTTTTGTTTTGTAATTGAGTTTTTGTTCTGTTCCGTACATTGCTGAGTTCGTGTGTTGGTTTTACTAAGTTCAACTGGTCGTTGTTTTGATTTTGCTGCGGGTTGCTTGTTTTTAGTAATGCTGCTGTTCTTGCCAAAACGGTTTGTTTCGAGTCATTTCCAAGTCCTGTTGAGTTACTACTGTCGAGTTGTTTTTGTTGCTGAGTTTTTGTTGATAATTTTCGCTGCTTGTTTCCGAGTCGACTCGCCCCTGTTCTTGTGTTTGTATAGCTGAGTTTTGTGTTTTTGCTTCCTTGTTCTGTGAATTCTGGATTTAATCGAATTACGAAAGTAGTTATTTTGGGTTGTTGGTAATTATATGGCTAGTCATATTTCCAAATGGGTCATGTCGCAATTTTTCTAAAATTTATGTAAATAATTCTTAGAATAAAATCTAATTTAATTTCAAATATAGAATTTTTAGAATAATTTAGTTTTTATTCTTTTCACTTTTAATTAGTTAGTTTAAAATAGATTAATTTAAATTTCCTTTAAAATAGATTCGTTTTCTTTTAGTAATTAAATAGTATAAATCCGAATTTTCCAAAACCCAATTGTTCTAGTTCGATTAAATTAAAAATTAAGGTTGCGAAAATAATAAGTCCATGTGGATCGAATCTTAAATACTAAAACGATGATCGTGCGCTTGCGATTTAAATGTATGATTTTTAGCACATCATTGGTTGTTTATCAGTCAAATCTTTTGTCTATAATAAAATTTCTTATTCAGTATCATTGTTTTCAAATCAAAAATATTATGGAGTCAACTCAAACAAATCTGGAGAAGCTGTATGAAAGGTTAACAATTGAGGATGAGGAAGAGAATGGTATAATCATGGGTATTGCAGAAGGATAGTTTTATTTTGGTGGGACGGTTTCTAACTGATAAGATTATCAACTTCCAGGCGATGCAAAATGTATTGGCCTCGTTGTGGAGACCTAAGGAGGGAATGGAGGTTTACAACATAGGAGGGTACAGGTACTCTTTTGTGTTTTACCATATTTTGGATTTACGTAAAGTTATTGAGGGAGGTCCATGGTCGTTTGAGCAAAATATGTTGATCTATCATCGGTTGCAAGGGGATGAAGACCCAGGCCAAATAGCATTGAATGAAAGGGAGATTTGGGTGCAAATTCATGATATCCCTAAAGGATTCATATCTGAAAACATTTTGGCAAGTATTGGAAATTTTGTGGGGAAATATGTGAAATCTGATCCTTCAAACTTCGATAACGCATGGAAACAATATGTCAGAGTTTGAGTAAGGTTAGATATGCAGAAGCCACTAAAGAGACGTATGAAAATTAAGCATGAAGGAGGAGCATGGGGCTGGGTTAACTTTAAGTACGAAAGGCTGGGAAATTTTTGTTTTGTGTGCGGGATTATAGGACATACGGAGAGGGAGTGTAATGTTCTGTATGCACATCCTGATAAGGAGGTGGAGAGGGCATATGGTACCTGGCTTAGGGCTTAGAGTCGTGGTGGAAAATAGGGGGTGGGATCACGTTGGTTACGTACTTCGGATGGAGGGGGAAGATGGTCGGAAGGTGGAAGAGGAGCAACGAGTGACAGTACGAGGGAGGTGGCGAGATTCAAGGAATTGGAAGGGGTGGTTAGAGAAAAGACTGGAGATAATTTTGCAGTAGTTGTTGCACCAAAAAACCAGGAGATCTTGGATAAGGATGGAAAGAATTTGAATTTAAGCGGAGAGTATGAAAATGTTAATACGCTAGTGCATTCAAAAAGAAAGAGGACTGAGGTGGATAATACTCAATTGGACTCTGGGCCAATTTTAATGCAAACAGATGGGCCAAATCAGGGGGAAGTAAATAAGTCAAATGAAGTAGTCGATCCAAAAAACTTGTATGGGGCGGCACCTGGAGTCCAGGCCCGCCGAGTATTATGAGTTATTTAGCATGGAACTGTCATGGCATGGCCAAACCACGAGCAGTTCGATTTCTTAAAGAGATCATTAAACAGTTAAGGTCGAATATAATTTTTTTGTCAGAGATATTGGTTATGAAGAATAACATTGAAGCTTTTCAATAAGTAATACACTATGCAGGTTGTTTTGTAGTAGATGCTCAAGGTCAGGGAGGCGATTTGGCTCTTATCTGGAAGAATGAAGGAGGAATCGAAATAAAGGGGAGCTGTAATCACTATATAGACTGTGAAGTAGTGTGTGAGCAAATAGGAAGGTGGAGATACACAGGCTTTTATGGTTGTCCAGAACGACAAAGAAGACAAGAATCATGGGATTTGTTGAAAAAATTAGCTGATGAATCCACGTTACCATGGTGCATACTGGGGGACTTTAACGACATTATGTTTGATCATGAAAAACTTGGGGGTAGACCACAGCCTCGTTTGTTGATGGAGGGTTTTAGGAATGTGGTGAGAGAGTGTGCTCTGTTTGATCTAGGTTTTATTGGAAATGAATTTACATGGGAACGATCGAGAGGTACTTCTAATTGGATCCAGGAACGCTTAGACAGGGGGCTGGTAACTAATGAATGGAGAAATATGTTTCCACGAGCAGAATTGAAAGCGTTAGAGGTCTCTACCTCGGATCATCTCCCTCTATTTCTGGAGCTTAATAAGAAGGTGTATGTCCCACGAATAAAAAGATTTCGGTTTGAAAATTGTTGGATTAGAGAAGATTACTGTGGAAAAATCGTGAAGGATAGTTCGAATGAGTTTGCTGGGAAGAGTATTATGGATAAAATGGCGTATGTAAGCTTGAAACTAGAAGAATGGGGAGGAGGGTGAATGCAAGAACTTCGAATGCAGGTTAAGGAGTGCAGATTTGAGATGCAGAAATTTAGATCAAGAAGAGATGTATATGGGGTGCAGAAATATGATGAGGCTCGAGATAGATACTTAAAGTTGTTAGAGAAATAGGAGGTGTATTGGAAACAACGTTCGAAGCAATTTTGGCTCCTAGAAGAGGACCAAAACACTAAATTTTTCCATAAATATGCAACTGGAAGGAAGAAGCAGAATCAGATTATAAGGTTGAAGGATTCTAATGGAGAATGACAGGAGAGTAAAGAGGGGATTCAGGGAATAATTGTTGATTATTTCTCTGAACTATTTAAGAGTTCAAGTGCAGGGGAGAGGCTTTCTGATCGTGAAGTGGTGCAAAAAGTTTCTGACAGACAGAATGAGGAATTAACGAAGCCGGTAACAAGGGAAGAGGTAAAGCTTGCTACATTCTCGATGCACCCAGACAAATCACCAGGTATTGATGGTCTAAACCCGTGTTTTTTCCAGACATATTGGAATGTAGTAGGAGAGGATGTGATAAGATGTTGTCAAAATTTCATGGCTACAGGGGAGTTACCTGCTGAGAGTAACAAAATAGTTGTATGCTTAATTCCTAAAGTTAGACAACCTGAAAGAATGACTGATTTAAGGCCGATCTCATTATGTAATGTGCTGATCAGAATTGTGTCAAAGGTTATGGCTAATCGGTTGAAAGAGTGTTTACCTACGTTAATATCTGATAATCAGAGTGCATTTGTCGAAGGTCGTCTGCTTACGGACAATGCATTAGTGGCATTTGAATTGAATCATTATATTAGAAGAAAGAGACAAGGAGTGAATGGAGTAGTGGGGTTCAAGATTGATGTTTCTAAAGCTTATGATAGGTTGGAATGGCATTTTCTGGAGGCTATGATGGAGAAATTCGGTTTTAATGGTGAATGGAGAGAGCGTGTGATGACATGTGTCACAACAGTATCGTATAGTTTTATTAAGGAAGGGGAGGCTTTTGGTGATGTGAAACCACAACGGGGTATTAGACAAAGGGATCATATATCCCCTTATCTATATATACTTTGTGCAGAAGGATTAAGCGCTATGATTCGTAGGAATGAAGAAGTGGGGCTATTGCATGGATGTTCTATTGCTAGAGGAGCAACTTCAGTCTCACACTTGTTGTTTGCGGATGACTCCTATTTTTTTAGAGCTACAAGGACGGAGGCGTTGATTATGAAGAACATATTGTTGAGATATGAGCGTTTATCTGGACAACCTATAAACTTTGGGAAATCAAATGTGGTGTTCAGTCCGAATACTACAACCATGAACAGAAATGAGGTGTGTGAAATATTGCAAGTAGGTGAAGTTTCAGTACCTGGAAAGTACTTGGGATTGCCAATGCACATTGGGAGAAGGCGGAATAATGCTTTTAAATTTTTGTCGGACTGTATCAGCTCTAAGTTAGCAGGATGGAGTAACAAATTAATCTCAAAAGGAGGAAAGGTGGTACTGTTGAAGACTGCGGCACAATCAATACCAAATTTCTGGATGAACCTGTTTTTAATACCACAGGAGATATGTAATCGAATTCAGAAGCAGATGAATTCTTTCTGGTGGGGGAATGGTGGATCGAATAAAGGGATTAGATGGTTGTCATGGGATAAAATGTGCAATGCAAAGGAGGGAGGGGGATTGGGTTTTAAAGAGTTGAGTAAGTTCAATATTGCTATGTTAGCAAAACAAGGGTGAAGACTTCTTAATAACCAGAATCCACTAGTCACAAATATTATGAAAGCGAAATACTTCCCTAACTGTGAGTTCTTGCGGGCTAAGCTGGGAGCAAATCCATCATATATGTGGCAAAGTATACTTGCAACACAAGAGATTGTTGAACAAGGGAGTAGGAGAAAGATAGGAGATGGAGAACAGACTAGTGTATGGCATGTACCATGGCTGCCAGGAGATAATAATGGTTTTTTGACTACAAAAATGCCGCCTGAACTGGAGCATATTCGTGTAGTAAATCTGATGGAGGTTGGCAACAAAAGGTGGGATGAAGAAGTGTTAGAAGACATTTTTAATGAATGAGATATGATGTTGATTAAAAGCATACCTATCCCAATTCAGAGTAAAAATGACTCATGGTTCTGGAATATGGAAAAATCAGGTTTGTTCTCTGTTAAAAGTTGTTATAGAGCATTAAAGGATGTACAACAGTGGACACATGCATCTTTTTGGAAAAAAATTTGGAATTTGGAATTACCAGGTAAGGTGATAAATTTTACTTGGCGTGTTTGTCGTGGTTGTCTACCAACTGCTGTAGCTTTGGTTATGAAGCATGTACAGGTTAATGTTAAATGCCCATGGTGCTTGGTAAAAAATGAAGATGCAACTCATGTGATGTTTTATTGCTCTTTTGCACGAATGATGTGGACTAATGTGGGTCTGAATGAGGTTAGTACGGGGGGATACGAGGGAAATATTGTTGAAGTAATGAACCAGCTGGTGGAGAACTGTTCTCGAGACAAGCTAGCAATGATTTTAATGGTATGTTGGAACCTATGGAATCGTAGAAACAGGTGGGTATGGGATAAAGTGAGTGTTTCGGAGTTTGGTGTCCAATCAAAAGCAATGAGCATGCTGTACGAATGGAAACTGTTCGCTATTTTCTCTACGCAAGTGTACGCAGTCCAAAAGCAATATAGGGAAATAAGGATCGTTCCCACGAAGACTCGGTTATTTAAGTAAATATGTCTATTCAACAATGTTTGGTTAATATTAGAAGCATGAACGAACTAAAATGGTTTATTTGCAGATAACAATTAACTAATGAAGTAACGGCTAATTTGTTTAAAATAATATGATAGAGGCATGGGGTCCTAATTTCATGAATGTTTTAGCTCTATTAACTATCAAGAATTAATGTGTTACAATTGTTAAGAAAGCTAGCGGGAACACGACACTAATATGAGCCATCTTTCAATTAACTCACACCATTCCAAATAAACATCCACAAAAGAGATAGAAGTTATAAGGGCATCAATTATATCCAAAACACTATATGTCTATGTGAATGGGTGATACAATCGATTTAATTACAAGTTCCGCAATTAACTACATAGGGGAATAATGTTCTTTCGAAACTATAATCCGAAATGCGGAGAAGCCGACATACCTATGCTAGCATGGCAAACCCTAAATCTCTAAATCCACTTTCGCAATCATTAGAGATTTGGCACAATAGATGTTAGCTATTCATCTATATTCAATTAAAACAACCATGCAAGGCAATCTTATATAGAAATTGTAAACACAAATTATCTATCAATTTAACATGAGCATTAACAATTCATTACATTAGAACCCCATGAAAGTGTTTAGTTCATAATTAAACTAGGCGCCTTTATGGAATTAAATAAAATCATGGTAGAAAATTTTATAAATTAATTAAGAATTTACGAAAAATTTAAAAATAAAAATAAAAGAAATATAACCTATAACATCTAATAATAACGGAGCTAATAATAAAGGAGCAGAGAGTTAACAAAAATATAAAATAAAATAGCGAAACAAATTATTACACTACAAGGAATTTAGCACGGCATTTAATAAAGTAAACAAAAGAAAAGTTAAGTAAATTAACTTACCTGCTGTTGCTCCAGGAAATGGTCGGCTGAAACAAAAATCTCTCTCCCTGGTTCGCGCGTGTAGTCCACGCTGCCACTCTCACCCTTCCGCGCGTGGCGCGCACGCGCCAGCCTTGCTGAGAGAAATTGTCCGCGTGCTTGGCAATTGTCACTTGCTGTGTGTGTTGATAGAATTCAAAGTCCCTCCTGTTGCTGATTATTTCGTTCCTTCCAACAAATAAAAAGAGGCCCACTAATAATTCCCTTAATTCTTCAACCAAAATATAAAATTTATACTAATTTTATAAAAATTTAAAATGTATAAAATAAAATAAAATTACAGAAATTCGAAGTGTATAAATTAACTGATTTGCAGAAAATTTTAAGTATATAAAATATAATAAAATTCTAGAGAATTAAAATGTATAAAATGATCTGTTTATAAAAAGAATTTGCTGAATTTAGATACAAGAGTGTTTGCTTCAGAGAGAATGATTGATTCGTCCCTGGGTAATCTGTGTCTCTTCAATTGATTTCCTACACCTATTTATAATACATCCATCACACCTAATACAAAGTAAAAGTCAGATGTTTTAAAGTCTACTGCTTGCCTAATTTCTAACAACTCCGTAGACAATTGCACACGTCTTCCAGCCAATTGCAATTCTTCTCCACGCGGTAGTTGAATTTTAATACGCAGCTCCGTAGAAATGCTTTTTACCCCGCACAGCTTATAATCTTTGATTAATAAATAATTATTTTAATCCAGAAATTATAAAAATAAATATCTAATATTATTAGATATTTATAAATATAATTTTCTAAATTAATAAAATTATTTAATAATATAAATAAATCTTTATTGTCTAAGCTGCGGTCTCTGGTCGTCTGGAACCGAACTCCTTTTGCTTAAAAGAAAATATATCAATTCCAACCCGGGGTTCCAGCTTTAAGAAAATATCACTTTCCATATTTTTGTGATAATTCTTATTTCTTCATTGCTCGTCCAGATGCAAGTTACGGTCTCTTGAGGCTCTAAAACCGGACTCCTTTTGCTTAGAAAAAAAATATAACAATTCCAACCGGGATTCCTGCTTTAAGAATATATCACTCAGAACATCTTTATGATAATTCCTTTTCCTCGTAGCCAGTCCATCTGAGCTAGAAATCCACCGTCTTTTAACCTTTTATCGCCAGGATACCTGAAGCTGTGAGTTCTGCACTACAAAGACTTGAAACAACATAAAACTAATTAAAAGACACAACATACTTAAGGATAAACCACCAATTTAGGTCTAATTAGCGCATAATAAGTGGATATAAAATCCACTTATCACACCCCCAAACTTAAACTGATGCTTGTCCTCAAGCATAAACAATATAACTATATACAACTAACTAGTACCACTTCCGTAGGTGATCACGATTGCATTTGGCATATGCAACAAGCCTTTTAAACCCCTAGGCAGCCCTAGTGGACGAGTTAGGTCTCGTGAGGGCCTATAGCGAATGTACCCACAAAATCCATTTATCAAATGCAACTAACAATGCATGAATGCAACTAATATGAAAAATGCAACGATCCCCTTTAAACTCACCAAAATCAACTAAAAAGCAAATATCTCCAAAGAATGCAACAATTCTAAGCAGAGCTCGACTAAGTCCCCGTATACTAACAAATACATGAACAGAAACGTGCGTGTGTGCAATGCTCATCAGAAATACTCCCAAAACTAGGTCAAAAACCATACATGCTTTCCGTCAAGACAATCACAGGTTTATAACTAGAATAAACTGTAGACACTTCATAACCTAGGAACACCTCCACCCTTATCCAAAGTAGACAGAAACTCATGCTTTATTACTATACTACGACACTACATATACAATACGCATGCTTATTTAACCGTGCAATGAATGAGACCCCAAAAGACTTATACAATAATACCCATGTAGCGAGTGTTAGGTCAGCAATCCCAAACCACAAGGGCTTTAGGTTACTAGGACT
Organism: Kitagawia praeruptora; assembly: GCA_037693485.1. Taxonomy (NCBI): domain Eukaryota; kingdom Viridiplantae; phylum Streptophyta; class Magnoliopsida; order Apiales; family Apiaceae; genus Kitagawia; species Kitagawia praeruptora. Next base: position 93,397,305 of record CM075347.1, on the reverse strand, counting down.
AAGTCCCCTCAGACTTAATTACTCGAGTATTAAAGAGCTCACTCTGGTTAATTTTGCATATAATCAATTGGACTTCTGACTTTTTTATTATTATTATTATTATTATTATTATTATTATTATTATTTTTTCAATCTGGAATGAGCCTTTCTCATTTCCAACCCTAGATTACTCATATAAATATGAGTCGGCTACTAGCCATTTGACGCCTAGCCTTTATTGACAATTATTACCACTTAGCATGAAATTCCTGTTTTCCCCCAAACTTAGATTTTAGTGTTCCTACGCTATCAAGGGAATAACGAAAATTCTAAGAATAAACAAGTGATTAAATCTCAAAACATCCAACAGGCATGACCCTAACCTAGCCCAAAAGCATCCCAATGAGACTGTGTAAAAATTTTGTTCCCATAACATGCAAGTCAATTCCTTAGGAACTATAAATCAGCCCTCTATTCATCATCATCACACCCAAATCAACATCCACCTATCAATCAGAATCAGCTCGTCCTAAGGGATCATGAAAAATGCATGCCATGAAAATGCAACTAATATGACTCACATGGTAAAACAAACAAACAATAACAGAATGTCCTAAATGAAACAACATAGATAATACGAACAAATATGCATGAATTACTACTAATATGCAACACATGATATCCTACATGAACACAATGACTCACAAAAACTACTAACACATATACATACTACTTATCTCCCAAACCACCCCCAAACTTATAATATTCAATGTCCGCATTGAATGGAAGTAAATACAAGGGATAGTAGAGAACATACCTGAAAACACCGAAACACATGGGTTGCCTCCCACGAAGCGCTTGTTTATTGTCGCTAGCTAGACTTAGCCACCTTCGCACTTCAATTGGTAGTGCTAAGAACCGCGGTTTCTGCTTTGCTATTCACATGTTCACCAAAATATGGCTTCAACCTCTGTCCATTTACTTTGAAAGCTGATTCCGGTGTTTTATCAAAAATTTCCACTGCACCATGTGGAAACACCGTTTTAACTGTGAATGGTCCTGACCACCTTGACTTAAGTTTCCCTGGAAAAAGTCTGAGACGAGAGTTGAAAAGCAAAACTAACTGCCCTGGTACAAAAGACTTTTGCACCAAACGTCTGTCATGCCATCTCTTGACTTTTTCCTTGTATAACTTGTGATTTTCATAAGCCTGTAGCCGAAACTCATCCAGTTCATTAATCTGAAGCATTCTTTTCTCACCTGCTGCTGCTAAGTCAAAGTTCAACTTCTTCAGCGCCCAATAAGCTTTGTGTTCTAGTTCGGCAGGCAGATGACAAGCCTTGCCATATACTAGCTGAAAAGGTGACGTGCCCAAAGGTGTTTTGTAAGCTGTTCTATAAGCCCAAACAGCTTCATCAAGTTTTAGTGACCAGTCCTTCCTTGAAGGATTCACGACCTTCTCTAGGATCCGTTTTATCTCTCTGTTGGAAACCTCTGCTTGGCCATTCGTTTGAGGGTGATAGGCTGTAGCAATTCGATGATTTATGTTGTACCTTGCCATCAATGCTGTGAACTTGCGGTTGTAGAAGTGTGATCCTTCGTCACTGATAATTACCCTTGGAGTTCCGAAACGTGTGAAAACTTGCTTATTCAGAAAATTCAGCACCACTTTAGCTTCATTGGTCGGTAAAGCCTTCACCTCGACCCATTTAGAAACATAGTCCACCGCTAGCAAGATGTACTGATTATTGCATGAAGAAACAAAAGGACCCATAAAATCGATCCCCCACACATCGAAAATCTCCACTTCCAACAGCATATTCAGAGGCATCTCATTCCTCCTAGTGATATTACCAATTCTTTGACATCTATCGCATCTCAACACAAACTGATGCGCATCTTTAAACAGTGTTGGCCAATAAAACCCAGCCTGAAGTACTCGAGTGGCTGTCTTCTCTCCAGCATAATGACCTCCGTAAGTGGTAGAATGGTAGTCATGCAAAATACCTTCAACCTCACTAAACGGAATGCACCTCCGAATCACCTGATCAGCTCCCTGTCTGAATAAGAAGGGTTCATCCCATCGGTACCATTTTACATCATGAATAAACTTCTTTCTTTGGGCATAAGAAAATTCCGACGGGATGACATTGCTTACAAGATAGTTCACAATGTCTGCAAACCATGGTTCTTCATTGTTCACCCCAAAAAGTTGCTCGTCAGGAAAAAATTCGTTGATGAGAGTTTTATCCGCTGAGTTACCGTGTTCCTCTAACCGAGACAAGTGATCAGCCACCTGGTTCTCAGTACCCTTTCTATCCTTGATTTCCAAGTCGAATTCTTGAAGCAACAGAATCCAACGAATCAACCGTGGCTTAGCATCTTTCTTCGACATTAGGTATCGAATGGCTGCATGATCTGTAAACACCACTACCTTAGTTCCGAGCAAATACGATCTGAATTTCTCGAAGCTATATACAATAGCTAAGAGTTCCTTTTCTGTAGTAGTGTAATTCAGTTGTGCATCATTGAGAGTTCTGCTAGCATAGTAAATCACGTGAAACACCTTATTCTTCCGTTGACCAAGAACAGCTCCCACTGCATAGTCACTTGCATCACACATTAATTCAAAAGGTTCACTCCAATCAGGTGCAGTGATAATGGGCGCAGTTGTCAATTTCTTCTTTAAGAGCTTGAATGCCTCCAAACAATCTTCACCAAATTTAAAAGGAATATCCTTTTCTAACAGATTGCACAAAGGTTTAGATATTTTCGAAAAATCTTGGATGAATCGCCGATAAAAACCCGCATGACCAAGAAAACTGCGAATTCCTTTAACTGAAATTGGTGGAGGGAGATTTCCAATCGTCTCCAACTTAGCCTTATCCACTTCCAGCCCCTTACCAGATACCTTGTGCCCAAGAATGATGCCTTCCTTTACCATGAAGTGACATTTTTCCCAGTTGAGTACTAGATTAGTCTCAACACATCGTTTCAGCACCATGCCTAGATTTCTGAGGCATTCATCAAATGATTTCCCAAAGACTGAGAAATCATCCATGAATACTTCCACATTGATACCAATCATATCCGAAAAAATTGCCATCATACACCTCTGAAAAGTAGCAGGTGCACCACAAAGTCCGAAAGGAACGCGTCGGAACGCAAAAGTTCCAAAAGGACATGTGAAAGTTGTCTTCTCCTGATCTTCTGGAGTAATACCAATCTGATTATATCCTGAATAACCATCCAGCAAGCAATAGAATTCATGCCCAGCCAACCTGTCTAGCATTTGATCAATGAATGGAAGGGGAAAGTGATCCTTCCTTGTAGCCTTGTTCAGCTTTCTGTAGTCCATGCAAATTCTCCACCCTGTAACTGTACGAGTCGGAATGAGCTCGTTCTTTTTATTGGCAACTACTGTCATGCCTCCTTTCTTAGGCACACATTGCACTGGACTTACCCATGAACTGTCTGAAATGGGATAGATGATACCAGCATCTAGCCACTTGAGAATTTCTTTCTTTACCACTTCTTTCATGATAGGATTTAATCGCCTTTGGTGTTCTACTGTTGGTTTACTCCCTTCTTCCAATGGAATTTTATGTTGACAATATGCGGGACTGATTCCTTTTAGATCCGCAACAGACCAACCAATGGCTGATTTGAATTCTCGAAGAACTCTCAAGAGCTTGTCTTCCTCGGAGTCTGAAAGGTTAGCGGCAATAATCACAGGTAAAGTGGATTTTTCACCAAGGGAAGCATACCGTAAGTGATCCGGTAGTGGCTTGAGCTCTAGAGTTGGAGCTTCTTCGATAGACGGCTTTAATTGCTGATGTGGTCCTTTTAATTCTGGCAGTCCCAGCGATTCAACTGGTCTTTCAAATTTTCTTTGCCACGGCAAAGCATCCAGATATTGCAATTGTTCATCAATGTCATCTTCATCTAATGAATACTCCCCACTGAGGGCCTTTTCCAAAGTATCATTCATGAGCATGTGCCCTAACTTTTCTTGCACCGTAGATTCAATCAAGTCTATCTTCAGACACTGCTCTTCTTCTGTTGGGAATTTCATAGCTGTGAAAACATTGAAGGTGACAATTTGATCGTGCACCTTCATCGTCAGTTCCCCCTTTTGGACATCAATCAACGTTTGTCCTGTTGCTAAAAATGGCCTACCAAGAATGATGGGAATCTTCTTGTCCTCTTCGAAATCAAGAATGACAAAATCAGCAGGAAAGATGAGTTTATCGACTTTCACCAACACATCTTCAACAACTCCCCTAGGATAGGTGATAGATCGATCAGCCAACTGAAGGGACATACTTGTCGGCTTTGGTTCAGGAAGACCAAGCTGCAAGAAAACCGAGTATGGCATAAGATTGATACTTGCTCCCAGATCACATAAACATTTGTTGAAAGATAATCTCCCAATGGTGCATGGTATTGTAAAACTCCCTGGATCTTTCAGCTTAGGCGGCAACTTTTGCTGCAATACCGCACTACATTCTTCCGTCAAAGCAACGGTCTCTAAGTCTTCAAGTTTTAATTTTCTCGAGAGAATGCCTTTCATGAATTTGGCATAGCTTGGCATTTGTTCGAGAGCTTCAGCAAATGGAATGTTGATGTGTAATTTTTTAAAGACTTCAAGAAATTTGCCAAACTGCTTGTCTAATTTCTGTTTTTGCACTCGTCGAGGAAATGGTGGAGGTGGGTAGACTTGCTCTTTTTGCTCGAGGACAGCTTGTTTAGGAGTTGGCATATTTTCTTTAATCTCCTCCTTTGATTCTGATATATTGCCCATGTCCTTTGTGTCTCCCAAATCTGCTTTTTCTGTTCCTTTGTCTGGCAGAATTTTTTCTGTATCTTTTAGCTCAGCATCCTCCGTGATTCTCCCTGATCTGAGGGTAATTGTTTTGATGTGCTCGTGATTATCCTTTTTCCCAGGATTAAGTTCAGTATCACTGGGGAGTGTTCCTTGTGGTCGGCTCATCATGAAACTAGCGAGTTGACTCAATTGAGTTTCCAGATTTTTAATGGAAGCCGCTTGGCTTTTTTGGCCCAACCTCAATTCCTCTAATTCAGTCTTTTCATTCGAAGATTGTCCAGAATTTCCATAAGATTGTTGTTGTTGAAATCCTGGGGGCTGAAATTGTCTAGGAGCATATGGTTGTTGAAAATGTTGCCCCTGTTGTTGCTGGAATCCAGATGGATTATACTGCTTAGCTCCAAATGGCTGATGATTAGATTGTTGGTAGGGCTGATGTGATTGTTGTGCTCCTCCTTGATTATTGCTCCAACTGAAATTTGGATGATTTCGGTTGTTCGGATGGTAGGAATTTGGAGTTGGCTGTTGCTGTCTCTGGAAATTGCTTACGAACTGAACCGACTCGTTTGAGATGGCACATTGGTTTGATTCATGTGCGCCCGCACACAACTCACAAACACTAGCAATTTGATGAAATCCTTGTGCTGTCAAAGAGTCTACTTTCAATTTCAAAGCCTCTAGCTGAGCTGCTAAGGAAGTGGCTTTGTCGATATTAAGAATTCCTGCTACCTTCTGTTGTGGCATTCTCTGAGTTGGGTTTTGATATTCATTAGCTGCCATCATCTCGATAAGATCGTAGGCCTCCTCATAACTTTTAGCCCATAATGCTCCCCCTGAAGCTGCATCTACCATTGGCCTTGATTGCATTCCTAGCCCATTATAGAAACAATTTATGATCATCCAGTTTGGCATGCCGTGATGTGGACATTGCCGAAGCATTTCTTTGTATCTCTCCCAAGCTTCACATAAAGTTTCACCAGACTGCTGAGAAAATTGAGTGATAGCATTCTTATAGCTGCAGTCTTAGCCATGGGGAAGAATTTGCTAAGAAACTTTTGAGCTAGATCAGCCCAAGTGGTGATAGATCCTGGTGGTAGAGAGTGTAGCCAACCCTTGGCTTTGTCTCTTAATGAAAACGGGAAGAGTCTCAACTTCACAGCATCATCTGACACATTGTTGAATCTGAATGTGTCGCATATTTCTATGAAGTTCCTGATGTGTAAGTTAGGATCTTCCGTTGCAGTTCCTCCGTATTGTACTTGATTCTGCACCATCTGAATAGTACTGGATCTAATTTCAAATGTAGGAGCCGTAATTGCTGGCCGAATGATGCTTGACTGGATGTCATCAATCTTCGGTTGCGAGTAGTCCATTAAAGCCCTTGCTGCTGCAGGTGCAACTACTTCGCCTTCTCCGTCCATCTTGTGAATATTTGATTGTTCAAGTACTTGTTTGGCTTTTAATGCTTTAGAACGTGTTAGCATAAAAATCCAAGTATCTGTACACAAATAATCACTTCACAACAAAATGTTCAAGTCAAACAAATTAACTTCTATTGTAGTAAAACACATAAACAAAAATAACACCGAGTCCCCGGCAGCGGCGCCAAAAACTTGTTCGCTATTTTCTCTACGCAAGTGTACGCAGTCCAAAAGCAATATAGGGAAATAAGGATCGTTCCCACGAAGACTCGGTTATTTAAGTAAATATGTCTATTCAACAATGTTTGGTTAATATTAGAAGCATGAACGAACTAAAATGGTTTATTTGCAGATAACAATTAACTAATGAAGTAACGGCTAATTTGTTTAAAATAATATGATAGAGGCATGGGGTCCTAATTTCATGAATGTTTTAGCTCTATTAACTATCAAGAATTAATGTGTTACAATTGTTAAGAAAGCTAGCGGGAACACGACACTAATATGAGCCATCTTTCAATTAACTCACACCATTCCAAATAAACATCCACAAAAGAGATAGAAGTTATAAGGGCATCAATTATATCCAAAACACTATATGTCTATGTGAATGGGTGATACAATCGATTTAATTACAAGTTCCGCAATTAACTACATAGGGGAATAATGTTCTTTCGAAACTATAATCCGAAATGCGGAGAAGCCGACATACCTATGCTAGCATGGCAAACCCTAAATCTCTAAATCCACTTTCGCAATCATTAGAGATTTGGCACAATAGATGTTAGCTATTCATCTATATTCAATTAAAACAACCATGCAAGGCAATCTTATATAGAAATTGTAAACACAAATTATCTATCAATTTAACATGAGCATTAACAATTCATTACATTAGAACCCCATGAAAGTGTTTAGTTCATAATTAAATTAGGCACCTTTATGGAATTAAATAAAATCATGGTAGAAAATTTTATAAATCAATTAAGAATTTACGAAAAATTTAAAAATAAAAATAAAAGAAATATAACCTATAACATCTAATAATAACGGAGCTAATAATAAAGGAGCAGAGAGTTAACAAAAATATAAAATAACGAAACAAATTATTACACTACAAGGAATTTAGCACGGCATTTAATAAAGTAAACAAAAGAAAAGTTAAGTAAATTAACTTACCTGCTGTTGCTCCAGGAAATGGTCGGCTGAAACAAAAATCTCTCTCCCTGGTTCGCGCGTGTAGTCCACGCTGCCACTCTCACCCTTCCGCGCGTGGCGCGCACGCGCCAGCCTTGCTGAGAGAAATTGTCCGCGTGCTTGGCAATTGTCACTTGCTGTGTGTGTTGATAGAATTCAAAGTCCCTCCTGTTGCTGATTATTTCGTTCCTTCCAACAAATAAAAAGAGGCCCACTAATAATTCCCTTAATTCTTCAACCAAAATATAAAATTTATACTAATTTTATAAAAATTTAAAATGTATAAAATAAAATAAAATTACAGAAATTCGAAGTGTATAAATTAACTGATTTGCAGAAAATTTTAAGTATATAAAATATAATAAAATTCTAGAGAATTAAAATGTATAAAATGATCTGTTTATAAAAAGAATTTGCTGAATTTAGATACAAGAGTGTTTGCTTCAGAGAGAATGATTGATTCGTCCCTGGGTAATCTGTGTCTCTTCAATTGATTTCCTACACCTATTTATAATACATCCATCACACCTAATACAAAGTAAAAGTCAGATGTTTTAAAGTCTACTGCTTGCCTAATTTCTAACAACTCCGTAGACAATTGCACACGTCTTCCAGCCAATTGCAATTCTTCTCCACGCGGTAGTTGAATTTTAATACGCAGCTCCGTAGAAATGCTTTTTACCCCGCACAGCTTATAATCTTTGATTAAGAAATAATTATTTTAATCCAAAAATTATAAAAATAAATATCTAATATTATTAGATATTTATAAATATAATTTTCTAAATTAATAAAATTATTTAATAATATAAATAAATCTTTATTGTCTAAGCTGCGGTCTCTGGTCGTCTGGAACCGGACTCCTTTTGCTTAACAGAAAATATATCAATTCCAACCGGGGTTCTAGCTTTAAGAAAATATCACTTTCCATATTTTTGTGATAATTCTTATTTCTTCATTGCTCGTCCAGATGCAAGTTACGATCTCTTGAGGCTCTAAAACCGGACTCCTTTTGCTTAGAAAAAAATATAACAATTCCAATCAAGATTCCTGCTTTAAGAATATATCACTCAGAACATCTTTATGATAATTCCTTTTCCTCGTAGCCAGTCCATCTGAGCTAGAAATCCACCGTCTTTTAACCTTTTATCGCCAGGATACCTGAAGCTGTGAGTTCTGCACTACAAAGACTTGAAACAACATAAAACTAATTAAAAGACACAACATACTTAAGGATAAACCACCAATTTAGGTCTAATTAGCGCATAATAAGTGGATATAAAATCCACTTATCAAAAACAAAGATGTGCAGAGGTAAAGGGGCAGAAGGGAGTGATATCTGGAAGCTTGGCTAAATGGCAGAGACCTCAGAAAGGTTGGATGAAAGTAAATACAGATGCTGCGGTGTTTAGGGAGCTTAATAGTTCGGGGATTGGAGGTGTTATTAGAGATGAGCATGGAGGTTTTATCAGAGCACGAAACCAGAATATGCAGGTTCTGTATAGTCCTAGGGAAGTCGAAGCAATTGGACTCAAGGAAGTCTTATCATGGGTGAAAGATTTAGGCTATAAACGGTGTGTCTTTGAAACGGATGCGAAAGAGCTTATGGAGGTGTGCATGAATGTTCAAGGAAATACATATTTTCACTCGATTGCGTCAGATTGTAAGGAGTTATTTAAGCACTATGATGAAGTGCTAGTTGAGTATGTACCTAGATCTGCGAAAGTAGTGGCCCATGTGTTAGCAAGAGCTACGCATTCTTTGTCAGGCGTTCATGAGTGGGTTGATTCCCCTTCTGATTGTATTCTTGATGCGTTGATTATTGATTTATATTAATAAAAGCAAGTACTTTTATTTCAAAAAAAAAGGTACGAAAAGTATTGTAAAACAAGTTATTAGGAAATATTCGAACTCTTGAACAGTTACCTTAGAATAATATTAATGTGTATAATAATTTAATTCATTATCAACCTATCTTTTGAAAATACTGACAACCTATATTTTGAAAATACTGACATATTTAGGGACTGTTTGGGATATCATAATAAATAAGTTAAGATAAGTTATTTATAAGTGATATGCAAATTTCATATTTATAAGTTATATTGTGTTTAGATAATTTTTCATCAATTCGTGAAATGTTTGGTAAATCAGTATCTATTATTTATCAAATTTTATAGAAAAATTAAAAAATAATTTTAAATTGAATAATGTGTTTAGTTAATAATGTCTGGGTTTTAAATTAAAATCCAAAATTATAAAATTACATTATATTATTTAAAAATGTCCATAAAATAGACAATATTAGAAAATGTTTTTATATTTATATTTATTTCTTGAGTGAAATAATATAAATACTTGTAAAGTGATTTGAGAGTTATATCATATTCTTGTAAAATATATTATGTATGCTCTTTGAAATATTTAGGTTCTATAAAATAAGTGTTTTACTTTGTATAAAATTTTTAAAAGTTTAAATGAAGATAATATAAATTGAGTCAAATGATAATTAAAAAAGAATTAACAAGCTTAACTAATATAATTAACAGAAAAACAAATTAAAAAGTTTAGAAAAGGAAAAAATCATTACAATCCGCGTGCATGAATAAGTTGGACAAGAGTACATTGCAATGTACTTCCAACTTTTAACCATTAATTAAGGTGAGGTGCCAAAACTTTTAACCATTTAAGTAAAATGGTTGATCAATAATTAAGATGATATGTCAAACGGGACAAGTTAAGTGCCTGTTTGGCAATTTTCCGTTTTAACTTATAAGTTATTTATTTGGGAAAAAATTTCGTATTTACATAATTTTTTTTTAGAAAAAAATGTGTATGGGGAGTTTAATATTCGTTATCTTGCAAAAATAAGTTACTTATTTCAGAAAAAGTTACATTTCTCCTAACTTTTTTTCAGAATAAGTAACTTATTTCTGAAAAATAAGATTTCCCAAACGAGCCCTAAATCTTCACTAGCTACCTCATTGCCTATATAAGTTGCATATATGAAACCCCAAACATATACTCCCTCTGTCCCGCCAGGTTCTTTACCTGGGGGCTGGGCACGGAGACCAAGGATAGTGGGTGTAATATTGTTAAAATAAATGAAGTAGTGGGTGTAATAGTGATTTTATTGTTAAAATAAGTGAAGTAGTGGGTGTAATAGTGATTTTAATGTTAAAATAAGTTAAGTAGTGGGTGAAATAGTGTAAAGTATTGTTAAAATAAGTGAAGTAGTGGGTGTAATAGTGTTAAAACTTACTATTTTGGGTAATGTAAAGAAATGGTGGGACGGCCCAAAAAGGAAATTGTAAAGAAATGGATGGGACAGAGGGAGTACTTAATTAAAGACACTTATATTACAATAACTTATATCCTAGCTTTTACAATATTGAAAATGCTATAAATCTTACCTTGAATACACCCAACATTTCAGGACTTGCACATATTTTCAAAAGAATATCAAAAAGTATACAGACATTTTTTGTAACTATATTACAGTATAAACATTGAGCTTATGAATTATTCTTGTGTAAAAAAAGCTTATTATTTATTAGAAAAATGAAAGAGGAAATAAGGAAAAGGTCAACAAGTGTGAATAGAATAGTATAAAACTATAAAAGGGAGAGGCAGAAGGCAAATGGTTTAATGTAGGTGGGCCCCTTGCCAAGGTGGGCTCCCCGTATTTGGACTCTCTACCCTCTAGCAGAGGATAATGTTCATGGCCTCATGGGTCACCAAGGAATCCACAAATAATATGTGGGCCATGCCAGACCATTAATTATCTCATTTTCTTTTTAAATATTTATAATAATAATATAAAAATTTTTATAATATTTTATTTATTATTAATTTACATATTAAATTGTTGTTAAAGTATATATTTATAAAAAAATTTACGTTCAATTTAGTATTTGTTTTATTTTGAAATCTTAAAATTTCATTTAGACGATTTACAACCCACATAAAATTAATAAAATAATATTTAATCTAATGATAATTTAATAATTATTTTTCAAATTAAAACTATCTAGAAACAAAAAAAAGAGTAGAAATTGATAATTTTTTATAGGTATGGGCATCGGGTCATTTTTGGAGTCGAGGAGTGCTATCCTCGTCCCCGATCTCTAAATTCAAACCCATCCTCGTCCTCTGTCTGATCCCCGTCGGAAACGGGTAACGGAAATCCCCGCAAAGAATCGAGTAATTTTATTTTAAACAAAAAAAATATAAAAAAATTCTAAACACTAATTAGTAAGGTTTGAAATAATATTTTTTGCGATATATAGCAAAATTATCAACTACATTTAAATTAGATGTTAAGTTACAATGTTTTTTCATCACCATTAATCTAATAAAAAAGTACATCTTCAGCTTCACATTCATATATGTTAACTCTTAAAATTTCATTTCGAAATCTAAAACATATGCACTAAATTTAGATACAAATATATTATTTTAACAAATTTAAATATTATGAAAATGCAGTTATTTAACTACTAGAAATACAAACATGTAAAATCAAAATATCATTTTGTTTCCAATATGAAGTATTGGAAATTTGTATATATTAATATATGATTATTAATATATATAATTATGTATTATATTATGGTAAAATCGAGTCGGGAATTGAGAATCGGACCGGGTGGAGTAAATTGGGGCGGGGATCGGGATCGGGTCGAGGCGACATAGAATCCCGGCCCGCATCTCGATTTTTTTTTAAAATTGTCCCTGTTCCCCGACCCAAAATCAAAAAAATCCCCGAATTCCCGTTATGTTCGGTACGAGGAGCGGATCGGGAACGGGCGGACCGGAATGAATACCCATCCCAAATTTTTTACATTGAAAATTCTATAAGTTTTAGGAAATCTACTTATATTTTGTTTTGATTATCAAAATAAACTTATAATTATTTGAAGATACAAGTTAAATCTCGATAAATGAATACGTTCGGGACCGAAAAATTTTATTCTTTAATCGAGATTATTTATTTATCGAGGTAAAAAATACACTATCTATATTATGTCGGGACCAGAAAAAATTATTTATTTTATGAGATTATTCATTTTTCGAATATTCATTTATCGAGGTTCTACTGTAGTTGTACTAACAACCAAATACAATTGTGTAAGAGGGATTTTGTCCAAAATTTTGGTAGTCGATAGTCTGGTCCTTAGTACGACAGAATATAAATAAGAACCATTAAATCTTAAACTAAATAGATGAAAAACGTTGGATTTAGCATAAAAAATATTTTATATTTTAACATAAACTAAAACGTACATTTATATTGAAATACAAAAAAAGTTAATGTCAATGACTAAATCAAACATATATTGTTAGGAATATGTTGTACTTGATGATAATTTCACATTTTATGCACAAATTGTATAAGTCATGTTTTGTAACTGTCAACGAATGAGGCCTTATAACTCTATTCGTTGACAGGGAGCTCATCAACGGATGAGGTTTTGTAGCATACTGCAATATCTCTATTTATCAGTTGATAGTGTTTTTATTCAAAGTCGGCGCCAATTTGTTAGTAGTATTTTTATGTGTTCGTTCTCAGGGAAGGACTAAATTTAATTCAAAGTTCAGGTTTCTTATCTCTTTACGTCTAGAAGTGTGTGAGAAGAATTTTGGGTTTGTGTTATTAACTAAACTAACCAAGAACTAATTATAAGCACTAAGAATTGATTTTAAATTGAGATTCAAATATATGGGAAAACAATCTAAGAACTGGGGTTCTTCACTTGGTCTCAATACATGCTCAATATTAATGTGATATCTGTGTTCCTACCTTGCTGAAAACAATTCTTCTAAAGTTATACTGTACCCTCCCAGGTTACAATATAGTGCCTACAGCTACACCCTAATTGTCACTCCCGTGATACAATCAAAGTATATCTATAAACTGTTAAGTGCCAAGAATTATATGTCTCACAATTCTCCTATTAATCTCCCGATCTAATATTCAAATTATGTCTGTTAAATCATGTACTAAGATTGCAACTTCTCTCCCAAACTTATTACAATCCCTAGAATACAATCAAAAGTTAGCTACTCTTCTAATTGTGTTAAGATCTCATTAACAGATCAGCAAAGCAGAAAATCACGTAATCAAGCATGCATGAATACCAAGGAATACTACCCAATCCTCAGATTAGAGAATTAGTTACGCATATTTAATAAAGAAAACATAATAATAATGATAATGAATGAAAACATAATATTGAAGAAAGAATTGAAGATCAAAAGTACCTTGATACGATTAAAAGCTATGAATTGTTATCTATGAATTGTTATGATTTACAATGGTAGGATGTGTTTATATAGGCTCTACAAATCTTGCCCAACAAGAAATTGCCTTCTATTACAATTAGGATTTAAAGAAGGTACCCAAAACTGCCCAGAATAGAATTAGAATTAGAAAAAGGGCAAAACAGTAAATTCCCAGCCTTCTTTAACAAGATCACGTGTGCGACTTTATTCAGCACGTTTCTTGCACTTGTTTCCTATCCCAGGTTGTAGAAAATCTCTCAAGCTTCGCGTGGGCAGTAAGATCGCTGAAAACGGACTTCTAGAACTCCAGATATGGCCAAAACAGTATAAGCTGCGCAGCCTTCCCGGAAAATCCGAATTTTAATCAATTAAATCTCCAAAAACGACAAAAGCTTAGATATTCTTGCAAACCTGCACAACTACACAAAACACATCAAAACTACACAAACTTGAGTCCAAAACAATCAATTTAAGCCGAACGGAGGCATTCCAAGTGGATATAAAATCCACTTATCAATGTTGACCATCAACGGATAGGCAGAATAGGGTAGCCAATTGTAAATAAGCTATGCTATGTAATTCTGTCTAAGTGAAAGTGTATCAACAGATGAGAACAGGACTCTATCAACGGATACAACTCAAATCTACAATATCAACGGATACAGCTCAAACTACCATCAACGGATGACAGTGTACAACATCAACGGATAATCATTAACACTTCCTTCTATGCTAGCTGGGAATTAGTAGTTGATAATGATAGGTTTGACTGACAGATCACATGGGTTGATAGTAGGTATAAAAAACAGTATGGCAGCAATACTTTGGAAACACATAAGAAAGAAGCATTCCATTTACACATTAAATATAAGAAAGGTGCAAGGGACATGTCTGTTCACAAGGACAACCTTTCGGCTACATGTGTATTTGGAGTGGAGTAGCAAGTCAACTTGAATTAGATTAATATTATCTTATTCCTGCAGTACTTGTAAACTTGGGATATATATAACCAAGTGTAGCAACTCTTTAGAAACAGAGAAAACAGATATATTTGCTTAGGGTTTCTTGAATATCCTTAGAAGCAAAGAGTTGTAAAACAGCAGCTATGTACTTCTGTATCACAGAGTTTTCTTCGAATAAAAGTCTCAGGTGGTACATTTAACCACCTGATTTTTTTATGTGTTTGTGAATCACTTCTTATTCAGCAGTTATCTCCTTATAGATTTATGTGATTCTTATCAGAAATTTATAAATATCAAGAATTGTATTCAACCCCCCCTTCTACAATTATACAAGTGTATAATCTGGGAATAACAATTGGTATCAGAGCAAGCTTCTAACATATTTGAAGTTTAAAGATCAACACACTTCCAACATGTCTAAGAAGGATTATGGAGTAAAGATACCAGTTCTTGATAGAGAAAATTACTTTCACTGGAAAGTAAAAATGCGTCTACATCTCATGTCTATTGATGAAGGTTTTGTAGATTGCATTGAGAAGGGTCCTCATGTTCCAATGAAGACTGCGTCAAGAGTTGGTCTTGCTGAAGATGCACCTTACATTAGCATTCCCAAACCTGTTTCTGAGTGGAGTCTTGAAGATACGACAGAAGTCCACAAAGATAAAAAGACCATGAATATTCTGTTTAATGGCCTAGAAACAGACATGGTTGACAATGTTTTCAACTGTACTACCTCCAAGGAAGTATGGGACATTGTTCAAACCCTTTGTGAAGGTACAGAACAGGTAAGGGAGAACAAGATGCAACTACTGATCCAACAGTATGAGCACTTCCATTTCAAGAATGGAGAGACATTGAATGACACATTTAGTAGATTTCAAAAGCTACTGAATGGCTTGAAACTGTATGGAAGAATCTACCAAGTGAAAGATTCTAATCTCAAATTTCTGAGATCACTGCCCAAAGAGTGGAAGCCAATGACTATTTCTCTGAGAAACACTCAAGAGTACAAGACATTTACTCTTAAAAGGCTCTATGGAACTTTAAAGACATATGAGCTAGAAATGGAGCAGGATGAAGAGATTGAGAAGGCCCAAAAGAAAAGTGGGTCAGTTGCACTTGTTGCCAACTTGGAGCAGAAGGAGGAGAAGAGGACTGAAGCTGCTAAATCTACACCAAACAGGGAGGTTTGTGAAGGTAGAGCAGAATCAAGCAAAAGCAAGGAAAAGGTATCTGAAGAAATGAGTGTTCTTCAGCAGGATGAATTGGATGAGATAGATGAGCATTTAGCCTTTCTATCTAGGAGATTCTCTAAGCTGAAATTCAGAAGAAACTCTGGGGTGGCCAAGCCATTTAACAAGGATTATTCCTCAAGCAACTTTGTGGATAAATCCAAAATTAAATGCCACAATTGTGGAATTGCTGGTCACATGATAAGTGAATGCAGGAAGCCCAGATATGAGAATAAGGCAAAGTCAACTGAAGCTGTTGACTACAAGAAGAAATATTTTGATCTTCTCAGACAGAAAGGAAAGGCATTCATGACCCAAGAGTATGACTGGGCTGCTGATGGAAATCATTCTGATGATGATGCTGAGTTTGTCAACCTTGCATTGATGGCTGATTCTGAGCAGGAAGCAAGTTCAGCTAGCAATCAGGTATTTTCTACTAATCTCTCTGAGCTCACCAAAGAGGAATGCAATAGTGTTATAGATGAAATGTCTACTGAACTATATCACTTGAGTGTTACTCTTAAATCACTTACTAAAGAGAACAATAGGATTAAAGAGACTAATCTGTTTTTAAGTGATAGAAATCCTGCTCTAGAAAGTCAATTTCTAGAATTTAAGAAAATGAGAGTTGATTGCAATGATGCTAAAAGTGAACTTGAAGCTGTGTTAAAAAGAGAACTAATTTTAAGAGAGCAGCTGGAAAAGGAACAAGGGATAATTGCTAAATTTCAAAGTTGTAGGAAAATCTCACAAAACATAGTAGAAATCCAGGGAATAGAATCATTTGTGAAGGAGACCAGGAATAAAAACAAGAAGAAGCTAGAACCTTGCCTTGAGGATCTAGAGACTATTTGTGAATCAACGGATAGTGATCATCCATTGACAGATGAACCATCAACGGATGAGAGGTATCCGTTGACTAACAAGAAGTCTGTCAGTAAGAAGGAACTCAAGAAACTGAATAATCAGTATGGCCCAGTCGCCAAGAACTTTGTTTCTGGTAAAAGTAGCCAAGCCAAATCAAGTGAGAAGGCTAAAGCAGGAGATTTACTCAATAAAAAGGTTGTTGGTAAATCAGATAATGAAAAGGTAGAAAGTGAGGGTAAAAAGAAAAAGAACAGAAATGGTAAGATAGGTATCAACAAGAGAAACAATTATACTCCTGACAAGTTTGCCCCTAGGAAAACTTGTGGTAATTGTAATAGTGTCAATCACCTCTCTTCTAATTGCAAGTCTATTAAAAAGGGTACTGTTCATATACCTCAATCTATACCATGTATGTCTGTTATGCCTGGTCTGTATGAGAATGCACATTTTACAAATCCTTATATGAATATGCCATGTGGTCCCAATCCTTATTTCCAATCTGTGAATATGCCACAAATGACATGGAACATACCAAGCATGAATAACATGTATGCTAATCTTCCACAAATGCATGCACCAAATTTTTATGCAAATGAGCATCCATCTAATCCTATCACTCATGCATCTACACCTAAAAAGAAGATTGCTAAGAGTGTAAAACCAAAGGCTAACAAGAAAGGACCCAAGGAAACTTGGGTACCAAAATCAACTTGATTTGTTTTTGGAATGTGTGCAGGGAAACATAAGGAATCTATGGTACCTAGACAGTGGATGCTCTAGGCACATGATAGGAGATTCAACCCTGCTCACAGAGTTCAAGGAGGTAGCTGGCCCTAGAATTACCTTTGGAGATGACATCAAAGGATACACTAAGGGATATGGCTTGATTTCAAAGGACAATGTCATCATTGAAGAAGTGGCCTTAGTTGAAGGTTTGAAGCACAATTTGCTTAGTGTCAGTCAAATCTGTGACAAAGACTATGAAGTAAGGTTCACAAAAGAAGCCTGTGTTGTTTCTACTAAGGAAGACAACAATGTGGTATTGACAGACTTTAGAAAAGGAAATGTTTACATAGCTGACTTCAATTCAGTATGCTCAGAATCCATTACTTGTCTCTTCAGCAAAACAAGCAAGGATGAGAGTTGGCTATGGCATAAAAAGCTGTCACATTTGAATTTTAAAGTTATGAATGATTTGGTAAGAAAGAATCTTGCTAGAGGAATCCCTCAATTGGAGTTCATCAAGGATGGATTGTGTGATGCATGCCAATTAGGGAAACAAAAGAAATCATCCTTCAAGAGCAAGACAGAGTCATCCATTGTTAAGCCACTTCAATTGCTGCATATGGACTTATTTGGTCCAGTAAATGTCATGTCCATTTCAAAGAAGAAATACTGTCTGGTGATTGTAAACGATTTTTCTAAGTTTACATGGACCTTCTTTCTGCACTCCAAAGATTGTGCAAGTGAAATCATCATCAATCATCTCAGATTAGTAAACAATGGTTCTGAAGTCAAAGTACAAAGAATCAGGAGTGACAATGGCAATGAATTCAAAAATTCCACAATGAAGATTTTCTGTGAAGAGAATGGAATTATTCATGAGTTTTCTGTTGCTAGAACACCTCAACAAAATGGGGTTGTTGAAAGGAAAAACAGAACTCTCATTGAAGCAGCTAGAACAATGCTAAGTGAATCAAGATTGCCAACATACTTCTGGGCTGAAGCTGTCAACACTGCCTGTTTCACTCAGAATATTTCCTTGGTCAATCAAGCTAGAGTAATGACTCCTTATCAGTTATTTACCAAAAAAAAACCAACTTTAGCTTTCCTTCATGTCTTTGGATGTAAGTGTTTTGTACTAAGGAATCATGAAGATCACCTGGGCAAATTTGAAGCAAAGGCAGTTGAAGCTATCTTTGTTGGGTATGCAGCAGGGAAAGTCTATAGAGTCTACAATCTAAGAACCAACATTGTTATGGAATCTGTACATGTTGTGTTTGATGGTCAAAAGATTCTAGGTCTAAATGATGAAGGCTTCCATGAAAAGTTGAAATTTAAAAATGAGGTAGAAGGAAGAACGTACAATGATGATGATGAGGAAAATGAAGATCATGACCATGAAAATTCACCTAGAGTTGTTGGTCCAACTAGAAGTGATGCTAACACTAGAAATGGAGCATCCGTTGACAGGCATTCTCATGCATCCGTCGACAGGCAAAATGGAGCATCCGTTGATAGACAGAATGATGCATCCTTTGATAGTCAACTTCATAATTCCGCAAGGACAACAAACTTAGGGGGAGTTTCTGAAAGTCAAAACTCAATGACCAATCAACAAGATAATGCTCATTTAGATGAAGCAACCTCGTCCAGATCAAACCTTCCACCTTCAAGAAAATGGACCAGAGATCATCCTTTCGAGTTAATCATTGGTGACTCAAATTCAAGAGTCCAAACTAGGAGGGCTACACAAGCAGAATGCCTACACAGTAGTTTCCTATCTCAAGAGGAACCTAAGAAAGTGGAAGATGCCCTTCTAGATCCAGATTGGGTCTTAGTAATGCAAGAAGAGCTAAACCAATTTGAAAGAAATAAAGTATGGAAGCTTGTGCCCAAACCTGATGATAGAAGTGTCATAGGTACTAAATGGGTTCTCAAGAATAAGATTGATGAAAATGGCATAATTGTGAGGAATAAAGCTAGATTAGTGGCAAAGGGCTATTCTCAAGAAGAAGGGAGAGATTTTGATGAAACTTTTGCACCAGTGGCAAGACTTGAGGCAATTAGAATCTTCCTAGCCTATGCAGCACATGCCAATTTCAAAGTCTATCAGATGGATGTCAAAAGTGCCTTTATAAATGGGGAACTAGAAGAAGAGGTTTATGTCCTTCAACCTCCTGGCTTTGAAGATCCAGAATTTCTAGAATATGTATATCTTCTTATGAAAGCACTTTATGGTTTGAAGCAAGCACCAAGAGCCTGGTATGACACTTTATCTCAATTTCTTTTGGAGAATCACTTCACTAGAGGTACAGTAGATAAAACCTTATTTCATAGAAATGTCAATGGTTCTTCAATACTTGTTCAAATCTATGTAGATGATATTATTTTTGGGTCTACAAATGAGAAGATTTGTAAAAGGTTTGCCAAACTTATGCAAAGTAGGTATGAAATGAGCATGATGGGTAAATTAACTTACTTTCTTGGTTTACAAGTGAAGCAAGTTAATGAGGGCATTTTCATAAGTCAAACAAAATATATTTATGATCTTTTAAAGAAATTTGACTTAATGGATTGTGCCTCTGCAAAAACACCTATGGCCACTGCAACTAAGCTTGAGTTGAATACTAAGGAAAAGTCTGTGGACATCTCAAGCTATAGAGGCATGGTAGGCTCACTTCTATATCTAACAACTAGTATGTTAGAAATGATTGATGAGAACAGTGTTTGGAAGCTATAGTGACAAAACAGAGTTTAGCTGGAAGCAGTCAGAGTTTAGTTAAACACTGACTGGAAGCGCAACAGAGGTTGTTAAACTCTGTAGCGGTATTGTCTGAAGAGTCAACAGTGTTTAAAGGTTGATGCAAGATAAATATGGAAGCAATATCTTTGAAGATTGGAAAGCTGTCAAAGAGATTGAGTTGACTTGGAAGACTGGAGCAATCGTGATTGATATCAATTGTATAGCTTGATTATAGGAGAATCAGTTACTGATTGTACGAAGCTGTATGTTCTATAAATACAGTTAGGTTAACCCTAGAAGGGTAATCGAACAT
Organism: Kitagawia praeruptora; assembly: GCA_037693485.1. Taxonomy (NCBI): domain Eukaryota; kingdom Viridiplantae; phylum Streptophyta; class Magnoliopsida; order Apiales; family Apiaceae; genus Kitagawia; species Kitagawia praeruptora. Next base: position 93,376,755 of record CM075347.1, on the reverse strand, counting down.
TGAGAAATTCATTGATTGTAACCTAAGCAGCTCTCTGTGATATTTACATCACTGAGAGAGGAATTGTTAATTCCAAACAGTTTTAAATTGTTAAACAGTGTGTTCTTGTTAAGTTACTCATACAGTATTTGATTGCTTTTTGTGTATTCGACCTAACAAGTGGTATCAGAGACTAATCTGTTACTTTATTACAGTTAAAGATCCAAACACAATAGTAATCAATGGCAGAGATACCTCCACCATCTGAGAAAGCCCCTACTACTGTTAGTAGGTATGAGACAATAAGGGTTCCTATACTTAGGGCATCAGAGTATGCAATTTGGAAGGTGAAAATGACCATGTTTCTGGAGGCTACAGATCCAGAATACCTTGATAGAATATATGAAGGTCCTCACAAACCAACAAAATTATCTGCTGCTGCTGCTGGTGAGGAATCAAAGGTCATTCCAAAGGAAAAGAAAGATCTAACTGCTGAGGATCTTTCATCTATTGCAAAGGATGCAAAAGTGAGACATTTACTTCACAGTGCATTAGACAATGTTATGTCTAATAAAGTGATTAACTGCACAACAGCAAAGGAAATATGGGATGCACTTGAGGTTAGGTGTCAAGGAACTCCTGCAATCAAGAAAAACAGAAGAAACATACTCACTCAGGAGTATGAGCACTTTGAGGCAAAGTCTGATGAAACCATGACAGAAACATTTGACAGATTCTGTAAACTGCTCAATGATTTGTCATTGGTTAACAAAGAGTATGATTTAGAAGACTCAAATCTCAAGTTTCTTCTTTCTCTACCTGAAAAGTGGGATGTGAAAACAACCACTATAAGAGATAATTATGAACTTGGTGAAACAGAGATTGATGAAATTTATGGGCTGCTCAAAACTCATGAATTGGAATTGGAGCAGAGAAACAAAAGATCTAGTAGAAAGTCAAAGTCTGTTGCTCTTAAGGTTGAGGAGAAACCATCAAAGAAGGAGGCATCAAGGAGAAAGGCAAAAGGGAAAGCCTTAGTCATACATTCAGAGAATGAGTCATCAAACACTGATGTTGACTCAAACACAGATGAATCATCTGATTCTGAAGATGATGAGGAGATGATGCAAATGGCTGCATTGATGGTAAAGACCTTCAAGAAGATGGGATACAAGAACTTCAAGAAGGGAAAGAGATTCTCCAGGGACTACTCAAAGTCTGACAAGAAGAATTTCAAGAAATCTGAGGGAAAGGACTTCAAATCTGGTAAGAAAGATAAGTCTGAAATTCAATGCTACAAGTGTAAGGAGATGGGTCACTATGCTCCTGAGTGCAAGAAGGGTAAAACTGAAAAGGCACTCTACACCAAAGGCAGAGATTGGGCAGACACTTCAGATTCAGATGAGGAAGTCAACTATGCTCTCATGGCTACTACTCAGACTGAAAATGATGATCTCAAGGTACCTCCAACTACCTATGCTTATAACACTGATAATATAACTGAACTGAGAATTTATCTTAAAGCATTGCATATCAGTTATAGGGATCAGACTTTAGAAAATGAAAGGATAAAGTCTAAGTGTTCTCAACTTAAAGAAAGAAATAAACTTGTTGAGGAACAGCTAGAGAATATGAATAAAATTCAGAAAGAGAGAGATGATGCAGTGTTTATTGAACAGGAGTTGCTAGGTAAGTATAAGCAACTAGAATCAGAATTGGAGGATACTAAACACATCATTAAAACTTGGACACACTCTGGTAAAGACACTCAAGAAGTGTTTCAGTCAGACACAGTAGGTCTAGGTTACTCTGAGGGAGATGAACTTAGATTTGAAAATAAGGTAAAAGTTAGACCACATCGTTCATCTGAAGGTAATGTCATGGGAACAGGTGGACCTAAGACTGAAGCACAGAAAAAGGCTGTTAAAGAGTCATATGCTAAAACTTTTGTTAAAGAGGCTAACATTGGTTTAATGACAGATAAACAACTCAAGCATAAGCTTAAGGAAATAAAGTCTGTCAACAAACAGAGAATGCCTAAGAAAAACAGAAATGGAAAGGTAGGCATAACCTCAGGAATTAAGCCAATGCTTGCTTCATTAGCTCCTAGAAAAACATGCTTTAATTGTGGTAGCACTAATCATCTTGCTAGTTTCTGCAGTAAGAATAAGAACATTAATTCTTTGCCCTCTAAAACTGCAGTAAAGAGTGATTATGTGAGAACAAGACCACAGACTTTATGCAAACACTGTGGAAGTACTTGGCATTCTATTTACACTTGCAGAGATTATCATGCTATTTACTATAATTACTATGAACTCAAGCCAAATTTGAAATGGGTTAAAGTAAACTCTGCAAATGTAAACTCTGAAAAAGTTAGCTTAAACTCTGTTAATGTAAATTCCGCTGCAAAAGCTAACAGAATTAAGAAAGCCAAAGGATCCAAGCAAGTCTGGATCCTTAAAACTAATAATCAGTGATTGTTTGTGATTGCAGGGCAACAGGGTTAGTACCCTAGTCGTGGACAGTGGATGTTCAGGACACATGACAGGAAATAAAGCCCTGCTATCAGAGTTTGAGGAGAAGGCTGGCCCAGAAGTTTCCTATGGAGATGGCAACATAGGACATACACTGGGATATGGCAATATTAATCTTGGAAATGTCATCATCACAAATGTAGCTCTGGTTCCAGGACTCAAGCATGATCTGCTATCTGTGAGTCAAATCTGTGGCAGAGGATATCATGTAGATTTTCAGCCTGAATATTGTCAAGTGATCAGCAAATCTACAGGAAAAGTTGCTCTAGTTGGAAACAGACACAATAACATATATGAAATTAAATTGTCAACAAACATTGATGGCAAAGCAGTGTGTCTGTCAACAAGAATGTCCAGTGAAGAGAGTTGGAAGTGGCACAAGAAACTCTCTCATTTGAATCTGAACAATATCAATGAGCTAATAAAGAATGATCTTGTGAGAGGTTTACCAAAGTCCTTGTTGAATGTAGAAGGCCTGTGTGATTCTTGTCAAAAGGCCAAACAGAGAAAAGCCACCTTCAAAAGCAAATCTGAGTCTTCAATTGTTGATCCTTATCATCTACTACATGTTGATCTTTTTGGTCCAGTGAATGTGATGTCTCTTGGAAAGAAGAAATATGCTCTAGTCATTGTTGATGAATATACCAGGTACACATGGGTATATTTTCTTGCAAAGAAGGATGAAACTGCATTAACACTGACAGAACATATATTACAACTGGAAAAAGGGTCAGGGAATCAAGTGAAGATAATCAGAAGTGACAATGGAACTGAGTTCAGGAATTCATCAATGGAAGAATTTTGCAAGAGTAAAGGGATAAAACAAGAGTTTTCTGCACCTGGCACTCCACAACAAAATGGTGTAGTGGAGAGGAAAAACAGAACCTTGATAGAAGCTGCCAGAACCATGCTAGATGAAGTAGAGTTGCCAACATATTTCTGGGCAGAAGCAGTTCAAACTGCTTGTTTTACTCAAAATGCAACACTGATCAACAAGCATGGTAAAACACCATATGAAATGGTGAAGAAGAAAAAGCCAAATCTAAAATATTTTCATATTTTTGGATGCAAGTGCTTTGTGTTGAAGACTCATCCTGAACAGTTGACCAAATTTGACCTAAAGGCAGATGAAGGAATTTTTGTTGGCTATCCACTGTCAACAAAGGCATTCAGAGTTTATAATCTGAGAACTAGAGTGATCATGGAATCAATTCATGTGTCATTTGATGACAAGAAAATAACTGGATTTGAAGATGTAAATGAACATGATCAACTGCACTTTGAAAATGAAGATTTATTCTCTGAAAAAGTAAACTCTGATCAGACTGATTTGACAAACTCTGTTCATCTAAACTCTGAACCTCTACTGGTAAATACTGAAGAAACTCTTCAATCAGAAACAAGGGAAGAACCAGTTGAGGGGGAGCATGAAGAATCACATCAAAATGATGATTCAAACACTGATAGTGACTCAGTTGATAATTCTGAATCAAACTCTGTTGATTCAAACTCTGTTGATAATACTGAGAAGTCACATTCAGGGGGAGCATCTGAAAATGAAGAAAGACACCAAGAAAATCAGGAGAGCATGGATCAAGGGGGAGGATCACATGATGACAGAAGCAATCTGCCTTCTGCAAGAAAATGGACTAAATCTCACACACCTGATTTGATTATTGGTGATCCTGATGCAAAAGTAAGGACAAGAAGTGCAACAACAAATGAATGTCTGTTTCATGCATTCTTGTCACAAACTGAGCCAAAGAAAGTGGAAGAAGCTCTTAAAGATGCTGACTGGATAACAGCAATGCAAGAAGAGCTAAATGAATTTGAAAGAAATGAAGTGTGGACACTTGTACCAAGGCCCAAGAACAGATCCATTGTTGGTACTAAATGGGTTTTCAGAAATAAAACTGACAGTGAGGGTGTTATCACAAGGAACAAGGCAAGACTGGTTGCAAAAGGCTATTCACAACAGGAAGGAATAGACTATGATGAAACATTTGCTCCAGTGGCTAGATTGGAGGCAATTAGAATTTTTCTAGCATATGCCTCTCACATGAAATTCAAAGTGTTTCAGATGGATGTAAAAAGTGCATTTTTGAATGGAAAACTTGAAGAAGAAGTGTTTGTGGAACAACCACCAGGGTTTGTAGATCCAAAATATCCAGACTATGTCTACAGGTTAGACAAGGCACTCTATGGACTTAAGCAGGCACCAAGGGCATGGTATGAAACCCTTGCCAAATTTCTACTAGAAAGTGGATTTCACAGAGGTACTATTGACAAAACTCTGTTTTACTTCCAAACTGGTAGTGACTTGCTTTTAGTACAGATATATGTAGATGACATCATTTTTGGATCTACTAATGATAAACTCTGTAAGAAGTTTGCCAAACTCATGCAGTCAAGATATCAAATGAGTATGATGGGAGAGCTTAGTTATTTTCTAGGCTTACAGGTAAAGCAAACAGATGATGGAATTTTTATAAATCAAGCAAAATATACCAGAAACCTTCTCAAGAAATTTGGTATGCTTGATTGTTCATCTGCAACAACTCCCATGGCAACTGCAACAAAATTGGACAAAGATGCAGGGTCATCAGTAGATATGACAAGTTACAGAGGAATGATTGGTTCTTTACTCTATTTGACAGCTAGCAGACCTGATATTATGTATGCAACTTGTTTGTGTGCAAGGTTCCAGGCAGATCCAAGAGAACCACATTTAACAGCAGTAAAGAGGATATTTAAGTACCTCAAGGGCACTATGACTTTGGGGCTGTGGTATCCAAGAGAATCAGAGTTTAAACTACTTGGTTATTCAGATGCAGACTTTGCAGGATGTAAGATAGACAGAAAAAGCACCAGTGGAAGTTGTCAATTTCTGGGTGACAGACTTGTTTCCTGGTACAGCAAGAAACAGAAGTCAATATCTACATCTACAGCTGAAGCAGAGTATATTGCTGCTGGTAGCTGCTGTGCACAGATTTTATGGATGAAGAATCAACTGCTGGATTATGGATTAAGGTATACCAAGATACCTATTTACTGTGATAATCAAAGTGCTATTGCAATGACAGGTAATCCAGTACAACATTCAATGACAAAGCACATCAGCATAAGGTATCATTTCATCAGAGAGCATGTAGAGGAAGGCAACATTGAGCTTCACTTTGTGTCTACAGAACAACAACTTGCAGATATCTTCACCAAGCCATTGAGTGAAGCTACATTTACAAGACTGTTCAATGAACTAGGGATGGTATCTAGTTTTGACTAGAAATGTTGGTTAGACTCAAGAACTTATTTCTAAAATATGTTGCTCATGTTTCTGCAAATTATTAAGTGCTATGTGAATCTTAGTATTAAACTCTGTTCTGCATGCTTATGTTTAAAACTTGTTAAACTCTGTAAGCATGTCTGTCTGTTAAACACTGTTAACATGTTGGATACACTCAGTGAATTCAGAATTGATTATTGTCTGAATGAGAACACCAATGAAGAAAAATGTATGAAGCATGATTCTCAGTAAATAAATCATGATTCTTTCTGAGTCACTGTAATCTAATCAGACTTTGTGCAGTAAATCAACACAGCATGATACTGTTTCATATTTATAGCATCTCTTAGTTTATTCAGTCCTAAACTCTCAGTCTATGAATATTGTGTGCATTGCCTCTCATAAATAATTTTGGTTATTGATGAACTCTAAACTCTGATTAGTGACATTCTGTTTCCAAAGGTATGGTTCATGATGATTCCTTGTTTGTACTTGTGAAAACCATAAAACTTGAGATGTGTCATTGGTTAGTTTGGTGAGTTCAGATTCATGTATACACCCTGTGAGAGGTTGAGCCAAATCAGTGATTGATACATTTTCTATCAATCAGTATTTATTGTTGTGTGATATTCATTAGGTAGTATGTTTCTCTAGAACTTGTATTAAACCATTTTGAGACTACATGATATGTGTGTGCATGAAAATGATAAAGGCAATAGGATTTACCATTTTTCTTTAAACACTGTTCAAAATTCTTTTGAACTCTCTTCAAACACTGTATAAACACTGTTCATAAATTCCTTCCTTAGTAAACCCCTTTGAGCCTAATTAACTGCTCATTTTTCTTATACTCTGAAGTATTAAGAGCAGTTATATTTTTTTTTCTTCTCAAGCAGATGAGTATTTTTCAAGAAAAGAAAAGTCTACTCAGTATATATGCTAAATAAAAAAAAAAAAAAAAAACATATATACTGATCTTGTACAAATATGTACTAACAGTGTGACTGAACACTTTGGTCTATTGAAATGTTCAGCTTGATATTCACTTATGAATAAAACATATTTTTCATCTGTTTGATCTTATCTCATTCCAACCCTGAATAAAGTCCTTTTGATTTGTGCATACATGTATACAAAGTAGTGTAGAATTGGTGGACATTCAAGCATATGGTAGATTCTGCTATTTCTGATTGAATGTGAGTGTAAACACTTCACCTAAACACTTGTGTGCTTTGAGAGTTTGTGAGGTTATCAAATTCATGACTGTTATTCACTGAATGATGCTCTGATTTCTATCTCTTGATATTTTTGTCTTTCAAGACTGTGTGCTTACTTGGATAATCATGGACATCAAAGGGAATAGAAGTTTTCAGATTTCTGTATTACAGTAACTACAGAGTTTAGCATTCATCAAACAATCAGTGTTTACTATGAGAGTTTGTGCATTCAGTGTTTATTGATTTTTGTTATGGATGTTATGAAATACTAGATGCTCTAAAAATTGATTTCAGTAAACTCTGCTTCACACACACTGATATTCACAACTGTGCAATTTTTGAAAGGGTTGTTAGTGATAAAATTGGAAAAGTGATAAACACTGTTGAGTTGTGTTAAGTACTCTAAGGTACAGTTTCATTTAGATGATTTGATTATTTTGAAGTAATTGAGATAGTTGACAACTGTTAATTAGTGTAAGTGTCGTGATTATAGGAATGACAGAGGTAATTATTAAGTGCTCCATTGGTTGTTTGACACGTGTCCCATGATAGTGTCTCACTCACACATTACTCTACAACAGTTGCGCGCTTTTACTAAATAAACGATTGAGTTTTAATTTTACTCTAATCGTCTTTAGTCTCTCACTCCATATCGATTCACATTCACCCACTCACAGTTACTTGCATACTCATTCACTTTCAAACTTCTCATATACTCTCATTCACCTTTTGATAAACACTTACAGTGCATACACATCTTTTCTCTAAATCTCTTCGTATCATATCTTACTAATGGCAACTAAAGCGTTTGATGCAGCAGGGTTAGTTTTTCTTCCTAGCAACTATGCAGCACCACTGGAGAATGCAAATGCTCCAGAGGCGTTTCATTTGTTCCAAAACTTCTTGAAAGATTCTGAAATAGGGAAGGCTTTAACTGCACCACCAACACTATCTGCTTCACAAATTGCCGCCTTCTGGACAAACTCTGTATATGATGATGGAGAAGAGTCTGGCACTCCCACAATCACTTTCACTCATGATGAATCAGAGTATATTATTACTCCAACTACTGTTAGGGATGCTCTAGATTTTGAGACACACACTTCTTACAGTGTTGTTGGTCATGATCGCTTGAGGACAATGTTGGAGCAAATTGGATGTGCAGGAAACTTGAATAAGATAGGGTCTTTGAGACGGCCAAGTTTGAGAAAGGAATGGAGTTTCTTTTTCGATTGTATAACAAGGGCTTTTGGAAAGAAGACAACAAACTGGGATGCACTTCCTCTGGATACTCTCCAAATTGGTCATGCTCTACTATATGGAGGTAACTTCGATTTTGGTAGACTAGTACTAATGAACTTGGGAGAGCGTTTGTCTGAGACTACTACTGTCTATTTTTCTCGTTTTTGTCAATTGCTATTTACTGCCTGTGTGCCTAACATTCCAATTGATGAAGCTGATGTTATTCATCCTTTTCAAGTTGCTAAGAGAATGTTTTCTGATTTGACAAACAAAGATGTCACTAAACAGCAAATACCTGAGATGTTTATGCCTTTAGCCTTACAGAACTATGTAAACCAACCACAAGATCCTCAATCACCACAACAAATGCCTGAACCAATAGACACCATAAACTCTGAACCAACACCCACAACACCCACAACCACTGTACCTACTACATCTCTTCAACCACAACCAGAAACCTTAAACTCTTCACCAATAAACTCTCCAACAATAAACTCTCCACCATTAAACACTGAAACATTAAACACTGAACCATTAGACACTGAAACTTTAAACTCTGAGCCAGCACCTACTGAACAACCCAAAACCAAGCCAAAAAGAAAGAAACACACTGCCCAAAACACTAAACACTCAAAGGCTAAACAAACAATACCTGGAGCTGTGTATACAAGAAGGAAGAAACAGAAAGCAAACAGACCTTCACTTTCACCACCAAGAGAGAGCTCAAGTGAAGATGAAGAGGAGAATGTGATGCCTCAAATCAAAAAGAGGAGATTAATTCTTTCTGATTCAGATGAAGAGAATGTTGTTGAAGCTCCAGAGGTGGTTTCTCAGCAAACACCTACTGTTGAGGATGAAGGAAATGTTTCTATACCTGCAGAGGTTGAAATGCCTGCAGAGGATATTGTTAATGATGAAATACCTACAGAGGATAAAATGCCTGTAGAAGAGGATAACAGAGATGGTTTTTCACCAATGGATAATATTTTTGACACATTTGAACCATTCTCTGATCCTATCTCACCTATTGTTCATACTGAAGCTCCTGGTGTAGCTGATGAGCTTGCAGTAAAAGTTCCTGAAGCTGAAGCATCACACACAGAGCTGGTATCTTCTCCAATTCAAGACAAAGGTGATGAAGTTGATCAGGTAACTAAGGAGAATTCTGAATCTATGCCTGTTGAAGCTACAAAGGCAAACTCTGTTGCAGAGCCTGTGCAACATGAAGAGACTATTGAAAAGGTTGCAGAAGTTGTTACAGAAACTGTGGCTGACACAGCTCAGCACAGTGGTTCTTTAAAAGATGCTCAAGCTAAAGATGCAAGTGCTGAAGATGAATTTGACAGCAGTGCAAACTCTGATTCTTTTGTGAGTGCACCAGCACAGACTGATAATAAGCATACATCTTTTGATCAGCCTTGTCCATCTCATGCAATTGAAGAAGAGTATCTTGCTAAATCTGCTGCCAATTGGTATAAACAAGACTGTATTTTTCCAAAAGGGAGAGCAGCTGATTTTGTTAAGCAGACTGCTAGTCAAATTTCAAATCCAGAGATTTTATCATGCTTAAAAGCAACGGTGGTACAAGTTAAAACTCTGGAGGGAAATTTTTCTGATACAAAACAAGAAATTGCTTCCTTGAAGACTGAGATTCAGTCAAGAGAAATGAAGATGGAAAGAGAGTCCAAAATAAAAGCTGCACAGCTATCCAAAGTTCAAGACACTCTCTTTGCCAGGCTAGGAAAAGTTGAAGAAAATCAAATTGCTTTGTTTTCTAAGGTGGATTCCATTGCTAACTCTTTAGAGCTCATTACATCCATACTCATTCCTGATGATGTCAAAAAGGGGGAGAGAGTTGCTAAGTCTAAATGCAAAGTTTCTCAAACTCTGACTCAAAAGGATGATGCTGGAGATGGAGGGCCAAGTGATAAGAGTAAGGTGTTAAACCCTGAAAAGCAAACTCTGAGATCTGGCAAATCTTTTAAGTCACAGTCTGTTGGGATAAACACTGAAACTCAAGGTACTTAAAAGACCAAGAGTTTGGAATTAATATCAAATCCAAAGACTGATGAGGAGTTAGCTGTTAAGCTTTTCATGGAAGAGAATGCAGAGGGAGTTACTTTAGAAGATGCTAAAGCTGAAGAGAAGAGTTTACAAGAAAAGCATTTGAAAGTTCTAAAGTCTGAAAAAGTAAAGAAGAATGTGAAAGTTGCTAAAACTGCAAAGCCTGTTGTTAAAGGCATTGAAATCAAAGAGAAATTAACTGGCATTGAAGGAGAAGAAAAAGAAGAAGAAGATAAAGAAAAGTTGATCAGAAAGTCTTCTCTTGATACTAAATTGAAGTTAAAAGGGGTAATAAATGAGGAGAACAAAGGTAAAATGATTGTTACAACCTCTGTTGCCACACAAGTTGTACAACCACAAAGTAAACCCTTACCTGGTTTTTCAAGGCCAAAGATTCCAGTGCAAGAAGAAGCAGGAGTGACTGGTGGATATCAACATAATGCTGCATGTTCAGGAAAGCCACCAGGCAGAAATACTTCTGGATTAGGTTCAACAAGAGATTTGAGATTTAGTAACAGTCCAAGAGATCCCTCTGCACTTGTATCTCTTGGTTCTGGTATTAATCAAGAAAATCTAGACAAGTTGGAGTCAGTTCAGCTAGTTCGTCAAAGAAGCTTAGACATTCACTTTCTGTTATACTTTATGGCAGATGGGTCAGTGTATAGAGTGAATGAAGAAGCAATCAAGTTAAAATTATTTGAGGAACTTCAGTATGTCTTACATATCTTCAGAGTCAGAAATCGACAAACACAGCTTATTGCTAATTCTATAAGGAGGTATATGCAGAATGCTAAAGTTGTTACAGGAACAAAGTCTGCTGAAAAGTATGTTCCTAAATACAGAGATTGGAATGGCAATCTGATTGAAATGGAGAAGGGAACTACAAAGCTGAAAACAGATCTTGGAATTACAGTTCTGGATTTCAATGTAAAATCTGAAGAGGTGAAATACATCAGGTTGGGAAATGAGATGAGAAGAAACAAGATCTATGATCTCAGAGCTGCTATTTTTCAAACTGATGAGAATGATCCAGATTTGAAAGAGATCAAGGAAGCTATGGAGATTGAACTTGAACATGCTGAGAGAAGGTTGTTGATTGATTATCTCAGAACAGCTCCAGATCTTGAGGAAGTTAGGTAGACAAAAGTTGTAAGTTTGTTAAGTAAATTTAAACTCTGTTTGTATGTTAAACACTGTAAAACTTTGTATTTGTTTTGACATCATCATTTACTGTAAACTTGTACATTTTTGCTAATGGACAAGTTGGGGGAGATTGTTAGAAATGATTGATGAGAACAGTGTTTGGAAGCTATAGTGACAAAACAGAGTTTAGCTGGAAGCAGTCAGAGTTTAGTTAAACACTGACTGGAAGCGCAACAGAGGTTGTTAAACTCTGTAGCGGTATTGTCTGAAGAGTCAACAGTGTTTAAAGGTTGATGCAAGATAAATATGGAAGCAATATCTTTGAAGATTGGAAAGCTGTCAAAGAGATTGAGTTGACTTGGAAGACTGGAGCAATCGTGATTGATATCAATTGTATAGCTTGATTATAGGAGAATCAGTTACTGATTGTACGAAGCTGTATGTTCTATAAATACAGTTAGGTTAACCCTAGAAGGGTAATCGAACATTGAGAAATTCATTGATTGTAACCTAAGCAGCTCTCTGTGATATTTACATCACTGAGAGAGGAATTGTTAATTCCAAACAGTTTTAAATTGTTAAACAGTGTGTTCTTGTTAAGTTACTCATACAGTATTTGATTGCTTTTTGTGTATTCGACCTAACATAGTAGACCTGATATAATGTTTTCCACTTGTCTTTGTGCTAGATTTCAAGCTGACCCTAGAGAGTCTCACTTGATTGCTATTAAGAGAATTTTCATGTATTTCAAGGGAACACCAAACCTTGGCATTTGGTACCCAAGAGATTCTGGCTTTGATCTAATTGGCTATTCAGATGCAGATTATGCAGGTTGCAGAATTGATAGAAAAAGTACTACATGTTCCTGTCAATTTCTAGGAAACAAGCTTGTGTCATGGTTCAGTAAGAAACAGAACTCAGTCTCCACTACTACAGCTGAAGCTGAGTACATTGCTGCTGGAAGTTGTTGTGCACAGATTTTGTGGATGAAAAATCAACTTATTGACTATGGTCTAAACGTTGAGAAGATTCCAATTTTCTGTGACAACACAAGTGCTATTGCCATCACAGAGAATCCAGTGCAACATTCGAGAACCAAGCATATTAACATCAAATACAACTTCAATAGAGAGCATGTGATGAATGGTACAGTAGAAATGCACTTTGTGCCAAGTGAAATGCAGCTTGCAGATATCTTCACCAAGCCTCTTGATGAATCTTCATTCACAAGATTGGTAGGTGAACTAGGTATGCTTAATTTTTCATAACTCCTAGTGATATCTGATCATACTGAATTGCAGCTAGAAATGTGTTTTGATTTACTTGAGAATTAAAAACTCTCAGAGAAATTTTCTGCAAAAAATTTGTCTAAGGCAAAATTTGCTTATCAACGGATATCCTTTTAGCCGTTGGTAGTATAAACATATTACTAGATTTTCGTATATCAACAGATAACAGGTTGTCCACGTCATAGATGGATAAACTGTTTCTCAACCGTCCATTCTATATCCGTTGATATACATTTCTTTTTAATTATAGCCGTTGGTGAACGTGTATATCTAGTCATGGCTGTACTTCTTTTCTTTTCATTTATTGTCTAACAGCTACTTTTGACCAATGGAGTAATTACTTTTAATTATTTCATTTTTAACTCTTGAAAAATATAAAAGGCTGTCTTGTGCTCTCACATCTCACTTTTATTCATTTTCAAGAATTTCATAAATTAACTGCATCTTCTTCACTAAAACTCTCCGCAACAAAAGTTTAAACACTTCAATGGCGCCTATTGTTAAGATGATGTCTTCCACTGGGTTCACCTATGAGAAGAACAATTTTGCGGCCTTTGTTGATACAGTGAATGCTCCAGAAGCTTATCACACCTTGATGAATTTCGTGAAGAAATGCAAACTGTCATATGCTATGGCAACCACCACTCCTCTAATCCACGAGGTAATTGAAGAGATGTGGGCATCTGCTGAGTACATTGGCACAGAAGGTACACTTGCTTTTTCTTTAAAGGGTAAAAACCATGTAGTTAATTCTGATGTGATAACTGCTTGTTTGAAATTGCCTGAGAATAACTGTCTGGAAGTACCCAGTAATGCTGAAATTGTTGCCATGCTTAATTCCATAAACTATGCCCTTAGTACTGAAAACTTAGGGAAAATTGTTAGGAAAGGTATGGTCAAAGAATGGAGTTATTTTTGTGATGCATTCATTAAATCTTTTTCAGCCAAAATTAGTAACTTTGACGCTGTTACCAATTCCATGCTAGTTATGATGTGTATGCTTTTGACTGATAAATTCTATAATTTTGGCACACTAGTCATGTATGAGATAGCAGCAAAATTAGGTAAGAAGGAAACTAGGGGCAAGAATATCTATTTTGCTAGATTTTTGATGCTCTTAGCACTGCATGTATCTGAGAATAAGCTATCCATTGCTAACCCGGATAGCAAGTTCAATTGTTTTGTTCAGGAGAAAAGAGTCTTAAGTGATTTGATTCGAATGAACTTAAATGCAGAAGTACAATTGGTATATTTACCAATTGTTCAGGTAACTGTATCAAACCCTGAAACTCCTATCTCTAACCCCCAAATTTCTTTGCCTTCTAGTGTCACAATGGAGTCTGTAGTTGTGACCAAACAGGCTCCTACCAAAGTGACCAAATCCAAAGTTTCAAAACCACAATCTAAAAAGCAAACCTCAAGGGTCTCTCAAAAGACACATGTTGTAAAACCTACCAAAACTCTTGAGGGGAGTGTGAAGGTGGTAGTGAGTGGTGAGGGACAGGGTGAACATCAAAGAAGCCCTAAGGATAAGGAAGGTGAGGCAGGTGCAACCAATATTTCAGTCTCTCAAAAGACTGTTAATGAACCTACAAGCCAAATTCTAGTTACATCCTCTCAACAGGGTATGACTACTGAATCAAGTTCCCCACAAGGAACACAGCACAAAAGGGTCAGAGACACAAACTCAAAAACCTATGAAAGAAGAGTAAAATCTAAAACCATAGGGGAATCACAGGGTACACACACAGTACATGAAACTGTACCTTCTCAAACTCAGGTTGATGTGGCTCCAATAAATGTGGAGTCACAGCCCCTTGATCTTAACATTCAAATCGAAACACATGACAATCCATCATCACCAACTTTTTCTCTAGATGTGGACATGATTTCCACATCAATTCCTGATTCTCCATCTTTAAGATTCATGGAGAAGCCCCACTCTCAAATTGGTGGTCATCATCTTTTAGATGATTTGTTGGATCATCAATCTATTTTTCCAGAATTCTCAACACACACAGTGGTCTCAAACTTAAAATCAATCTCCACAGATTCAGTGTTGGTTTTCTCTTCAATGGATAAACCTTTTCCTTCTTCAACGGATATCCTTCATCCGTTGACAAGTGTTTCTCCGTCAACGGATGTGCCTACATCAAGCCATCTGTTGACAACTATACCTACCTCTTCAACGGATATTTCTTATCCGTTGATAGCTTATTCTCCACATAATACAAATGAATTAACTGACATTCCAGTGTCAAGTGGAGCAGAGCTAGTGGTTGTTGAAGCACTTCTAGGAATGAGGGAAGGGAGTGAGAGGCTGCCTTTAGAGCAGGCAAAAGGAGAGCAAAACAATGAGGGGCTGACCATTTCTTCCGGTCAGGCAAAAGGAGAGATTGAGAGTTCCACCTTAGTAGGTGAAGGTGAGGGTATAAGAGGTGTGAGCCAAGGGGAGCCCTTGATGTAAGAAAAGAGAGAAGAGAGGAGAGAAGGGACTACAAGGGGCATAAGGTTGGAAGGAGAAGCCATTGCAAGTGAGTCAATGGAGGTTGATGATGCAACCAAGGACATGGAATATCAAAAAGAATATCAGTCAATGATTGACTCCATTTCTCTGGATGCTGAAACCTTTATTCCTCCACCTGCATATCAAGTTCTGGCACGCCAAAGCAATGTGGAAGCAGAGGAGGCAATGCACCTAGTGCACACCTCACAGTCACTACAAAGAGCTAAGGAATCTTTAGAAGCTCTGTCATCCATTGCTGAAGATGAAGACTTTGAAGAATTTGACAGTGAAGCCAGCCAGAGCACTGAGGATGAAGGTGCTAGCAGTATTCATGATTGGAAATTTGCTACTAGCTACACCTATCTTGACTTTGATATGGAGATCATAAGGCAATATAAATCTGCCATGGCTGAGCACCAAAGTGCAGATCCACAAAGATAGGTTGTTCTTCAACAAGCAATTGACTCTCTCAAGTTGCAAAAGATGCAAATGGTGATTCAAAGATCATACTTAGAGGAGGTCAAGAAAGAAATCAAAGATGTGAAGATTTCTGTGGATTCCAGGTTAGAGCAGTTGGTTCCTACAGCCACTCAGAGGGTGTTGCAACAAAGATTCATCAAAGAAGACAGCTTGGCTAAGTCTGTGCAGCAACTCACCACTAGAGTGGAAAAGATGGAATCCCAGATGGAGCAATTTCTTCAACATCAGAAACTGCAAACTCAACTTTTGGAAAAGTTGGTTGCAGCCCCTACTTCTATTCAAACCCTTGATGCTAACAAAAAGGGGGAGAAAGTGGAAGAGGCTGTGGCAACTACAGGTCAAATCATAATATCTGAAAGAAGAAAAGCAGCAAGTGAGGGGGAGTAGCAGCCTACCATAGTGGTCAATCCACAGGACTTTATTGTCAAAGCTTCCCCCAGTGATAGGATATTTTTTTATATATATTTTAAATGATTTTATTCTCGTATTTAATTGCATTTTGCATTTATTTGGATATTTATTTAATAAATATTAATGTTTTATTGTAGAAGACAAGAATTCCTAATTTTGGAAGAATTTGAGCTTAAAGGGCTATTTTGGAGCTAAAAATGAAGAAATTCGGATTTATTGAGCTACACCCGCTTTCTATGGTATTTAATTCATATCTGGAGTTGTAGGAGTCGGATTTGGACGATCTTACAGTCCACGCGAAACTTGTGAAATTATCTTTAATTCAAAGATGATTTAATGAGCAAAACCCTACTAGAGCAGTCCGTAATCTGAGGAGGAAGTAGCTGCGTTTTATTGAAAATCCACTTTTATCAAGGAATTCCACTTGTATTCTATTTAAATCATTAAAAGTTGGTGAAGCAATTCTTTAGCTTTTGCAAATGAGAACTCAGCCGAAAGTCTTGCATTGGCTGGCAAAGATTGAAAAAAAAAAAGCAATTGCCAAAGTGGACTAAATGATGAAGGTAATAATGGAGGCATATTTTATGCAAATTGGATGCATGAATCAAGCTATAAAAGCTAGCTTCTTGCACTGGAGAGAGATCATCATAGATTAGGCAAAAAAAAAAAACACCACATAGCATGCATTTCTACATCTTTCATTCGGCTAAGTTTATTATGGATTAGGGGCTTGGTTTTCTTCCCTTTTATGTACGCTTTCTTCAGCTTAATTCTTCGTTAATGTAAGGTATTTTCTATTTTCTCTTGTTTATTAAACATATATTTTAGATGGATTGTTATATAATTTTAGTTGTTCTTAATTTTTATATTAGTGAGTAGTTTGTTTTAGGGCATAAAGGGACGCCATGTTTGCATGATAATTCTGGCATGATTTTCATAATGGTTTGATTGATTATGGTAAATTCTAATCGATTATGTTTTGATATTTAATTTGTGTTAGTGGCCAATATCACAGATTAATTATATGCGAATAGGAGTAATAGATCGAGAGATTTTACTCACTAGAGGCACACATACGGTTAGCGGAATTGAATTTTATTGCGAGAGCATAATTGGATTTCCGAGAGCGTTAATTCTTGAAGAGATTAACACATGTTCTAATTACCCGATTGATTAAATTACTAAAAGTGATTATATGTGTAAGCACGTTTCGGGAGTGTTGATACTTGAGAGAGATTAACAAACCGTAATTGCACGACCATTTTAATTGCTTTAGCTTAAAAGCCGGATATTATGTAAACATGGTGGACCTAATTGCCCTAGATTTAAAATTCATTGTTTATCCTTTAATTAATTAGTTAGTAAATATTTTCATAATTATCGTTTTTGCTCCGGAAACAATTGAATTAGAATTGATAAAACCTGCCTCCCTGAGAACGAACACAAAAAAATATACCGCATCAAATTGGCGCCGCTGCCGGGGAGGCAAAAATTATCAATTTTAAATTAATTTTTTCTTATAATTTAGATTTTATTTTTTTTTCAATTTAAAAAAAAACAAAACAAAACAAAAATAAAATAAAATTTAGTAACTTAATTAATTTCCAGCATTTGTTTTCGGTCTGTTTTGTGTTAATAATTTGAAGCCCTTAATCTGTTTATTCCCCTGTTTTAGATTACAAGACCCATCTCCCTTCTCCTTGCTATTCGCACAAACACATAACCACACAAACACTCTCCCCTGTTTTTGTTCCAGTTCGAATAAACCTCACCCCTGCTCTTCTTTTTTTTCGATTCCTCTCCAAACCCAGTTCGTCCCTCTTCATCCTCCTTCTCCGCCTCCACTACACGTCCATTCCTCTCTTACCACTCTTACCAATTGCCAATTTCCTCCCTTTCCTCTTTGAACAAAACCACGCAAATCCCTCCCAAGTTCAATTCATCTCCCCGTGTTTAATCACCGTCTCCCTCCTCCTTCATCAATCCACCCTCCTTCTCCCCACGAAAATCGCACCTCCTTCAATCTTCACGCCTCCACACACCCTCCATCAGTTTTCCTCTCCTCTCCCAATCTCTCTCGAACCCACGCCCCTCTTTCCCTCCATTAATCTTTCCCCACAACAACGCCCTTTCTTGTTCACTACAAAGCCAAATTCCCCGCTTTGTTGTTATAATTTGGTTTTGCATAGTGTTGTAAATGTGGAACGAGGTCTATAAGAGCTGAGTTGTGTTGATGTTTTACCGAGTTCTAGTGTTGCCGAAGTCTGCTGGTTTCCGTTTCGACCGTATTGCTTGTTTGATTCGTGAGTCCAGTGGTTGTGGGTTCCTGCTGAGTCGAGTCTGTGAGTTACAGTATAGCTGAGTTTTTGTTGAGAGTTGGTTTAGTATCTGTCGCTGTTGTAGTTAGTTTTTTTTTAGTTTTTACTGTCATTGTTTTGTCAAGTTGTGCGTTCATAAGTTCGCGAGTTTTGTGTACCGTTTTGCTGTTTGTTTGTCCGTTTAGATTCAAGTTCTGAGTTATTGTGAGTTTTGTCGATTCTTAGTCGATGGGACGGATGCGACTTCCCTCAGTTGGTTTGGATGGAGTTGTTGTTCACTGAATGTACTGAGTTCTTGCGAGTTGAGTCGTTCGGTTTTGTCTGTGCCAATTTTGTTGTGTTTGCTGAGTCTGTGTGTATTAGTAAGCTTTGTTGTTTGAATATTTGGCTAGTTGAATTTACGAACAAGTCATGTCAAAATTTCAAATAAATTCTGTAAATATTTTAATTAATAATAAAATTCGTTTTAGGATTTAATTAGATTTTAAATAATTTTTAATTAGTTGTTAAATTAGTTTTTAACTCTTTTCATTTTTAGTTTAAATTTACATGTCCAATTTTTCCAAAACTTTCTGTAAATGAAAAAAAATGAATTTTTTTTTTTATAAATAGAATACAGATTTTATATTTTGTATAAATTATTAGATTTTTAGTTCGTTATGTTTTCTTTGTCTCACTGGAACTTTAGTTCCAATTGAGACAGATTTTACTACGTTTTCTTGGTTTTGTAGTGTGTTTACAGGTCTGCAATGGGTGAAGTTGATACTTTTGCACATCTTTCTTTCTTAGTAGAGGCATATACTCGAGAAATTGCCTCGTGGAAGACTGCGGAGCCCACTACATTTCCGATGAGTACAAATGAGATGTCACCAGTGGCCCATGAAACTTACACTGGTTGTGAAGTTTGTGGAATTTATGGTCACCTTGGTTTTGAATGCTCTTACAATGTCTATAATTCTCAGAGTGCTCAGTTGGGACAAATGAATTCTTTTGAAGAAGGATATGGGTACAATCAGTATTCAAACACTTTTGATCAAGAATGCGTGAATCAGCCAGGTTTCTACTACCAGGACAATGGTGCTCAAAATTTTTCATATTATAATCAGCAACAGTTTGAGCAACAATATTATCAGTCATATGAGCAGCCGCCACAGCAAGAATATCAATATCCTCCTCTACAAGAAGATCTACAGGTTTCTCAACCCAGCGTAGATGTGCAAGCTGATCAGACAAATGAGATGTGGGATATCTTGAATAAAATGCTAGAGACGATGGAAAAATTAGAAACTCAAAGTTTGGCGATTGAATCTCAAATTGCACAGTTGGCTAATTCTTCTACTACAGGGCAGCTCGACTATTTACCATCATCATCTACCCGATCCGAAAAGGACCTGACTGCTATCAATCTCACAAGCAATCAGGAATATGATAGTTTCTCCATGTATGTTGATGATGAGGCCATTGATAAGGAGAATGAGCATGCCACCGATGACGAGATCAATGATGTTGCTGCTACCGAGAACAATGTGACTGATGATGAGGCTACAAAGGAAAGCAATACAGAGATGGTTGTTGTTTCTCTTCCGCAACCTGTGCCTAAGCTACCATGTATTGATAAATTTGCTCTCGATCTAGCTTCTTTGCTCAAGAACACTTATTTCAAGGTTGATGTGATAGCAAAAATTGTCCAAGTTGATCTTTCTCAAATTCTGGTTGAGGATCCATACAAAGTGGCTCCTACGTTTCAAGCTCGAGAAGAGAGAGAAAATGGAAGTGTCTACTTAATCAATGATGCAATAAGCCAAGATGTTCGAATGGCTCATGTGAAAGTCATGAGTGAAGAAAAGCCACCACCAGAGCCTCCACCTTATATTAAGGGAGTTCAACATTTTCAAGGCTATGAATTCTATCGTTGTTTTATCACAAAATTTTCCAAAGCTACATATTTTCTTGATCAGTTATTATTCATTGATGTAGTAGCAAAATTTGCTAATGCTTGTTTGGAGATTTTGTGCAGGATTAAAACAACTGTTGATGCTCTTGATTTTATTCGTGGTGGTCCCGCGCATCAAGTTTTTGAGCTTTATGGAGTGGAACTCCATGCTTCGACACTTCATGCTTATGCATTAGGGGAGTTTTTCCAATTTTTTTTATTTTTATTTATTTATTCCGTAATTTTTAGGATTTCTTGTTTTTAATTTTCCTCTTTTATATAATTGTTCATTGAGGACAATGAACCACTTAAGTGTGGGGATGAGTTCTCGATAATTAAAAAATCTCAAAAAAATCAGAAAATTAGAAAATTGATTGCCTCGTCTCATAGTGTGTTAACAAGGATAGGTACACATCTTGTAAGCTTATTTTGCATGATTATTTGACATGTCATATCTCTAGAAAATCATTTGCTACTTGATGATTCCTTGTTTGTACTTGCGAAAATTTCAAAACTTGAGATACATCATTGTCAATTTTAGTGAGTACTGAAGCATGCTTTCACCTTGTGAGATCTTGAGCCTAAATTGTGATTGATACATTTTATATCAATCGAATTCTTATTGTTGTGTGTTGTTCATCATTTGGCATGTTGCTCTAGAACTTGTTTTAAACCATTTTGAGATTACATGATATCTGTATGCATGAAAATGATAAAGGCACTAGGATTAACCGTGTTTATCCAAACAGTACCCTTGAATCATATATCCTTAGTGAACCCCTTTGAGCTTTTATCCGTTCTTTTCGTAGCACCAATCTAAATTCTTGAGCCTACTTGTTTATTCTTCTCTTGATTTACTAGTAGAGCATTTTGATTCATTTGGAGGTTGGTGAATGCATAGTGTGGGGATTTCTTTGTTGAAGTGTGAAAATTTGGTGGGAATTTCTAAAAAAAAAAAAAAAAAGAAAAAAAAGAAAGAAAAAGCATCAAGTAGAGTTGTGTTCATTGGTTTGTAAAATATGAAAGTGAAGAAGTACATGGTAATATGTGCTTGGGGTTTAATGCTTGTGAGAGTCTGATCAGCTTTTACATGATCAAAATTTCATGTTGAGTGCTTTAATTAGAAATGAACACTATGCTCTATTAGTTTGTCGAGTTAGCCACTTGTCAGCCTTTTCTTGATTTCCTACCCTTCACCTTAGCCACGTTACAACCTTTAACAAAGACCTTTTGATTTGTGCATGCATGTATACAAAGTAGTGGAGATTTGGTGGACAACCAAGCCTATGGTAGCACATGACTTAATTGATTGAACTTGAGCGAATACACTTCACCTATACACTTGTGTGATTTGAGAGTTATGTGAGATTTTCTATCCATAGCATGTTATTCATTAAATACGGCATTGATATATATTTCATTATCTTTTTGTCTATCTAGACTATGTGCTTACTTGGATAGTCTTGTACATATGATGTGTAAGTGAACAGACTTTCAGTATTGTGCAATTGAGGTTTACTTGTGTGGAGTACTATGATAGGTTGCATACTTGAGACTTGGCAGAGAAAAAAATGGATTTTGTGGGTAAATTCACTATAAACCCTCACGAGACAACACTCGTCCTACTAGGGCTGCCTAGGGGTTTAACGGCTTGTTGCATATGCTCAATGCAATCGTGTCATCTACGAAAGTGATATTAGGATTTAGTTTTTATTTCACTTATTTGCCCGAGGACGTGCAAATGCTTAGTGTGGGGATGTTTGATAGGATATTTTTTTATATATATTTTAGATGATTTTATTCTCGTATTTAATTGCATTTTGCATTTATTTGGATATTTATTTAATAAATATTAATGTTTTATTGTAGAAGACAAGAATTCCTAATTTTGGAAGAATTTGAGCTTAAAGGGCTATTTTGGAGCTAAAAATGAAGAAATTCGGATTTATTGAGCTACACCCGCTTTCTATGGTATTTAATTCATATCTGGAGTTGTAGGAGTCGGATTTGGACGATCTTACAGTCCACGCGAAGCTTGTGAAATTATCTTTAATTCAAAGATGATTTAATGAGCAAAACCCTACTAGAGCAGTCCGTAATCTGAGGAGGAAGTAGCTGCGTTTTATTGAAAATCCACTTTTATCAAGGAATTCCACTTGTATTCTATTTAAATCATTAAAAGTTGGTGAAGCAATTCTTTAGCTTTTGCAAATGAGAACTCAGCCGAAAGTCTTGCATTGGTTGGCAAAGATTGAAAAAAAAAAGCAATTGCCAAAGTGGACTAAATGATGAAGGTAATAATGGAGGCATATTTTATGCAAATTGGATGCATGAATCAAGCTATAAAAGCTAGCTTCTTGCACTGGAGAGAGATCATCATAGATTAGGCAAAAAAAAAAACACCACACAACATGCATTTCTACATCTTTCATTCGGCTAAGTTTATTATGGATTAGGGGCTTGGTTTTCTTCCCTTTTATGTACGCTTTCTTCAGCTTAATTCTTCGTTAATGTAAGGTATTTTCTATTTTCTCTTGTTTATTAAACATATATTTTAGATGGATTGTTATATAATTTTAGTTGTTCTTAATTTTTATATTAGTGAGTAGTTTGTTTTAGGGCATAAAGGGAAGCCATGTTTGCATGATAATTCTGGCATGATTTTCATAATGGTTTGATTGATTATGGTAAATTCTAATCGATTATGTTTTGATATTTAATTTGTGTTAGTGGCCAATATCACAGATTAATTATATGCGAATAGGAGTAATAGATCGAGAGATTTTACTCACTAGAGGCACACATACGGTTAGCGGAATTGAATTTTATTGCGAGAGCATAATTGGATTTCCGAGAGCGTTAATTCTTGAAGAGATTAACACATGTTCTAATTACCCGATTGATTAAATTACTAAAAGTGATTATATGTGTAAGCACGTTTCGGGAGTGTTGATACTTGAGAGAGATTAACAAACCGTAATTGCACGACCATTTTAATTGCTTTAGCTTAAAAGCCGGATATTATGTAAACATGGTGGACCTAATTGCCCTAGATTTAAAATTCATTGTTTATCCTTTAATTAATTAGTTAGTAAATATTTTCATAATTATCGTTTTTGCTCCGGAAACAATTGAATTAGAATTGATAAAACCTGCCTCCCTGAGAACGAACACAAAAAAATATACCGCATCACACAGCAAATCCAAAACCCTACCAGTAGTTCTATCTGAAGAGTTTGATCTCTCAAACATGACAGAAGAGGAAAAGCTAGCCAAGATTGAAGCCCTACACAAGATAAGAGAGGAACAAAATGAAAGGATAATAAGGTCAGAAAGATTGATCAATGCATCTATTGTATCAACTCTGTTCTCTAGCCAAACCTCAGCCCCAACAATATCTACTACAATTCTGAAGGTGCTCACTCCAGCAATTGTGGCTCCTACATACTATGATGCTGAACCTTCTTATGTCAAAGAATTTGAACCCATCATGAAAACCAGAGCTTACTCTCCACCAAAAGCAAATGGGAAGAACAAGTTACAAGTGGACTATCCATCTCCCAAGGATGATGAAGAGAAGCTAATGGGAGAAGCAATCATGGAATTCAAGAAAAAGACTAATAGAAGAGTAAGAGAATGGATGGCTGTAATCATAAGGAATGGAAAAGTTCTAAACATATCCAACAACCATCCTAGATTTGTTGAAGCCAAGAGGGAAGTGACTTCAAGGCTGCTAAGAGAAGCTCATCCAGATACTGAATTTCCAAATGAAAACTCAGAAGAGAGGCTAGCCAGGCTAGCTCAAGAGTTAGAGGATGAGTTACAAAGTGAAGAAAGGAAGTCTGAGGAACTTCCTAAGCCAGTTAAGAGAAAAGGTGGCACTAAGGCCAGGGTACAGAAAATACTGAAAAAGCAAAGACCCAACAGACCTATTTCTCCACAGAAAGGATCTAGAGAAACAAGTGGCACACAATTACCAGTTCAAATGCCTCAAGAGGTAATAAACCCATCTGTAAATTTCCATGAACAACAAATAGAGCCAAAGGAGGAACTAGTGGAGTTTGACAAAATTGAGGTTCCAAAATTTCTGCTTGAATCAACACAAAAGAAAAGGGCTCCAAGAAAGCAAACTCCAAAGGGGCCTATCCTAATATCTAAGGTGCCCTCTATTGTTAAACAGTCACATGTTGAAAACAAGGAAGACTACATCTATCAGGCAGTAATAGAAGAATATTCTGGCATCAATCTATATATGGATGAAGTGTTAGAAGTGAGAGGAATTGACAAATACAAACAACTGCTTGAGAGATTAGTGTTTGTCTACAAAGGAGGAAATGAGAGAACATGGCCTTTACAGAAGGTACTTGGAGAAAATTATCAAATCTTAACCAAAGTATTCTCTGCCATTAAGAGACATACAGGGTTCTCCAATGTAGCCAGGCATGAGATGATCAAGAGGATTGAATAGATTAGAGCATAATGGAATTTTCCATCAAGTTTGCCCAAGAAATTGAAAATCCCATACAATGGACAGAAAATCCACATTCAACCTTATTGGATGATGGAATTCAGGGATGAAGGTGGAAACAGGAGATTCTTCAGGTTGGAGGACCAACTATCTAAGGCTAGCACCCAGTACCTTAGGTGGTTGCAATCAAAGCTGAATTCAAAGATTGCTGAAGAAGAAGCCTTCTATAGGCAACTCCAAATCCAGTTTGAATCAAATTCTGCTAAGGAAGGAAAATCAAGAGTGCTGCCAACCAGAGAAAGAAAACGTTAATGATCTGCTCAGACTAGAGAAGCAACCTTTCTCTGTAAATTTCTCAAACTTTATGTATTTGAATTTTGAAGCTTAATACAGTTATGCATCTATCAGTAAATATTTCTAGGGAAATGTTTTGTTATCATCAAGGTCCTGAATTTATGGCTTTATGTTCATCAAGCATAAATTGGCTCTGTTAGGAATATGTTGTACTTGATGATAACTTCACATTTTATGCAAAAATTGTATAAGTCATGTTTTGTAACTGTCAACGAATGAGGCCTTATAACTCTATTCGTTGACATGGAGCTCATCAACGGATGAGGTTTTGTAGCATACTGCAATATCTCTATTTATCAGTTGATAGTGTTTTTATTCAAAGTCATGTTGACCATCAATGGATAGGCAGAATAGGGTAGCCAATTGTAAATAAGTTATGCTATGTAATTCTGTCTAAGTGAAAGTGTATCAACAGATGAGAACAGGACTCTATCAACGGATACAACTCAAATCTACAATATCAACGGATACAGCTCAAACTACCATCAACAGATGACAGTGTACAACATCAACGGATAATAATTAACACTTCCTTCTATGCTAGCTAGGAATTAGCAATTGATAAGGACAGGTTTGACTGACAGATCACATGGGTTGATAGTCGGTATAAAAAGCAGTATGGCAGCCATACTTTGGAAACACAGAAGAAAGAAGCATTCCATTTACATAGTAAATACAAGAAAGGTGCAAGGGACATGTCTGTTCACAAGGATAACCTTTCGGCTACATGTGTATTTGGAGTGGAGTAGCAAGTCAACTTGAATTAGATTAATATTATCTTATTCCTGCAGTACTTGTAAACTTGGGATATATATAACCAAGTGTAGCAACTCTTTAGAAACAGAGAAAACAGATATATTCACTACACCAAACTGACAAATTACTAACAGATAAAAAAAACCATTAGTAACAGATATATCCGTTACTAATTAGTAACGGATATATCCGTTACTAATGCCATCAGTAACGGATATATCCGTTACTAATTAGTAACGGATATATCCGTTACTAATGGGTCAAATATCCGTTACTAATTAGTAACGGATATATCCGTTACTAATATTAAATATCTGTTACTAATTAGTAACGGATACATAGAATTAGTAACAGATATATCCGTTACTAATTAGTAACGGATATATCCATTACTGATGCACATATATCCGTTACTAATTCTATGTATACGTTACTAATTAGTAACAGATATATCCGTTACTAATATTATATATCCGTTACTAATTAGTAATGGATATATAATATTAGTAACGGATATATCTGTTACTAATTAGTAACAGATACATAAAATTAGTAACAGATATATCGGTTACTAATATTAGTAACGGATATATCCGCTACTAAGGAATAATATATATGTTACTAATTTAAAACTTTTAAAAGGTTTATATTATAAAATCACATCAAATAAGCTTGTTATTTTTTAATTTTTTGTGCATATCACTAAAATCATTGGATATTAACAGCCGTACGGTTGGATCGTCGAAAAAAGATTTTAAAAATATTGTTTTGTGCAATCGGGACGATACTAGTTATCGCGAGTATTGTTTTTTGGAGATTTATATTATAAAATCACATCAAATAAGCTTGTTATTTTTTAATTTTTTGTGTATATCACTAAAATCATTGGATATTAACAGCCGTACGGTTGGATCATCGAAAAAAGATTTTAAAAATATTGTTTTGTGCAATCGGGACGATACTAGTTATCGCGAGTATTGTTTTTTGGAGATTTATATTATAAAATCACATCAAATAAGCTTGTTATTTTTTAATTTTTTGTGCATATCACTAAAATCATTGGATATTAACAGCCGTACGGTTGGATCGTCGAAAAAAGATTTTAAAAATATTGTTTTGTGCAATCGGGACGATACTAGTTATCGCAAGTATTGTTTTTTGGAGATTTATATTATAAAATCACATCAAATAAGCTTGTTATTTTTTAATTTTTTGTGCATATCACTAAAATCATTGGATATTAACAACCGTACGGTTGGATTGTCGAAAAAAGATTTTAAAAATATTGTTTTGTGCAATCGGGACGATACTAGTTATCGCGAGTATTGTTTTTTGGAGATTTATATTATAAAATCACATCAAATAAGATTGTTATTTTTTTAATTTTTTGTGCATATCACTAAAAGAGAAATTGCCCAAACTACCCACCATCCAAAACAAGTGGCCTGATATACCGATTGGCGGGACTGATGGCCCTATTTGACCACCAAACACGCATGGTAGCCATGCGTGTACACCTTTCCATCTTAAATGATCACCACCTGCTACATGTTTAGACTTTACGGATGGGGGTTCGCATGCTATGCATGCGTATAATATGCACCGCATGTATAGCATGCGTGTAGGTCTTCACCCTCGCATGCATCCCATGCGTGTTCTTTAGCTATTTTCATTAATTGATCGTGTTTTTTTTGTATATTTTTTTGGGTTTAATAGTTAACTTTTGGGGTTCAATAATTTCATTTTGGGTTTTAGAATAAATCCAAAATTTTGGGATTTAGATTAAAATTTTTAAATTTTATTTGTATTCCATCGGGGATTCAATGGTTAACCTTTGGGGTTCAACATTACCATTTTGGGTTTTAGAAATATTCCGAACGACGAATAAACCGTAAACGAACTTAGGGTTTAGAGTTTAGGGTTTAGGGTTGTTTACAACCCTAAACCCTAGACTCTAAACCCTAACTTATCCTAATTTTTAAACGCGTTAGCGTTTAAAAATTAGGCCGCCGGATTCATTTTTTTTAATTACAATTTTTAAATTTTATCGGTATTCCTTCAGGCTTTCAACGGTTAACCTTTGGGGTTCAACTTTTCAATTTAAGGTTTTAGAAAAATTCAGAATGACAAATTGTATACGAATTATAAATTTTAATTGACCTTTTAATTATAGTTTTTTTTAATAATATTTGCAAATACATATTTAGAAAAAGGAAAAAACTGGTACAGAGGAGAAACGAAGAACTATCACTACTCTCGTCAATCTCATTACTCATATTAAGATATCAAGCATTTAGGTGGAGAGTTCACTCTTCTCCTCATCAGAATGTGATGGCAAACACGCATGCTCGATATGCGCATGCTGCAGCTTTATTTAAAAAAAAAAATTAACAATCACACTTTGCGCATGTGTTCCATGCGTGTACTTCACCAACACCACCCACGCATGTACAACATGCGTGTACAGTGGTCAGAAAAGGCCACTCGCAGCGCCAATAGGTAATTTGGGCAAAATATTTTGAATGGTGGGTATTTAGGGCCATCACCCTCACTAAAATCATTAGATATTAACAGCCGTACGGTTTTTTTAAAAAAAATAATATTTTTCGATTTTTAAAAAAATTTAATTATTTTCGATTTTTAAAAAAAATAATTATTTTCGTTTTTATAAAAAATAATTATTTTCGATTTTTTTTAAAAAAATAATAATTTTTGATTTTTAAAAAAAATTGATTATTTTCGATTTGAAAAAAATTAATTATTTTGGTTTTTTTAAAAAAATAATTATTTTCGATTTTTTAAAAAAATTATTATTTTCGATTTTTTTTAAAAAAATAATTATTTTCGATTTTTAAAAAAAATTAATTATTTTCGTTTTTTTAAAAAAATAATTATTTTCGATTTTTTTTAAAAAAAATTATTTTCGATTTTTTTGAAAAAAATAAATTTTTTCGATTTTTTTAAAAAAATTGATTATTTTCGATTTTTTTAATATAAATAATTATAACGAATTTTTAAAAAATTATAATTTTAAACGAATTTATAAAACAAAAAAATTTAAAAGTTCATAGTATAAGGATTGTATTACCATATATATCACAAATACTCGTGTGTCACAGTTGGTTGAGGGGTGTACTATCTCACAGGAGGTCAGGGGTTCGAAACCTTGCTTCAACAAATTTGGCAAAATTGAGGTTGGGTGCCTGTTAATGGTGTACAAGTGGAGCGATGTGATTGGCTGAGAGGTGGGGGCGGCTGTGGTGGCAGCCTCTGATTGGCTGTGGAGGGTTGTTATCTGTTACAAAAAAAAAAGCAATTGTGACGTGACGGACGATTAGTAACGGATATATCCGTTACTAATGTCATTAGTAACGGATATATCCGTTACTAATGGCCAGTTTTGCTGTAGTGATTTGCTTAGGGTTTCTTGAATATCCCTAGAAGCAAAGAGTTGTAAAACAGCAGCTATGTACTTCTGTATCACAGAGTTTTCTTCGAATAAAAGTCTCAGGTGGTACATTTAACCACCTGATTTTTTTTATGTGTTTGTGAATCACTTCTTATTCAACAATTATCTCCTTATAGATTTCTGTGATTCTTATCAGAAATTTATAAATATCAAGAATTGTATTCAACCCCCATTTATACAATTATACAAGTGTGTAATCTGGGAATAACATATATAAATAGATTTACTACATTGATATATCAATTTAGGTCTTCTACACTGAATAGGATTAATGTAAAAAATCATAATTAGATTTTATCTTGATATTATGTTTATTTTCATTTGGATTATAATTGTTAAATCGTCACTAAATTAAAGATAATTTTATGTGTTTCACAAGGGCTGTAAAATCATCCAAATCAGATTTCTAAATTTTGAGATAGAGCCCAAACAATGAATATGAATTTTTTTTAATATTAATAAAAAATAAAGAAAATTCAGTTATAATACAACCTTTTTAATTATGTCATTTTCAGATTATAATTTGCCTTTTAAAATTTAATTCTAATAAAATCTTTTTTAATTATATCCTTTTTAGATTACAATTTTCTTTCTAATATGATATAATCTTAATCATCTATTTTTAAAATTATTATTGAATTCGATGGTTAAAATTATTTTGATGATATAGTAAGTGATGAAAATTATGGATAATATTCTTTTTACACTTTTTATATGTAGGGGTATAATTTGTTTGTAGTGAAAATTATAAAATACCAAAGTGTCGAGTATTTATCAGATTTTTTTTATTAAATCAAATTTTTTATTAAATTATTAGGTTTTTTTATTAAATCAAATTTTTATTAAATTATTTACACACTATTAGAGTTAATTACTCTAATGTATTCTATGCATACTTTAATTTAAATATTCTCTTAAATTTAACCTTAATTTAAAATGGATTGGAACTAAGTCGATTTTACATATGAGAAACTTTAAGATTTTCTTAAAAGTAATATGTCACATTAATTTTTAGGGGTTTAAAAAGGTGTTTTGTTATTATTTAAAAATTAAAAGAGAATTTACCAAAAATACTAGGTTTAAAGTTTTTCATTGCAAAAATACCATCTTTTTTAATTAATTGCAAAAATACTATCTTTCCATTTTCACTCCAATTTTAATATTTTTTTTAAAAAAAACTTTTTTAAAAAATAATTCGGATGAACAGTAACATGCCACGTGGCAGGTTACTGTTTATCGTTTTTTTAAAGGTGAGGTGATTTTGGTGGATTTGGGTTGCAAGGCCCCGTCAGGGGCCTTATTCAACTGAATGCAATCACATGCAACTTTTTTTTTTAAGGTGGGGTGATTTTGGTGGATTTGGGTTGCAAGGCACCACCAGGGGCCAAATTCAACTGAATGCAATCACATGCAACTTAATGCAACCACATGCAACTTTTTTTTTAAAGGTTGGGTGATTTTGGTGGATTTGGGTTGCAAGGCCCCGCCAGGGGCCATATTCAACTGAATGCAACTGAAAAACGAAAGTTGCATTCAGTTGCATGTGATTGCATTCAGTTGCATAATAAATTTCCATTTTTCAGTTGTCATTTTCGACCATTTTTTTGAAATATATATATATATATATATATATATATATATATACACATTTCCAACACACACACACACACACACATATATATATATATATATTTCAAAAAACTAGTCGAAAATGAAAACTGAAAACTGGAAGTTACAACTTATAATTTTCAGTTGCATTTAGTTGCATATGAGGTTGCATCCAATTGATATGCAATCACATGTAACTAACTTTATACACAATTGAAATTTGAGTTTTCATATGCGGCTGCGCCGCCCTTATATATAATTGGAAGTTGGCAAAAAAAATGAAAACCCCATTTTTAATTTTCAGTTGCATTCAGTTGCATAAGAAATTTCTATTTTTCAGTTGTCATTTTCGACCAGTTTTATGAAATATATATATATATATGTATATATAGGGGGTTACTCAAATGAGACCCCTCTTATATTGAGAACTGCACATTGGACCACAAATCAGGCCCAATAAACAAACACACGCGCGCTATCCTTTCTTCAACAGAGTATTGCCATGTTGAATTGCGCCACCGCCTGAGACATACATCTCCTATATACATACAGAGTATACAGGGTTTTGTTGTTCGTGATTTGTGATGGAGGATTGGGGTAATCCTATATTCTAATATACTACGAGACTTGATTTAATATTTATGTATGTGTTTATGAATGTGAAATTTACTGTATGATTTTGTTTTGTGACAGGACTTGTGGTGGAAGTTGGTCAAGATCCTGAGATCGTCATTCCTGAAGGGAAGTTTTTGTACCTCTCTGTGGCCACCTGGCTAGAGCCCAAACAAAAAGTCAAAAAGCCACCACCAGTATATACATTTAGTGCTCACCAAAATGATAAAGAGAAACGTACTTTAGTTTGTTTAAATCTCAAAAACCGATCCACCAGCATTGGTGTTGTCTACAGGAAAACACCAATATATTAGTATTGGTTAATATGTTTCATCCATCACATGAAAAGCATCCCTTTTGCCAGCCTACAGGATATTTAAAAATGTCCATGCTATCGAGCAACTGGGCAGTATGAATACACCCAAATCACCAATATTACACACAAATCACCAAAAATTCATAACAATTAACCACCATCTTCGTCACTCCATTACCACCACACCACAACCACATATCACCGAATCACCACCACTCCTATCACCCATAGAATCACCAAGTTTCGGTCAAAATCACCAAAAATTCAAAGGAAATCATCAAAAAATTAAATACAAATCATAAAAAATTCGACCATAAACCATAAAAAAAACAGATATGAGACAAGACAAATCACAGCATCACCATCTATGGTCGCCACCACCACCAAATCACCGAAAATTCAAAGCAAATCACCAAAAAAATCAATACAAATCACCAATATTTCATATCACAGTCACCACCAATAGCTACAGAATGACCAAACTAAAATTTTGATCCAGAATTTAAAGGCAAATCACTAATTTTACACCCAAATCACCAAAAATTCTGGACACAAAATCATTTAAAAAAAATCAGATTTAAGTTCGTAATAGTATCAAATTCACCAGATCTGAGTCATCGTCACCATTTCCCTAGCCTATACAGCCTAGTCAAAACATTTAAGCCATAGAGGAAGGGTGTTTCAATATCGAGCTTTTAAAATGATAGAGTTTAATATTATAAGGAGAGAGAGGGAGAGAGAGAAGAGAGAGAGGCAGAGAGAATTGGTCGGAGATGGAGAGAGAGAGAGAAAGAGAGATGAGGACAGACATAAAGAGAGACAGAGAGAGATATGGGAAATGAAGACGGTGACCCTGCGGGGCCAGACATCGAAAAGGAAGAGGAGGTGGTGTTGTTCGCCTGAGAAGATGACCGGTTCCGGTGGCGGTGGGCTTGGGGGTACAGGTGGGGGTGGGGATGGGGGGCGGGGGTCGTGGGAAATTAACAGGGTGGGTATTAATATAATTAGATTAGATTTGTGTGGTCCAGATTAAGTAATATAGTACAAAATAGAAAGCTCTCAGTTCTCACAATAAGGGGGTCTCATTTGAGCAATTGCCTATATATATATATATATATATATATATATATATATATATATATATATATATATATATATATATATATATATATATATATATATTTCAAAAACCTGATCGAAAATGAAAACTGGAAGTTGCAACTTACAGTTTTTAGTTGCATATGAGATTGCATCAATATGGCCTCTGGCGGCTGGCGAGGCCTTGCAAGTTGCAACCCAAATCCACCAAAATCACCCCACATTCAACAAAAAAAAAAAAAAGGAAAAAGGCGGCGGGTAGGGAGGGCAAGGGGGAGGGTTGCCCTAATTTCTAATATTTTTGCAATTTAGAATTTAGTTTAGTAAAATTGCAAATAGTTTTTCTTAACAAAAAATAAAATTACAAAAATTTACTTTCTTGTATATATTTATCAAAAAAGCCCAATCTAAAATTGTAAATTATTGTACAAAACAAAATATAATTCCTCAAATTATTATTTTATTTTACATAAAACAAAATGTTCGCGTTCGATTTTAATTGAACGGATCAATTATGAACGGGATATCAGAATAAGCCAAGAAGTACGTAAATTGACACTCAATAACATTTAGGCATTGGTGGTGTTTGGGGGAACTTTTTTCCAGAATAAGTCAACTTATTTTAAGACAAAGTTAGAGATTCTTAACTTTCCAACTTATTTTCCAACTTATTTTTGCAACTTATTGAATCTTAAGCATACATTAAATACTTGTATAAAAAAAATTATCAAAATATAAAATTTTTTACCCGAAAATAAGTCAATAAGCCCATTATAAAAGGTAAGCCAAACAGGCCAATTGTTTGCCCTCAATTTATAAGTTAGTTATTTTGAAAAAAAAATATATTTATATATTTTTTTTAGAAAAAAAATATGTATGGCAATTTAAGAGCATCTCCAATGGGAGAGACCCCTTAGGTAAATTTTAAATTTAATTACCATAAATAAAAATTATAAAGAATGTGTAAAAAAAATTACACTCCAATGGGACAAAACTGTTATCTATAATTATAGATAATCTCTTGATGTTGGCTATATTTGTCGAACCTCTAGAGACCTGTAGTGAATTGCCACATCACTTATTTCTATATTAAAATTATATATTCCATTAATAACAACTTGAAATATTAATAACATACCATTTTTAAAATATAGTCAATCATTATAGCTAATACCCTCGGAACACAATGTCTTACAGGTTCGACAAATTTTACATAATCAATATTTTATTTAATTTAGCCAATTATTTTTAGCTAACACCATTGGAGATGCTAACATTTTTTACTTTGCAAAAATAAGTTACAGTAGTTATTTTAAAAAAAAAACATGTTTTCTAACTTTTTTTTAGAATAAGTAACTTATTTATAAGAAATAAGATTTCCAAACGGACCAGGTACGTTTTCACACAATTGTACGAATTAGGGCTGTCAATGGATCGGATCAGACATGATCCATATCCTGATCCATTTAATTTTACCGGATTCGGATTCAGATCGGATCATAGCCGGATTTTTTTTAACATGATCCATATCCGAATCCATTAGGATCACGAATTATCGGATCGGAGTTCTGATCCATTTTTATCATTTCTATAATTTCTTTTCAAAAACTCTTTCTATAATTTCTTGTGCGACATGACATAATTTTTCGATTTGAGACCCACATTTTTATGATACAGCATCTCTCCCCTGGTTTGCTTTTATATTATATATATAAGATGGAAATCAGTTCATCAACAAATATTTCAGATCCATGGGTGCACTAATATACATCATAATCACTGTATTATTACTGCAAAAAATTAGTACTTGAAAGAATATTTAAAATAAGCCCATTGCCTCCTTTTTTTAAAAAAAATTTTAATATATAAATATATTTATTAAATAAATTATTTAATATATATATAAAGTCGGATCAGATCGTTAATGGATTGAAGCGTATCAAATCCATATCCGCTCCATTAGCTTTTGGATTTTTTCCGGATCGAATTTTTTCTGGATCGATTTTTTTTATATATATATCCATATCCGGTTCATTAGCATTCGGATCGGATCGAATCAGATGAGATCTGAACCAGAAATCCAATCCATTGAAAGCTACGAATAGTAGTAGTCAATTAAGCAAATGCCAACAGCAGCACAAGTCAAATCAATCTCTTTCGATACTGTATTATATTACTCCTATCTCTTTGATAAAAATATTTGTATTTTTCTTCGTGTCGATGTCATTATTATTTCCAAATTCCAACTATTTGTTCAATCACAAAATCATTTTTTTTTGAGGAAAATCATAAAATCATGTTGGTTTGAATAACTTTCGTTACTCCACCACTAAATATCTATATTAAAAACGTAAGCCTGTTTGCAATAAAATTGAAAGAGAATACGAGGGACAAATCGAAGAGTTTGTGATAATTTAGGAATGGTGACTTTAATTAATATTGTTTCAAAGTTAAATTTGTCTAATAATATGACCATAAATGAACATAATCGAGCCAACTTTCATCCATATTGAATCGAGTTCAGCTTTAATCTTTTTAAAAGAATAGAATTAAGCCAAATTTTTCAATAAAAAAAGTATAATGTCCAAATTCATCTCGATAATAAATGAACCTAACACGAATTTGATCGTAAATAATTTAAATTAAATTAAACTCGAATCAAAAACCGAGTCAAATTATATCAAATTGATTCGGTTTTTGATTCGAGTTTGTTCTTTAAATTATAATTAAATTTAAATTATAATAGTTTGTTCTTTTTTCTTTTACTGTTATATATCAAATTGCAAATGTATCTTAAATTTGGAATATTACACATGAACGCTCTTCTAGAAATAATAAATATAAATGTTAAAATTGAAGGGCTTAATGGTCATATAGTTAACTATAGGAAAATTTTCTACAATTAACCACTCAAATTAAATAAAGACAATTCACATAGTTTCCTAAATAAAAAGACACATCATTAATGTCCCTGCGAGGTCCTTATAAATAAAAGGTAATAATTACATTATTTTAAAGGTTAGCTATAGGAGAATTTTCTACAGCTGTAGAAACATTTTTCTCAAAATTGAATATAATGTAAATTTTAAACTATCTTGATGTAAAAAACACAGTATAATGAATTGAAGATGATTTAATGGAACAGATCCTAGTATAAAGAATCACAGTATTCGTGGTAACCAACGTCAACAAATTTGACCCAATCGAATGCCCAGACGGCGATTCTTTCATTTTTCACAAGGCCAAGGTACAATCTCATTTACATTTGCTTCCCAGTCCATATGTCTACGTATGCATTACTATTATGGTTTAGATATGAATAATAATTTGCTTATAATAGCGATCAGGATCTGTATATAAGTGCACACCACCTGTTTGACAGAAATACTCAATGAACAACTATGTTACTAACTGAATCATCTTGGGTTACCTGCCCCGTCCACATTATCATTTTTCTCTCGCTAAATTATAGAGTAAATTATAAAATGATAACCGTATTTTACACTAAATTTTAAAAATGTTGCTAAACTTTCAGGTTCGTAAATAAATGTCCAATTTTAATTATTGTGTTTTAAAACAAATGGATTTCTTTCACGTTTAAAATTAACGAAAGCCATCCTTTTAAAAGCTGAAAATATAAGACTTGCAAACTTGAAAATTTGTTCATTTTTTAAAATTCGGTATAAAATACGACCATCACTCTATAATTTACTATTTGTGTTAATGAAATTAAATTTTTTTAAAATTTTAGTACTCCAAAGATGGTGATTGGTCCTTTGTCCCTCCCTGCATCCGTGCCACTGGCAGTCTGGCAGTATAGATGCGGTACATGGCTTCCCTGTTTTAATTTTATTTTACCAAATTAAAAAATTTAGTACTTATATTTATGATCAAGGTGGGTGGCAATTCGTCCTTTATCCCTCTATGCATCTGTGCCACTGGCAGTATAGATGTAGTACATCGCTCCCAGGGGCGTAGCCAGAGTATTAGCAGTGGGTGCAATCGATCCCACTGAAATTTTAAAAATTAAAAATTTTATATGTAAAAAAATTTTCACAAAAATATATTTAATGGAAAAATTCAATTTGACCCACTAAAAAATTAATTTTGTAGTAATAAAAGTTAATTTGACCCCATCATATTGTCCCGTTAGCTAATTTTGCTCTTTAAAATTTAAGTTTTACATTAATATGTTTATAATCACAAAAAAAAAAAAATCTTATTCCCGTGATTGACCTTAAAAAATTTGACCCCACTAAATGAAATTTCTGGCTACGCCACTGATCGCTCCTCTGTTTACTAATCCCCTCCTTCGTATAGGCTTTTTTTTTTTTTTTAAGGTTCGATTCTTTTCTCAAATTCAGCTTACTATCAATGAAAAAACGTAATTTCAGTCTTCATTTTACATCTTGCCCAAAACTTTTTCAATAGACATGATATATTTTTAGTGGATAGTAGTCATGAATGTTACTATCATATATCAAATGCCAACAACTTCTAGCAGAAATGATCCGGATCTTTTAATTTCACTTCTAAAATTCAATCTGATTATGTAATGTTATTTTTATTTATTTTTTTTTTCAAATCAGGTGAAAAAAAGGAAAGTTGCAAACACCAACTGCTGGGACATGGCAGAAGAAGGTGATTCAGGTGCCGTTCCAGTAGAATGTGTTCGCCAGTACAGGTCACTCCTGCAGTGCCACCGTCGTGTCCCAGCAGGGCCAGGGAGGGATGCAGCATGCCGGCACCTGAACCTATCACTCGCCAATTGCTTGGTGGCTACAATTTGCCCTGACGAATCAGAGGCAGTAAGGAGTCTCTGTGGAAGTGGTGGAACTGCTCTTAAGCGGTCTCAGTGTGAACAAGCTCAGCTTTCTCTTGCTGTTTGTCTTTCTTCTCACCAGAATCAAACGCCTAATGCTTAAACTTTGGTTATCTTCTTAATTAATGCTAGGCCTCTTGCTTCAGAAAATTATTTTTAGTATAGGAGTGTTCTAGATAAAGTTGAAATTCGGAACACCAGCATAGTCCAGTAATAATATTTGATGTATGTAGTAAATAGAACATGTATCTCCTTTTCTAGTTAGCTTTTAAAACGAGGACCTATCTACAAATTTACATGGTTATTCACTCTGTAAAGAAACTGAATCACAAACTTGTAATATGTGAATGCAGGAGTGAACATATATGGAATATGCAATTAGGTAAAGCTTATTGAACAACCTTTTCTAGTTTCTTGTTCAAAAGCTTTGCTTTCACAAATTATTAAACATTAAGCAAATTATACAGTGTCCAAAATCATACACAAACTCTTGCTAAAAGAAAAGGGCTGCTCGCCTGCATTATTACACGATTACATGAGAAGTTTAGTTAGAAAATTTCTCTCGGTCATGAGGAATTGTATAGTCTATATTTGGACCACTGGGAATAATTCCAAATGGATTAATCGAAGGGTGGCTTCCATAGTAATGTTTCTTGATATGTTCCATATGGACAGTGCTACTCATTCCAGGGATTTGATATATGTCTTTAGTGTAGTTGAACAAATTTGGGTACTCGCGAAGGAGTTTCTTGTTGCACTTAAAGTGAACAGCATAAACCTGTATTTTCAGCACAATATCATTGTTAGACTT
This sequence comes from Kitagawia praeruptora, assembly GCA_037693485.1. Lineage (NCBI taxonomy): Eukaryota > Viridiplantae > Streptophyta > Magnoliopsida > Apiales > Apiaceae > Kitagawia > Kitagawia praeruptora. The sequence continues at coordinate 93,338,036 of CM075347.1, read as the reverse complement.
GTACTCTAAACAATTTCAATGTAGATTTGCAGCCGTCAGGTTTAACATTAGCCATAAGGTGTAAATCAAACTACAATTTTTTTGGATAATTAGAACATTAATCATGATGAAAACCAGGAAATCATTCAATTCTATGATTGTTAACGACAACACATGCATATAAATATTTTAACAAAAGGCTAAAAAATTGAAGTGTGCTACTTGACAACAGAAAAGCCCTCTTTAGATATGGGAAATCGTGTATTTTAAAAAATTCACAAAATTCAGGCCATATTAAGCCTCATCCTGCAAATTACACTACGGTGGATTTAATGTTTCTCTTTTTAGCGAGTGCAAAAAAATGATACTCCGTATCTGCTATTTCTAAGGAGTAGGGTCATTGTCCAATATAGAAAAAGAACAGCAGTTTTTGTTATAGTAATTATTGACACTTCCACATGCGAAGTATCACATACATGATGCACCCTTTTTTCTAGTGGAAATAAGGAATAACTCTTAGGTAATCGGTTGAAAGGATCTGAAGAAATCTCTCTTGTAGAAAGAATTCATACCTCATCAAATCTTATGAGAGTTACAAACAAGCGGACATCTGCTTCTGTCAGCGTCTTCCCGCTTATGTATCGCTGCTTGCTAAGTATCTCCTCACATCTGTCCAAGGCTTCATACAACTTTTGCACAGCCTTAACAATATTACAGATAATGTTTGAGAAAACAACCACAAACAATATACAAGAAAGAAATCTACTCCCAAAGAACCCCCACCCCACTTATATGCCACATAATTAAATAAAGTACTATGAATTAGAAAAGGATACCTCATTGTATGGCTCTTGTTTCTTGGCAAATCCACATTTATAAACACCATTATTTATCCCATCATATACCCAACTGTTTACTTCGTTGATATGCCCTTGCATATGAGAAGGATAGAGGTCTAAGGCCGCATTCTCCGCGAGATCGTTAAATTCTGTGTTCAACATACGAATGATCTCCTCACTCTCATTGTTCACTATTGTCTTTTGTTTTTTGTCCCAAAGAACCTAAGATCACGCATCATCCAACCAAATCATATACAAAAGTGAAAATTTAAGAATTAAGAACAGAGGGGATGACATAGATTGAATTGACATACAGGAACTGTGTACTTTCCAGCATAGTTTGTACTTGCAATCTCATATAATTCTCTTATACTTTTTGCTCCATTAAAAGGGTCTACTCCTGCTCCTGGCTCCTCTGTATCTGATGCAGGAAAGACCCAACCCATATGGTCATCACTGTCCTTTGTTCTCCCCCATATAGGTTTAACAGACTGAAATGTGAATTTATTAACATCTATAGCTACTTAACATCTTGATGTGACTAGGAATCAGAAGAATAATTATTCAAACTTACTGTATAACTAATGGCTTTGTCTAGCCCTTTAATCTTCAAGTACGCAAGGCACCTGGAGGCCCATGGACATGCATATGATACATATAGATGATATCTTCCGGCTTCTGCAGGGAAGGTGGAGTTTGGATCTTTTGAAATCAGGTTACGAAATGTTGAAGGAGTTCTTACAAAAGCGCCAGATTCTGACATCTCGTCCAAAGCAGAACGAGCCATTTGAGGGTAGTGCTGAAGTATGAATTAGTATAAAAAACTAGTGCTGCTTTAATTCTAGTTGTGTATCAGAATAACAAAATACACAGCCAACAATATAACTACATGTTGATCTCTAATTGTAGAACGAAGGGGGTTACAAATCGGGTTTTATATCAAACTGGCCACTCCCTTCGTCAAAAATTATCATTTAACCCACCGTTTTCATCGGGGTCTCATTTAAACCACTAAACTAAGAAAATATATCATTTGCCCCCCTGCATTCAAAAAAATTAATACAATTTATGGTGGTCTAAGTGATATACAGGGGGGCAAATGATATATTTTCTTAATTTAGTGGTTTAAATGAGACCCCGATGAGAACGGTGGGTTAATTGATAATTTTTGACGAAGGGAGTGACCAGTTTGATATAAAACCCGTTACAAATGTATAAGCAGCACTTCGGCCACTCACCAGAAAAAGCTATACACGATTAGGTTTCATTATCTTAAGTTCAAAAAAGTACTATCGAGGAAGCATCACTCACTTCTACAGTTCTACTACCACTTTAGCACATGTAAAAATGTCAATTTGAATTATGTTTAGCATATACAAATGGATGCATCCTATCTACCAACTGTCCTCAAGCTTATTTTCCAATAATCCAATCAACCGAAGAACAACAAAGTATAAAAATTATACAATTACTAAGATTATTATGCCGTGTAATATATTAATTAAGTTTTAATTCCAAAACCAAAAAATTTCACATTCTTCGAAAAGTAAGAATAGTTCCCCAAAGCGAGAGTGAGAGTAAGATGTACGCGGACCTTACCTCTAAATAATTGAAAATCACATCAGAGACTTTCCATATCTCCTCAAATCAAGAAAACAAAAAGGGTATCCACTAAATAAAACTTCAGAGACTTTGATTATATTCAATTTTCAATTCAGTACATACAGTTATAAAACACAATCCAAATAAATATCAAGAAACATATTTCTAGCTGATCACAAGAATGCAAACTAAGACAGAGCAAAAGAGAAATAATTGAATGAAGAGGGGGGGGGGGGGGGGGGGGTGAGGTTAAAGATGTACCTTAGAAGAGAAGTGATGCAGGTGATTATTGAGGTGCAGTTGCTTTGGCACAAGACTACTCAGTTTACAAATGGAAGGATACATCATTTCTTATTATTTATAAAGTGTACATAATACTACTCCCTCCGTCTCGATAAACATTTCCCGTTTGACTAAAAACACGGGTTTTAAGAAAAAGTGGGTATTGAATATTATTTGTAAGAAGTAGTGGATATTGAATATTGTTTTTAAGGAGTAGTGGGTATTGAATATTGTTTTTTTTGGGTAGTGGGGAAAGTAGTGGGTATTGAATATTATTTTTAAGGAGTAGTGGGTGGAATAGTAGGTATTGAATATTGTTTTTTTGGAGTAGTGGGTGGAATAGTGGGTGTTGAATATTATTTGTAATGATTAGTGAGTGGAGTAGTGAGTATTGAATATTATTTTTAAGGAGTAGTGGGTGGAGTAGTGGGTATTGGATATTATTTTTTATGGCTTAAAATAGAAAGGAGAAGAGTATTTTGATAGTCCCGATTTAGTAAACAGGAAACGTTTTAAGAGACGGAGGGAGTACTAATATTTGTACATTTCTGTCCTCTTTTAAACCAAAAATGGATAAGTATTGTAAAATGGAGGAAGTACAAAAATTAAATATTCTCGAATCCATTTAATTTGTTATACTAATACTTTCATATCCAAAACTTTTAATCATTTCCTAAATCTATAACCATATTAAAAAAATTTGAATGTTATGATTCATTTCACTCATCTTTTATTTATCGGAGTAATCTAATCTGACATGAATATAAAAACGAGCCAACTAATAATCAAGTAAAAATGATATTTAAAATTGGTACGACGGACAAAGAATAAGTGATTATTGCAATATATTATTTTGTGAAAAAATTTCGCAATACATTTATAATAGAATTTGTTTTCATGTGCATACATATGACATACAAATTTATACATATCTCGAAATATTTTCTATAATATAAAATTACTTAAAGATATAAACGAGTAATATTAGATATTTTTAATTAATAATTATTAAATACTAAAAATATTACCAATATTATGGTATCATTAGTCAACCGCCGCCTCTACTTTTTCATTTGGCACTCACTTACATTACAGCAGCCAAACCAGCAACCCTTTTGCTGCACTGATTGAGTTACTGGTTTACTTTAAAGGAGGTCAGGGATTCGATTCCTGCATGTGCGTGAGTTTCTTAATTTGTATGAGATTTCTTTTCTGTATTTGTATTTCTGTATTTGTAATTCTGTAATAGGCCGAGGGTCCTTGAGAAACAACCTCGGGCATAATCTACGTATATCTACACTCCTCAAACACCACTTTAAATGATATTATAATTTGGTTTGGTTTGATTTTTACATTACAGCAGCCAGGCTGCAGCCATGTTGCAACAAAACTACTGTTTTTATGTTTTAATTAATCTCTGCGATCAACTTTCACAAGTAAATTTTGAACACGTATGCAATGACGACAACAACAAAATTTGTATTCTGTTGTTACCTAACAAAAGGTTAAGTAGGAGTATTTATTTTCTTGATTATTTACTTTCTGCGTGCCTTATTTTTGGTGCACTTCATTGTTATACTACTTATTTATTAATCTTTCTATTTTCATTATTTAAGTATTAATCATAATAAATTTTATAATATACAATGGTCCCCGCATTCACATCAATATCAATTAATAAAAAGATTTCTTTTTGTCATGTTATTTTGTAATTATTTTATAAAAGACATTAAAATAAAATCTATTATGTTTGATAAAAATAGTTAAATAGATTTTTTAAATACTTGCTTTTTTATTTCAAAATAATATATTTATTTTGTATGATGTGTTTTTAAAAAAAAAAATTAAAGTATACTTAGTTGGGGGGAAATAAACAAGAGTAAAAAAATAAAAAAAATAGTTGAAGGTGATTAAAAAGAGAAGAGTAATGTGCTGTTTGAAAAAGTGCTGGTAAAAAAAGTGCTGTTCTAAAAAGCTGAAGACTGTTTGGTAATATTTTTGACATGTGCATGTTTTGATGTAAAAAAATATTAAAAATAATGTTTTTGGTGAGGTTTGATGTTGAAATCAGCAACTGCTTTCCGCGAAAGCTGAAAAGTAGCTTTTTTCAAAAGCATGGGGGACCTGCTTTCTCTAAAAGCAACTTTTAAGTCAAAAGCACTTTTCAGAAAAGCTGCTTTTAAATTTTACCAAACACCTTTTCAGTTGCTTTTCAGAAATAAGCTGTTGTTGCTGTCTGCAACAGCAATCTCAAACACAACCTAAATACCAAACTTAGTTAAATGTGAAAAAGTAATAAAAATTCTATTTCCCAACAATCATAAACAACAAACGATATGTAATAAATACACATTAACCTGTGCCCTTTGCCCTGGGGCACAGGTCAGCCAACCCGATAAATTTATGCAAACAACTCCAGATCTTTAATTAACTAATAGTGTAAATTCCACTGATCAAAACTAATTTAATGTTCATCTTATTCTTATCCCGTACCAAGAATTTATCCGAAAAAAGATTCTCGCTATTGTGGAATAAAAACTAGGTTATGAAATTGTATTTAATGCTAGGGTTCGGGAGCTTCGTGCTTTAATGGTTGTTTCCGTGTTCAAGACTAATCGGTCCTCACAGAATGCTTACATATCTTGTATTGAGAATCAAGCAAAAAACGTAGTTCTGAGAATGAGTGGTCAGACCCTTATATAGGCTGAGGAGCCTTAGAATTATGGTAGGAGTCAGAGACTTGGTGGGCAATCCACCGCCTTGAGGAAGGTTCTAGACCCCTTCCTTGTAGGAATCAGTTTCCATGTTGAAGTATGTATCTTGGAGTCTAAGTCAGGCAAGAGTAATATCTTTGTTTGACTCTTATTTGTTGAGATGTTTATTACCCCTAATATTAATTACGAAATTAATATTATAACTAGGGTTTGTGCCCATCTGGTGGGCCCCACATTTTGACCATATTGGGTCTAATTAATGCCACATTAAATGTGTCTTTAGGGCTTACTTTTAGCCCATATCATTTGCCCCCAACTTCTAGGAAAACTGATCAGGTTTTCCTTGAAGTTTTAACGACCTTTTCCGAGACTTGGGTCAGGGTTTATTGCTTTTACGCGAGTATTTTCAATAATATCATCTTAATGTAAAGCGTGGAGCGACCGACGCGTTTACGACAATGTTGAATGACACTAAACGGTGTTAAACGGCACTGAACAGCGCTAAACAGCCTTAAACAACGTTTAAACAGTGTCAAACGATGTCAAACGATGTCAAACGGCATAATACGGCACTAACGGCGCTAACTTGCACTATTCTGTGCTAATCGGCACTAAACAATGCTAATCAGCCTTAAACAACGTTTAAACAGTGTTGAACGATTTTAAACGGCATAATACGGCACTAACGGTGCTAATCTGCACTAAACCGTGCGATAGGCACTAATCTGTGCTAACATGCACTAATCTGTACTAATCTCTAACTTCGTTCCAGTACTGAAAATCAACCAGGGTCGAAAAATTCGAGGGCTGGGATCACAACTACCCGTGATCGGCCGAATTCACGGGCAGTCCGTGATCGCCCAGTTAGTTGTCGGCCGAAGGGCTCCCGGACACGGTGGTCGGCTGGCACTCCCCGGGTGTGGTGGTCGGCTACTTCGTGGTCGGCTGCGGCCCTCCGGGTGTCGTGGTCGGCCACTTCGTGGTTGGCTAAAAAGCCCGGACCTAAACCCATCCGTGGTTTTAAAAGAAATCATAGATCTCGGATCTAAAATCATCCGTGGTCTTAGAAACCATGGATCTAGGATCTAAAATCATCCGTGGTCTTAGAAACCATGGATCTCAATGTTGATTGCAAGTCACCATTTTGGCCAATAGTGACTTTTAGCAAGATTACTCCTAAACTTATAATTAGCATTGCTAACCTCGTACTTACGGCTGATCTCCTTAGTTAACTCCTTAAGCGTAATTAACCTTTCAGAGGTCATTTGTTTTGCAGCTTCAGTAATTATATCTACTGTTTCTTCTCTAGCTCGTATAAATTATAACGATCCTTTCTGTATAAAATGAGTAATTTCTGTCCTTTTTTCATCTTCAAACGATAGATGACCTTTAAACGCGAATCAAACTGAACTTCAACCTGACATAGCAGGTCATGCTTCTTCTATAAAAAAATAGTGGTACCCTTCATTTCATTCACTTCTTCATTTCAAAGTCTTCAAGTTTTTAAGCTCTATAGATTTCTAGTCCCAGTCGGGGATCAAGTTTCAAGGTCAAGTTTCCAGTTTCAAGGTTCAAGATCAAGTTCAAGTTTCAAGATCAAGTTCAAGTTTCAAGATCAAGATGTCAGAAGACAACCGCCCAGGTGCTCCTCCGGTCTCCATGATGGAAGCATTTGCCAAGAGGAGCAAGATGAGGACAACCAAAGGTAAGGAAAAAATAAAACCCCCTTCATATGTTGAGCATAAATTTGAATCCCTACTAGATATACTAAACATTATGAGGGAGGTATTCCCCAATAGTGCAAGCTTAGACTCGTTTAATAGTCCATTCAAGTTAAAGGAGCGAGATGTCGAAGAGATCAGGAGAACATATCACTTTCCAGATGCTATTAAGGTTCGTCGTCCAAGTCCAACAAACAGAACCTGCAACTGCCATCCTGAGAGGATTTGTGTTCACTGGGGTGCCCTAGATGCTGGGTTCAGATTCCCGGTTGATCCTTTTATCGTCAGATTGCTGGCGGAGCTTCAAATCCCCACTTGTCAATTGTATCCCAATGCCTAGAGGTTCATCATTATTTTCATAATAAGATGCCATCAGCTGAGAATCTCATTGTCTACTACAATGTTTCGGAGTATCTTCGGGGCCAGAAACTCCACTGACTGCAAGAAAGGATGGGTCAGCCTTCAACACCGAGCCAAAATTCCGCACATGGTGAATTCGTTTTCCTTTCCAGATTCTCAGCATTTCTGGGAAAGGGAATTTGTAATCCTTGAGTGGGAAGGTGGTGATTGGGGTGACTTTTTTGTGAAGAGATTTGGATTTGTGGAGGATAGTTCACATTTTGTGTGTGAACTTAGTGATAAAGAGCTACTAAATCGAGATAGGCTCCTTGATGATGATGGCCGTACCCATTATAAGACTTTTCTGAATGAAAAGAATCTCGTTGAGACTGGCCTTAGCTTTCTTTCTATAGAGGGTAACTTTCTTACTTAGCCATATTATGAACTCTATTTGTTCTTATTCCGATGTTTTTCATATTGCATTTCAGCTGCTGAGGAGATTGACAGTCGTCTTAAGAACCAACCGATTGTGACTAAAAGAATGAAGAAAAAGGCTGAGGAACGATTGAATCCCACTAAGCCTTGCATCCCTCACTTCTTGGAAGGCTGCTCCCAAGGCGGGAAAAGATCCCGAAACGCCGACGGGGGTATTAGGACCCCTTTTATACCGTCATGGGGTATCTGTGAACAAGATTCAGTCTTTGGGAGCCCTCACCTAGCTCTAGACTGGTCCAAGCTTTCAATCACTCCTCCCGATAGAGTGACTTTACATGCAAGCGATAAGATGGATGAATCTCAGCTTATGGGCGCTCAAGCCTTATATCAGGTATAACACTCCTTCTGGTAGGTTCAGTGTTGTTTGTTGATTTTGACTTTATAAACTCCTTATGCCTTATCAACTTCCCTATTGCAGGCTAATGCCTACTTTCAGACTATCTCTACCCAGGGTCGGGCCTTTAGGGATGAGAATGTATCCTTGAAGACTGATTCAGCAAGGTTCAAGGAAGAAATTGATGATCTGCATTCTCAAGTTACCCGTGCCGAAGCGAACACTTTATTCTCCCGAAAGCAACTTGCTTCTTTGGCCAGAAAGAAGTCATCTGATGCTAACAAGGTGATTGAGGCCAATCATAGGTCCGAAGATTTTCTGAAATTCATGGATGAACATGACGATGCGGTGCGCCCCTTCAACATGTCTGTTGGTTGGGACAAGGCAATCAATGTTGTGAGTAACAAACATCCCTCAATCGTCATCCCATCTGACTTTCCTTGCCCTAACTAGACTACGGGCGGCGAGAACTGTGCAAACCTTGCTTCTGGCTCGGGGACCAAGATTATTCCTCAAGCATCAGGTTCTGGTTCTAGAGGCAGTCATAGATCTTCTAGCTCGGTATCCAAGAGGCATCCCCCAGCTGCTAGTCAAGACTCAAGCTCTTCGGGATCTCGTGGAAAGAAACCCCCGCCTGCCAGGAAAGTTGGAGTAGTTCGACTACCGATCCCTGGCAAGAGGATGATCCGAAATGAAGGCAGTACAAGCTCATCTTCCGGAGAGGAAGAAACTGAAGTTGTGGAGACTATCGCTCAGCCAATGGTGGTTGCTGAACAAGGCGGTGTTGAGGAAAAAGATTCAGATGAGGAGGAGTCGGACGAGGAGAGTGGCGAGGAAGAATCCTCGGATGAGTAGGTTGGGATCACCCCATGGCCTTGCATGGCCCCGTTTAGCCGTATGTGGCTTTATTTCCTTAGCTTTCAATCAAGGTCCTTCGGGACTTAACTCTTATTTGCTTGTTATAACTTAACTTAAACCGGGGGCCCTTCGGGGCGTTTTATTTATGCATTTGTTTCCTTTATTCATATGCTCATTCATTTTCAGTACTTGGTCTTTCTAGCCTTATACTCAACAGGTGCTCGGTACATAAATAAAACATAGAATCATAGAATGGAAAACAGATTTGCATTGATAACTTGAAAGTGGGTTCAACCCTTACATAGCTACTATGGTCCTACTCGGGGTACTAACATAGATAGATAATGAATAGCTACTATGGTCCTACTCGGGGTACTAACATTGATAACTTGAAAGTGGGTTCAACCCTTACATAGCTACTATGAACCTTATTTCTACTTCTCCTAATAAATAGATAATGAGCTAAGTCTTTACAAGGATAGTTCAAACATAATAAATCTTCAGGTTCAAAGCATGCCAAGTACGTGGCACTTCGTTCCCATCCAATGTCTCCAACTTGTAGGATCCTCGTCCTAGTGTCTTCCTGACTCGGTACGGCCCTTCCCAGTTAGGGGCTAACTTTCCCTTCTGCCCAACTCCGGAAGCCTCTATCTTCCTTAGAACCAAATCGCCTTGGCAAAAGAACCTTTCCTTAACCCTTTGGTTGTAATGGAAAGATGATCTCTTTTGATGCTCCGTATTCCTGGCATTAGCTTCATCACTGACCTCATCAATTAGGTCCAGGGCAAGCCTCATACCTTCTTCATTCGTCTTCCGTTCATAAGACTCAACTCTCCAGGGCACAACTGCCTCGGCTCCGTAAGCCAATAAAAACGGGGTTGCTCCAGTGGTCACCTTACAAGTAGTGCGATATGCCCAAAATATGGGTAGCAACTCATCCATCCAAGTGTTCCTTGAGCGTTCGACCCTCTTCTTTAGTCCATCAAGGATAATCCGATTAGCTACCTCTGCTTGTCCATTAGATTGCGGGTGTGCCACTGAGGTAAAACGCTCAATAGCGTTTTCCTCGCAGTACTTCTTAAACTCTTCATTGTTGAATTGTGTCCCATTATCCGTCACAAGGATTCGTGGGATTCCATATCTGCAAATTATGTTCTCCCAGAAGAACTGGGCAACTTGTTTGGTGGTTATCTTAGCTAGAGGTTTAGCCTCAATCCACTTAGTGAAGTAGTCAATGGCCACTATCAAGAACTTCCTTTGTGCCGAAGCGACGGGAAAAGGACCAAGTATATCCATCCCCCACATTGCAAATGGAATAGGAGAGTTAATCGAAGTCAACATCTCAGGCGGCTGCCTTACAATTGGTGCGTGCTTTTGGCATCTGTCACACTTCTTAACATAATTCTGTGCATCGGCCAACATCTCTGGACAATAGAATCCTAGTCGAGTGATCTTGTGAGCTAGGGCTCTGCCCCCCAAGTGTTGCCCACAGATCCCTTCATGAACTTCTTCCAATGCTTCTTTTGCCTCTTGGGGCCTCAAACACTTCAAGTATGGGATAACAAACAATCTCTTATACAGGATGCCTTCGATCAAGGCATATCTCAATGCTCTCACTGACAGCTTTCGTGCCTCCAGGGCATTGTCAGGGAGCCATCCAGTTTCGAGGTGAGCTTTGATAGGTTACAATCCAGCAACCTCCTGCATCAATCGGAGCCACCAATTTCGAGTTGATGGTTGGGGCCTTCAAGACCTGGAAGTAAACACTTCCTGCATAATTATCTATCTCAGAAGAAGCGAACTTAGACATGGCATCGGCCTTAACGTTCTCTTCCCTCAGAATGTGCTCCACATAGCACTCATCAAACTGAGTCATGACTGCTTTCACAACTCTTAGATACTTCGCCATCGTTTCATCCTTGGCCTCGAATTTACCATTCACTTGTGATACCACTAATCTTGAATTCCCACAAACTTTGAGATTCTTGACCCTCATGATTCTGGCCAAGCCCAACCAGGCTATCAAAACTTCATACTCAGCTTCGTTGTTGGTCGTTGGGAAGTCTAACTTCAAAGCATACTCAACCGTAAACCCATTGGGGCTTTGCAAAACCAAACCTGCACCACTAGATTTTGTTTTTGATGCTCCATCAAAATAGAGCACCCAATACTCCTTGAGATCAGGTACAAGTTTCTCATCCTTATCCTCTTTCCCAGGGGTAGTTACCATCTCCTGCCCCCCGACTTCTTGGTTGTTAATGGTGCATTCAACCACGAAGTCAGCTAGTGCCTGAGCCTTAATGGCTGTTCGAGGCTTATACGTGATGTCAAATTCTCCAAGTTCAATCGCCCACTTGATTAGCCTTCCACTGGCCTTTGGGCTGTGCTCACATAATATATAGGTATTTGAACCTTACTTTCTTCTCGAATAAGGACAACACTCAATGCTTGTTCAGATACCGCCAGGTATAGGTAGAGAGTCTCTCCGGGATTAGGCTTGGCCAACAACGGGGCTTCAGTCATGTACTTCTTCAGCTGTTCGAACGCCTCTTGGCTCTCAGGAGTCCACTCAAAATTTTTCACCTTCTTCAGTGCTTGAAAGAAAGGCAAGTACTTGTCACCAGATTTGGAGATAAATCTCCCCAGGGTTGCAACTCGGCCCGTTAACTTCTGTACATCTCGTATAGAGCAGGGTGGTTCCATGTCCAGAATCGCTTTGATCTTGTCAGGGTTGGCCTCTATGCCTTTTTTTGAAATCATCAGACCCAAAAACTTTCCTGATCCAACTTCGAAGGCACACTTGACTGGATTCAACATCATCTTGTGGTGCCTCAGCACTTCGAATGCCTCTCTGAGGTGCTTAATGTGATCTGCCTTGCACAGGCTCTTGACTAACATGTCATCAACATATACCTCCATGGTTTTTCCAATCAGATGGGCGAATATCTTGTTCACTAATCGTTGGTAAGTTGCGCCTGCATTCTTTAGACCAAAAGCCATAACAAGATAGCAGAAAACACCAAAGCCAGTTATGAAAGATACCTTTGGGATGTCATCCTTGTGCATCTTAATCTGATTGTAGCCGCTGAACCCGTCTATGAAGCTCAACATCTCATGTCCAGTTGTGGCATATATCAGCATGTCTATCCTTGGCAAGGGAAAACAATCTTTTGGACATGCATCATTCAAATCGGTGAAGTCTATGCACATCCTACACTTTTTATTCGCTTTCTTGACCATCACTGGGTTAGCTAACCATTTGGGGAACTGAATCTCTTCAATAAATCCAGCCTCTAAGAGCTTGTCAACTTCTTGCTTAATGGCCTCCTGTTAGTTATAGAGGCATGCCTGTACACATCTAATAACAAGCCTAATTGTTTGTAATGCTTTGCATTACTTACATGACCTCTTAACTGAGGGAACCTCCAGTTGTAGAGTTTCTGTTTGTATTGTACTTGTAGTAGGCATCAAATCCTAGTTGTATAATTGTACTTATAGAGTCTAGAATAATGCTTGAAAGAAGTTCCAAGGTTCATGCCTCAAGCAAGGAGTTAAAGACTGTCAAATAATCACAGTTGGGATTTGAAGAAATGAGGAATTTGCCTAAGTACCAATTCGAGAAGTCTATTTGTCTATTCGAGAAGTCCAGCATTCGAGAAGTCAGGGATTCGATATCTCAAGACACTATTCGATATCTCTGAATACACTGTTCGATATCTCATTCGATATCTCGGAGATTCGATATGTCTATGTACTCTATTCGAGAACTCAGGAAGTCAACGAATCAAAGTAGTATTCGAGTTCTCAAGGAGTCAACAAGTCAAAGTTCCATTCGATATCTCAAGGACTCTGAAAGCTATTCGATATCTCGAGGATTCGATAAGTCAAATGTTCTATTCGACAACTCAAGGAATCCTGATGGAAAAGAGCTATTCGAGAAGTGGTTCGATATGTCAATATAATAGTGTTCGAGAACTCAGAGTTATCGATCAAGTCAATTCCAGTTCTCGAATCACTTACTTAGTCACTTCTCGAATACATTCTTGGAGACAAAATACTGAAGAAATTGTACAAGTCAGAAACCTGCAACAAGCCAATGCACTTTATGGACCACAATCTGTAACGTGCTCTGGAAAGCCTACAAGGAAGCTTGGAGAGATATAGAAGAGACAAGGAGCTAAAGAAGTGGATCTGAACAGACTTTGCAAAGTCAAATCTGTAACCGTTTGGACACTTACTCAAAAAGGATAGGCAGACTAGAAAGTAATTTGTTTAACTACCTTATTTGTAGTAAGTAGGTTGTATCCACGCTATAAGGATACAGCCTCACTTCCTTAGTTAGTGTGAGTGAATAAACCAAGTGAGTCGAGTTTTTCATACACTGTAAGCTATATCTCTCTGAGAAAAACGAAGCTGAGAATACTATCATTTGTATTCACAGATTGTAGCAACCTTTATCTAATAATACATTAGATTAAAGTGATATTGTGTTCTGTGTTGTTCTTTATCCGCATCTACATCTCTGTACACATAATACTTGTTTGCTACACAGACTCAAGGCAAGAAAGGTTCAAGAATCCATTCACCCCCCCTCTGTATTCTTTCTTTGTGTTCAATACTTAACAAGTGGTATCAGAGAGGGCTGTTTATTCAAAAACAGAAAAATGATCATGAGTTCGAATACACCAAAGACTACAGGAACGGTGAAGGTCCCTAAGTTTGACAAAGAAAACTTCAACCTCTGGAAGATAAAGATGATGTTGTTCATTAAAGCCTCTCATCCCTTGTATCCTGAGATTCTCAAGAATGGTCCTTTTGTTCCACAACAAGAGATACCAGAAAAGACTGTTGGAACCACAACTATCCCAAGATCTTATGAGGCCAAGGATCCATCAAAATGGACAGAATCAGAAAGGGAGAAGGTTGCTCTTGACAGCCACCTCATGCTGCTTATCATTGATTCCATGGACATGTCAATGTTTGCGAACATTGCATCATGTACGTCTGCCAAAGAGATGTGGGATCACATTGAGGTGTTGTGTGAAGGAACTGATGAGGTTAAGGAAAACAAGAAACAGATACTGGTCACACAGTATGAAGCTTTCATGGCACAGCCCAAGGAAAGCATCACTGAAATGTTTGAAAGGTTTCACAAGCTAGTTACTGAGTTGCAGATGAATGGCAAGGTTTACAGCACCAAGGAGTTAAATATGAAATTTCTGTTATCTTCACCAAATCATCTAGAGCAAAGAGTCATTTCTCTAAGGGAGAGAGATTTGAACAAAGTCACCTATAATGTGCTCTATGGAGTCCTAAAGACTAATGAACTTGAGTTGCTTCAGAAAAGGGCTATCCAAGCCAACCAAGGTAGAATGATAAACACATCATGTGCCTTGATTGTCAACAAATCTATTCTAGACCTAGAAGCATCTACAAGCCAGCTAAGGATAGAGGAGGTAGCAGATGATGAAGAAATTGAAGCTGGGGTGAGTGAACCTGTTGAGGAAAATGAGGAAGAAGAAGAGTTTTACACTCTGGAAGAACTTGATGGGATGGAAAATACTTCATATGCTTTCATGGCCAGAAAATTTCCAAACATCAGATTTAAAAGAAATCAACCCTTCAAACCCAAAACTCAAAACCATTCAGTCAACAAGAACAAGGCACCTGTGAAACCAAACAGAAATAAATTCAAAACCAGTTATGTGGATAGGTCATCTGTAAGGTGCTATAGATGCAATGACCTAGGGCATTTTGCCAGTGAATGCAAGAAGCCTAAAAAGAAGGATAGAGATTATCTTGAGCTCGAAGCTAAGTATGAGGCCCTTCTGAAAAAGCAGACACAAGGTAAGGCCTACATAGCTGAAGGGAAGTGTTGGGATGATTCTGAGAGTGATGGAGAGGAACAAGAATCTGCAATTATGCCTTGATGGCCAACTCCAAGGATGACTCATCTCCATCTGATTCTCAGGTACCATCTCTCACTACTATAGACATGTCTGTTTCTGAGTATAAATGCATGATCGAACAACTATCTGTTGAAATGTTTAATATTCATACTAGCATGACTGCTGCTAATGAGGAGATTGCTAAACTGTCTACTAGAAATGAAATATTAACTAAAAAGAATGAGGAACTTGAGCTAACTGCTATGCAAGTAGAAAACCTTAAGAAAGAAGTTGAATATTTGCAGAACAAGGTTTTATGTGCTAGTCAAGTAGAGAAGGCTCTTAGGGATGAATTAGCTGAAAATGAATTCAAACTGAAAACTTTCAAGAAATCATCTGGTCTAGTGCAATCCTACTGTGAGAAAATTGAAGCTAAACCCAAAGCAACTATTGGACTTGACTATGACTCTCTCAAACAGAGGAAAGGCTATGCTGTCGTTGAAGAGGACACAGCTGTTCATGAGAAAGTGCCTCACATATTGAAAAAGACTGAAAATCCAATTTTTAAGGAATCAACATTTGAAATTGATGAGGATGCCTTACTCATCAAACAAATGTTGAATGATGAGGATGAGGCGCAATCTAGTGAACAACAAGCATTCTTTAAGAGTGAGAGTGTCAAGTCAAAGACCAAGGAACCAGTAGTTGATAGGCCAAGACCTAAGAAGTTTGTTAAGTTTGTCTCAGCTGGGAAGAGTGAATCAGAAAAGAAAGTGACTAAGAAGAAACAGAACAGAAATGGCAAGTTAGGGATTAACAAGGATAACAACTATGCTTATATGCCTAATGCCCCTAGGAAAACTTGTCAGAACTGTTTCAGTACCAATCATTTAACTCATGCATGCAAGAAACCTATTGGTAGTGTGTCTAAACCTTTCTATGATTGTTCTGTGTCTCTAAGACATAGAAATGCACCTTTTTGTGATAAATTTGACTGTATGCCATGCAATATGAATGTTATGACTAGTTGTTTTAATTTAAGAAGGCAATTCATTGATGGTTGTATCAGTCACAATTCTCACACACACTACACAAGGTCAAAGTCTTCAAGTTCTCCTAATGCTAGGAAGGTACCTCTGTCACCTAAGTCTGAAACTTCAGGTTCTAAGACTTCCAACAGTGACAAGAAGACTAACACTAAGAAAGTTGACAAGCATGTTGTTTATGATAAAACTGTCTCTAAGTCACATGGACCCAAACTTGTTTGGGTACCAAAGGAAAAGTAATACCTTTGTGTCTGCAGGGCAAAGAAAGTGAAAAGAAGGTCATGTGGATTTTGGACAGTGGATGCTCAAATCATATGACTGGTGATATGGCCCTGCTATCACAGTATGAGGAAAAGGCTGGCCCAATGGTTGCTTTTGGAGATGACAGCATGGGTAACACATTGGGATATGGCAAGCTGAAAGTTGGTAATGTCATCATTGAAGATGTAGCACTAGTCAAGGGGCTCAAGCATAATCTGCTAAGTGTTGGTCAGTTTACTGATAGAGGATTCAAAGTGAATTTTGACAAAGATGAATGTTTGATCACCCACAAGAAGACTGGTGATTTTGCTCTATCTGGAGTGAGGAAGGGAAGCCTGTTTGTAGCCAATATGGACTCTGCAAACAAGGACAAAATTTGTTGCTTTTACTCAAAAGCATCAAATGAAGATTGTTGGCTGTGGCACAAGAAACTATCACACCTGAACTTCAAGGCCATTAATTCTCTAGTCAAAAGAGAGTTAGTGAGAGGCATGCCCACACTTGAATTCTGCCAAGAAGGAGTGTGTGAGGCTTGTCAAAAAGGAAAAATGAAAAGATCAAGCCACAATTCAAAGGCAGTGACATCAATAACCAAGCCATTACAACTCATTCATATGGATTTGTTTGGGCCTGTCAATATTATGTCACTTGGAAGAAAGAAGTATGCCCTGGTAATGGTTGATGATTTTTCAAGGTATACATGGGTGGAATTTCTGGCATCAAAAGATGAGGCTCCACAAGTAATTATTGAGCATATAAAGAAAGTTGACAAGGAAGCAAAGGCAAACAATGCAAGTGTGATTGCACTGAGAAGTGATAATGGAACAGAGTTCAGAAATGCCATACTCGAAGCATTCTGTAAAGAGAATGGTATTTCTCAGCAATTCTCAGCTCCAAGGACTCCACAACAAAATGGAGTTGTTGAGAGAAAGAATAGAACTCTAATTGAGGCTGCTAGAACAATGTTACTTGATGCAAAAATGCCTACATATTTTTGGGCTGAGGCTGTGAGTACTGCATGCTATATTCAGAACAGAACCCTCATCAACAAAAACACTGGAAAGACACCTTACAACTTGATGACTGGAAAGAAGCCTACTCTAAAGTATGTTCATACTTTTGGAAGCAAATGCTTTGTACTAAAGGATAATTCTGAATATGTTGGAAAATTTGATGCAAAAGCATTTGAAGGAATTTTTCTTGGCTATTCTATGGAAAGAATTGCATACAAGGTTTATGTCATCAGTCAAAAGAAAGTTATGGAAAGCACAGATGTAACATTTGATGACAGCAGACTACCCCGACTAGAAGAAGTCAATGATGAAGACAAAGATCCATTGAGGTTTGATAATCTAGATGATTCGGATGAAGAGATTGAAACTGGAGTTGAAACTCAAGTTCAACAAACTCAAGTGAATAATGATACAAGAGAAGAATTTGTGCCAATCGATAGTGGAGAAACAAGCATCCAAGACACACCTGTGAGTAATGGCAACTTCACAGGGGGAGGAAATGAGGATGACCATGATGTGGATGATGAAGCAACATCAAGAATGAGAAGTCAGGCTGAACACTCGAGGAAATGGGATAGATCACACACTGCAGAGCAAATCATTGGAGATCCTAATGCAGGAGTAAGGACTAGGAGAGCAACTCAAAATGAGTGCCTCTATGGATGTTTTCTATCACAAGTTGAGCCTAAGAAACTTGATGATGCACTGTTGGATCCAGATTGGATTATTGCTATGCAAGAAGAGTTGAATCAATTTGAAAGGAACAAAGTATGGGAACTTGTGCCTGCACCAAAGAATAGAACCATTGTTGGAACAAAATGGGTTCTGAAGAATAAGATGGATGAAGATGGTGTAATAATAAGAAACAAAGCAAGGCTGGTTGCAAAAGGATACTCTCAACAGGAAGGCATTGATTATGATGAGACATTTGCCCCTGTTACTAGATTGGAAGCCGCAGAATATTCTTGGCATTTGCTGCTCATTCAAACTTTAAAGTTTATCAAATGGATGTCAAGAGTGCATTTCTAAATGGAGAGTTAGAAGAAGAGGTTTATGTGCAACAACCACCTGGCTTTGAGGATCCACATTTCCCAGAATTTGTCTACAGATTGCTTAAGGCACTGTATGGACTTAAGCAGGCTCCAAGAGCATGGTATGATACTTTATCACAATTTCTTCTTGAAAATCAATTCACTAGAGGCACATTGGACAAGACACTGTTTTACAAGAAGCATGGTGATGATATTATCCTAGTCCAAATTTATGTGGATGATATCATTTTTGGGTCTACAAATGAGAAGCTATGTGAGAAATTTTCCAAACTCATGCAGAGCAGATATGAGATGAGTATGATGGGAGAGTTGACATTCTTTCTTGGGTTGCAAGTCAGTCAAAGGAAGGATGGTATCTTTATCAGTCAGACCAAATACATCAAGGATCTATTGAAGAAGTTTAACTTGGAAGACTGCTCACCTGCAAAGACACCCATGGCCACTGCAACTAAGTTGGATGAAGATGCTAAAGGCAAGAAAGTAGATATCTCAGTCTACAGAGGCATGGTTGGTTCTCTACTCTACCTCACTGCAAGTAGGCCAGACATCATGTTTGCTACATGTCTATGTGCTAGATTTCAATCAAATCCGAAGGAATCACATTTGATTGCAATAAAAAGGATCTTTAGATATCTGAAGGGCACTCCAAACTTGGGCTTATGGTATCCTAAAGACACAGGGTTCAATCTGGTTGGTTATTCTGATGCTGATTATGCTGGATGCAGAGTGGATAGGAAAAGCACCTCAGGAAGCTGCCAGTTTCTTGGACAAAGGTTAGTTTCTTGGTATAGCAAGAAGCAACAATCTGTGTCAACTTCTACAGCTGAGGCTGAATACATAGCTGCTGGAAGTTGCTGTGCTCAAGTGCTTTGGATTAGAAATCAACTTAGAGATTATGGACTTGTGTTGGAAAGAATTCCAATCATGTGTGACAACACAAGTGCAATCTCTATAGTTACCAATCCTGTCAATCATTCTAGAACAAAGCACATTGACATCAGATATCATTTCATAAGAGAACATGCAACTAATGGAACCATTGAGTTGCATTATGTCTCTACAGATAAACAACTAGCTGATATATTCACTAAGCCATTAGATGAAGCCACCTTCACAAGGTTGGTAAGTGAGATTGGAATGCTGAATTCTTCAGATTCTGGCTAAGTGAATACAACATCTAGATTGTTGCAGCAGTAAACACTTACTTTATCTAAATTCTCAATATTTTTGGAGTAAGTGTTAGCTGAAATATGATTTATAAATATTTCAAATCTGTTGCATATGTTGAAAATCATATTTCTATTAACTTAAAATTTCTATGAAATTTTGAGAAAATCACTATTTAATTTGCTAGGATATTCTTCAATGAATATGTCTGGTAAATTTTAAAAGATAGTGAAAATCAAATTTTTATGAGTGATGGGTATAGTTCGATAAGTCAGACTTCTCGAATGATTCACTATTCGACATCTCTAACAAGTCTCATTAGAGTACTCTTGAGTTCTCGAATAGAGTCTTTCTGAGATATCGAATAGAGGTATTCCTGACTTCTCGAATGTAGTAACTGAGTTCTCGAATGATTGAGTTCTCGAACACTATATTTGAGTTCTCGAATCATTTGAAAAGGCTGAATTCTCGCTGAATTTTAACCGATTTTGGACTCTTGTCTAAAAGTTTAATTCACTCATAAAAACACATTTTATTTAATTTAGAATTATTTCTGAGTTAGATAACCGCCAGCTGTGAGTTTCTATCCGCTTGAGTGATCGATTAAGCCTTTCTTGACTTCTCGAATAGTTGTTTTCTACTTCTCGAATGCCTGACTTGTCGATACAAAACATTCATCTAATCGACAATTCAAGTACTTCATACTTATACAATTCCACATCTATTCGATTCATTTCATTCGATTTCTCAAGCACCTAAACTCCCAAAACCTCTGAAACCCTAACTGCAATAAGCTAAATTTCTTCTTCAACCTTCAATTTCCTTTCTCTCTCTCTTACACAAATGGCAACAGTAAAGTTCAACACCAACTTCATTGCTCTAACTAGTGATGTTGAGGCACCCAACGCTAACTTCAAGTGCTTTGTGAAGTGGATGTCTGAATCGTACATCAAGAATGCTCTTCTGTTAACCCAACTCTGTATCTCGATATTCTAGAACAGTTTTGGCAGTCTGCTACAGTGGAGGTGGTGGCTCTTGACTCTGCAATAACCTCGTACATCATCAACTGCAAGATTCAAGACAAAAATATCACTATCACCACAGAGGATATGAATGAGGCACTTGGGATGGGTATCAAAGGAGAGGTATATGACTCACTGGCTACAAATGCTGAATTGGAAGACTTCTTCGATTTCATCAAATATTCAAACAAAATCAGTCTTGGGCATCTGAATAGGAAGCATTTGAGGAAGGAATGGAGCTATGTGTTTGCTACACTTCTTCAAGTCTTCACAGCAAGAAAATCCAGCTATGACCAAATCAGTACTCCTGCACAGCAAATAGGCTATGCCTTAGCCCATGGAAAGAAGATAGACGTTGGTCTCATCATTCTACAGGAACTGTATGGGAGACTTGGTAAGAATTCAGCCAGGAGAGGTAATGAAATTTTCTTCCCTCGTTTTATTCAATCTGTTCTTAATTTCTTAGATGATAAATTGATTGAATTAGATGGGATGAATAAAAATAGAATAGGCTATCCTAAATCCATGACCAAACTTATTTTTGGTAATTTGGAGACTAGGAATGATGTGGATGTAAGACTTAACATAACTCCCCATATGGAGAGTGTGTTTAGGACTTACCCCCACAACATGCCAACATTTGCTTCTAAGTCCGAGTTAGCTAAGCCCAAGCAAGTAGAACAAAATGCTAACCCAGGGCTAGCTAACCAACCCTCTCAACCAAACACTTTACCACACAGTGAGCCAACTGCATCATCCTCTCAAAAGGGTGATGTTAGTAAAAAGAAGAGAAAGGAAGTAATGTCTGCACCCCTAAATATTCTATCTGAAGCAGCATTGGCTGTTGAACTAGGTCTAGAAAGTGAGGAACCAGAGTCACCCTTACTAAGGCCAAAGAAGAAGAAGAAAACTAAGACCACCTCTTCAGTCACACAAATGACTGAAGTTGTAAAATCAGGGGCAAACAGCTTGTTAGGTCCAAATGTGTTGTAGAGGGGGGGTGAATACAACTTTTCGAATATGAGAAGCAATAAATACGATGCAATAAATGAACACGCAGATTCAAGGAATATATTTCTTATATATAACTTGAAAAGGTTGCTACAACATTCATTACAAAGTATAACAGAAGTTCAGAGAGAAGTGAATGATTCTAAGCTCTGTGAATGTACTCTCTCTCTTTTTCTTGTGTTTTCTCAATATTGCTCACTAACTTAAAACATTACACAAGTGCTTCTATTTATACTACATGTAATCTATGTCCTGTAGTCTTCAAAGACTAAGATATACGTGGCCCAATGATGTCCACATAAATCTTGCCTTATCTTGAAAGCTTGGAAATCTGCCAATCAGAAGATGCCATGTGTCATGTTGAAGCTGCACTCTAAGTAGAACTTCTACTTGGGAATTTCTACTTAGCCATCTCGAAATTTCTAAGTAGAACTTCTACTTGAGAATTTCTACTTAGCCATCCAGAACATTTAGTACTTAGAAAATATTCTGGTCTTCAACTTGAAACTTCAATGCACATCTTGAACTTGTGATATCTTCATGTCTTCTTTATTCTTCACCAAGCTCTTGAACATGGGTTTTTATTACTGACATAAACTTGCTATCAATGTCCTGACACTTGATGCACTGGTCTAGTTCATAAGTGACTAGTCTTGATAGTGTTTCTGCTTCTTGAATAAATTACCATACCCACTTAGTAACTTGGCTTTCCAATATTCGCTTTCCTTCTTGTTCACTTGAAATCAATTGGTCTTGTTGATACTGATAGTTATGATCTTGATTCTCGATTTCTCAAATCACTGAGGCCTGAACAACTTTGACTTGAACTTCTCTCAATGATTTCTTCTTGGCTTGATCATAGTTAACATGTTCAATTGTATCAATTACCTTGTCTTCATTTAGTGTTGATTTCTTTTGAATTCTTGTTCTTGATTGTCTTCTGGTTAAGTATCTTTTCTTTTAATTGAGTTACATTAGTTATAGTGTTACAAGTTTATACACTCTGCCTTTCAATCTCCCCCAATTTGATTGTCTAACAATGACATTCAAATTAATGAAGGATAACTCAACTAAACAATGAGATGAGAAAAGATAATTAACATTACAGTCTTGAAAAATATACAATTGAAAAGTACTTGAAAACAATACAAAGAACTTAAACTAGAAACAGAATTCGAACCTCGAATTAAAGATCATTTGAATGATTCCTATCACCTGGATTATTTCATATCTTTTAGTCAAACTTATATCACCTTATTGGATTCACTCTAAGGTGAATTTTCCTCAAGTGAGTTAAAGCAACCGAAAGACATGAAGTTTTTCCAACTTCAAGTTCACACCACTCTGACCTTTAACCCTAATTCCGTTTCCTCTTCCTAGCTTCAGCAGCTTGGTCTTTCTCTTCTTTTTGCTTTCCGCGCTTCTCCTTCTGCTGCTTTTGTTTCTTATATACTGGATCATGAAGCTGCGTCCACCTAGCATTCAACAAACTTACTGCTTCCATTTCTAGAGGGTTCCTGGGTTCTGGGTAAGGATGTTTGAAAAGCCTTCTGAGTTTGTCCACCTCCTGAGTAGTCCTGATCTTTGGAATGTCCTCAAATTTCTTCATTACAAGCTGAGGTTTCCAATGAGCTTTATCAGCTTTAAACTGACAATAGATCATTTTGGGATAGCCCTTGACACGGTTAGTATTGTGGACACTAGCCGCATCTTGCTCCATTCGCTTCTTTTCCATTACTACATCAGACAGGTAACTCACGAGTCTCTGCTTTTCTTTCACAAACTTAACTTCCACATCTTCCCATTTGAACACATATAACACTTTCTCCAGAAATGCAGCATCTTGAGTCTGCAGCAGCCATTTTCTACTCATATGCAAGAGTGTTTTATGCTGGTCTGCATCTATGAATACTAAGGCATCAACTGTATCATCAACAAACGAGTGTATCCAGTATACACTGTCTCTTCCTGGAACACCAATTGACTCCCTTATCTCTCCTTGTTCCAGTTCTCCAGAAGGAAGATTCAGAGCTTCATCTACATTCTTCATAGCTTGAAGAATTTTCCATTTCTTCTCTATTAGCTCTGGTTCAACCTTCACATTATCAAGAGGGTTTGGAGCAATGATATCACACTTCCACACCTCATTGCTCTTCTTGAATATGGCACTTTCAATGATCTTCACTGATTTATCTTTAAGCTCAGAAGCGAATCCCTTACTCATCATTTGTCTACAGACGGCCTTAAGAGATTCCACTGAAAGTTCCATTAAGTCCTTTTCCTCCATGCTCACCCTCTTCAATTTACTGTCAACTACCATCCGGACAACATTAGGATATGCTGAGAATTCTGGACCCTTGTCCTCTGCTAGCTGCATTAACTGATCCCTATACAGAATGCTTAGATTCTCAGAATGAGAGTATTGAATTTTTGTTGCTAGCAAGAACAACTCTGATGCAGATCTTCTCGTCATGAATTGGTCATCCACATATAGGAAAGACATTGGGACTCCTTCTGTCAAAGACAATATAATCTGCCACTCCTTAAGTGTTGCATTGTATCCAACCCTGACTTTAGAAATTAATCTCTTTAAAGCACTCATGTAGTCCGCAGCCATTGGATTCTGCAAATTTAGGTTGTAGAACAGATCATCTGCCTCCTTGTTATGAACTCCTTTCGTACAGGGTCCCATCAATATCTTCCTTGCGTCATCCCACTTCTGCCCTAACCTTCTATTGTCCAGATCAATTTGAGGATCAGCTAGCCTTGCAAGCTCATAATCGTACTGCTTCCCTTGTAGCTCCGCTTTCTTTTCCTGAAACACAGCACGATCTTGCATTGCCTTCATTTTAAAGAACTCAGCTTGATCCAAGGCTAACTGTTGAGATTTAAGGGTTTCCTCATCAACAGTAATTTCTTCAGGCATTCCGAAAGACATTCCAGCACCCCCACCTTGATCCTTCAAGGATCTCTTTATAGCATGTTCCAAAGGTGCGTCTTCCATATCGGAATCTGAGTCATGTACCACCTGTACTTTTTCTTGATGACTCAGATCAACGAATGGCTCATCTTGCTCAATCGCTATTGCCTTACCCTTTTTCCTCCTCAGAGCCTCTTCATCAATAGACGGCTCAATTTCTATTTCTTTTACAAGATCAGCTTGTTCTTGAATTTCTTCGATTTGAACTCCCTGCTGTCTCGTCTCCTTTATACTCTCCCCCTTAGGTGAGTTATCCTGAACTCCACCTTGGTCTCCAGATCCACCAGCTGCATAAAAATCTTCAAAACCAGAACCATAGGCTCCTGCTCCACTAGTACCACCTGTACCAGCATCGGGGGGAGGTTGTTGCGGCTCGAAACACTCCGGGGGTACAAAACTTCTGATTGCGAACATCACTCTACTGATCTCCACAGTCAGAGTATCCATTGTAATCTCCATTGCTCCCATCCTCTCATTCAGAGTGTTTCCCAAGAAACCAGCAGCATGGCCCAAGTCATTTACCTTGTTTGTCAAAACATTAAAAGATGTAGCTTGACTTGCCATTCGTGCTGCGTAGTCATCAAGGGCCCTTTGATTGTTTCCAATGTTCATCCCTAACTGTTACGACCAACTCAACACGCAAGTGCACGTGATCTCAAGTAATACAGATAGCAAATAAGGTTCGTTCCTACAGGGACTCGTTGTATTGTCTAGCTAATTCACTCACCAATGTATGATTATCATCCGATGCTAAAACAAATAATAAAGTGGATTGTTGTTATCACTAAATTTATCTAAGAATTATAACTAATTATCAACTGCTTGAACTGAGATTTATGTCGAATTACTTATGCAAATAAAACATGGGAATTTAGTTTCTTTAAACAATCCATCTATAGTCTCCAAATCCCTAGCCTTGTTCATGTGATTTATTAACACCTGATCGAACACACAAAACTGATATAAGCCAACTTCCGTTACACAAATACCATCCTAAACAATATCCACAATAAAGATAGAAATCATTTAGTCTTCCGATTATGCCAAGTCTTCATATGTCTATAAAGAATAAAACATAATGGTTGAGGTGCAAGCATTCATTTGATCACATAGTCGTCATAAAACGATTAGAATTACGACACTAATTACGAATGATAATATCACGCATAAACCTACGCTAACATGGCAAGTTCTAAACTCTTATTTCCACTTTCGCTTCAACAAGAATTAACACACAATTACAGGAGTTAGCTACTCTCCTATAACGAATTAAATCAACCATGATAGGATATCACATCAATCACACTATAGGCATCGAGAATATTCAACACATAGAATTCATGAATAAGTCCACTAAACCCCCATGACAACGAATTAGTTCATGATCGAACTAATCATCATCATGGGTTCTATTGAAAACATAACTCCAAAATTAACAAGTAAATAAAATAGAGAAGAAGAAGAATAAGGTTTAGAATTAAATCCCCACAATCGAAGAATACAAAGGTTCAAGAATAGCTTGGAGGAATTCCTTCTCCTTTTCTCTCCTCTTGAAAACCCTAGCTTAATAATACGTAACGTGTGTATCTCTATGATTACAAGGGTTGGATAATGATATAGGCTTTTTCTCCCACTTACCCAATAAGAAAAATACCTAAAATACAACTCGGAAACTATTTTTATGTCAAAAAACACTTAAAATACAATTTCAGATCGAATAAGGGCAAAACTGGAAAATCAGCACGTCCCCGAGCACTTTGCTCCAAACTGGCGCAGTTTGCTCAGACAAATTCTGCTCACTGCCGAGCACTTTGCTCCAAACTGGCGCAGTTTGCTCGGGCCAAATCTGGTCACGTTCTTTTCTCCTTCGTTTTTCAGCTTTTTCTCCTTCGTTTTTGCTCCGTTTGCTCCCGTTCTTTTTGCATTCTCTTCCGTTTTCAATCCTCTATGCTTGGAATCCTCATGGTGAACCATAACAAGACTCCATTCTATATTATTAAGCCCGAATCCAACTCCAAAAGCAACGGAAACAACGATCTTAATCAACATTATTCCAACCCTGCACAATTAACAAACACATCAAAACTACCACAATCTTGAGGCCAAAGCAATCAATTTAAGCCAATTTAGAATGTTCCAAGTGGATATCAAATCCACTTATCACACCCCCAAACTTAAACTGATGCTTGTCCTCAAGCATATACAATTACAACTAACTAACTAATTAGTACCACTTCCGTAGGTGATCACGGTTGCATTTGGCATATGCAACAAGCCCTTTAAACCCCTAGGTAGCCCTAGTGGACGAGTAAGGTCTCGTGAGGGCCTATAGTGAATGTACCCACAAAATCCAATGCAATGCAATGCATGAATGCAACTACTATGAAAATGCAAGATCCCCTTCAAACTCACCAAAACCAACTAACAAGCAAATATCTCAACGAATGCAACAAATCCAAGCAGAGCTCGACTAAGTCCCCGTATACTAACAATACATGAACAGAAACGTGCGTGTGGGCAATGCTCATCAGAAATACCCCCAGAACTAGGTCAAAAATCATACATGCTTTCCGTCAAGACAATCACAGGTTTATAACTAGAATAGACTGTAGACACTCCATAGCCTAGGAACACCTCCACCCTCATCCAAGGTAGACAGAAACTCATGCTTATTACTATACTACGACACTACATATACAATACGCATGCTTATTTAACCGTGCAATGAGTGAGACCCCAAAAGGCTTATACAATAATACCCATGTAGCGAGTGTTAGGTCAGCAGGATCCCAGACTATAAAGCCTTAGGTCACTAGGACTAAGTCCCCTCAGACTTAATAACTCGAGTATTAAAGAGCTCACTCTGGTTAATTTTGCATTTAAATTATTTTTATGACTCTTTTTTTTCTTTTTTTTCTTTTATATTTTTTTTTTTTTAGATCTGGAATGAGCCTTTCTCATTTCCAACCCTAGACTACTCATATAAATATGAGCTGGCTACTAGCCATTTGACGCCTAGCCTTTATTGACAAATATTAACAACTAGCATGAAAATTCCTGGTTTCCCCCAAACTTAGACTTTAATGTTCCTACGCTATAAAGGGAATAACGAAAATTCTAAATATAAACAAGTGATTGAATCTCAAAACATCCCACAGGCATGACCCTAACCTAGCCCAAAAGCACCCCAATGAGACTGTGTAATAAATTTTGTTCCCGTAACATGCAAGTCAATTTCATAGAAACTATAAATCAGCCCTCTACTCATCATCATCACACCCAAATCAACATCCACCTACCAATCAGAATTAGCTCGTTCTAAGGGATCATGAAAAATGCATGCTATGCAATGCAAATGCAACTATATGAACATAAATATCACAATAAACAGAATGTCCTATATGGCATACATAAAAACAAAACAAAAACACTCTACACTAACATGCAATTATGCTCCTAACATGACATGCAACACATCTATTATACAACTAATACAAATGCACCTTTAATCCCCACCCCCAAACTTAAAAGTTGCAATGTCCACATTGAAGGTAAGAATCAAAAGAGTGCAAGGCATACCTACTCGTCGTCAGCAGGGTCACCCTCCTCGGGTGGTAATGGCTTGAGCCCGAGTGCAAAAACTTCCTCATTTGACAACTTACGAAGCACCTGAAAATTATTAGAATCAGCTAGCCCACGAGACTTATGTAGAATATCAACTCTTCTTTCCCATAGAGTTGCATCCAACAACTGAAATAGCCTCTTTCTTCCTTCGTTCTCAATGCCAGAAATCCCACTTGAAGCTTTTTCCACTGGATCTGATTTTTTTAGCTGCTCAATCTCCTTCTTCACATTCTTATCAACAACGTCCACTTTGAAACACTCCTCTGAATCTGACGGATATTTTGTTGCCTTGAACACATTGAAAGTGACTTTCTGATCATGCACTCTCATGGTAAGCTCTCCTTTTTGCACATCAATCAGAGTTCGGCCCGTAGCTAGAAATGGCCTTCCCAAGATGATAGGAATCCTCTTATCCTCCTCAAAGTCCAGTATAACAAAATCAACCGGAAAAATCAGCTTATCCACCTTCACCAATACATCCTCCACTATACCCCTAGGATATGTGATCGACCTATCTGCCAACTGCAAGGTCATATTAACAGGTTTCGGATCAGGTAACCCAAGTTGCTTAAAAACAGACATCGGCATCAGATTAATGCTAGCTCCCAAATCACATAAGCACTTGCTGAAAAGTTGTTTGCCAATAGTGCAAGGTATGGTGAAGCTCCCCGGATCCTTCAGCTTAGGTGGCAACTTTTGTTGCAAGACAGCACTACACTCCTCCGTCAAAGCGACGGTCTCTAAATCCTCGAGTTTCAATTTCCTCGAAAGTATGCCCTTCATGAACCTAGCATAACTTGGCATTTGTTCAAGTGCTTCAGCAAATGGTATGTTAATCTGCAGCTTCTTGAATACATCCAAGAACTTAGCGAATTGCTTGTCTAACTTTTGCCTTTGAATTCGTTTTGGGAATGGAGGAGGTGGAAACACCTTATCTTCTACTTCTTTTTGGGAATTAACACTCTTGTGAATGATAGGAGTTGAAGGAGTAGCATTAGGAAGCAAATCAGAACCAGATTCGACCTCAACTGAAGATTCAAGTTTTTCCTCGGTTGCTTTTTCTTCGTTCTGACCTTGCAGACTTCTTCCTGATCGTAATGTTATTGCCTGAACCTGTTCCTTTTGATCTTTCTTGCCTGGATTCACCTCTGTGTCACTCGGAAGCGTTCCTGGTTGACGGTTCAACAAAGCATTGGCTAGCTGGCCAATTTGATTCTCTAAAGTTTTCAATGACACTGCCTGACTCTTATACATCATTCGAAGCTCTTCCAATTCCGACTTCTCAGACTGATTCAATGAAGTTCCTTGAGATGGTTGAAACCCCGGTGGATTGAATGGTTGCCTTGGAGCATAAGGTGGTGGTTGATAGTTCTGATTACTTGGCCTTGCATTGAACTGCTGATTTTGTGGTTGCTGAGCACCTCCCTGATTGTTGCTCCAACTGAAGTTAGGATGATTCCGATTGTTGGGATGATAAAATTGTGGCACTGGTTGCTGAGATCTTTGAAAATTACCAACAAATTGTGCGGATTCAGCTGAGATAGCACACATATTTGTGTCATGTGCCCCTGCACACAATTCACACACCATAGCAACCTGGTTAATACCAAGATTAGAAAGGGAATCTACCTTCATTGTCAACGCTTTGAGTTGGGCAGCAATAGCAGTAGCTGCATCCAAGTCAAGAACTCCAGCCACTTTAGCAGGTGGCAAGCGTTGAGTAGGATTCTGAAACTCATTGGCCGACATCATTTCAATCAGATTATAAGCATCCTCATAGCTTTTTGCCCATAGCGCACCTCCAGAAGCTGCATCTAACATAGGCCGGGACTGAGCTCCCAACCCGTTATAGAAATTGCTGATTATCATCCAATCCGGCATTCCATGATGAGGACAACGTGCCAATATCTCCTTGTACCTCTCCCAAGCTTCTCCCAAAGATTCCTGGGAATGCTGAGCAAACTGAGAAATGGCATTCCTGTAAGCTGCTGTCTTCGCCATGGAGAAATACTTGGTCAAGAACTTTTGAGCACAGTCTGCCCATGTTGTAATAGAGCCTGATGGCATAGAATGTAACCAACTCTTGGCTTTATCCTTAAGAGAGAAGGGAAATAGCCTCAATCTGATTGCGTCATCTGTAACTCCGTTGAATTTGAAGGTGTCACAGATCTCAAGGAAGTCCCTAATATGAGCATTGGGATCTTCAGCAGGACTACCCCCAAACTGGACTGTGTTCTGAATCATCTGAATGATGTTTGGCCTTAGCTCGAAATTGTTAGACCCTATAGCTGGGCGAACAATACTAGTATGAATGTCCTCCACTTTCGGCTGAGAGAATTCACTCAAAGCCTTCGCTGCTGGTTCTTGATTAGCCATAACTTCCTTTGCTTCAAGATTGTCTTTTAAATCGAAATCAAGTCTTCTCCTAGCTAGTTCTTCTGTACGTGCTAGTTCGTCTCTACGTGCACGAGCTCGTGTACGCATAAACTCTCAACAAGTACCTGAAATTCACCAACAAGAAATTTTATGAAAACGTCCTAGTCACCGAAATTCAATGACCACTGATGGCAAATATTGAAACTAAACAAAATAAAACCGCGTCCCCGGCAGCGGCGCCAAAAACTTGTTACGACCAACTCAACACGCAAGTGCACGTGATCTCAAGTAATACAGATAGCAAATAAGGTTCGTTCCTACAGGGACTCGTTGTATTGTCTAGCTAATTCACTCACCAATGTATGATTATCATCCGATGCTAAAACAAATAATAAAGTGGATTGTTGTTATCACTAAATTTATCTAAGAATTATAACTAATTATCAACTGCTTGAACTGAGATTTATGTCGAATTACTTATGCAAATAAAACATGGGAATTTAGTTTCTTTAAACAATCCATCTATAGTCTCCAAATCCCTAGCCTTGTTCATGTGATTTATTAACACCTGATCGAACACACAAAACTGATATAAGCCAACTTCCGTTACACAAATACCATCCTAAACAATATCCACAATAAAGATAGAAATCATTTAGTCTTCCGATTATGCCAAGTCTTCATATGTCTATAAAGAATAAAACATAATGGTTGAGGTGCAAGCATTCATTTGATCACATAGTCGTCATAAAACGATTAGAATTACGACACTAATTACGAATGATAATATCACGCATAAACCTACGCTAACATGGCAAGTTCTAAACTCTTATTTCCACTTTCGCTTCAACAAGAATTAACACACAATTACAGGAGTTAGCTACTCTCCTATAACGAATTAAATCAACCATGATAGGATATCACATCAATCACACTATAGGCATCGAGAATATTCAACACATAGAATTCATGAATAAGTCCACTAAACCCCCATGACAACGAATTAGTTCATGATCGAACTAATCATCATCATGGGTTCTATTGAAAACATAACTCCAAAATTAACAAGTAAATAAAATAGAGAAGAAGAAGAATAAGGTTTAGAATTAAATCCCCACAATCGAAGAATACAAAGGTTCAAGAATAGCTTGGAGGAATTCCTTCTCCTTTTCTCTCCTCTTGAAAACCCTAGCTTAATAATACGTAACGTGTGTATCTCTATGATTACAAGGGTTGGATAATGATATAGGCTTTTTCTCCCACTTACCCAATAAGAAAAATACCTAAAATACAACTCGGAAACTATTTTTTTGTCAAAAAACACTTAAAATACAATTTCAGATCGAATAAGGGCAAAACTGGAAAATCAGCACGTCCCCGAGCACTTTGCTCCAAACTGGCGCAGTTTGCTCAGACAAATTCTGCTCACTGCCGAGCACTTTGCTCCAAACTGGCGCAGTTTGCTCGGGCCAAATCTGGTCACGTTCTTTTCTCCTTCGTTTTTCAGCTTTTTCTCCTTCGTTTTTGCTCCGTTTGCTCCCGTTCTTTTTGCATTCTCTTCCGTTTTCAATCCTCTATGCTTGGAATCCTCATGGTGAACCATAACAAGACTCCATTCTATATTATTAAGCCCGAATCCAACTCCAAAAGCAACGGAAACAACGATCTTAATCAACATTATTCCAACCCTGCACAATTAACAAACACATCAAAACTACCACAATCTTGAGGCCAAAGCAATCAATTTAAGCCAATTTAGAATGTTCCAAGTGGATATCAAATCCACTTATCACTAACTGCCCCATTGTCTGCCCAAACTGCTTCATCTGATTTTCCATAGAAGTCATACGTGTATCAAGAGTTTCAATATTAAGGGACGGTGTTTGGTTTAGGTGACCTCGCTCTAATACTCGTTCTGTTAGTATTTGGCGCTCTGTTTCGGGCCTTAAAAATGAAGGTCCCTCTCTCCCTAACCTCTCACACACACTCCCTGTCTCACGCTCGTGTATGTCTTCAATAATTGATCCAAAATATGAAGCAGTACCTGCAGAAACTGGATAAGCAATATAATTTGCAGTTATGGGATCAATTGCTGTTTGTTCCTGAGTTGGAATCTCAGGCTGAGAGGCTACAAAGTGTTCTTGTACAACATCAGAACCGATCCTCTTTGCAGCATCAGTACGTACCGGTGAAGGTACGGCTGAAGCTTTTAAAGCTTCATGTCCTTTTGAAGCAACAGTATCTTCAAGAGGTACATAATCATCATCAAAATCCCTATGTGCAGATTGTTCAAGGGGATAACCACTCTCGTGAGGTGGAGTGGTTGCGTGTGACACACTAGGGTTTGACTGAGGTTTAGAAGTAGCAGCATGAGAAATTTTGGCTTTCTTTCGAGCAAGAGGCTGCTCTTCGGGGTCACTCTCCTCATCATGTCCTACATTTACATGTGCTGGCTGTTTGGATTCCGGTGACAGGGGTGGCAGAGAATTAGAAATATAGCTCTCACCCTGGGATAGATCCTGCGGGCTAGCAGTCTCTTGGGTCTGGGAATCAGAAACATAGGAAGAGGAATGAGTAGAATGTAGAGAGAGATTACCTGATTCATTACCTTGTTCGTCACCGCTTTGCTCATCAGGAATCTCTTCAAATGCCTCAGCATGAGCAGACCGATTCTGAGCATGTGATGAAACTTGCGATGATTCCACCAAAGTGGTAACTCCCTCATCATATGTAAGCCACGTTTGTAAGGTATCAGGAATTGACATCGGTTTTCCATGATGTTTATTCTGATTATCAATTGTTGAAAGTGACTTAGTGCCCATCCCTAGTGGTGCAGATGTTGGACTTCTGGCAAAACTCTGTCTAACTGCAAGAGCATCCTTCGGTATTAAATTATTAATCAGCATCTGTAAGAACCGAGGAAACCAGCAGACAACATCTGTTGTGTTGAGGTCTCTGCTTGCAGGAGATCCCATTACACTCACTATCTCAGAGAGAACTATGCGTCCATAATTTATATCCAGTTCTCTTGCTAGGGCAATTCCAAAGGTTTGCATGGGAATGGAAATTTGATGGAAATCGCTTTCTCATGCCCGAAAACATCTTGTGATGGCCTCGAAAAAGTAATTCCATTCCACATGAAAGAATTGTTTTTGGATGTTTCCAGTGATCCGGCCAGACGGAGGATAACATCCTATTTCTTCAAAGAAACTGAGGCGTTCTGCAGCTGTAGGTTCTGGATCATAAGCATCTTTTATCGGGAATCCCAGAACCCTGTTGACAATTTGTTCATTCACCTCATATTCCGGACCCGCTAAGGTAAAACTGAAACCGAAGGGGGTTGTTTTGCTCCCAAAAGAAACCGCACTAGTCCATAATTGCTGTAAAGCATCATGTACTAGTGTAGGTTTAGCAGTAAAAGCATCGCTAGCTTTGGAATACAAATTGAGAAATCGTATCCAAGACTTAAAGCGCGGGAGTTGATCACCAATTTCCGTAGAAATATTATAAAAATTGTTTTTAGCAAGTGAAAATTGGTGAGACATTTTAATTAAAATGTTTTTCCTTAACAAAATGTGAATTTTAATTTTAATTTTCGAAAAACAATTAATAATAAAAAAATATCAGTTATAGCCCTTTTAATTTCTTTTTATGAATATCAAAAATCACTTCAAGAAATCAAACTACGGGTTATAGATGATAATCACTGAGAGGCGAACAACAACAACCAATTAACAGAATCTGCAATATATCAGTGAAATCAGTGAAGTTATGTGTGTACACACCAGTGAAATCATGTGTAAATGACTGTGAAGTGGTGTGTGTATATACGTGTGTATATATAACGAGGTAGATAAACAGATACACAAACACACAAACTCAGATATAATCACTCAGATAATGGCAGTCAAAAATCGGGCATTAATTCGAGATCTGTATGAGTTTAGTCACAAAAATTACGAATCAGTGGTTGTAAGTCGAAATCGCCTGTATATGTGTATGCGACTGTAAAAGATGAATTAGGTAAAAATGAAATGAAATCATCGAGTTAGAGGAGTATATATAGGCATGAAAGTGAAATGACAAAATTAACCCTGTTAAAAAGAGTGAAAACACTAAGTACATACAGGGAGAACTAAGTCGAAGTCTATCTCGAAGTCTAAGTCAAAGTCTATCTCGAAGTCTATCTCGAACATTTTAAGACGAACTTCGAGATGAAGTTCGAGATAGATGTTAACTCGAAAACACATGCTAATTCGAACAATTACCACTTAAGCAGCAAAACCCACAAACAGTACTAGGGAAACCTATCTCGAAATTCAAGTGGAAATTCGAGATAAGTTTCGAGTTAGGAGTTAACTCGAAAAATCCCCTTAACCAACTGAGAACTCTATCTCGAACATCAAGTCGAAATTCGAAATAAATTTCGAGATAGAGATTAACTCGAAGTTATTAACCAATTCGAAGTTGTTCTCTCAGATCTATTCAAAAATATTCCCTTGTAAGATAGATTTTATCTTGAATATTTTGAAGAAATAAATAGGCACACTGGTAACTCGAATTCGAACCCTAAGTCGAATTTCGAGATAAATTTCGAGATAGAGGCTAACTCGAAATTCTTCCCAGACTTAGAATTTTCAAAACTTCACTCTGGAAGCTCAAATCGAAATTCAACTAGAATTTCAAGATGAGTTTCGAGATAGTGACTAACTCGAAATTTTGAAGATACTTAGAATAATTTGACAATTTTTCTTGAAAAACTCAACAATTAATTTTGCCAAATTAATATAAATATCAATTCAAGGATTTTAATATATGACATAATTAAAACATTCCTTGATAATTCTAAGGCCTCTAATTACATGAAAAACACAGGCAAATTCATCTAAAAATCATGCAAAATTTAGAATATTATGAATTTAACTCCCCCTATGATCATGCAATCTAACAAGCATAAATTCAAAGATTTGTGCTATAAAAGACACTTAAAACACAATGAATTCATGTAAAATGACACTATATGCAACCTATAACAATCATTAATTAGGCATTTTAAAGTCTAAGCACATAATGATTAAATAGCTTGCATATACAAACATAAAAATGGATTTTACAGATAGAAAGCTTTACTAACTTGTGTTAAGCATTCCCAATTCACCAACCAACCTATTGAATGTTACTTCATCAAGAGGTTTGGTGAATATATCTGCAATTTGTTGCATTGTGGGCACAAAATGTAGCTCCACAGTCCCCTCCTCGACATGTTCTCTTATGAAGTGATACCTGATGTCGATGTGCTTGGTTCTTGAGTGATCTACAGGATTGTTGGTTATGGCAATGGCACTTGTGTTGTCACACATAATTGGAATTTTCTTGTGCTCCATGCCATAATCCTTCAATTGGTTCCTCATCCACAGTATTTGAGCTACACAGCTTCCAGCAGCAATGTACTCAGCTTCAGCAGTAGAAGTAGATACTGTATGTTGCTTTTTACTTTGCCAGGACACCAATCTTCTGCCAAGAAATTGACAAGCACCAGATGTGCTTTTCCTATCAATCCTGCAACCTGCATAATCTGAATCCGTATAGCCAATTAGATTAAAACCTGTATCTCTTGGGTACCAAATCCCTAGATTTGGTGTGCCCTTGAGATACCTAAAAATTCTCTTGACGGCTATGAGATGTGATTCTCTAGGATCCGCTTGGAATCTTGCACATAAACAAGTCGCAAACATTATATCAGGTCTACTTGCAGTTAAATAGAGAAGTGAGCCAATCATACCTCGATAGCTTGTGATGTCAACTGGTTTACCTGTTTTGTCTTCATCAAGCTTCGTGGCTGTTGCCATGGGAGTCTTAGCTGCTGATGCATCTTCTAGATTATACTTCTTGAGTAAATCTCTGACGTACTTGGATTGACAGATAAAGATACCATCTTTTCTCTGACTGATCTGTAATCCAAGGAAGAAGGACAGCTCTCCCATCATGCTCATCTCGTATTTGTCTTGCATTAGCTTAGCAAATTTCTCGCACAAGCGCTCATTCGATGACCCGAAGATAATATCGTCCACATACACTTGAACAAGTATTAAATCATTCTTCACATTCTTATAGAACAATGTTTTGTCAATTACTCCCCTAGTAAAACCACTTTCAATTAAGAATACGGATAGGGTTTCATACCAACATCTTGGGGATTGCCTGAGGCCATAGACAGATTTGAAGAGAAGATACACAAAATCTACAAGTTCTGGATCAATGAAGCCAGGCGGCTGTTCCAGATACACTTCTTCTTCTAACTCTCCGTTCAGGAAGGCACTTTTCACATCCATCTGAAAAACCTTGAAGTTCTTGTGTGCTGCAAATGCCAAGAACATCCTGACCGCCTCAAGTCTTGCAACCGGTGCATAGGTCTCATCATAATCAATTCCTTCTCGCTGAGAATAACCTTTTGCAACCAAACGAGCCTTGTTTCGAGTTACAAGTCCGTTTTCATCCATTTTATTTTTGAATACCCACCTTGCTCCAATTACTGATTTGTTCTTTGGTCGGGGTACCAGTTTCCAAACTTTCTGCCTTTCAAACTGATTGAGTTCCTCTTGCATTGCAATCACCCAATCAGCATCACCAAGAGCTTCTTCTATTTCTTTAGGTTCAAGCTTGGATAAGAACCCAGAATATAAGCAAATATTAGCCAGGTCAGCTCTTGCATTTCTTCTAGTAGACACACCAGCATCTGGATCACCAATAATTAATTCAAACGGATGGTCTCTATTCCATACCCGTTCTCTTGGAAATTGTCTTAATGATTCATCATGACTTTCTGAGTTGTGGTGCTGACTACTTTGATTACTTTCACTAACTCCCCCTGAGTTAGTGCCAGCTCCTACAGAACTAGAGTCAACTCGACTCGAGCCTTGAACAGTAGTTCTTGAGCTGCTATTTACTCCCCTTGAGTTGTTGCCAGTTCGTACTGAAGAAGTCTCTCCTGATCTTGTAGGATTAGCTTGTTCACTAGACTCAGGTTCTTCACGTACACTTGGAACATTTAATGGGACAACCAACTCAGGTTCATCTTCAAGTTCTTCTATGTCCAGATTCTGAAATTTTAGGGACTCAGGTTCACTAGAATCTCTTGAAATTGATGAGAGTTTGGTATCGTCAAATCTGACGTTGTAGCTTTCAGTAACTTTTCGATCATTTACTAAGAACACCCTATAAGCTGCTACCACATCTGTGGAGTAACCAACAAAGATTCCTTCACGAGCTTTTGCTGCAAACTTGCCTAGATTTTCATCATCTATAAGTACATAGCATTTTGCTCCAAAGACATGAAAGTATTTGATTGTTGGTCTTCTGCCGTTCATTAGCTCACATGGTGTCTTTTCTTTATCTTTTATAATCAAGGATCGATTTTGAGTGTAACACACGGTACTCACTGCTTCTGCCCAGAAATACAGAGGAAGTTTCGAATCACACAACAAAGTTCTTGCTGCTTCAACCAATGTTCTATTCTTCCTTTCAACTACTCCATTTTGTTGTGGAGTTCTCGGGGCTGAATACTGACGACGTATTCCCTTAGATAAACAGAAGTCATTCAGCACTGCGTTTTTGAATTCAGTGCCATTGTCTGATCTAATCGTCTTCACAGTAAGTGTTGAAACATTCTCAATTTGAGTGATGTGATCAATGATTAGGAAAGGTACTTCGTCTTTCGTCATTGCGAACAATACCCATGTATACTTGGAGAAGTCATCCACGATTACCAATGCATATCTTTTCCTAGACAAAGATAGGACATTCACTGGGCCGAACAAATCCATATGAAGAAGTTGCAGAGGCTCAGTAATACTAGAAATTTCTTTGCTTTTATGCGATGCTCGTTTCGACTTTCCCATTTCACAGGCTTCACAGAGTCCTTTCGGAGCGAACTCCATTTGAGGTAGATCTCTCACCAATTCTCGCCTCGCGAGAGCATTCATCGTTTTGAAGTTTAAGTGAGATAACTTTTTGTGCCATAACCAGCTTTCATCATCAGAAGCTTTGCTGTAGAAACAGGTGACTTCATTCTGATTTGCTGAATCCATGTCTGCAACAAAAAGATCTGCCTTTCGAACTCCTCTCAAAGCCAGTGAGCCTTCCTTGATGTGAGTGATTGATACACCTTTCTTGTTGAAGACAATTTCGTAACCTTTGTCACAGAATTGACTGATACTCAACAAATTATGCTTTAATCCCTCAACATAGGAAATATCTTCAATGATGACATTGCCAGTTTTCAGTTTGCCATATCCCTTTGTCACACCTATGCTGTCATCTCCAAAGGTAACATAAGGGCCAGCTTTCATAACCAACTCTGTAAGCAGGGACTTGTTTCCAGTCATAGGCCTCGATGCTCCACTGTCTAGCACCCATATAACTTTATTTCTATTTTGCTTAATGCCCTGCAATGACAGGTTGATTAGACTTTCTTCGGAACCCAACTTTGATTGGGCCCGGCTTTTCGATAAGATTTAGAATCAACAGATTTAACAACATGAGATGCACTTTTCTTAACATTACTAGAGCTTTCGACTTTCTCCTTTCCTTTCTCAGACTTGACATATTTATCAGTCCTAGGAGAAGGTTTGTCACTCCTAACTTTAGGAGGACTGACAGTCTTAGCTCTCACATGCTTTTTCTTGATGTTTGAACTAGCAGCAGTATTTAAGCATGACTGGCTAGATGCATTCATTAAATTCACAAAAGTTTGCATGACATTAAAAGTGCATGGCATACAATTAGGTTGACCACACTGTGCATGGTTCGGATGCAGATTATTCATTGTATGTGTGACAGGCATGGCATGTGCAGCAGGAACATTTATGATAGCTTTACATGCATAAGAAAGATGTTCAGTAGATTTGCAGTGATAACATGCTTTCTTTATTCGTTCAGCCTTAACCTCTTTTATGCCTTTCTTCCCTTGTTGTTTAACAGCCTTAGCTCCTAATCCTAGTCTAGATTCATCACTAGGGAAATTGATTTTAACTTGTTTGATAGGAGTTATAGGTTGTGCTTTCTGGCGATCTTCCATCTCAATCTCATATCTAGCTATCAATTCAGTCTCTTCTTCTTCTATTCTAGGAACAAGGTGTTTGTAGATGGGTTTGACAGAAGATTTAAAAATGCTAGGAATTTCATTTTTAAGGTCACTGGAACTAGAGTCGATAGGTCTCTTCCCTTCTTTCTTAGAAAGGTTAGAATAATCAAGTCCTACACCTACTCCAGTTATCTTCTTAAATACGTCATTATCTACATACACTTTACTAGCAGCTAGTTTGTAAGCTTCACATTTAGTTTCTAACTCAGCTAGTTTGTTCCTAAGACATGATTCTATTTCTTCCTTAAGGACGAGCTTGTGTTCCAAAGATTTAATAAAATCTCTTAGGGAAGTATCTACAGTGCAAGCAGCCTCTAACTCTTCCACTTTTGCCTCAAGCATTCTGCTTTTGGCGACAAGTGTTTTCTGTTCCTTTTGATAAGTGTCTAGGCTTTTACACAACATGTAGATCTCTTCGCTAAGAGCCCCGTTCTGTTCCTTATAATCATCAATAGACATTTCTACTTTAAGGGTTAGAACTGGTACCTCTGGTTCCTCTGATGTCTCAGCCATAAACGCAAAGTTTGCTACATGAGTAACATCTTCCTCATCTGAATCATCCCAAGCTCTTCCTTCTGTTACTACTAAAGCTCTTTTACCATGTTTTTCTTTCACCAGCGATTCATACTTGCTTTTGAGGGCTTCAAATGTCTCTTTTGGATAAGTCTGTTTAGGCTTTTTGCAGTCTGAGGCAAAATGTCCAGGTTCACCACAATTATAGCAATTGAACTTCATTTTGAAATCCAACGGAGATTTGTAGCTGGTACTCTTGCCTTTGCTTTTGTAGCCTGACGAACTACCACGACCCTTAGCAGCCCGATAGTAAGATGAAGAATTTCTCTGTGGTCGGTTGCTCTTTCTAAATCTCATGTTGCTGAACTTCCTTGCCATGTATGCCACGACACTATCGTCCATGTTGTCCAGCTCTTCTTGGGTGAAGTAGTCATCATCACTGTTAGATGCGCACTCGTCATCATTATCAACTTGATGTGTTGCAAGTGATGATTTAGGCTTTGCTGCAACCATTGCCTTCTTAGACTCTTCCTCATCAGCAACTAATCCTGATGCAGTTTCTTTTCCTTTTGAATCATTGTCCCATGCTTGATCTTGAAGTGTCTCCAGCTCATAGGTCTTTAGAATTCCATAATATTCTTCCAGAGAAGTTGTATGCAAATCTCTGGTTTCTCTGATTGCGTAGACCCTATGTTCAATGCTCTTTGGCTGGTTCCTCAGATATCTCGTATTAGTTTCAACCATGGGGAGAGTTACACCTCTCAGATTCAAATCTAATACCAACTGACTGAATCTTAGATAGACGTCTGTTATGCCTTCTCCTTTTCTTATTCTGAAGGTGTCATACTCCATCTTGAGTATAAGTGTCTTGTTGCTTCTAACCTCTGCAGATCCTTCCATGACAACTTCTATCTTGTCCCAAATCTTCTTTGCTGTATTCAAACCTTTGACTATGTTGAACATTTCATGATCAAGGGATTCCATCAAGGTTTGTCTTACAGAAGTATCATAAGCTATTTGCTCCTTGTCAGCATCCGTAAAGTCCGCTGCCTTTTTAGGCTCAGACCGAGCAGGTATAACCTCCTCTCCTTCCGTACGCTCAGGAATAGCTTTCATTGGAACAAATTTACCCTTTTCAAGGACTTCCAGATATTCAGGATTAATTGTCTCTAAGTAAAGTCTCATTCTGAAAACCCATTCTTCATAGTGATCTCGGTTGAACATTGGGATCTTGAAAGAATTTTTAGGAGCCATTTCAAATCTGGTCACTAAAAGTTTCTAAGTACCCAAGACTAGGCTATGTAGAATATCTATGTAGAACTTTTGCCTAAGTCGAAATTTCT
Source organism: Kitagawia praeruptora (assembly GCA_037693485.1). Lineage (NCBI taxonomy): Eukaryota > Viridiplantae > Streptophyta > Magnoliopsida > Apiales > Apiaceae > Kitagawia > Kitagawia praeruptora. The sequence continues at coordinate 93,296,435 of CM075347.1, read as the reverse complement.
CTAAGTCGAAATTTTGCTCAAGTCGAAATTCACCAAGTAGAAATTGTCCAAGTCGAAATTCTATGTAGAAAATCTCAAGTAGAAATTCTATGTAGAACTTTTGTCCTTAGAATAAATTTTCTGCAGATTTCTTTAATATTGAATAAACAATATTATCACTTTAACACCTTTTTGACTTTTGATACTTTACTTCACCGAAAGCAACTAACCCACTTGCTAGGTACTGAATATGTCTTGTACACTTTCGGCCAAGGAATAATTATCAAATCAAAAGTACAAAAACACCTTTTTGACTATCTTATTTGTTTGAAAAAAGGAGATCAAAAAGTTGTTGGGTTGTCTTCTTTGATAAGAACAGATGATGAACACTCAAGAACACCAAATATCAATGAACCCAGATTAATTCACAAAAATTAATTAAAATACACCCAAGCTAAATAATCACACCTGGAGTATTTAAATAATTTTTCCGGATGAGTTTTCACTACCAACGAATTAAAGCACACTTTTCGAGAAAATGAAAAGTAGATCTAGAAAATGAAAACTCACGATTCTTCTACCAAACACAAGGATCTATGTTTTGTATGTTAAACATCCTCTCTAATACCAATTGTTAGGTCCAAATGTGTTGTAGAGGGGGGGTGAATACAACTTTTCGAATATGAGAAGCAATAAATACGATGCAATAAATGAACACGCAGATTCAAGGAATATATTTCTTATATATAACTTGAAAAGGTTGCTACAACATTCATTACAAAGTATAACAGAAGTTCAGAGAGAAGTGAATGATTCTAAGCTCTGTGAATGTACTCTCTCTCTTTTTCTTGTGTTTTCTCAATATTGCTCACTAACTTAAAACATTACACAAGTGCTTCTATTTATACTACATGTAATCTATGTCCTGTAGTCTTCAAAGACTAAGATATACGTGGCCCAATGATGTCCACATAAATCTTGCCTTATCTTGAAAGCTTGGAAATCTGCCAATCAGAAGATGCCATGTGTCATGTTGAAGCTGCACTCTAAGTAGAACTTCTACTTGAGAATTTCTACTTAGCCATCTCGAAATTTCTAAGTAGAACTTCTACTTGAGAATTTCTACTTAGCCATCCAGAACATTTAGTACTTAGAAAATATTCTGGTCTTCAACTTGAAACTTCAATGCACATCTTGAACTTGTGATATCTTCATGTCTTCTTTATTCTTCACCAAGCTCTTGAACATGGGTTTTTATTACTGACATAAACTTGCTATCAATGTCCTGACACTTGATGCACTGGTCTGGTTCATAAGTGACTAGTCTTGATAGTGTTTCTGCTTCTTGAATAAATTACCATACTCACTTAGTAACTTGGCTTTCCAATATTCGCTTTCCTTCTTGTTCACTTGAAATCAATTGGTCTTGTTGATACTGATAGTTATGATCTTGATTCTCGATTTCTCAAATCACTGAGGCCTGAACAACTTTGACTTGAACTTCTCTCAATGATTTCTTCTTGGCTTGATCATAGTTAACATGTTCAATTGTATCAATTACCTTGTCTTCATTTAGTGTTGATTTCTTGTGACTTCTTGTTCTTGATTGTCTTCTGGTTAAGTATCTTTTCTTTTAATTGAGTTACATTAGTTATAGTGTTACAAGTTTATACACTCTGCCTTTCACAGCTCACTAGATGTATCCTCTCAACAGGGTGCATCTATAGAATCAAGCATCCTCCCCAATGCACCTCCTTGTATTGAGTCAGCACATGGGAGTGATAAGGCTGGCACTACACTGAGTGAAGAGCACATCACACTTGAAACTCCCTCTATCTCTCAGGGGGAGTTGCCAAAATCTACTCTACAACACACTTCTCTTCCAGAATCTAACACTGAAATTTCTTTGGAACCTGCAACTCAGGCACCTGAGATGCAAGGCATTGATCATCAAGAATTCTCTTCTCTTGATGAGCCAATAATTTCAAGTGACTTAGTGCATGACACTTTGCTCACCACCCAGGACCCACATTTAGATGATGAGGGAATGCATGCTGGGGCATATCCTAATGACACCATCACAACCACAGAGGCTTCACTAGTTTTTACTAGAGACTCTGTGCCTGTGTCAACTACTGGTGTAACTCATCTCACTCCTGTGGAGACACCGGTAGTAGAGTCAATCCATCCGGTTACAGAAGTTGCATCTGTAACTGAGGAGTCTAGCTTGCCTAGCTCTAGCTCTGACTTTATGTCACAATGGCTGAAGCCTGTACAACATGACAGTGCTTCAGGATCAGGGTCTGTTCCACAAAAATTGACGGTTGAAGCACTTCAAAGCTTAATTGTGGATCAGATTCCTGAGTTTGTAAAAATAGCTCAGAACCTTGTCACCTCCAATATCCCTAATCCAGACTATGAGGCCATCCTACTATGCCATAGGGATGATGTGGAGATGCAGAAGGCCAAGATTATTGATGATGCTGAGAGAGATGGCAATGTAGATGCCTGGCTGCAAGGAAAGAATGATGTAACTCTCAGTGAAGCACTTCAATATCTTAGAGAAGAATACATCACTTCACTGGGCTCCAATGCAAAATCCCTGTCTCCTGGTGAAGTGTATGAAGCTGTCAATGATTCCTACAAGGGTTTCCTCAATGCTGCACACTATCTTGGCAAGGGAGTCAAAACTGAAGTCAACAGGGTGTGTGACAAGACAGCCACTTCAGTAGCAGAAGTCAAGAGGGCCTTTGATGCTAAATTTCCTCAACTAGACAGTGTGGTCAAAGATCTCAAACACTGCAACATCACCTGCACAAAGATGGACAATGGCCTAGCCCTCCTCAAAGATACAGTCACAGGCCTAGGAAGCAGATTTCAAAATCTATCTGACCAGACTACAGAGGCCAATGCCTTGCTGAGGACAATGTTCAAGAATCTTTATGGAGATAGGCTAGTGACTGAAGTCCCTGTGCATGAACTGTCTAAGTATGAAGTGAAGAGACTGCAGGATCAATCTTTGTCTGGTTTCAAGGCAAATGAGCTATTCACTAAGGTGGACACTCTTGAAAAGGAGGTGGCTACTCTCTCTAAGTCAAATGCTCACCTTACAGACATGGTTGCCCTTCTCCATGATCAGTTGGACACTCAAGCAACCACCACAGCTAATGTCCTTCTGCATCAGCAATCTATGTTGGCTGCAATGATGAAGCACATGGGTCTCCTTCTACCTGAAGAATCTTTCAACCCACAGGTGATTTCTACAGCCTCTGTGCATGACAACAAGCCTAAGGGGGAGAAAAGGTCTAGAAACTCAAATCCAAAGGGAGAGAAACCTAAGGAGAAGGGCATACAGATAAATGAGGGTGGTCATCACAGAGCACAATCTACAACCAATGTGCCAGGCAAAGGCAAATCCAAAGTTGATGAGCCTCCTACCTCACTGCCAGTTGTTACTCTACCAACTGTGCACATTACTACTCCTGGTGGTCAAAAGCAATCCATAACTACTACAGTGGTTGCAGGGAGTATGCCTTCTGACAAACTTCCATCCTCCATACCTGAGAGTGCCAAGCCTGTAGAAGTTAAAGTTGTTACTGAGGCCAAGCTACAAGAAGTTGCTAACTCAAATGTTTATCATGATAAAGCCTTCTTGGAGTTTCTGAAAGCCACAAGGGAACAGGTTGGTGACACTCAGTTCTATCTAAAGGAGTTGAAAGAGCAGATTGACTACATCACTGTCATCCCTAAGAAAGTCAATAATCTATGGTTCAAGGAGATAGTGATGATATCCAAATTAAAGATATGGCATCTAACATACAAGACTCTACAAGACCTAAAACACTCAGAGATAGATGCCATACTTGAGCTTATTGAGAAGAAGAATGAGAACAACAAAAGTCTGTTTGATGATTTGAGGAATGGCCAACCTTCAAAGCTACCAGAAGTGATCAAGAAGCCATGGACAATCATCTATCAGTCTGGCACCAGAATTGAAGACATCAAGCAATTGGTCATTCCCCTTGATCTCACTTCTCGAAATCACAGACTGGTCATTGCTATCATTGATCAACTACAGAAGAAGGTTGGAGCCAGAAATGCTGAAGAAATTGAAGCTCTGCACATTCTCAGATCTTTTATAGCAACTGGTGAACCTCCAGAGAGGGCTCAACCTAGGAGAAATAAGGATGATGATTCTGAAGACAAAAGTGATGGGAGGAGAAGACATCACAGGAGAGATAAGGGTGATGAAGACAAGAAGAAGAAGAAGAAGAAGGGTGACAAGGATAAGAAGAATGATGATGACCAAGGCAAAATCTATGAGAGGAAGATTGGAAAACAGCAAGCCATGAACATTACTAATGACACTCCTACCACAACACAAGGCTCAATGTCTAGGGTGGATGTCACTAGTAATGATTCATCAAAATCTACATCTCTGGCCTCTGCAAATGTTTTACTACCTCAAGAAGAGAAGGAGATTCAAGTCAAGAAACCATATGTGTGTTTCAAAAATCAAACTGCTAATGGAACACTACTATGGTCAGCCAACAAAGGTCAGAAGTTTCTGCCAAACAATCAAGTGAAAAAGTTTAAACTCAAGCATGCTGCTAGGAGAGTAAAGCCATCCAGGTCAAGGGCCCTAACAATCATTCCCGGATTGAAACCAGCCACTTGATGAAGACTTTGATGAAGAGCAACTGCAATTTCTAAGAGCTCAAAAGATATGCTATGCTGCAATTGTGGATGACCACCTTGAAATCAAGTACACTGATGGGAGAGAAATGAAATTCAAACAAGGGGGTTGTCAAAATTGGGGTAGATTGTATGAGATTGATGTGTAAAATTATGTCTAACCGCAAGCGCACAGTGTCTATTGCTAGTACAAATGGCAAGCGGGTCGAATCCACGAGGAGACAGGTTCTACTAATTCCTTTTCAGTTATCGCTAATTGTTTCAAGGGTCAAACGATTATTGAAGAATTATTAATTAAATAATTAAACTAGATTAACACTAATTAAACAGATGATAAACAAATTATTTAAAACCTAGGGCAATCAGGTCCACCATGCTTACAAAATTGGCTCTTAAGCTAAAGCAATCAATGTGATCCTATAACTAGAGTATGTTAATCTCTTTCAAGCATTAACACTCTCGAAACATTCAACACAATTAACCACTTTTAGTAATTCAATCAATCAGGTAATTAAAGTCAAGTTAATCTCTTCCAAGAATTAACGCTCTCAGAAATCCAATGATGCTTCCGCACTCAAATTCAATTCTGCTAATCGTATGTGTGCCTCTAGTAAGTAAATTTCTCGATCCATACCCCTATTTGCATATAATTAATCCATGATATTGGCCAATTACACAAATTAATGATTAAAACATATCAATCAGAATTAACCATAACCAATCAAACCACTATGAAAATCATGCCAATATTAGTGCAAACATGGCTTCCCTTTAAGCCCTAGAAATAACTACTCGCTAATAATTAAACAAGTAAAACAACTAGTAAAACAAGAAAACATAATTAAACTAATAAGAACAAAGAAAAGATTAAGAGAACAAAACCTTCAAACTTCAATGTTGTCACCCAAAAGAAGAGTCATGGTGTTTCTCTACATCTCCAACTAATAATACTAATCTACTCTAAACTATATTATCTGATCTAATATTACATCCCTTTTTCTCCCTTCTTTAAAATAATGCCCTAGATGTGTTTATATAGGCTATAAAAATCTTGCCCAATAAAAGTATTTAATACTCTAAATAAATTACAAGTAGGATTCCATAACTGAATAGGATTCCTTAATTAAAATTCGTCACTTCTTTTTCTCCTATGTTTCTGGGCTCTTCCAGTTGGATTTTGCTTACTGGACCACCTCTAAATTAAAGATAATTCTACAAGCTTCGCGTGGACAGTAAGATCGTCAAATTCTGACTTCTGGAACTCAAGATATGGCCCAAACAGTGTAGCACAGCCCGTGTAGCCCAATAATACGAATTTTCTCCTATTTTATCTCCAAAATAGCTCTTTTTGCTCCAAATCCTTCCAAGTCATGAATTCTTTATTTCCTACAATAAAACAATAAAATCTATTAAATAAAAATCCAAATCAATGCAAAACACAATAAATATGAGAATAAAATCATCTAGAATATATATATAAATATACTCTATCAAACATCCCCACACTAAGCATTTGCACGTCCTCGGGCAAATAAGTGAAATAAAAACTAAGTCCTAACAAACATCACTTTCGTAGATGACACGATTGCATTGAGCATATGCAACAAGCCGTTAAACCCCTAGGCAGCCCTAGTAGGACGAGTGTTGTCTCGTGAGGGTTTATAGTGAATGTACCCACAAAATTCATCCAACCATGCAAAAGATCAATGCTAACACAACACCACACACACAAGTCCTCTCATGCCACATCAACTTAAGAATCAAAGTAAACATACGATGTCTTGGTGTCGAAAGTGCAAGTATTCACGTAGTCTACTCAACCAACATGCAGAAGGTCATAAAAATTCATGTCAAGTGTAAAAATCGTTGGTAATCATGCTAAGCCCACAAGAAATACATCTTTAAGTCTAAACCCGGGATCTCCTATGCCAAAACAAGTAATAACTCACCTTTCACTCAAAAACGAATATTCACTCAAGAACAAGGTTAAGTGTATCACTCAATTCCAACAAAATCATAAACACAACTTGACACTCGCAATCAATCTCACTCTCAACACAACATACATCACTGATGACAATCAAAAGGTCTTTATTCGGGTTGTAGCGTGGGCTAGGGACCAGGTATGTCAAGTAAAGCTAAAACAGGTTACGTCAAAAGCTAGTACCCAACAATATAAATAATTCCATTCCCTTTCTATTAAAACAAATACTTCCCCACACTTAAGATTTTTCAATAACCCTTACATAATAACTTGACTAGTCGAATGAAGAAGGATCATACAAACATAAGAATGCTCTCAAATTTTTTTTTTTTCTATTTTTTTCTTTTTTTTTCTTTCTTTTGAGAGCTAAGGAATAAACACAATGATCCATAGATATTTTTATGAATTTTGACTAACAAGCATCAATCCAAAATCAATATTCCCCAAAAGTATGATCATCAATAACCCCCCCTTTTATGAACACCTTATTACTCCCTTAAGCACGATACTAGCCTTTGACAATTTAGGTTCAAATTCAATGTAAGGCCAATAGAATAAAAAGGATAATGGCAAGTAATGTAGTGTGTCACCAAAAGAATAGGATTTGGCTCAAAAGGTTAACTAATTGATCATGTTTAAAAGGTGTGGAAATATGGGAAATACGAGGTTATACCTAATTGCCTTTATCATCTTATCATCAAGTAATGTCATGCATTTCAAGAAAGATCTCAAGTAAGTGCTAGCAATGTAAACAACATGTGGACACTCAAGCAAACGAAAAATCATGCAAAAAATATGCATATAGGCTCAAAACTCACTTGGTGTGACAAAACATAATCAATCCCAGGTAACAAGACTCTCTGACGCACCTACTTGTACTCAAAGCATGTAAACCAAGTCATCTTGCACATATTCATGTCATTCTAATCACTTACAACATCCAATTAAGTCTACCAGCTTCAACTTGCTAGTGAAAGTGTGTGCACAAGGACAAAGCACGTCACTTCTCATACAAAAGCGTCAAGAACACAAGAATTCTACGCATGCATGGGTGTATCAAGCAAAATACAACAACTAATCAAATTGCATGGCTAGAATTATTTTTGGTATTTTTAATTTTTTAATTTTTTTTGGATTTTCTTTTTAAACAAGTAATACACTACGTTGAGAACACCTCCCCACACTTAAGCGGTTCATTGTCCCCAATGAACTAATGAACAAGATACAAAACTACAACTAAAAACAAAATAAAATTACACTAAAAAGAAAAGAAAGAAAACTCCCCTGGAATCCCGTTCCTGCAAGACGTCTTACATATCCTTCCCCATCTTGTCCAACATGCTTGTTCAGCTAAAATCCCCTTTCCTTAGCAATTAGCCTCACATCAACCGATTAAATTTAACCTCCACCGTCGAAAACGAAAATTTCCCAACATTAGCACTATCTCTCCCATGCTTACGAGTCAAAAGAATCAATACCCAACTCACAAGAAGCTCCACAAAAAATTACCAAGCAATATCACACCAAAAATACCCCAATATATCAAGAATAATATAAATCCCAATTTACAAGAACACAAATTCGTAATCAAAATAAAATTTGAGAGAAGAAATAAACTCACTACGAATTGAAGAGGTGACCTTGCAATTAATTCCTCTTTAGAATTGAATTTTTGGAGATTTAAATAAAATAGAAGAGGAATTGGATTTGTATGGATAGGTGTGTATATATATAAGATTATGGATAGGATGTAAATAAAAATTTAGAGTGTAGGAGAGATTTGGAGAGGTTTAGAATTGATGTAGGATAGATATATGAATTAGTAATCAAAGAAATTTGAGTTAGGATTGAATTTGGGGTTGAATTTATGAGGAAAAACACAATTTTTCGGAAAAAATTTCTGGGCAGAGGGGGTATAACGCATGTACAGTAGGCGTTACAGGGCTTCCGGCGCGGTACAGCGCTGTTGCGTAGATCGGAATGGCGTGTTGGCGCCTCTGGCGCTGATTGGCGCCTGATGCGCAGTGGTCTTCTGCGTTACTGTGGCGCTCCTGGGCGCTGATGGCGCCTGATGCGCTGGCGCATTCTGATATTCTCTTTTTTTTTTTTTTTTTTTGCACAGAATTTTTTTTTTCCTATACTAATACATGGGTTGCCTCCCACGAAGCGCTTCTTTAGAGTCATTAGCTTGACCTCCTTAAAAATACTCCGGTAAAGGCGTAATATCCACTTTCTCGATCATAAACTTGCCACCACAAAAAGTATCAAGAGTGTTAGTGATTGTTTTTATCTCCCTTGACATAAGGTGGAGGTTCTGGTGGTGGCTTTTCTTCACTCCTCACTTTCACTGGAGTCATTCGGACATCTTGGCTTATCACATCATTGGCTAATAAGACACTTCCATCTTCTCCCTCTTCTCGAGCTTGAAACGTATGAGCCACTTTGTATGGATCCTCAACCAGAATTTGAGAAATATCATCTTGGATAATATTTGGTATCACATCAACCTTGAAATAAGTGTTCTTGAGCAAAGAAGCCTTGTAAGTAGAGGCTAGACCGAGAGCAAATTTATCAATACATGGTAGCTTAGGCACAGGTTGTGGAAGAGAAACAACAACCATCTCTGTATTGCTTTCCTTTGTAGCCTCATCACTAGTCACATTGTCCTTGGTAGCAGCAACATCATTGATCTCATCATCGGTGGCATGCTCCTTTTCTTTATCAATGGCCTCATCATCAACATACATGGAGAAACTATCATATTCCTGATCGCTTATGAGATTGATAGCAATCAGGTCCTCTTCGGATCAGATAGATGATGATGGTAAATAGTCGAGTTGCACTGTAGTAGAAGAGTTAGCCAACTGTGCAATTTGAGATTCAATCGCCAAACTTTGAGTTTCTAATTCTTCAAAACTCTTTAGCAGTTTATTCAAGATATCCCACATCTCATTTGTTTGATCAGCTTGTACATCTACACTGGGTTGAGAAACATGTAGATCTTCTTGTAGAGAAGGATATTGATATTCTTGCTGTGGCGGCTGCTCATATGACAAATAATATTGTTGCTCAAACTGTTGCTGACTATGATATGAAAAATTTTGAGCACCATTGTCCTGGTAGTAGAAATCTGGTTGATTCACGTATTCTTGATCAAAAGTGTTTGAATACTGATTGTACCTGTTGTGCCCAAAATCCGCCTTGGACTTGATTTTAGGCCCACTAAGGTTATGGACTCGAAACAGGTGGATATGGAAGGATAGATGGAGCTAAGGGGTAAGTATGGTAATGTAGTATGCCTTATAAATAGACTGGAGGACAGGATTCTGGCATCTAGTTTGAGGTATGTTCATGCAGGGATGCATGCATATGAACCCCGGATAAGGGTGAAACTGTGTGAAGGCCATGCAGGGGTTCGCCTGGGTAGCAGATGGTCAGGTTGGGGGTACGCGCATGAACCCCAAAGGTTTCCAGAAAATAAACCAGCGGGCTCATAATCGCCTATATTATAGGAGATTGGATAATGCACGTCGTATCATCCCTCAGGATATCTCCTAAACAATAGGAACGGCATAACAGTCACAATTATCAAGGATTAACATCATATATATATGGAATATATATATATGCGTGTATGTATCGATATACCACAGGAAAAACGGGAATTATCAGAAGGCTAACAAACTGGATAATCAGGTGGATGGTGATAAAGGATCATGGCAGGTTGGTTAGAGAGGATGAGGCTTATCATATCGTGGGAATTATCAAAGAACTACATGGGACTTGATCCCTTATAAATATGAGGGTATGTAGGCCATTTGCAGGGGTTAGACACACATACACACCTCTAACACTTGCTCCTAGCTGTGAATATTGGATTGAATAGGTCATATTCGATCATCATAGCCTGGAGTACCTTGCAAATTCAGTCCATAAAATCATTATCCTTCCATTCGAATTAGGGTTTATGAAACTAGGGTTTGTGGCTTGTATTTCGGTTTATTTAAATTGTTATTCTCGGATTATTCCTGGATTATTCTTGTTAAATTCTTATTGAAGTGTTGTACCAATTTTCCCTCACAACATTTGTGGCGCTAGAAGGAGGGGAGGTTTTATCTCTTGAGGGAAGAGATGTCTCGGAAATCTGGTGATGATCGTACACCGGAGGTTGGACGAAGCGATGAGGACAGGGAACATGATGGTGAAGTCACGAACAAGGAACTTAGAGAAAAGTTGAGGAAGATGGAGAAGAAAGTCGTTTCTTTAAAAAAGAAATCTGAAAAGCTGAAGAAATGGAAGCAAGAACAGGGTTCCAGGGATCGAAAGGCGAAGAAAAAGGTGGTTACGCCAGTTCGGTTAGATTTCGACAGTGATGAGGAGGGGTCGGAAAAAGAGGCCTCACAGAAAGGATTTTCTGATGTGGAGACTGACCAGACAGATCCAGACTGGAATGAAGGAGAAGAGGAGGTACGACAGTCACAGGGTTCACCCGCCCGTAGCCTGAGTGTCTTCGACAGATTGGGCAATAAGATGGACGTCAAAGATTTACGTCACAAACTTAATGGGAAGAAGGAAAGACAGAACAGGAAAGCCCCAGAGGCGAAGTCACAAGGATCTCATAGCTACAGAAGGGATAAATCCGTTTCCAGGTCTGGTAGACAATCTAAAGGGGGTAATGATGAGCGAAGCTGCAGTTCCCGACATAACCCCAATTACAGTGGTGACGGCCTGGGTTTAGCTGAGGATTCTTGCAGTGATGACAACCAGTTCACCGATGAGGAGAATGAGCACTACAAAGTAAAGGATCTGCGTGAGGCACTAAAGAAGCTGAAGATGGAAAAACAGTCGCTAGAAGGCTTAACAGTGGCTTCACCCTTTACTAAGAAAGTGAGGGATTCGCCACTCCCACCAAAATACAGGGGGGTGGGAGACCTAAAGTTCAGTGGAACCACTGATCCAGTAGAATATCTCAGCCGATTTGATACGGAAATGGAAGTATATCAGGTGAAAGACCTAACGAAGTGTCGCTTATTGGCTGCTACGCTAAGAGACAATGCTCATCAATGGTTCAAGAGGCTACGTCCAAATTCTATCCAATCTTGGAGGCAAATGAGTGAAATGTTCGTGACCCAATTTCGGGCTTCGGTTGCATTCGCACCCCCAGCCAACACTCTGGCGAACATCAAGCAGGAAAGGAATGAGACCCTCACTGAATATTTCAAGCGGTTTAATGCAGAGGTTCCTAAGGTGAGGAAGACCACAGATGAAACCTATAAGAATTTCTTGATTGCGGGCGTACGCCCAGGTACTGATTTCTGGAAGGAGCTACAAGGGGCGGAGCCCAAAACTTTGGCAGACTTTTACGCCAAAGCAGAAACTCACAAGGTGGTTGAAGAGTCACTGGCTAAACTTGAGAAAAGTCGAAGTTCAAGGGAATGGAGCAGGAGCAAGAGGCGTAGGTCATATAGCCCAAAAGATAGGGGGTACCACAAACGAACCTCCTATGGTGGAAGCTCCTCTACCAGAAACACCCATCGTGATGAAAAGACAGCTCCTATAACGGTGAATGCAACCAATACGGGAAGGACAGTAAATTACAAATATCCCACTAGGAAGGACTCTCAGGGTTCGGGCAGGTATACCGAGTACACCCCGCTCACGGCTTCCATTGAACAGGTGTATGAAGTTGGGAACAAGGCAGGAATGTTTAGGAAGCCAGTAAGAAATGGACCTCCAGGGAATAAAAATGAAGGACGGTATTGTGCTTTTCACGATGCCAATGGACATGAAACGGCGGAATGTCGTCATTTGAAGGACCACATTGAAGACCTTATAAGAAGGGGTTATCTCACCGAGTTCGTAGCTCCGGAAGCCAAAGGAGACAAGAATGACAGAATTCACAAAGAAACTGAAAAGGTGAATCCTGAACGCCTTACAAGAGCCAACAGTATCCGCACTATAATTGGTGGACCGTATATCGGGGGTACCAGCAGGAATGCCCAGAAAAATTATGCCCGGGAAGCAAGGGGCGTACCCCTCACGAATGTGTATAACCTGTCTGAAAGGCCACCCAAGCTTTTTAAGGGTGAGACAGTCGACATAACGTTCACCGAAGAGGATGCCAGGCACGTTCACCACCCCCATAACGATGCTTTGGTAATTAAAGCTGCGATCGGAGGCTTGAACGTACACCGAGTGCTGGTGGATAACGGAAGCTCGGTAAACATTTTGGCATATAGCACTTACCAGAAAATGGGGTTACTTGACAAAGAAATGGCTCCTTCTTACAATGAATTGTACGGATTTACCGGCAACCCTGTACAAATTGTGGGGCGAGTGAAACTCCCTCTCACTTTGGGGGAGGAACCCCGGTCAGCTACACAAGTGGTGGAATTCATGGTGGTAAATGAAGACATCTCCTATAATGGGATACTCGGAAGGCCGATGTTAAAGGAAATGCGGGTAGTGACATCCATTTATCATCTGTCAATGAAATTCCCAACTCCCGGAGGAATTGGGTGTGTTCAGGGATGTCAATCAGATTCAAGGGAGTGCTATAGTAAAGCCCTGCATACAGCTGAACAAGCTTGCAAACATCTGTTGTTGGTGGATGGGGGTACCTCGGAACAATGCTATCGTTACTTGGACCCCGGCACAGGGAGGGGAGATGAATCTTTGCGTCGAAAGGAAGCAAGACAAGAAAGAGACATGTGTAATGTTATTATGATTGTACAACACCCAGGCGAGGAGCCCTATACGGATGTTGCACCTTTTCAGGGGGTAGGTACCCCTAACGGGATACTAATGTTGGAAGCCCCGAAATTTCAAAATTCCAAAACTGAAGAGCCACTGATTGAGGGTATAGTGGAAGAAGTGCATGACAGTGATTTTGAAAGTGTGGATAATGGAGACGATCTGAAGGAATCAATGAAGGCCGATGGTCAGGTGGCGGAACCCCACCAGGGTGCAGAACAGGTGAACCCAGTGGAAATTGACCTTGACCCCCGAATGCCCGAAGCCAAGGAAAAGACTGGGGCAGCTGAAGACACTCTATCTATCTTGGTGGATGCAGCTGATCCTACTAAGGAGTTGAAGATTGGCAAACAGTTGAAACCTGAAGTCCAGGAAGCACTGGTGGTATTTCTAAGAAACAACTTAGACGTATTTGCATGGAGCCATGAGGACATGGTGGGAATAGATTCGAGGGTGATGTGTCACCGTTTGAACATTGATCCAGACATGAAGGCCGTAAGGTAGAAAAGGAGAGCAATAAGTGGGGAAAGGGCCGTCGCCCTGAAAGAAGAGGTAGACAGACTGTTGAAGGCCAAGCTAGTAAAGGAATCATTCTACCCCATGTGGTTGGCAAACCCGGTCTTGGTAAAGAAGCCCAATGGCAAATGGCGTACGTGCGTTGATTTCACTGACTTGAATAAAGCATGTCCCAAGGACAGCTTTCCGCTTCCGCGTATTGATCAACTAGTCGATGCTACGGCTGGTCATGCCTTGCTAAGTTTCATGGATGCGTATTCAGGTTACAATCAAATTCCGATGTATGAACCCGACCAAGAACATACTTCCTTTATCACAGATAGAGGACTCTACTGCTATATCGGGATGCCTTTCGGGCTGTTGAACGCTGGAGCAACCTACCAAAGGCTGGTCAACAAGATGTTTAAGGACCAGATTGGAAAAACTATGGAAGTATACGTGGACGATATGCTGGTAAAATCCAAGGTAGCAGGCGACCATGTTGCCCACCTCACTGAAATGTTTGGCATCCTGAGGAAATATAGGATGAAGTTGAACCCCCAAAAGTGTGTGTTTGGGGTAGAATCTGGAAAATTCTTGGGTTTCATTGTCAATCATCGAGGAATCGAAGCCAATCCGGCCAAAATAAAAGCACTAGTCGAAATGAGATCCCCCCGAAGTGTGAAGGAAGTTCAAAGCCTTACCGGACGGGTGGCAGCCTTGAACAGGTTTATCTCCAAGTCCTCGGACAGATGTCGAGAATTCTTTGCAGCTATCAAGAAGAGAAAAGGCTTTGAGTGGACGCCTGAATGTGAAGCTGCCTTCACCAAATTGAAGGAACAATTAGGAAGCCCCCCATTGCTGGCAAAGCCGAAAGAGGGTGAAACCCTGATTTTGTATTTGGCGGTTTCTGAGCACTCTATTAGTTCTGTTTTGGTTCGTGAGGAAGATCAAACCCAGTACCCTGTGTATTATGTGAGTAAGAGGCTTCTGGATGCTGAAACTAGATATGCAAACATGGAGAAGCTAGCCTACGCGTTGATTCTGACATCAAGAAAGTTAAGGCCATACTTTCAGGCGCACACGATAGAGGTACGAACCTCATTCCCACTGAGGCAGGTCCTGCACAAACCTGAAGCCTCAGGTAGGTTGATGAAATGGGCTGTGGAGTTAGGCCAATTTGATGTTGAATTCAAGCCAAGAACAGCTATCAAGGGACAGGCACTTGCTGATTTCTTATTGGAATTCCCACCATCCTTTGAGGTGGAAACTAAGGAAACCGTGAGGGAACCTCTGGAGAGGGAAGCCCCGACAGAAAATTGCGCACCATGGTGGACCCTCTATGTGGATGGAGCCGTGAATGGAAATGGGGCAGGTGCTGGTATAGTCCTAATAAGCCCCGAAGGCCACAAGCTGCAGAGCTCAATTCATTTCACATTCAAGGCTACAAACAACGATGCTGAATATGAAGCCCTGATTGCGGGGCTGAAGCTGGCACTTGAAATGAAAGTGATAAATATGACTGTGTTTAGTGACTCCATGTTGGTAGTGGGACACATCAGAAGTAACTTTCAAGCTAGGGGTCCACGCACTGATCTATACATGAGGTACGCTCAAGAGCTGATGAGCAAGTTTGGAGAAATCAATCTGGTGCAAATTCCAAGGACGGAAAACTCAAGTGCAGATGCCTTAGCAAAAATGGGTTCTAATAGGGAAGCAACTATGCTAGGGGTGATACCGTTGGAAATACAACAACAACCTAGCATTCCAAGGATCGATTGTATGGATGTCGAGGTTCAAGTAGAGGACACATGGATCACTCCCATCTTGAAGTACATAACAAAAGGGGTTCTGCCAGCTGAAAAGGATGAAGCCCGGAGAATGAAGTATAAGGCTACGTGTTACGCCTTATACGATGGAAAGCTGTACAAGAGAGGCTTCAACAAACCACTTCTACGATGTATAGCAGGCAGTGAATGTGAATATATTATGAGGGAGGTGCATGAAGGCATATGTGGAAACCATTCTGGAGGAACCTCGTTGGCCCATAAGATACTTCGACAGGGGTACTACTGGCCAACCTTACAGCAGGATGCGCACAAATTCTCAAAGGCATGTGATCGATGCCAAAGGTATGCCAACTCAAATAGAAATCCTGCTGTGCCACTAAAGCCACTCTCTAGCCCATGGCCTTTTGCTGTTTGGGGAATTGACCTGATTGGAGAACTCCCCAAGGGGAAGGGAGGAGTAAAGTACGCCGTTGTAGCCGTGGATTATTTTACAAAGTGGGCAGAGGCTGAACCCCTGGCTACGATCACTGCAGCCAAATTAAAGGAGTTTGTATTTCGAGCAATTATATGCCGATATGGGATCCCCTATAAGTTGATATCTGACAATGGCAAGCAATTTGATAGCAAGGAAATGAGAGGTTTGTGTGAAGATCTCGGAATTGTCAAGGGCTTCTCTGCAGTCTGCCACCCCCAAAGCAATGGTCAGACTGAAGCCATCAATAAAATCATTAAACATACTTTAAAGGCAAAGTTGGAGGATAAAAAAGGTTGCTGGCCAGAGGAACTTCCCATGGTGTTATGGTCTTACAACACAACACCTAGGACTACAACTGGTGAATCCCCATTCACACTAACTTATGGGTGCGAAGCAATGATACCCGTGGAAATCGGTGCCGGTTCATTTAGGAGAGATAACTTTAATCCCATGGAAAATGAAGTTAATCATCGATTGTACTTGGATTTGGTGGAAGAGGTTCGTACAACCTCTCAGCTGAAGCTTGCAGCTTATCAACAAAGGACTCGCAAATACTTTGATGGCAGGGTTCGAGCACGACCTTTAAAGGTTGGTGATCTGGTTTTAAGGAAGATGATGCCTAACATGAGGACTCCAGGATATGGGGCCTTTGAGGCAAATTGGGAAGGCCCATATGTGATCAAATCGGTCTTATGGGAAGGAACTTATCATTTGGAGGATTTGGACGGGAAACTAATCCCGAGGGCATGGAACGCCGAACATCTTAAGAAATATTACCAGTAGTTGAACCCAGGTAACGTTTCTTGTAGACCTCTTTCAGGTGTAGGAAAATAAAAGTGGCTTATTAGTTGTAGCTACCATCATATTAGGATCAGTCGGTCAGAAATTTTTTTTCTTTTATGTTAATAAAGTGCTTGGGGGGTTGTGAATGTACGCCTACCTGTTGAACACCAACTATGATGTGATTTAATGGAATTGAAATCGACTTCTTTTTTCATTTCTTCTTAGGTATCTTCCGTTTTATGTTTAAAAATATGTGGATTTATGTGAATGAATGCATGCTATGTGTAACCTGTTTTATCTGCGTAAAAAAGAAAATTAAGGATACGATTGTTGAACCTAGTTCTTCATTATAAGTATAATTATATTAAAGAACTCGGGGGGTAATATGTATACATCGATTAAAGGAAGGATAGTTTAACTTAAAAATGGACGAAATTTTAAAATCAAGATTATATAATGGATGGAAGCATATGGATTATATGAACATGGATGGAAAACATATGGAATGTATGTTAATGGATTACACGGGTTATATAAATATGGGTTATATGGATACATGGATGAAAACATACGGGGATTATGTGCACATGGATTGGGACATGTATGGTTCATGCATGAAAAGGGATGGAATCCCCTAGTTGGAAGGTTCTAGGGTAACTAGGATCACAAGGTTCTCGCATATGGAGGTTCAACCGTTCGAACCCCAAGAATACCGTGTAATCAGTATGGTGGATAACTATCTTCATTGAAGGATTTGGGCATGGCTATGGAAGCCAAGTGCACAAGGAAAAAATAACCCCGCTACGATCCCAGGGAAACTGGGTAAGTGAGGCTTTATCTTTTGGGAAAGCGGAATGGCTAGGGAAAATGCTCTGGTGAGGAAATCACATGGAAATGATCTAATTTAGGGGTACGATCAGTGGAACACCGATCGCCCGGGGATTTGTAGTTAAGAAAGGACTGGTTACTGGTTGAAGACTTGGGTTGGAAATGGCAAACTCTTGAAGGATTTCGTGTGGCCTACGGACCTGAAAATAAAAAAAACATGACAGGAGTGTAGCAGGTGGAATACCTATTGATCTTAAGGAAGGGATATTAACATCTGGAGGTATAACAGGTGAACCCCGAATACAGTGAGTGCCTAACTATCTTAAGACGAAACACGGCATCAACGCCCAACAAGGCAACTCGGGACATGGTTGTCGCAAAGAACATGGCATATCAAGCAAAAATCGCTAGGTATGGGATTAAATAAAGGTGTGTGCACGTGCAATTTAACTGCATGACAAGCATATACTAATCAAAAGCAGATAAAGCATTGAAAACCTTAGCAAGGATCCGAGATAAAACCAAGTTAAACAAAATACATCTTGCGAGACCTTCGGAGGAGTCCGCACCCTCAAAATATCAAGTTTAAGGCAATTTATGCCAGAAAAGGATTCATTAAAGTCTGATTAAAAGGGAATGATGATAACATTACTGGTCTGATTCGGGTGGAAAAGTGGAGAGATCCTCGTTGACTGGAGAGGCCTTTGGAATTTCAGGATTGGATGAGGGGGCTTCCACCTGGGGTTCCTCGGCTGGACCCCCATCTGTAGCTTCCCCTGGCTGGATCTCTATAGCTTCGACTGTATCTCCTGCAATAGCCTCGGTAGGAACCTCTACAGCCACTTCCTGGGGGGCTTCCTCCATACGCACCTCAGGGGGGTTCACCTGCATGGCAGCAACAGCCTGCTCCTCCTTGATTAACTCTATGGCCTCAACTGCGTCCTGGCCCAGAATGCCCCACTCCAAAGTTGGAAAAGCCTCATATGTGGAAGTCATATAATCTTTAATCCCGGCCTTGTAACCCAGATTGTATTCCTTGTCACCTTGCCTGGACATGGTAGCCTTGTACTTGGCAACTGCACCCTGGAGGGTTCGGACTTTCAACTCAAGCTTCTCCTTCTCCTTTTTGCTGGTGGCATGGGCATCTTCCCTCTCTTTATCCATCTTGAGGATAATGGCATCCATGGACTCTTTTTCCCTCAGCAATTTATCCCTCTCCTGGATCAGGGTACCCTCATTCTCATAAAGCTTTTTGTGCGAGGCCAGTAGTTTCTTCTTATCATTTTGGAAGGTTTTCAGCTCTGAACGTACCCTATCAAGCTCCTCAATAGCCCTGGAAGCCCCAAGAATCTGGTTGCCATACTTCAGAGATAGGAAGAGGCTTTCAGCATTCACCAGGGATATCCTATTTGCAGCTTCCTCAAAACTCAGGCTGTCCCACTCAGAGATAGAACGCACAGGGAATTTTTCCTGGATAGCACCTATGAAGGTAGTAAGGGGGGCAGGAGAGATGGTGTCAGAGGGACTCAGATCAATCTCATGCCTGAGACGTTTACTCACACGGGAACCAGATGCTCCAGATGCCTCAGGAGTGTACTGTGTGGGCCTCTTCCTTAAGGAAACATTCTTCTCCATGGAAGCTGGGTTGATTTTTGTGGATGGAACAGGGGTTCTCTCAACAGAAGGCAGGGGTACAGGTGATTTGGGAACATTCTTTTGTGATGAACGCTTGGTGATGAAGGAAGGCACTGAAAAAGACATACCTGCATTACCACGTGAAGGGTTAGTAAAGTCAAAACAAAAGTAAAGATGGTACTCATGCAGAAACCAAGTAAATCATGTAAAAAAAAATTATGGAAAGCATGCTGCATCAAATAATGAAAAATAAAGGGAACGATGGGTGTATGCTGTTAACTCGAATAACTTGTAGAAGGGGGGGGTTGAATACAAGTTATATAATCCTGTCTGATTTTTGCTTGATTATAAAAACAAGAATAAACGAATGAATCAAACTCTTGTTTGTATTAATAAGATCAAATACAAACTCTACCAAAGGTGTACAATACCTTTAGCAGCTGCTGACAATACAAATATCTCTCTGTTTGTTTCGAACTTCTCGAATACAAACCTTATACAGAGCTACGCACACGAACTCACAATTTCGTCTTACGCCTCACACTCTTTACAATGATATTGAGAGAGTATTTATAATGCTACCTATCAACTAATAACAGAAAGATATAATCTATACATGATAATGTTCTGCCTTCTAGTCGATAGTTTCCTTCAATAGAAAACTCTTTCCTTCATAATATCTTCTTGCTTGTTCTTCAAACAACGATCCTGTTTTATAGCACTTGCCAGTTTCTGTAGCATCCATAATGACATCATCAGTAACACGACTGATATCAGGATCTGCACACTGCATCAGTATCTGATCAACCATCAGTATTGGACCATCATCAGAATTTGCTCTCTGTTCCTGACATGTAGTCTCCGATACACTGTTCATTCCTGATTAAACTATACAGATAACTGTTTTACACATAAAACCTATATACAGTGCTAAATCCTTTATAAGATCAGGATTACAAGAAGTATAATGTGTAAATTCTATTCTTAACATCACAACTTATGAATTATTCCTAACAATCTCCCCCTATTTATGCTTTACAATCTGAAGCATAAATCTAAGTTGTGGATGTCAAAACATATAACAATACAACCAGAATAGAATTTATGAATGTAGAATTATGAAGTTAAGTACCTCCTTCACAGATGTAGACGTTTATCTAGTACTTAGAAGAAAGAATTTTAACTATTAATGCTGCTCTTCCTTTACCACTTCCTAGCTGAGATTCACCACTGTCACTCCTGGTTCTTCTTTTTACTACCATTTGTCTGATCTTTATCTCCCCCAGCTTTAGATTTATCTTTATCTCCTTCAGTCTGGTAGTGTTGTTGTTGTCTTTGAATTGTCTTTATCTCCCCCTTTTTGACATCAGCAACATTAATTCCAAGAGATTCAGAAACAGAACAAATGAGATTCATAAGAACTGCTTGATTTTCCATAATTGTGACTTGGTTATCTTCAAGTGATTGAAGTCTTGTTTGAATAGCAATTTGAGAATTCTGAATATCTTTCAAAACATCAGAATGAACTTCAATGTTGGAAGTGCTTCTAGTATCTTCAGTATCAGAATCAGAAAGAACTTTATCTTCAAGTCTTGTAGAAGAATTTGCTTGAGTTGTATGATATTCAAGTAATAAAACCTGATTAGAAGTATCAACGTCTTCATCTTTCTGTTCTGGAACTGAAACATGATCATCATCTCCTTCACCAGTATTCTGTGTACTAACATCTTCAAATCCTGACTCCTCCTTAGAGTGATCAGAGACTGTTGATGTCTCAATTCTAGCTGATATTGGAAGTACATACAAAGGAACACTAGGATCATTAGGATCTTCATCTGGTACATATGTATCAAGAGATTGCTTTATCCTGGCACCTCTTCTGTTAATGATTCCTGCAAGCCTCTCCTTTTGCTTCTGAGCTTTAACTTCTGGCTTTACATTGTGATGTGCTAGGTCATTCTTCTGATAAATTTTGATGAATGAATAAGTACCAGCATCCATATCCAAATTTTCAGACCAAGATTCAGGAAAAACCTGATCCCAGAAATCAAATGATGGTTTCCTAATTTTCTCTCCCTCACTATGGAGTTGATCATCCATACCCTCATTCTCACTTTGACTTTCTAAAGTCAACACTCTTTCTACCTCACCTTTTGCCTGGTCAGGAGCCAGCCGCTCAAATTGTGGATCTAAGTCCATCTTTTCAACTGTATCACTCAAATTTAGATAAGTGCTCTCATGACCTACAGAAAAATAGAGTTTAGAAGGAGTTTTTATACCTGAACTCACATGGAGAGAGGGTTCCTCATATGGCATGTGGCTTGAGGTTTTCTCCAAGGAGTGAGCTGCTATAGTCTCTGAACCCATACAATCATCTTCTTTCCTTTCAGAAACTACAGGCTCCAGTATACCACTTTCAGGTTGTTTACTAGACTCTGATGTCTTCAGTAATACTTCATTAGACACCATAGTTAGTATATCACCGTCTTTAAGTGTTGTTTGCTGAGACACACCCTCAAGGTGGATAGACTCTGACTGAACAAAATTTGTTTGATCTTCAGAAAAATCAACCAAAGTCATTCCTCCCATATCATAGGGTATCTCACTTGCATTCTCAGTCATCACAGAAGACCTTTCAACATCAGCTATCACAGCTCCTGAGTCATCCTTCCTCTGACTAGATGGTTCTTGTGTTACAGTGACTGTGATCTGATCTTTCCTACTATTCACCACTGGTGCAATAGTATCTTCTGTTGACTGCTTCACTCTATCTACTTCCTCCAGTTTTTCACCTTGAGATGAAGCATCTTCAATAATTACATCCTTGTCAAATAAATATGCATGAAGTGATTGAAGTGCAACATGCTTCGAGAGTCCAAATTTCTTGACTAATTGTCTTCTGACAGATACATAGAAATACATCTTCATTAAGTCAAGTCTTTGATGTAGAAGTCCATATTCATCTGGAAATAAAAGTTTTGGTACTTTTTCAACCAAAAAGTCTAGAACAGGCCTTGACAACTTCACTTTGAGAGAAATTAGTCCCATAGCCAGTCTGTATGATAATGTAGTTTCCCATGAAGAATCAATATCCAGATCTCTCTTGTCAAATACTGACATAGATGTAGCTTGATTTGTAGAAACCTGCATGATATTAGTTGGACTAGACTCTGTGTGTGTAGGTGACAATTGAATCTTTCTCCTTGTTCTCCTGATATAGTGAGCAAAAGATTTATCCTGAGAAGACTCAAGAGGTGTAGACACAGAAGTGATCTTGGGATGAGATCTTTGTTCAATAGACACAGTCTTTTGAGAGACAGTATCCAGTAACTGTTTTCCCTTTTTAAGAACTACAGCCTTTTGAGAGACTGCAGCCTGGCTGTGACTAGGTTTTTCATCTCTTTGTGCTAACAAAGAAAGTTGAATTGCAGCCTTCAATTCTGCTCTCTCTGCAAGAGTTAAATCATCATCATCTTCACTAGAATTACTACTACTACTTGACACAACAAATCTTCTCTTCCTTACAACTGATGTCTTTTGAGAAACACCAGAGGTTGGTTTCTTTGAAACAATAGGCTGTGGATCAAAATTTGGTTCTTGAATTGTTTCAGAGACTATGATGTTTTGGGCTACTTGGGTAGACACAGGTGGGTTCTCCTCCAACTGAGATTCCTGAGCCATTTCACCACAAAAGAAAGAAGAATTGTAGATAGTAGGAAGATGAGTGTTAAGAATTACCTGAAAATGATGTGGATAATGAATTGCAGGTATTTCATCTAGATTCTTTTCATTGTCCTTCTTTGTAATATCAGAGAAAATTCTCTTTTGCTGTTCATAAGAAGAAACACAATGTTCCCTACCAAATCTAGCTTCAACATCAGGAATAAAATGGTTAATAAACAATTGCATAAATCTATGATAATAAACCATTTTCCTGTTTTGATCTCTTGACCCAAGTTTAATACTCATCTGACTTAAGATAATATGACCAATGTTAATTACTCTGTCATAAAGCAAACTATAAGCAATATGTGATGTAACAGAAGTAATTTGTTGAAAAGAACTACATTTGCCAGTAAAACATTTAGCAATTTGATCAAAGTAAAAAGACCATTCCTTTCTAAGAAAAGTTCTATTCAACTGGCTCATGTTATCTAGAGGTCCACTATAACCTAATTCAGACAACATAGTTCTTATATTATCATCAGATGGTACATTCTCATAACTATCAGTAACAGGTAAGTAAAGTACTGAATTAACAACAGATTCAGTAATGTCAAATAAATCTTGTCCTAAATGTAGAACAATCTTACCTGATTGACTCTGAGTAGAATCAATTACCTCAGCATTCTCCCAAGCTTGTGAAACAGCTACTTGATTAATCTGTGGAGATGCTGTCAATGCATAACTTAATGGTCCATACACCAGAAAGTCCATGATTGGATGAAAATCAGATGACACTCCTTCCTTGTTGGTAATAGCTGCAACATGATTGTTTGTCATAAAATCAAAGTCACCAAACTTGAAGGCTACTGATTTAGGTAATCTTCTCTGAGCTGCCATTTTTGATCTGAAAAGAAACTTGAAAAATTCTTGAAATGGATTAGTGATTTTGAAAACTCAAGAGTGATTTTTGCTTTAGAGAATGTAAGATTAGAGAAAGCAATTGCACGATTAGAGTTTTAAAACAATTATATTTCACAAATCTTTCAGACCACTATCCCACGTTGACACGTAGATTGACAGGTGTCAGTCCCTGAAAAATGCAGTTACCCACGATTTTTGGAAAATAAAATCCAAAATTGATTTTCATGAAATAAATCAGGGTATAAATAAGCAATACTGATCAGCTTCCATTTCCTGATGACCTCTCATCAAAATAATCACAAGCAATGATTTTCACATCCTGATGAAATCCTGACCAATATTATCAGAGACTTAATATGGAGTTTCCACGTGGCATTTTTCTTTTATCTGAAAAAGAAAATAAACAATTAATCTGAACAGAAAATCAATTGGTTAGATATTTTCAATATTTCTTGAAACAAGAAATACAGTCTCATGCAATAATTAGCATTTGACTTCATAAAAACTTCCAAGTGACTGCTCAACTTCTCACGTCTTTCTTTAAAAGAACCAAACGCCTTATGCCATTCTCCATAACCTTTCAATTTCTTTTCTTCTCAACAATGCTTCTCAAACCAAAAATCCCTTCAAACCCATTTTTCAGATTTTTCTTGGTCGATGAACATCCTGTTCTTGATCATCTCTTTGAACAAACGACTCTTCTCATCGAACTAATCATGAATGGATTGGTTTTCGATAATATCCAGAGGTTTCTCCTAGAACATCCATCTGTTGGATACAATCTTCCCTTAACCTCCTCAAAACTTGAGGATGAAGAATTTGGCCGAGAGTCTGAGGTTGATCTTGATGGAGATGCTATTCATTTAAGTTAGCTGCTCTCATTCAAGTCGCCTAGACAAGGAATCCAAGAGCAAACGAGGCTTTCATCCCCTGATGGATTTCTTGAGATGCTCCTTGTCCTGTTCCTCAGAGTTCATATCAAAGACAAGTATAGAATAGAAATTTAGACAAAAAGATGTTGTATTTCATTTTCATGTAATGATTTCTATTAATGAAAATACAATTTCTTGTTATCTGCTTGTCTTTTGATTTCTGAATGATGTACAAATTATCAGTATGCAAATATCAAAACTTGCTAGCATAGACTTAACACATCACAGAATCAGATTACTACACAAAGTAAACGTCAGGATCTGAAGCAATTTTCATAATCCTGATACTGACACAATACTGATGACGTCAGCATCCTGATGACAAATCTAATCCTGATGATTATTAACAAGTCTATCATACTGAAATTTATCAAGGCAATGTGTTATAGCTCAAGCATTTAACAATCAAATTTAGATCCTGACAAGAATATCAAGTCTATAAGCTAAGAACAACATACCTTGCTACTTTTGCAGATGTTAAAGATCTAAAAATTTAACATTCCTAACTCACTTACTAGTCTACTGAATGTAGTCTCATCAAGTGGTTTAGTTAGAATATCTGCAAGCTGTTTGTCAGTAGGAACAAAATGAAGTTCCACAGTACCATTCTCAATATGTTCTCTAATAAAATGATACCTGACATCAATGTGCTTAGTCCTTGAATGTTGAACTGGATTTTCTGCAATTTTAATAGCACTAGTATTATCACAAAACATAGGAATATTACTAAGTGTCATACCATAATCCATCAACTGATTTCTTATCCAAAGGAGCTGTGCACAACAACTGCCTGCTGCTATGTACTCAGCTTCTGCAGTTGAGGTTGAAACAGATTGTTGCTTCTTGCTTGCCCAAGAAATCAATCTATTTCCCAAGAATTGACATGTACCTGTAGTGCTTTTCCTGTCTATTTTACACCCTGCATAATCAGAGTCTGAATAGCCAATTAGAAAGAAATCAGATTTTCTAGGATACCACAAACCAAGATTTGGAGTTCCTTTGAGATATCTAAAAATTCTCTTCACAGCAATTAAATGAGATTCCTTAGGATCACCTTGGAATCTAGCACATAAACAGGTAGAAAACATTATATCTGGCCTACTTGCAGTTAGATATAACAAAGAGCCTATCATGCCTCTATAACTAGTATTATCCACACTCTTCCCCTTAGGATCAGAGTCTAGTTTAGTGGCTGTTGCCATGGGTGTTTTTGCAACTGCACAGTCTTGAAAGTCAAACCTTCTTAAAAGATCTTTGATATACTTTGACTGATTAATGAAAATACCAGTCTCAGTCTGTTTGACCTGCAAGCCTAAGAAATAATTTAGTTCACCCATCATGCTCATCTGATACTTAGACTGCATAAGCTTGCTAAACTTAGCACATAACTTCTCATTAGTAGAACCAAAAATAATATCATCAACATAAACTTGAACTAAAAGCAATTCACCTTTTATCTTTCTAAAGAATAGAGTTTTGTCAATTGTACCTCTTGTGAAGCCATTTTCAAGAAGAAATTTAGACAAAGTCTCATACCATGCTCTTGGTGCCTGCTTTAGTCCATAGAGTGCTTTGTCAAGTTTGTAGACATGATTTGGAAACTTTGGATCAACAAATCCAGGTGGCTGTTCTACATATACTTCTTCATCAAGTTTGCCATTTAGAAAAGCACTCTTAACATCCATCTGGTATACCTTGAATTTTGAATGAGCTGCAAATGCAAGAAACATTCTGATTGCTTCCAATCTTGCTACAGGTGCAAAGGTCTCATCATAATCAATGCCTTCTTCCTGAGAATATCCCTTGGCCACCAGTCTTGCTTTGTTTCTTACAATCATACCAGATTCATCTAGCTTGTTTCTGAAAACCCATCTTGCACCAACAATAGATCTACCTTTAGGTCTTGGTACCAGTTTCCAAACTTTGTTTCTCTCAAACTCATTTAACTCCTCCTGCATTGCAATTACCCAATCAGGATCCTGTAAGGCTTCTTCAACCTTCTTAGGTTCATTCTTTGAGAGAAAGCAACTATACAAGCATTCATTTTGAATTGATCTTCTAGTTCGAACACCACTATTTGGATCACCAATTATCAAATCTTCAGTATGATCCTTTGTCCATTTTCTAACAGGTGGTAGATTAACTCTACTAGTCTCTCCCCCTAAGTTAGTGGTATCTTTTGTAGAAGAATTCTCTCTACCTTCAAAAACTCTCCTTTGATCAATAGAATCAGTAGATTCCATATTGCTGCTAGTTACTGATCTTTCCTCAGTAGACTCTGAAAGGTCAGTTCCTGATGGAGTAGACTCTGAAACGTCAATTCCTGATGGAATAGACTCTGAAAGACTAGTCTGCTCCTGATGATCACTGTGTTCTCTCTGATTGATTTGCTCCCCCTCAACAGTAGCATTCCTTTGAGAAGCAATAAAAATTCCTTCTGGAGAACCTTCATCATCACTTGAGAGTATCTCAGAAATCTTCAGATTTTCAAATTCCTATTTGTCATGGCTTTCATCAGTTTGCAAAATTCCAAATTTCTTATCATCAAATGCAACATGAATTGATTCCATAACAATGTGAGTTCTGAGATTATAAACTTTGAAGGCCTTAGATGCTGAATATCCTAGAAAAATTGCTTCATCCGATTTGGCTTCAAATTTTCCAAGTTGTTCTGGATGAACTTTTAGGACATAGCATTTACATCCAAAGATGTGAAAATATTTCACACTTGGTTTCTTTCCTTTGATCATCTCATAGGGAGTCTTTCCATGACTATTTACCAAGGTACAGTTCTGAGTGAAACATGCAGTGTTAATAGCTTCTGCCCAAAAGTAGGTTGGAAGTTTTGCATCTGCAAGCATGGTTCTTGCTGCCTCTATGAGAGTCCTGTTCTTTCTTTCCACTACACCATTTTGTTGAGGTGTACCAGGTGCAGAAAACTGTTGAGTAATTCCATTGTCTGCACAAAACCCCTCCATTGTAGAATTCTTGAATTCTGTACCATTGTCACTCCTAAGTACTTTGACTTTGTACTCAGAGTTATTATGAATATTCTTGATGAGTTCAATGATTTGCTGAGGAGCTTCATCCTTCTTGTGTAGAAAGAACACCCATGTAAACCTTGTGAAATCATCCACCATAACTAGAGCATATCTTTTCTTGCTGATAGACATAATGTTTACTGGACCAAACAGATCAAGATGTAGCATGTGAAATGGTTCAGTAATTGAATTTTCAGTCTTGCTCTTGAAAGTGGTTCTTCTTTGCTTTCCAAACTGACATGCATCACAAAGTCCATCTTGCACAAAATTCGCCTGAGGTAGGCCTCTCACCAAATTGTATTTAACAAGTTGATTAAGCTTCTTGAAATTAAGATGTGAGAGCTTCTTGTGCCAATTCCAGCTTTCATCATTTGTTGCTTTGCTGTAGAGACATCTAACAATTCCTTTAGATGTATCACTTAAGCTGGCTTCATATATGTTACCATGCCTTTGACCAGTTAGAACAATGTCTCCATTCTGCATATTCAAGACTTTGCATCCTTTTCTGTCAAAGATTGATTTGTAACCTTTATCACCCAGTTGACTTATGCTTAAAAGAGTATGTTTCAAGCCTTCAACCAGTGCTACATTTTCTATGATGACATTCCCCAAAATAATTGAGCCATATCCCAGAGTTTCTCCTTTGTTGCCATCTCCAAAAGATATTACTGGGCCAGCTTTCCTCTTAAACTTTGTAAGCAGGGACTTCTTTCCAGTCATGTGTCCAGAGCATCCACTGTCCAAGATAATTGAATGCTTCTTTCCTGTACCCTGCAAACAAAAAGTAACTAGTTAGAATTTTTTAGGACCCAACTTTGATTGGATCCTTTCTTACTAGATTTAGAGACAACAGATTTTGAAGATTTTGCCTTTATTTTACCTGTTGCAGAGTCAACTTTAGACTCTGATCTCACAAACTGTTTGTGACTAGGAGTTTCAGATTTCAAAGAATAATAGTCATAATACAGTTCATGATATTCTCTACACATGTAAATGGAATGAAGTAAACTACCACAATGATAACAAGCTTTTTGTGGTTGGTATTGAATTTTCTGAGTCTTGGGGAATCTGGACTCAGTTTTCCAAGAAGGTTTTTGATTGCAGTCTAGGGCCAAATGATTATGATTTCCACACTTATAGCATTTTTTTCTAGGTGCATCAGGTACATTCTTGTAATTATTCTCTTTGTTAATACCTTCTTTTCCATTCCTATTTCTCTTGATCTTGCTAGACTCTGAAAGACCATCTAATCTCTGTTTCAACTGAGACTTAGACAGAAACCCTATGTTTACATTCTTAGGTTTCTCTAACACTTTCTCATCTGAATAACTATTGTTAATTCTCTTGTGTACAACAGGGGTACCTTTTGAATCAACAAATTTAACATGATTAGGTTCAGAAACAATTTTCTTACCTTCAGATTTAGATGTGTTAGCTTCTACCTTACTATCATTATTGACAATAGCTACTTTTTCTTCTTGTCTAGCCTTATCAAAACCTAAACCATTAACCTTACCACGAATTCCACTCTCAAAGATTTCTATTGTTTTCTTACTGGAATTGTTAATGGTCTTAATCACATCTCTCTCTTCTTCTAGTTCTTTTCTGACATAGTCATAAGCCTCAAGAATTACACTATAATCATGCTTAGCTTTATCAGAACTCAACTTGTATTCTTCCATTTGAATTAATTCAGATTCAAGAAAATTATTTCTATCAACTAATTTATCATTCTTAACCTTAAGTTCATCTCTTTCACAAGTAAGAATTCTAAAATTAGTCATAAGATTCTTAAACTCAGCATGGATAGATCTAATTTCATCAGAATTTAAGCTATCAAATGAATCAAGAGAGTGAAGTGATACCTTATCAGAGGATGGAGAAGTTTTCTTTGGAGATCCAGGTTTGTCTGAACTATTGGCCATCAATGCAATGTTTTCATAATCCAATTCATCTTCAGAGTCACTGGAATCAGCCCAATCCTTCTGTGTGACCATAAGTGCATTACCCTTTCCTGAATTCCTAGGCTTCTTACACTCACTAGCAAAGTGTCCAAGCTCGCTGTAGTTAAAGCACTTGATCTTGGCCTTATCAAGCTTGACAATTGTACTTTTGCTCTTGTCACTCTTCTTCTCCTCCTTCTTTTGAAAAGGTCTTTTGCTAAATCTTCTCCTGTTGAATCTGCCTTTCTTGAAGGCTTTAGCAAACATAGCAAAGAGTTCTTGCATCTCAGATTCAGAATCATTGTTGTCAGAGTCCATATCAGTAGTCTCTGACTCAGAACTTTCTTTGCTTTTCTTCTTCCTCGAATTCTTTACAGCAATCTCTTCACGCTGTTCTTCAGGAAGCTTCTTTACTTCAGATTGAGCAGTAAGTGCAATAGTCTTCATCTTTCCTTCACTCCTGCTCTTTTTCTGCTGCTTGTCAAGTTCATAAGCTCTCAATTTTCCATAGACTGCCTCTAATGAAATCTCATCCAGATCATTAGCTTCCTCAATCGTAGATATCTTCTCATTGTAGAAATCAGGCAAAGCTTTCATGAACTTTGTATTCATATCCTCCAAGTCATAATATTTACCATGCATGGCCATCTCATTGATGAGTTTTGTAAACCTATCAAAGGTATCAGTAAGTGACTCACCAGACTTGGATTCAAAGTACTCATACTGTTGTATAAGTAATGTCCTCATATTCTTCCTGACAGGCTTAGTTCCTTCACAGTGAACCTTAAGATTGTCCCATATATCCTTAGCAGTTTTACAAGAGAGAACATAATTAGTGAGAACAGAATCAAGACTATTGAATAATATGTTTCTCACTTTAGCATCTTTAAGAACACTCTCCTTGTCCTTATCTGACCATTCAGATTTTGGCTTCTCTGCTGTATGTTCTGGAACAACCTTACCATCAACAGTTGCTTGTCCAATGACCTTTGTTGGAACAAAAGGTCCATCTCTGATTCTGTCAAGATAATCAGGATCTGTTGCTTCCAGATGATGCAACATCTTTACTTCCCATAGAGTATATTCGTTTCTCTTGAGCATAGGAATCTTAGTATTCCCATCCTTGTAACCAGACATGATTGCAGATCTTTATGATTATTCGAAATCAACCTGCTCTGATACCAATTGTTAACTCGAATAACTTGTAGAAGGGGGGGGTTGAATACAAGTTATATAATCCTGTCTGATTTTTGCTTGATTATAAAAACAAGAATAAACGAATGAATCAAACTCTTGTTTGTATTAATAAGATCAAATACAAACTCTACCAAAGGTGTACAATACCTTTAGCAGCTGCTGACAATACAAATATCTCTCTGTTTGTTTCGAACTTCTCGAATACAAACCTTATACAGAGCTACGCACACGAACTCACAATTTCGTCTTACGCCTCACACTCTTTACAATGATATTGAGAGAGTATTTATAATGCTACCTATCAACTAATAACAGAAAGATATAATCTATACATGATAATGTTCTGCCTTCTAGTCGATAGTTTCCTTCAATAGAAAACTCTTTCCTTCATAATATCTTCTTGCTTGTTCTTCAAACAACGATCCTGTTTTATAGCACTTGCCAGTTTCTGTAGCATCCATAATGACATCATCAGTAACACGACTGATATCAGGATCTGCACACTGCATCAGTATCTGATCAACCATCAGTATTGGACCATCATCAGAATTTGCTCTCTGTTCCTGACATGTAGTCTCCGATACACTGTTCATTCCTGATTAAACTATACAGATAACTGTTTTACACATAAAACCTATATACAGTGCTAAATCCTTTATAAGATCAGGATTACAAGAAGTATAATGTGTAAATTCTATTCTTAACATCACAACTTATGAATTATTCCTAACATATGCTACTAAGAATATAAGCGTGGACCTGGCTCAAGTGGGGTTCCATCAGTAAGACTTTCCTCAACAGGGGTACGGGAGTCCCCCGGAGACTTGGAACTGATTTTCTTGGAAAAACCTAAATGAAGTAATTTTTTCTTAGACAGCAGGCTAGCACCATCTCCTAGCCTTGCACTTTTTCTCAAGACCTTTTCGGCCCTTTCCAACTCTTCTCCCACTAGGATGGTCTGAGTGGGCATGTCTGGGAAGGGGTTAAACTCTTTTCGGTACTCTGGGCAATCGTAGCAATATAGGAATTGCTTGTGCCACCCTGACATTCCTTTCTTGTTGCCTTTTATACATTTCCCTTGATGAATATTCCAGGTGGTAAGATAGAAGAACCCAGAGGTTTTTCCAGTTTCTTTGAGTTGGTAAAAGAAACCCAACTCACGAGCAGTCAATTCAACTTGGAACATGGAATCGTAAAGGATGTACATGCATATAGCCATACGATATGAGTTCGGAGTAAGTTGCAAAGGAGCAAGCTTGTAAGTATCAAGGATATCAAGAATAAAAGGATGAAGGGGCAGTGACAACCCTAATCTAAAAAACTGAGCAGATAACACTGCACATGGAATGACTTGGTCTGTTTCAAAGTTAGAGAAATCGTGACATCTTTCTTCTGGCTGTGGTACAACCAATGAACACCCAGGGTTGCAAGCTTCAAGGAGATTTCCCAATTTTTGGGTGGTCATAGAAGTCTGTGTTTTGGCACAGGATAGCTGAGGGGTAGCAGCACCAGAAGTCTGGATAGGGGTAACTTTGTCTTGGCTTGTGCTATTCTCAGGCTGATCATTGAAGGGTTCAACTATTAGGGATAGGTGTCCTAATGAGTCAATCTCTTCCTCAGATTTCTGGGAATCAGAGCTAACGGTGGTAGGTACGATTGAAGAGGGGTCTAAAGAATAGGATTTGAGTGAGATTTGGGCAGCAGTGGGGTCAAGGACTTTGACCTTGGAGCGGGTACGGCCACTCACAGTGGAGGTCATGGGAGGAAATCTGGATATGGGATTGGGTGAGGAGAACGAGTCGGCTTCGGAGGCTCCTGCCATCTGAGAAATCTCCTTGGTGACAGAATTCTGGGATTTATCAGACATGGATTGACTCGACATCTGCACACAGAAAAGCAGTGTGAGTTCCAAGTCTCTGGAGCAAATTTTTGAGGAACGGCAATTGTCATATTAAGAAAAAGACAGTGGAGGAATATTATAGGGGTTCAAGGATGGGAACCCCCAATTTATCCAGGATCGTTTCTTCTCATGACAACAAAGAGAAATGGCTGTAGGCATCCAAATTCATCCTGGGGTTCATATAAGGGAAGCCCACAAAATAGGCTTTATTTAGAAAGGAGGAAAGGAAACAAGTGGGGCATTATCCCCAAACAGGTTCTGGGAGACTGTACCTAGCCCTGAAGTGGTACAAACGAAGAACCCCTAAAAAAAAAAGGGTGAAAGGTCTGAAGCAACTCCTAATAGTCTTGGATAAAGGCTTAAATTAGGAAGGGTATATGCAGGGGTCGGTTGCCATAAAGTTCAAGGACACTATGAAAACGTCAATTACGGACAGAATAGGAGGAATGAACAAGGGGAAGAGTTAAACCAGCATACAATTGATGGGCATACGCATGCATACATGAGGATTTGAACAGATAAAAGTAAAAAAAAAAAACTCAACACAGGATAAGGATATTCGCTTGGTTCAACATGCATCTACAGATGGTGGGCGAATCATAGAAGAAGTGATGAACAAAGCAAATCAAATACGCAATGGGCATAAATATGAAATGTAAACACCAACGGGTACACAATGACACGTTTATAAATCATTAAGCATGGGAAAGTATGGAGATCAATATGAGAAGGGAAAGGAAGGAATACCTGTGAAGCGAAGAGGATGGCCGGAAAATGGGAGCTTTCGCCGCGATGGAAGTCTGAGAAGGCGAACCGCTTGGAGTAAAAGAGAGAAAGAGTTTTTTGCTGTAGAAAAAGTGAAAATGGGAAAATGGTGTGAAGAGGTGTACATATAAGGGCGTGGGGATACGAACAGATAGGCCACGTGTCTCCATCTGGTCAATCCCGTGTATGGAGTTTTCTTTTTATTTAAAAAATATAATAAGTATTAAGAGTGTTTTGGAAAATGAAGTAGAATGAATGTAGACTGGTGGAGGGCTAAATACATTGGGTTTATTGGAGAAGTAGAGTGGTTATATGGAATTCAAATTCCGAAATGTTAGAGTTGCTATGGGATTCGGAATTCAGGCAATTAAAGACCAACTAGGACTTTGTTTACTTCAGGGGTTATTATCTGAAAGGAATAATTATCCCAAGCGAATTATTAAGTCCCCAAGCAGGTGTGCGCTTATACAAAGGGTGATAAATTTAGGGGGTCCAACGGCTGCACCCACAAATTGGGGAACATTGAATCTCAGGGTACAGGCGAAGGGATACGGTCACGAGCACGGATACTTCCTGGTTGAATCCCTTGTTTCCTACAATGAGTACGCTCGCGTAGGCTTAGGGGTTCGCCTGGAGTAGAAGGGTGATGGGGGTATGGATGACATTAGGTTCCTTTTGCATTCAAATGGCTACAAGGAACCGGGGGGTAGTTGTTGTGCCCAAAATCCGCCTTGGACTTGATTTTAGGCCCACTAAGGTTATGGACTCGAAACAGGTGGATATGGAAGGATAGATGGAGCTAAGGGGTAAGTATGGTAATGTAGTATGCCTTATAAATAGACTGGAGGACAGGATTCTGGCATCTAGTTTGAGGTATGTTCATGCAGGGATGCATGCATATGAACCCCGGATAAGGGTGAAACTGTGTGAAGGCCAGGCAGGGGTTCGCCTGGGTAGCAGATGGTCAGGTTGGGGGTACGCGCATGAACCCCAAAGGTTTCCAGAAAATAAACCAGCGGGCTCATAATCGCCTATATTATAGGAGATTGGATAATGCACGTCGTATCATCCCTCAGGATATCTCCTAAACAATAGGAACGGCATAACAGTCACAATTATCAAGGATTAACATCATATATATATGGAATATATATATATGCGTGTATGTATCGATATACCACAGGAAAAACGGGAATTATCAGAAGGCTAACAAACTGGATAATCAGGTGGATGGTGATAAAGGATCATGGCAGGTTGGTTAGAGAGGATGAGGCTTATCATATCGTGGGAATTATCAAAGAACTACATGGGACTTGATCCCTTATAAATATGAGGGTATGTAGGCCATTTGCAGGGGTTAGACACACATACACACCTCTAACACTTGCTCCTAGCTGTGAATATTGGATTGAATAGGTCATATTCGATCATCATAGCCTGGAGTACCTTGCAAATTCAGTCCATAAAATCATTATCCTTCCATTCGAATTAGGGTTTATGAAACTAGGGTTTGTGGCTTGTATTTCGGTTTATTTAAATTGTTATTCTTGGATTATTCCTGGATTATTCTTGTTAAATTCTTATTGAAGTGTTGTACCAATTTTCCCTCACAACAGTACCCATATCCTTCTTCAAAAGAATTCATTTGTCCCAACTGAGCACTCTGAGAATTATAGACATTGTAAGAGCATTCAAAACCATAGTGACCCTGCACACCGCAAATTTGACAGAAGTTGTAAGTTTTAGGGGCCACTTGTGACATCTCATTGATACTCATTGGACGCATAGTGGGCTCTGTAGGGTTGAATGAGGCAATTTCTTGAGTGCGTGCCTCCAACATGGAAGAGAGTAGTGCAAAAGTATCAACTTCACCCATTGCAAACCTGTAGACACTCAACAAAGCCAAGAAAACGTAGTAAAATCTGCCTCAATTGGAACAAAGGTTCCAATGAGACAATGGAAACAATCTAAACAACTAAATTAAAATCAACAGAAACTCGCTGTCTCCCCGGCAGCGGCGCCAAAAACTTGATGTGTCAAATTATGTCTAACCGCAAGCGCACGGTGTCTATTGCTAGTACAAATGGCAAGCGGGTCGAATCCACAAGGAGACAGGTTCTACTAATTCCTTTTCAGTTATCGCTAATTGTTTCAAGGGTCAAACGATTATTGAAGAATTATTAATTAAATAATTAAACTAGATTAACACTAATTAAACAGATGATAAACAAATTATTTAAAACCTAGGGCAATCAGGTCCACCATGCTTACAAAATTGGCTCTTAAGCTAAAGCAATCAATGTGATCCTATAACTAGAGTATGTTAATCTCTTTCAAGCATTAACACTCTCGAAACATTCAACACAATTAACCACTTTTAGTAATTCAATCAATCAGGTAATTAGAGTCAAGTTAATCTCTTCCAAGAATTAACGCTCTCAGAAATCCAATGATGCTTCCGCACTCAAATTCAATTCTGCTAATCGTATGTGTGCCTCTAGTAAGTAAATCTCTCGATCCATACCCCTATTTGCATATAATTAATCCATGATATTGGCCAATTACACAAATTAATGATTAAAACATATCAATCAGAATTAACCATAACCAATCAAACCACTATGAAAATCATGCCAATATTAGTGCAAACATGGCTTCCCTTTAAGCCCTAGAAATAACTACTCGCTAATAATTAAACAAGTAAAACAACTAGTAAAACAAGAAAACATAATTAAACTAATAAGAACAAAGAAAAGATTAAGAGAACAAAACCTTCAAACTTCAATGTTGTCACCCAAAAGAAGAGTCATGGTGTTTCTCTACATCTCCAACTAATAATACTAATCTACTCTAAACTATATTATCTGATCTAATATTACATCCCTTTTTCTCCCTTCTTTAAAATAATACCCTAGATGTGTTTATATAGGCTATAAAAATCTTGCCCAATAAAAGTATTTTAATACTCTAAATAAATTACAAGTAGGATTCCATAACTGAATAGGATTCCTTAATTAAAATTCGTCACTTCTTTTTCTCCTCTGTTTCTGGGCTCTTCCAGTTGGATTTTGCTTACTGGACCACCTCTGAATTAAAGATAATTCTACAAGCTTCGCGTGGACAGTAAGATCGTCAAATTCTGACTTCTGGAACTCAAGATATGGCCCAAACAGTGCAGCACAGCCCGTGTAGCCCAATAATACGAATTTTCTCCTATTTTATCTCCAAAATAGCTCTTTTTGCTCCAAATCCTTCCAAGTCATGAATTCTTTATTTCCTACAATAAAACAATAAAATCTATTAAATAAAAATCCAAATCAATGCAAAACACAATAAATATGAGAATAAAATCATCTAGAATATATATAAAAATATACTCTATCAGAGATAGAAAGAATCATTGCATTGCTGGACTCTAAAGACAAGGTGGAGAAAGTATGGAAGCTGGAATTGATTGACTTTGTGAAAATGAAGAGAGATTATGCTGAAAAGATGAGAAAGGGCTGCTATGAGAAGTGGTTAGAAAGGGAGAAAGAAATTGACAGACTGGAGATTGAAGCAGAAAATCTAAGGGCAAAGGGATTGTGTAGAGTTCAGTTTGATCCCTATGTGGTGAAGTATAGGATAAGAAATGGAGACAATGTCAATATAAGAATGAACCTACTCAGTCACTATCTTGCCAACATTCTGAAGCCAGTGCTTGAAGATTTCAAAAACTCTATCATGATTGAAGAATTGGATGCTATGGCAGAAATCATAAGAGCAATAGATGAGAATGCAAGAAAGGAGAAAGAAAGGAAACAGAAAGCATATGATGATCTACAAGCCAAAGCAATGGAGATGCAATCAAATGAAAATGGCTAGTACCTCATCATACTGTAAGAGTATTTATCTTGTAATTCCATTTATGTGTTCAATCAATATACATACCTGTACTTTTAAAGTCTTATCCTTATGTATGTTAGGCTTGTTATCAGACATGAAATTGTGACTAAGGGTCTCACTCACAATTTGGGGGAGATTGTTAGTTACAGAGGCATGCCTGTACACATCTAATAACAAGCCTAATTGTTTGTAATGCTTTGCATTACTTACATGACCTCTTAACTGAGGGAACCTCTAGTTGTAGAGTTTCTGTTTGTACTGTACTTGTAGTAGGCATCAAATCCTAGTTGTGTAATTGTACTTATAGAGTCTAGAATAATGCTTGAAAGAAGTTCCAAGGTTCATGCCTCAAGCAAGGAGTTAAAGACTGTCAAATAATCACAGTTGGGATTTGAAGAAATGAGGAATTTGCCTAAGTACCAATTCGAGAAGTCTATTTGTCTATTCGAGAAGTCCAACATTCGAGAAGTCAGGGATTCGATATCTCTGAATACACTGTTCGATATCTCATTCGATATCTCGGAGATTCGATATGTCTATGTACTCTATTCGAGAACTCAGGAAGTCAACGAATCAAAGTAGTATTCGAGTTCTCAAGGAGTCAACAAGTCAAAGTTCCATTCGATATCTCAAGGACTCTGAAAGCTATTCGATATCTCGAGGATTCGATAAGTCAAATGTTCTATTCGACAACTCAAGGAATCCTGATGGAAAAGAGCTATTCGAGAAGTGGTTCGATATGTCAATATAACAGTGTTCGAGAACTCAGAGTTATCGATCAAGTCAATTCCAGTTCTCGAATCACTTACTTAGTAACTTCTCGAATACATTCTTGGAGACAAAATACTGAAGAAATTGTACAAGTCAGAAACCTGCAACAAGCCAATGCACTTTATGGACCACAATCTGTAACGTGCTCTGGAAAGCCTACAAGGAAGCTTGGAGAGATATAGAAGAGACAAGGAGCTAAAGAAGTGGATCTGAACAGACTTTGCAAAGTCAAATCTGTAACCGTTTGGACACTTACTCAAAAAGGATAGACAGACTAGAAAGTAATTTGTTTAACTACCTTATTTGTAGTAAGTAGGTTGTATCCACGCTATAAGGATACAGCCTCACTTCCTTAGTTAGTGTGAGTGAATAAACCAAGTGAGTCGAGTTTTTTATACACTGTAAGCTATATCTCTCTGAGAAAAACGAAGCTGAGAATACTATCGTTTGTATTCACAGATTGTAGCAACCTTTATCTAATAATACATTAGATTAAAGTGATATTGTGTTCTGTGTTGTTCTTTATCCGCATCTACATCTCTGTACACACAATATTTGTTTGCTACACAGACTCAAGGCAAGAAAGGTTCAAGAATCCATTCACCCCCCCCTCTGTATTCTTTCTTTGTGTTCAATACTCAACAAGTGGTATCAGAGAGGGCTATTTATTCAAAAACAGAAAAACGATCATGAGTTCGAATACACCAAAGACTACAGGAACGGTGAAGGTCCCTAAGTTTGACAAAGAAAACTTCAACCTCTGGAAGATAAAGATGATGTTGTTCATTAAAGCCTCTCAGGAGCAAAATTCCTTTTCTTCTGCTTTATCGTCTTCCGTTCAAGATCAACGTTTAGCTTATGAGTTATGAGTTGGGGATCAATCCCTGGCATATCAGCTATAGTCCAAGCAAACACATCACCGTTCTCTTGCAAGAATGTCGTTAATTTGCCCTTCAAGGGTTCCTTCAGCGAAGCTCCTATATAAGTAACTTTTTCAGGGTCGCCCAGCTCTAGAGGTATGGGGACCAAATCCTCTGCTGGCTTCCCTCGGTGTTCATCATCACCACGGACATCCATGTCTTCAATCGGGAGTACCTGCCCCTGACTACATCAGCTCTTAAAGCGGATACATAACAACTTCTTGCCATCTTCTGGTCGCCTTTCTGTTCCCCAACACCATTCAAAGTTGGAAACTTAATCTTCATGTGATACGTTGAGGCAACAGCCTTAAACGCATGAAGTCCAGTCCTTCCCAGGATTGCGTTATAAGTTGAAACCGCATTAATTACCAGAAAGTTTAATATCTGAGTAGCCTCCTTAGGTTCTTCCCCGATCGTCATGGGCAGCTGGATAATCCCTTCTACCTTGGACTCAACTCCATTAAACCCGTAGATGGGCATGTTGGTCGGGGTCAACTGAGAGTCAGTATACCCTATTTTCACGAACGCATCATGAAACAAAATATCAACAGAAGCCCCATTGTTTATTAAGACTCGCTTCACCTCTGAGTTTCCAACTACAGGAGTTATGACCAATGGGTCGTCATGGGGGAACTTCACCCCTTCAAGGTCAGAGTCATCAAACCCGATTGCAATTTCAGTCCTAGCACGTTTAGGGGCCTCTCCCACGATGTGTATCACCTCTCTGGAATACGCCTTTCGAGAGTTTCGAGATGTACCGGCCGCTGTCGGGCCTCTCCAATTCATGTTGATAACTGGCCCTCGGGGCTGTGTGTTACGATCACGATCATTATCCCTTCTATCATTGTCTCTCCTATCGTAATCCCTTCTTTGGGTTCCACGATCTTCACCCTTAGTGAATTTATTCAATTTTCCTTTACGGATTAGGAACTCAATCTCGTCCTTCAATTGTCTGCAATCATCCGTATCATATCCCACATCCTGATGGAACCTATAGTATTGATCCTTGTTTCTCTTGGCGGGGTCACCCCTGAGTGGCTTCGGCCATCGAAAGTCCTTATCCTTCTCAATCTCCAACAAGATTTGGCTCCTGGGAGCGTTCAATCTTGCATAGTCAGAAAACCTTGGTCCAAATTCTTCTTTGGTGGTGATTCAGAGTCTTTGCTAGTACGGGGATACTTGTCCCTAGCATCATACTCCTGGTCTTGTTTTTGCTTCTTGGAGTCGTTGTTACCCTTGCCATTACCTTTCGCGGCTTCCTTCTGCATGCTATCCTCAGCTTTGATATACTTGTCAGCTCTTCGTTGGAGCTCGGTCATGTTTTCAGGAGGATGCTTTGCCAATGACCTTTTAAAGAATTCATCAGTGGTTCCGTGTTTCAGGGCTACCATGGCCACCTTGTTTTCCAAGTCAGTGATGTTCAATGTCTCCTTAGTGAATCTCTTGAGGTAGTCTCTTAAGTTTTCATTCTTCCCTTGTACCACGTACATGAGAGATGCGGAACTTTTCTCATGAACTCTCCCACTAATGAACTAGCTGAAAGGCTGCGCTCAATTCCTTAAAAGAGCCAATTGAGTTTGCAGGTAGACGGCTATACCACCTTTGAGCCATACCTGACAGGGTTTGAGGGAACGCCCTACACTTTAAGGCGTCACTCGCATGCTGCAGCAACAGTGCGTTTGAGAATGTCCTGACATGGTTTGCTGGGTCGTCCGTTCCATTATAAGCCTTAATTGTCGGCATCTTGAACTTCTTTGAGATGCGGGCATTCATCACCTCCTCAGTAAACGGGGGTGTGGGATCATCAGGATCCCGATGTGGCATCAGATCCTTGGGGTTGCTCCTGGGGGTTTCCACCCTTGTTGTTCTTCCAGTTGGGGCGTCAGCCCTTCTCTGCCTTCTTGAAGACCTCTCCAGATCTATAATGGGAATCGGTCCTGAGGTTGGAGGAGGTTGAGTTTAATTCAACCTAGCTTGTTCTCTCGCAATATCTTCCTTTATCCTTAAAATCTCGGCCTCATGAGCCTTGATTCTCTCAGCAGCTGTCAAAGGGGGTCCATCATGGATAGTTTGTCTTCTCCTTCTTGGTTCTCTGCTAGCACGTCGCCTCCTCGGGGCTTCATCACGATCATCATCATCAGATGATGAATCATCAGTATAAGGGCCAAAGTAGTCATCATATTCTCGATCTCGGATCAGCAAGGCGTGGCCACTTGGTCCAGGACCTTGAGTAATTGGAGGGTAGTTAGGCAGACCATACATCGGGTTGGTATTCATGGGGAGATCCGTAGTATGGATCTGTACCCCCGGTGGTAACGGGTGGTTAGGATTAACCAGAGGAGAAACCATCATCTGAAGAGAGCTGGTTTCTTGACTTGGGTGAACGACCATGGGTAACGTTCTCTCAGCATGGGGATCCGTC
The DNA here is from genome assembly GCA_037693485.1 of Kitagawia praeruptora. Taxonomy (NCBI): domain Eukaryota; kingdom Viridiplantae; phylum Streptophyta; class Magnoliopsida; order Apiales; family Apiaceae; genus Kitagawia; species Kitagawia praeruptora. Next base: position 93,254,655 of record CM075347.1, on the reverse strand, counting down.
CCTGGAGGTTGAGAAACCTGAGTTTGAGTGATCGCCCCTGTTGTTGGGGGTATTTGCTCAGTAGCAGGCGGAGCAGAGCTTAGAGGCAAGGCCTCAGTAGAGGTTGTTGTTGTTCTTCGTGTGTTCACCATGGTTGATGTTCCGTCCCACAGACGGCGCCAAATGTTGTGGAATAAAAACTAGGTTACGAAATTGTATTTAATGCTAGGGTTCGGGAGCTTCGTGCTTTAATGGCTGTTTCCGTGTTCAAGACTAATCGGTCCTCACAGAATGCCTACGTATCTCGTATTGAGAATCAAGCCAAAAACGTAGTTCTGAGAATGAGGGGTCAGGCCCTTATATAGGCTGAAGAGCCTTAGAATTATGGTAGGAGTCAGAGACTTGGTGGGCAAGCCACCGCCTTGAGAAAGGTTCTAGACCCCTTCCTTGTAGGAATCAGTGTTGACCATATTGAATCTTATTAATGTCACATTAAATGTGTCTTTAGAGCTTACTTTTAGCCCATATCACTCGTTCACTAAGATATTTATCTAAAAACGGGTACCTCATTATGAAATAGCAACGCTACTTGTCCAAAGTACTGGCAAGTGTTGAGTTTCATTGCATGGCTGATGCCCAGCCTTGGTCTCTTTCTTTCGGTAGAGTGAAAAATAATCATGATAAACAGCCTGATTGTATTGTTCTCTTATGTTTCAGAATAATCAATCATACAAAATTTAAAGACTAAACGTCCCTTCCGAAACTCGAACCCAACTTTGCTTCAACTGTTGCTTCAATAACATTTCCCGCTGTAGGATAGGGCCATAGGAGAGGAAAACCAAATCATTCAGTCTTGTAGTTAAAGAAATGTAGGTGGCAAATAGCTTTTGCTACAATAATATTTGGGTTTTTTTCTAATATGTCCCATTTGCAAAGGTTGTTTATGAATATGTCCTATTTTTAATTTTAATTATAAATATGTCCCATTTCACTATGATGTCCTATTTTTTAACTTAATCATGATTAACTTACTAACTTTATATCATTAAAAGATATTTTTGTCCTCCAAACACCTCTAGAAGCTTATGTGCCATAGGCTGAATCCTACAACAGCTTGTAACGAGTGGCGGAATTAAAGCTCCACTACATGTACAACTAGAAGCTTCTATTGAATCAAATATTATTTTGCCTTCGCTTACAAAAAAAAAAAATACTATTTTGCCTTCCAAGTAAGGCTCCTTTAATATTACAAGTACAAAATAATAGTTTCTGGTAATACGGTAGTCATGTAATTTGCTTTGATCATAAGCAACTAAAGCATTAAATCTGGTGCAGGTATGCCATTCTTTTTGGTGTCTATTGATTCGAATTCACATGCTTCTATTAAGCATCTGAATGACTGGAAAGTTTGCAGTAGTGATGGTCATGAGGTATGTACAGTGTACAAACGTCTTTTTACCGCCTGTGTGTCTTCTCTATGTCAATACTAGTTCTTTATATATTTACTTTTGCTGTTTGTGTTAATATAATTATTATCACCTGGGTTGTGCCCCTGCGGGGCCAGGAGTGGAGATGGGGGTATTATAGTCTTAATTAGTATAAATATATATATATAATTATATGTATATAACTTATATATGAGTTAAATATTAACTATATGACATACTTTTTTTTTTTTGAGTAAAATTCCATTCATTCAAGAAAAGTCATACGACATCTATAAAAATAGTCAAATAACGTAAACAGAGACAAATGCTGATTAATCCCTTTTTCTTGGATATAATCACGCAATTTGTTGAAGAAGATATTGCCCCTTTCATGTGGAGATTTATATGTACTCGCTTTGTGATGACCTCCAACTGGGGCTAATGCTGCTTGAATAATCGACCATAAATGCAACATCCTACAAACTTGTTCCATTAGATCAGAAATCATACTCTCACAAATAAAGGAGAGACCACCAAAACTCTCACCAGGGAGAGAAGCCAAGCTGCAAACTACAAGCTGAAATAAAAGCAAATTTAAAATACACAAGAAAATCCAAAAAATCATAGATCTACCATCCGAAGCCACAAGATAGGTGGTTAGCTCTCGAATCCACCAAGTACCTCTTGAATCGAAGAAGAGAAAAACCCGAAAGCTCCGATGATTTAGATCTAGAAAAACAATCCAAACCGAAACAAAATGATAGAAATCCATACCCAAATAAAAAGCTTATTGAATAAGACAAATCAAACAAAATAAGCTCTTTGAACCAAGAAATCGAAAAAGGCTTTTAATCCTTAGATCCGATATCTTTAATCTGAAAAATACAATCCAAATCTTTCCTAAAAAGGAAGATTTTTTAGGGAAATCCAACCTTTAACAAGAAAAACGAAAGAAAATAGAGGGATGGGACTTTCCACCGGTGAAAATCCGGTGGAAGCCCCGACTGAATCAAGAAGAAGGGAAGAAAATGGGTGGCGGCTAGATAAGGAAGAGAGAGAGGCTTCTGCTGTAACTATAGGACATACTTCTTATATTGATTTAAAATAGGACATATTCATAAAGACACTATTAATTTGGGATATATTGTATAAATCTATACTCTATATTAATGTGCAAAACCATGTTTTAATGGTACATGATACACAATAGTACCAAAGTACCAAAGTACCAAATTTGGTTATCACTTAACTCGGGGTTCGATTCCTTCCAACTACATAATTATACCAAATTTGGTTATCACTTAACTCGGGGTTCGATTTCTTCCAACTACATAATTATACAAGATTTATCTATTTAATTTAATTTCTTTAATTTCACCCCGTGTTCGATTCCCTATCACCACATTATTAAATAGCATTTATTTGTTATATATTTTATCATTCAATTCTTTACAAGTTTATATTTAAATAAAACTTATTAATTATATTTTTTTATTTATCTATTTTAATTTTTTTAATTTCACACGTATTCAATTCCCTATAATTACATAATTTAATAGTATTTATTTATTATATATTTTTAGCATTCAATTTTTTTACAAATACATTTTAAAATAATATTCATTAATTATACTCCCTCCGTCCCTCCCAATTCTTTACATTTTCTATTTTGGGATGTCCCTTCTAATTCTTTACATTTCTAAACTTTCCTAAAATAGTAAGATTTTAAAAATTAAACAAATCAAAAGGGCCCTCACTATCTACTACTTTCCTCGATCTTTCTAATCTATTACTCCCTCCGTTTCATATTAGTAGGGATGGCAACGGGTTGGATCGGGTTGGATATCTGTGATATCCAAATCCAAACCCGAATCCTTAATTCAAATTCAAATCCAATCCAAATCCAAATGGATTTGGAAATTCAAAATCCAAACCCGATCCATCGGGTTTGGATCGGGTTCGGGTTTTATCCAAACCCGAAAATTTTAATTCTTTGTAAAAAAGTAGTAATATTTTTTTAATCTAAATTTTCATAAAAATTAAAATTACAATAGCAAATAAATATCTAGATTTCATAGACATGAAAATAAATAAGTCCAAGTTACACCACTATTAATATCTAAAGACATAAAAATTAAAATACAATTGCAAATAAATATCCACATAGGCAGAGTGTAGACTAGAAGACTAGCAGTAGCACATCATGTGTATCAAAATTGGCTGAACTAAGAAATTTCATAGTAGCACAGCATGTATATCAAAATTGCCTGAACAAAATTACCTAGTGTAACTAAGTAACGGGTATTTATTTTTAAGGAATAAATTATAATATATATATATATATATATATATATATTATAATTTATATATGTATATATATCGGGTTTTTTTCGGGTTTCGGGTTTGGATCGGGTTTTCGGGTTTCGGGTTTGGATCGGGTTGGATATAGCTAATATCCAAATCCAAATCCAAACTCTTTCGGGTTTAAAAATCAAATCCAAATCCAAAAAATCGGGTTCGGTAAGATCCAATCGGGTCGAATTGGATCGGGTATCCATCGGATCGGTTTTTTTTGCCATCCCTACATATTAGTAGTCCACTTTCAAAAAATTACGCATATTAAGAAATTCAATTATTAAAGATCTAATTCCATATTTACCCATATTTATTGTATTGGTTAGATAAATAAGTGCATAAAGTCAATCTTGGAAATGAAAACTCAAGGGTAATATAGGAAGTTTAAGTAAAAAATTGCTTTGAAAGTAGAAATGAGACAACTATTTTGAAACAAATTTTTTCTTGAAAGTGGACTACTAATTTGAAACGGAGGGAGTACTTAAATATTGATGGGTCCCATAATTTTATCCACTTTCCATTCACTTTCTTTCTTTTCCCACTTACTTTTTTCCCTTTTCTTAATCTCCGTGCCCAACCCAAATGTTAAGAATTGGGAGGGACGGAGGGAGTATTTATTATCGATAATTTACACGTGTCCGTCCGGCCCGTGCTTCGCACGGGTTACCGGCTGGTACTCATAATATTTAGAAGCACGACTACTGATCATATAAAATTGAAAAAGATTAACCACACTATCTCGACATGATCTTGAGGAAGAAGACACTTTTACTTTCCTATCAATAAACTAACAAACCCAACTATGATTACTCTGTGTCAATACCACTATGCAATTTCCGCATGTCAGTCATCAAACAGTATCTGTCTTTAAGATCACCTCGAAGAAGAATGGACTGTTGGAGATGTTCATCTCCGATGTACAAGTCGATTTGTTGAACGGTAACTTGGTAGCACTTCTTTCTGGGATGTTAGGAGAGTGATCAGTTAGAAAATGCTAATAGAATACTTCCAATAAGATATCTAATCCCTGCTGAACCAGTACATTTTCATTTATCATACTTGCTTACCGGATGATTAAGTTTTAGAAAGACATGGCTAGATCACAAATTTATGATTGTTTAAATTCCTGACATTGAGTAAAATTTCCACAAAAAGCACTTCAAAGAGCCTTACTCACTGATCTGGTCAAGGTGGGTATAGCTATTGAGCACGACTACCAGGACAAACTTAGATCTCCAACTACGGTGGCATAAGGAAAAGGACTTCTTCCCGGTACATTCATTATTAATCAACAACGTCAACATCACTTCACTACATAATTTTTTTCATTGATAGCTAGATATTTACACGATGAAATAAGGCAACTATCAATAGCGAAGATGGCGTTCAAGACAAAATAAATAATACTCTAACATAAACAAAATCAGGTATAAGATTCATCGCTCATGAGAGGAAACAGAAGAAGCTGCATAATATCATTTTTTACACAGCACAGAAAGATCATGTGCGTGTAACATGGCTTGCTAAAGTACTCCCTCTGTCCCATCCATTTCTTTACAATTTCCTTTTTGGGCCGTCCCACCATTTCTTTACATTACCCAAAATAGTAAGTTTTAACACTATTACACCCACTACTTCACTTATTTTAACAATACTTTACACTATTTCACCCACTACTTAACTTATTTTAACATTAAAATCACTATTACACCCACTACTTCACTTATTTTAACAATAAAATTACTATTACACCCACTACTTCATTTATTTTAACAATATTACACCCACTATCCTTGGTCTCCGTGCCCAGCCCCCAGGTAAAGAACCTGGCGGGACAGAGGGAGTAATTGTTTTTAATTGCAACATCCACGAACTTTTTTAGAGTAATCCTAAAAATATAACTTCGAATAATGCACCACCAAAAGAGGGTTTATTTCATTTAAATTTTCCAGAAAGAAGTTTATCATGTTTAGTCTATGAGAATCATGGCTTTGTAAAGTAATTGTTTTAAATTGCAACATCCATGAACTTTTTAGAGTAATCCTAAAAATATAACTACGAATAATGCACCACCAAATGAGGGTTTATTTCATTTAAATTTTCTATAAAGAAGTTTTATCATGTTTAGTCTATTAGAATCAGTTGAGGGGGGACAACAAATTAAAATTATTTATCTTATGGACTGAAAATCCTTATTAACAAGAAAAGAAAGCAATTAAATTACATTACAATTTTACCTGATTTCTTGATACAATGGATTGTCTTTTTATAATTAGCTTGTTGAAAATTAATGCATCTATTCCAATGATAAAACTATGGTTTAAGATGCAATTCACCTTACAGTTAGTTGCCAGAACTTGTACCTCACATGGGAAGAAAGAAACAATGAAACCGGGGTCATAAAGTCATTGCCTTGATCAATAATTGCAGAAGCTTCTAAATAATATCTATTTCTACAAGCTCACTGCATGGACGTCCACAGCTTCTAGGAATCAACAGAAAAGTACCAACTGCAACCTAAATCAAGACTGCACGTCTCGGATGTGCGCCTATATCATGGCCTCATGGGTCTTTCCTAGGTCTTGATAAGCACCGGTGAAGATAGAGATAGTAACCTTCCGTGAAACATCAATAAAATGCAAATGTACATTCATCTACCTTCCCACAGTTTTTCGAGTAATTAGATACTGCATTATTATTGCACACACTTCCAAATATGGAACAATCCTTATGCTAGATTGGGAAGATAAATAACCTCACCCCCATCATTAGTCACACAACAGAAATTGATATTCAGCGGCTTAGATAATCCATTCATATGAAGTTTTCCCCATTAGAGCCACTAACTTGGTCCTTTTAGTATCCTTTCCGATTCATATGAATGGATAATCCATTCATATGAAGTTTTCCCCATTAGAGCTACTAACTTGGTCCTTTTAATATCCTTTCCGATACATCAGAAACAAGCTCATATTTGTTGCTTTCATAACATGCAGTCATGAAAGCTGCAAGACTTACTCTATCAATGTTATGGTCTCTATCAATTAATTTATGGAAAAATACTGCTGCAGTGTCTACCTTCTGGTCATTACAAAGCTTTCTGATCAAGGTGTTAACAGTGCGAATCCACAACTTTTTGTCTAGTTTGTCAATGATAGTCATAGCTGTTGAAGATTTATCGATTTTGCAAAATTCATATGCTAATGTCAGCCGAGTAACTTCACACGGTAAAATTCCTTTATCTGTCATGGCATCATACAATATGCAAGCATCATCAATTTTGGATTCCTTACAAAGACCACTTATCAGAGCGCAGTAAGTAATACTATCAGGCGTACAACCATGCTCATTCATCCTCTGAAAGTACTTCATAGCTATGTCTGCCTTATTATCTCTACAGTATCCACATATCATGGAAGTATACGTTTTACTGGTTGGAACCAGTCCAAGTTTAAGAGCATCATCAAAAAGCCTCTTGCTTTCTTCCATTCTTTTTTGCCGACAAAATGCAGCAATTAATGTAGTATATATATGTATATCAGGCGGAATGCCATCCTTTAACATCTTATTAAAGAACACCAAAGCTAGCATAGTATCTTCACAGTTGCAGCTATATGATATGAAAATGGTATATGTAAATCTATCAGCACGCAGACCACATCTAAAGCAGCTTTCCAGCAACTCATATGCCTCTTGAACCCTTCCTTTCTTACACAAACCATCAAATAATGCGTTGTAAGTGCAAATATTAAGAGACAGTCCTTCCTTGCCCATTGTTTCCATCAATTCATATGCACGATCAAAGTTCCCTACTTTACAGTGTCCATCAATGAGAGTAGTATAGGTATTGACGTTAGGAACCAATCCCTGTTCAAGCATCTTACCCAGCAGCATATCCGCTCGATTCATCTTCTCTTCTTTACAATATCCATTAATCATAGCAGTGTACGTAAGCACATTAGGTTTATAATTATCACTCCTAACAAGCTTAAGAAACAGCCTAAAAGCCTTATCAATCCATCCTTTCTTACATAAACCATCAATCATCACAGTATGCGTATACACATTCGGTTTCAAACCTTTCCTCACCATCTCTTCCAACATTTCAAACCCTTGCTTAATACTCCCCCTCTTACACAACCCATTAATCAAACATGTATAATTAATCACATTCGGACTCAAACCCACCTCAACCATCTTACCAAAAAACCACAACCCTCGATTCACCAAACCCTTATCACAAAACAATCTCACAACCATCGTACATGTCGCATTATCAACCATAAACCCTCTCTCCAACATACCACACAACCATCTATCCACATCCCTAACCTCACCAATCCTACAATACCCAATAACCATCAACTTAAAACTACCCGCATTCGGAATCACCCCTCGTTGACACATTTCATCAAACACCTTCTCCGCAACACCAATCTCCCCCATTTCAACACAAACCCCAAGAACAAAATTCAAACCCCAAGTATTCAAAACCAACCCTTGATTCCCCATTTCAATAACAATCCCAACAGCCTCTTTCAACCTCCCAATCTCACCAAAATTCTTAACCAAACACCTCATAACCTCCTCAGCTCTCTCCACATTATCATTTTCAATCAAAGAAGAAGCAAGAACAATATAAAACCTCAAAAAGTACCTAAATTTACCAAACCCAATAGCCCAATAAAAGAAACTCAAGGCCACCATTGATCCAGCCTCATCAGAGAGTGAAGCAACAACAGTAATGGCTTGTTCTAGAGAGAGAGAAGAGGAGTCTAGAGAGAGATTGAGCTTGGGAGGTGTTGATTTGAAATGGGTTTGGTTTTGGAAGTAAGATTGACAGACTAGTGAACAAATGGTTTTGATTGATGGGGTTGATGAAGAGGTGAGTGTGTGGTAGTGTGTGTGTTTTGGGGTGGGGAAAAAGAAGGGTTTAATGAGTTTGTGTGTGTAGATTTTGGTGTGTTTGTGAAGGGTCATGAGAAATGACACCATGAGGATGAGTGAGTTCTTGGAAGAGCTTTCATGTGCGGGGTTTCAGAGGGACTGTATGGATTAATAGGACATTTGGGGATTAATCGGAATGATTAATAAGATAATCGAATTATTAATCAATGTGATAATCTATGGAATAGGAATTAATCGATGATTAATCGCGATTAAGCATCGATTTTTAGAACAGAGCTGGTACATAAAGGAAATTGCAAATCAGTAGTTGAATTTCAGCGGTTTAAGTATTTAGGCAGCTGGTCCCTGACGGTTTAAGTATTTAGGCAGCTGGTTGTCAGGGACCGGTTAACTAACAATCGATTTTTAAACCGTTGGATCAATGATTTAATGGTCCCTTGAATTATAAAAAAAATTTCCTATCCGCGGAAAATTTCCGCGGACCGATCCGCAGAAAATTTCCGAGGAATGTAATTTTTTTTTTTTAATCTCAGCCGTTGAATCCTTGATTCAATGACTGTGGAACCGATTGTTAAATAACCGACCCTGACAAACGATTGTCAGGGACCGGGACCCAAGTATTTAATGGTCAGGATGCGTCAAACTTTTAAATTTTTACAGTAATGAGATACTATTTGTTTTTTAAAAAAAAATTCTTGTATAAAAATTTAAATATTAAGTTTTTATATAAGAAAGAAAAATCTATTATATATCTAATACAGCAACGTACCCTTCCGTGAATCATTTGCTACAAAGCTAGTTTATACTATTATATAAAAGCCGAAACATTAAAAGTTTGGTTGGTCGGTATGGTACCTATTGATTTTACTTATTTACCCTTAGTTAATTACAAATAAAATCCATTCTACTAACTAATCAATTTATATCTTTTATATTTATCTAACAAAATTTCTCCTTACTAATCAATTTCCTTTTTCAGGTTAAATATATTACTTTTTCAATTTTTAAATAACTAAATAATTTCCTTTATTTATATCTTTTATATTTTATCTAACTAAAATTTCTCCTTTACTAATCAATTTCTTTTTTCAGATTAAACATATTACCTTTTCTATTTTTCAATAACATCTCATAAACTCCCTCCAAATGCTAGAGTTGTTGTTCGCATCATACTGAAGGAAGGTCCCAAAGAAGTTGCCCAGTTGCTTGCCTACGGTTTCAGACATGTAGCCAACTGGAAGACCGTGAATTTGAATCCAAAAATCTGTTTCGAATAGAGAAACTTTGGTGGGATCTTCTCCTGCTTTTATTGAACTCAATACGAGAAGTGCACCATCAAAATTCCAGGGGCCATTAGAGAGGACCCATTTCATATCCTCCATATGGTAAAACTGGAATAAAAACAACCCTGGCTTCAAATCTTTGATGTTAATTCCCATGGCAGGTTTCCATATATCGGCCAGTTTCGATTTCATGACCCGCACGTTGATACTTCTCTCCGTTGAGAACCGGCCCACCAGGCATAGTTCAAATCTGTTCCCTTCCTCTTCCACTCCCTCGTCGAGAGTCAGTTCTTCGTTCTCCTCATTCTCTATGTCCATCTCCGCCATTTGCATCTAAATATCTTCCATCGCTGTGTATCACACGACTCACACTATCTTTTAGAAAAGAAAGGAGAGAGAAATCAAAGACTCTCACTAAAGGAGAGAGAAGTTTTTTTGATGCCTTATGTACTTCTCTGTTGAATATGGCCTAGGAGCTAGTTCAGAGGAGGTCAGCAAGGAATGGGGACACTGGCTATGTGCGCCGCAACGCAGGGCGGCAGGTGGTAGTACGAGTAAATGGCTCAGGAAGGATGGGGATGAAGAGTGGGGACGACATGTGGGTCAGAAAAAACACGAACCGGGAAATCATGCTTTTCAAAAGCCAGACTTTACGCGAGTGGAAGAGTCAAACCGAAATAACAGGGACAAAACGAATATTTATCATAATGTTTCTGAAAGCACAAAACATGGAGCTCCAAATCTGGAAAGTAGGGAGAGGAATTCAAACAGCTTTGGGCCTAGTGGGCTGGACTCTGAAGAGCAGTATGGACTAAACATTGAAGACAGAAAAAGGCAGAGAAAAGAAGCCCATGAAGATGCAATTGCGTCGACAGATCAAAACACATTAACCAAGGACTCTACTCTTTCTAATGAGGATTGTGTGGAGACCTCTAAATCTGAATTGGCTAAGCTTGCACAGCAAGCTAGCCAGCTACAATGAGTTGTCTTGGTTGGAACTGTCGAGGTCTTGGGAAACCTCGGACAGTTAGAGCTCTTCATGACCTTATCAAGGCTCATAATCCCAGCTTCCTTTTTCTGTCTGAAACAATTTCCTTTGCAATTAAGATTGAAGAACTTAGAGTCCGTTTTGGTTTTGAACAATGTTTCTCAGTTGATAGAGTTGGTAGAAGTGGTGGCTTAACTGTTTTTTGGAAGTTTCCTTTTCAGTGTCAAATTTCTGGCTATTCTCAACATCACATTGATGTGTTAATGTTAGAAAATAACTTGGCATCTTGGCGTTTGTCGTGTTTTTATGGTTTTCCCGATAGGACTAGGAGAAGAGAATCGTGGAGTCTGATTCGAAGACTGGCTAGTCTCTCCACAATTCCTTGGTGTATCTGGGGGGATTTTAATGATCTGTTGTATGCTTCGGATAAAAAGGGAAGACTCCCTCACCCTCAATGCTTACTGGATGGTTTTCGTAGTGCTATTGACGATTGTAGCCTGACTGAATTGTATCTTGACGGAGGCAAGTTTACATGGGAGAAAAGTCGAGGAACTGATGCGTGGGTTAGAGAAAAGCTCGATCGTAGTTTTGCTTCTAGCACCTGGTGGGGTAAATTTCCGCTTCATAACTTGAGATTGCTTCACTCGTTAGTGTCTGATCATGAACCAATCTTTCTGGAGTTGTTTCAAGTTAATATGTCGAGGAAAAAGTTTAGATTCCGGTTTGAGAATATTTGTTTGAAAGAACCTAGCTTTGTGAAAGAAGTAACTGAAGTTTGGCGTAATCTCCCTGTCATTCATCTGATTCCGAAGCTGTTGGAAGTCACGTCCTTCATGGCTCGTTGGGGACGGTTGTTCTTTCACAAGTTCAGAGAGAAAATAAAGGAACACAAAGGTAACCTCCAAAAACTGGTTGACTGTACTGATGCTTACAGTATTCAAGCTTACATGGAGGAAAGAGAGAAGTTAAACGCTTTACTTTTCCAAGAGGAATCTTACTGGAAACAAAGGGCCAAATTATTCTGGCTTAATGAAGGTGATGAGAACACAAGGTTTTTCCACGCTTCAGCAACCACAAGGAAAAAAACGAATAAGATTGATTTTTTGTTTAATGACGATGGGAATAAGATAGAAGATCAAGAAGACATGTGCACGGTGGTTACAGATTATTTCTTGAAATTGTTTACAGAAGTTGATAACGAGGAGGACACCTCGAACCTGGTAAGCCATAGACAGGTGACAGTTATGCAGAATAAGAAGCTAGTGGAGGATTTTTCGTTTGAAGAATTCACCATGGCCATGAAGCAAATGCATCCCGATAAAGCCTCGGGGCCTGATGGACTCAACCCTGCATTCTTTCAAAGTTTCTGGCCGATTTTAGGAAGGGAGGTATTTCAATATTGCTTAAAGTGGTTAAATACTTGTTGCTTTCCTGCAGAACTTAATAGTACTAATGTGGTCCTTATCCCGAAAAAGGAAAATGCCTCTTGTATGAGAGATCTTAGACCCATTGCGCTTTGTAATGTACTATATAAAATCCTAGCTAAAGTCTTAGCTAACCGGCTAAAGGATGTCCTACCTTTCATTATCTCTGAAAATCAATCAGCTTTTGTGAAAGATAGGAGCATAACAGATAACGTTCTAGTGGCCTTCGAAATGATCCATCATATGAGTAAAAAGCAGCATGATAATATGGGTGAAGTGGCCTTAAAGTTAGACATAAGTAAGGCGTATGATAGAGTGTCTTGGTCCTTCCTCCGTAAAAGAATGAAAATGATGGATTTTTCTGAAACTTGGATTAATTGGATGATGTTATGTGTGAAAACTGTGAGCTACAACTTCTGCCTTAACAAGTCGATCATTGGTCCAATCTACCCGAAGAAAGGGCTGAGGCATGGTGATCCGCTCTCCCCTTATCTTTTTTTGCTGTGTGTGGAAGGCCTGTCAAATGACATTGATGAAGCCTCTAATAATGGTTATATTCATGCACCTACATCGCCAACAATAACCCATCTATTGTTTGCCGATGACAGCTTTTTATTTTTCCAAGGTTCGGTGGAGGAGGCTAGAAACATTAAAGCTTTACTTGTGAATTATGAGAGGAGCTCCGGTCAATCAATAAACTTCCAGAAATCGGGTGTGCATTTTAGTGCGAACGTCAAACGTTCGATGCAGAGGGAGATCTCAAACATTCTCGAAGTGCACAATGGTATTACTGACTCTAAGTACCTTGGGCTACCATCTCTAGTTGGAAGGTCAAAGAATCGAGTTTTTTGCTATTTAAAGGACAGGGCGATCAAAAGGATTCAAGCTTGGCAAGCCAAACCCATCTCCCAGGCAGGAAAATCTATTCTAATTCGTAATGTTGCACAGGCTATCCCTTCTTACACTATGTCATGCTTTTTAATGCCAAAGTCTCTATGTCAGAACCTTGAGCAATTATTCAACAACTATTGGTGGAGGAACGGCAAAGCAGGCAATCAGAAGGGAGTAAACTGGATGAATTAATCGTTTGTGCTCTGCAAAAAGCAAGGGGGGGATGGGGTTCAGAAATCTGTATGGGTTCAATATAGCCCTGCTTGGTATTAAGGTTTAAGATCCATATTAAATATTGAGAATATTGGGGGTCGCAGAGAGTCGAGCCTGAGACCTCTGCGTACCTGAGCTCTGATACCATGTTAAGTAACCAACTCATCTAAAACCTTAAGGTGTTAGAGGGAGATCTTATATTATATTCTAACAGAGACGTGTATGGAATCTCCCTATACCTCATAAGGTTAAAGTGTTTAGTTGGCGATTCTGTCGAAAAGCCATTGCAGTGAGAAATAACTTGAGCTCAAGAGGTATAAGACTTCCTACCACTTGTCCTATGTGTACGAATGTTGTCGAGCACATGAATCATCTATTCTATGAGTGTAGTTTTGCAGCAGGATGTTGGAGCCATGTTAGGTTGTTTCATGATTGGAGTAATGTGGATTGCGCTTCTGACTGGCTTCTTGAGAAACTAACTAATGGACTAAGTGATGAAATATCTAAAATTTGCATGGTTCTTTGGGGGATCTGGTACTGGAGGAACAAAAAAGTATGGGATTCCAAGGTTGTAACCCCTGCATTTGCTATGGATAACAGTCTTAGAGTGCTATCAGATTGGAGAGAAGCGCGGAAAGGCCAAGAGAAGTCTACTACTGATGGCAGTAAAAAAGCTAATACCTCAGATCATAAGTGGCAGCTTCCTAAGGTAGGTACCTTAAAGGTTAATGCCGACGCTTCGGTATTCCCAGGTGCTCAATATTTTAATGCAGGAATGGTACTGAGAGATTACAGGGGGTCTTTCATTGCTGGGAAGAACCTCTACTTGCCTGCAGTTAGCACAGTTTTTGAAGCAGAGTTAGTAGGAATCCGGGAGGCTCTTTCATGGATTAAAGACCATCGGATGATTCAAGGTGAAGTTATTCTGGAAACAGACTCCATGCTTGCAGTGAAGGCTGTCAAGGGCAATGGAGTGAACTTATTGGAAGTGGGGGAAGTGATCGATCATTGTAAACAAATGCTTCTTAGGATGAAGGAAACCTCAATTTCTTTTGTTAGGAGAAACGCCAACAAGGTGGCTCATGAACTAGCTAGAATCCCTTGTTTAGCGTTTTCCCATAATTTATTCACGTCTCCTCCTACGTGTTTGTTGGATGCTCTTTTGTATGACTCGTCTATTTGAATGCAATTGTCGTGTTTATTTCAAAAAAAAAAAGTAATTTCCTTTTCATGTAAAATCTATACCTTGCTTCTCCAAAAGATCCTGAAGTTGCGAACCCAGAACATCAGGGAATAAAATGGCAGTCTTTAACGACTTGATCTCTTCCCTTTGCTTTAGACACAAATCCTTCAACTTCTCAACTTGCAATACACAAGTAATTCCTATCAACTTACATAAAAACAAGAACTACCTTTTTAATTTTCTCTAACTAAATCCTCTCTTTTTCCAATTATATCACGGACATTCTATTTAATAAAACAAAATAATAATTTTATAATTACTAATAAATAACTTATTACCTTTTCAACTAAAACCTATCACATTTTCTAATTTTTTTAACTAAAATCATTTCTTTTCTAGAAATATCACGATAACATTTATATAATTATGATCAATATCTCATCAGTTCGGTAGAGAGTGAGTCTCCAAAACCTGATGTCGTAGGTTCAAATCCCTTCTACAGGTCTATAATAGTTGGTTGAGATGTTCATTCAATAGCAACTAAATCCAGTAACATGCATAACCAAAACTCCAAAAGTTTGGTTCCATTGTATTAGTGTACAGAAAAAGAGTACTATGATAGTATTTGTTGTGATGATATAAATGTGATTTTTTATTTTCTCTAACTAAAACCCCTCTTTTTCAAATTATATCACGGGTGATTCTATAATAAAAATGAAATCATAATATTATGAATTAATGCCCAATATACTCACTTTTCCCCTACCCACTACCCAAAATACCCGTTTTTCAAAACACCGCCCAAAATACCCACGGGTCACGCCCATGTGACAGGCGTAACCAACCTTCACTGTTCACGTCAGAACCGCCGCCTACCACCATCGGCCGGCGAAGCAATCGGATTTAGGAGTTTCGAATCCAGAAAATTAAACGTTACGAAAATGGTATGAATGTGTAGAGGGTGAAGAGGCAAAATGATTGGTGTGTATAACGTGCCTGGAAAAACAACGGGAGGGAGTGAACGGAGGCTGGAAAAGTTCGATCGCCGGAATCGCGATTTGAATGTAAATCGCGAGATCTAAAATTCTGGAAACTTAAATGAAATAAAACTTATATAGGATTGTAGAGGTGACATATGCGATTCAGTTGTGTGTATATAGTGACCGGAAAACCAGTGGATAGTGGTGAACATTGAGATCGATTGAAATCGCCGGTGGATCGCCAAATCGCCAGAGCACTGCGAAGAAGAAGACGCCAGATACGCATTCCCATGTAGCGTATCCTGCGATGCGCCAACACTGAAGGCGTATCAATTCCCACATACGCTGATCCAGTAGGCGCAACAGTTCGTGACTCCGTCTCCAAAGGCGTAACACCTACACATACGCCGTTGATGTTGGCATATCAAAGGACGCGCTGAACGATGAGGCGCATCTAGTGGGTATTTTGGGCAGCTGTTCCGGATTTTGGGCATTTTGGTGAGAGAAAGTGAAAAAATGGGTATTTAGGGCACTCACCCTAATATTATAATTCTATTAATTAACCGATTACCTTTTCAGCTAAAAACGTATCATCTTTTTTATTTTTTCTAATTAAATTCCTTTTTTTACGGTACAGTACTTACCTTATTTAATTGTTATGCACAGAATTTTTTTAATATTATAAAAAAATTATTAACTTTTTTTAAATATGAATTTTGGAGGCTTAAATATTTAAATGAGATGATGATCATAATTATATAAATGTTATCCATGATATTTCTATAAAAGGAATGATTTTAGTTAAAAAAAAATATAGAAAACGTATACATTATTTATAATAAGGAAACATTAGTATAATTCGTAAACATGAGTATATTAAATTATATCAAATTAAAATTAAAAAAATTATTTAAAAAAATTATTATATAAAAACAAAATTGTAACATTAATTAAAATTTATAATATAATAAAAGAAATCCGTGCATTGCACGGGTTATAAGCTAGTTATTATTTAATTTTATTAAATAGAATGTCGTGATTTAACTGGAAAAAGAGAGGAATGACAGACAGGAGTTCACAGTGGGGGATGGATTAAAAAAGGATGCAGCAGAAGGCTCGATCTCAACATCCTAACCAGGGCCGGTGATTCTATTAGTGTTCATTGGACAATTAAGAAGAAAGATATCTATATTTTGATATTAAAACGGTAATGAAATATAGAATGGCACGGGCACGTCCAAAGTAGAAAGGGTAAGGAAATTGTTTTGTTTTCTTTACTCACCAACGATTATCCTCTTATAGTAAATGTTCCATTATTAGTCTAGCAAATATTCTATTGATCGGTATCGCCATATAGTAGTGATGTCTTATATAAAACCAAGGTATATCTTTCCCACTAGCTTTAACAACAAATATCGACCTCCTAGATGTAAATTAGGATATTTATAGATTAAAATAAGGATATTCTGTTGCCGCATACTCTCATAGTGCAATACCCAATCATGCAAGCATGATGTGACCCTAAGTGGATACCAGCCTCCAACTATCCGAGATAGCACATAAGGTTGCGTTACTATATTCGAAAATCGAATATCAAACCAAGCAAGCTAGCTTAAAAGAAGGGAAATGAATCTGACTATATTTAAAAATTGGACTTTGAGCTTCCTTTCAGGTTTCTCTTAATGCTTCGCCTAACACGGAATAACGAAGAATTTGATAGTTATGGTTTTGAGAAGACCTGGCTACTTGTGGTTCCCCCCCTTACTCAAACTCAAATAGGGCGGGTTAGTGAGGCAAGCAGCTAAAAGTAGTAATAAAATATCTTCCTTATTTTCATCATGCTTCGCCTAGTGTAAAAGAGTGATTTAGACGTGTATTAGTAAGTACTGGAGAAGACTACTACTGTATATTCGTAGGGGGACCTGTTTATGGATTAAACGAGATTGCTTGATAGGCCTATTGAAGTAAAGAAAAGGGGAAGAACCAATGTATATAAATATCATGCATCTATATGCGCTTTGTCACGAGCTGGATTTGAACCAACACCGCTGGGGAAAATCAAGCCATGCCTACGTTCAAGAATGATGGCGAGACAGCAGCGTTGTTCATATTCAATCAGGTCATAGCTAGGTTCGGAGTGCCAAAACAAATCGTCACGTCCGTAAATCATTTTATTCGAGCCATTTGATAACAGCGCTAATCCTTCCGTTACCTCCTACACACTTGCATCAGACTGTATGTATACCATATATCCATTGCAACACCACTACACCACACAAAGTCATCTCTTACGCTCCTCTAAACCAAACCGTCAAAGACAACCTAGGTTGAACATGGGTGTAACATATCATTTCCCGCGTTCCTTACATCATTCAGGCATGTGCCGAGGGCAAGTCACGCCGTGTTTGACCAAATGTCCAGGTTAATTTACAATCGTCGCCACAATCTCTCAATTGTTGACACTTTGTCTTCGTGTTAAGTGATTAGAGTAGAGATGGATTACTTGGTTTGCATCTAGCAATTACCCCTAAATCCAAGAGAAAAAAGAAAAGCCATAGGCATACTCCATATCAAATTCAAGAACTTGGAGGGTATCTTTTTTCAACATTGTATAGATTTGAGTTGTTTAATTTTTTTTTGTTTTCATTATTTATGTCTTGGATGCTGTTTTTTTTTTTGTTTAGTTCATATAAGGAGAATCCCCGTCCTGATGAGAGACAAAGATTGGAACTTGGGAAGAGGTTAAGCTTAGAAAACAAGCAAGTGAAGTTTTGGTTACAGAATAGCCGAACACAGGTGAAGGTAATAGAGTTTCAAATATTCTTTTTGTTGACGAATGTGTGCTACATTTTATTTCAATTGAACTGAAGTTGCTTACTTAATCATTAGACTCAATTGGAGGGTCATGAGAATTTAATTCTGAAACAAGAGAATGACAAGCTTCGGGTAGAGAACATTGCTATCAAGGAAGCCATGAGAAATCCGATTTGCGGTGGGTATGGTGGAGGAGCTATACTTGGGCAGATATCTTTCCAGGAGAATCATCTTCGGATCCAGAATGCAAGGTTGAAAGATGAACTCAATCGTATGAGTGTTCTCACTGGCAAATTCCAAGGAAGACCTTTGTCGCCTTTAGCTGGTACCTTCCCTCCTGCAATGTCTAACTTCAACTTGGAACTTGCAGTAGAAAGGAATGGGTTTGGTGGTTTGGGTCCTGAAGAGATAGCATTGCCTATGGGATTTGATTTTGGCGCTGGGGTTCCAAATACTATGCTTACAGTGCCTTCCACCATACCATCTATTGGCATGAAATCACTTTAAATGCAATGAATGAATTACTGAAGTTGACTCAAATTGATAATCCACTTTGGTTAAAATATTTGAATGGAAGTGGTGAAGCACTGAATTTGGAGGAGTACCTAAGGATAATTACCCCTTTCATGGACAATAAATCTGGTCTGAGGACTGACGGTACCAGGGCCACTGGTCTGTCAACTATCAAAGTGTTGCTTTCGTAGAGATGATGATGGATGCAGTAAGTTGTGCAATTCAATACTTTGTTTTTATTTTCTTTTAGTTTTCTGAAACTACTATAGGTTTAGAAGATCTGATTCCACTTACATGTTCAAAGAAGTTTTTGTGCTTCAAATTGTGGTCCAACCAAAAAATTTAGCAATGGAGTTGGTGTTTTTTTTCCCTTCCATATTCTCTGTATTGTAGATTTAAAAAGTCTATATGTTTAGTTATGATTTTATTGACTCTTCGTTTGTATAGAATCGTTGGGGTGAAATGTTTCCTGGCATGATTGGAAAGAGCTATGCTATTGATGTGATTTCTAATGGTATGGGTGGCTCTATAAATGGTGCTCTACAACTGGTACACATCTTCAAAATTCTTCCATATATTATTTTTATTATTACCTAGATGAGTACCAAACTCAGGCTTGAAATTAACACTGTAGATGCATGCTGAAATTCAAGTCAATTTACCATTGGTCCCCACTCGTCAAGTGAGGTTTCTTCGATTCTGCAAGCAACATGGAGATGGTGTTGGAAATATTCACTAATACTGCAACATAGAGGCAATTATATATCATATTTAACAAGCCAAGGCCAAGCAAACAATTAACGAAACAAAACACGAAGGTATAAAACATGCATATCAGTAACTGAAAGAACAAAGGAAAGACAAAAGAAATACCCGGAGCCATAGCTTTAACAAGGTATCAAACAAGTATGAAAACAGTTGAGTCATCAGGATTTGCAGTCCTGACTGCTCTTGAAGAGATAATCGCCCCCACTTACACTGTGTTAGGATGCTGGCGATATTCTTCCAGGATAAAACAGCTCCGAGTAAGATGATCACAGCAATCAGAATACTCAACTTCGACTGGCACCTCAGTCTCCAGAAAAAACCCACTATCAGTATAGCTACAGCAGTATATGGAGGAAAATACAGAGTGTAGAGATGAGAAGAGAGAATGTAAGGGTGTGGTATATGTATCAAAATCATCAGCCTAGCTCTCTATTTATAGGAGAGGCTAAGCGTAACTGATGCCACCCTATTAATTTTGTAACTGTCGATTTACATTTAATAAAATGAAACGGCTGATTTAATAAATCGTAAATGTTACGTTATATTTTATCCACACATATCAGTTTTATTTTGATTATACGAATATATATAATATATACATTATCAAATTCTGTTCAGGACTGAACATCAGGAACTGATGTCCATTCATCAGTATTTGATCATCAGGATCTGGTACCGTCAAGACTTGAGGTCCATCAGTATTTGATCAAGCATCAGGATCTGGTAGTACCTTCAGGATTTCATCAGGACTTGCCCATCAGTATTAGATGTCTGACCAGTTCATGATTTATTCCAAGTATTAAAATAAATAAAATCCCTCGCCCAGTACGCGAGAAGCCGAGACATTCGTCCAAATCGCCCTTCGACCGAGCCGAGCCGACCCGAGCCGGGTCGAGTCGAGACGAGACGTGGCGTGGCGGGGTGGCCCGCGGTGGCGCGCGCATGTGGAGCACACAGTAACACCATGCACCATCATACACCTTAGTAGTTGTACACTACCCATGTGTGTGATTCTATATAAATCCAACAACCCCCTTTATTTATTTCAATGTGGGACAAATACACATTCTCTTTTTACAAGCTCTTTCAAGCTACTAACTTCAACTCCATTTCTCTATGGGTTTCACTAAGAAAATTACTTAGACCCATATATGAAAATTTAAGTCCTCATAGCAAGGAACAATTTCCAATCGTTAAAAACCGGAATTAACATCAAGAACATAAAATAATTATGCTCTAAAAACTCCATTTTCTAACAATCCCCCACAAATCCATACAGAAATGCTTCAGGTTTTTCATCATGGCTTATTTTTCAGAGTCGGTACCCTTCCGGGTTTGAACCCTCCTGAGTTCCCTACTTCGATGGCTACCGGATTCAGATGGAATGTTTCACCTTGAATCTTAATCTATTTCGTGTAATCATGTTCCATAGACGACGACAAGTCAAAGGCTATGATGCCAATCTACGGCTTTGAGACATTAATGGTCTTGTCTCGATCCTGTTCGTCGAATGCTATAAGGAATAACCCTTTCCTCTAATTGCGACCACACAATTACATTCGCTTAGCTGGGCATCTCCAGAGATGTACTGCTACCATCTCGTCGAATGACTTGACCCCATTCAGAGTTATAATAACTCTTGCTTACTTGCAGTGTTAGTACCTTCTAGGTTACAGGGGATAGACTCAGATACAACAGTATCATCTATGTAGCAAAGGTACTACCAATTCATCCTTACAGCTTGTTATTACCATATTGAATACACTTCAAGGGATCTCCTCTCATGTGTATTGGGTTCCCACTGATGATGAACTATGATGGGTTGAAAGCCCCATCCCCAACCTCGACTTAAGGACCACTACAGGTTCCAGTCCTTTAGTTAAAGGATCAGCTATATTATTCTGAGTTCCTATGAACTCTATAGCTATAATCCTATCAGACACTAAACCCCTTATAGACTTTAGTCTAACTTGGATGTGCCTCTTTGTTTTAGCATTATACTTTTTACTGCTAATCTTATCGATAGTCATTTTACTATCACAATGAATAGCAAGCGCAGGAAGAGGTCTACTTACTACAGGTATCGCGGACATAAGTCCGTGTAACCATTCAGCCTCCGTCCCAGTGGCATCAAGCGCACACAACTCAGCCTTAAATGTAGACCGAGTTACTATAGTCTGTTTGGTCGACTTCCAGGATATTGCTCCATCTGCTAAGGTGAACACGTATCCAGTCACCCCATTGGAACCAGACTTCTTAGCTATCCAACTTGCATCACTGTACCCCTCAAGTACACCAGGAAATCTCCTATAGTGTAAACTTAGGTACATTGTGCCTTTCAGATATCTAAGTACTCTATCAAGAGCATCCCAATGAGTTCTGTTTAGATAGCTTGTATATCTAGCCAACTTAGACACAGAGTATGAAATATCTGGTCTAGTACAGTTAGCAAGATACTGCAAGCTCCCTATAATCTGAGAATACCTTAACTGAGACACAGGTACTCCTAAAGTATTCTTAACAAGGGCAACTTTAGGATCATAGGGTGTAGTAGTGATTCTACACTGTGAATAACCATATTTCTCAAGTATAGATTTCTTTATATAATGAGACTGCGATAAAGTTATTCCCTCGGCTGACTGTGTCAGCTTGAGACCAAGAATCGCACTAGCCTTACCCATATCCTTTATTTCAAAATGCCTTTTCAAGAAATCTTTTGTCTCGTTAATAACCTCAATATTGGTTCCAAACAGTAATATGTCATCTACATATAGGCACAAGATGACACACTCACTACCTTTAACTTTGGTGTAGACACACTTGTCACTATCATTAATATCATAACTGAACGGCACTATAGTTTCATCAAACTTTTTATGCCAATCCCTAGGAGCTTGTTTCAAGCCATAGATGGATTTGATCAACTTACATACTTTCCTTTCGTTACCAGATGCAACAAATCCCTCAGGCTGATCCATATAAATCTCTTCTTCAAGTTCACCATGAAGAAAAGCTGTCTTTACATCCATTTGATGGATGATAAGACCATGTACGGAAGCCAATGCTACTAGCATTTGGATTGTTGTCATTCTAGCTACTGGAGAGTATGTGTCAAAGTAATCAATACCCTCTTTTTACTTAAAACCCTTAGCTACCAGTCTAGCTTTGTACTTATCTATTGAGCCGTCAGGGTTCAACTTCCGTTTAATGATCCATCTGCACCCGATAGTAGAACACCCAGGAGGGAGATCAACTAACTCCCATGTTCCGTTTGAAACAATAGAGTCAATTTCACTCTTTACAGCGCCCTTCTAGTGCCTAGACTCTAAAGAATCCATAGCTTGTCTGAAAGTTAAAGGTTCGTCCTCGACATTGTAAGTGATAAAATCACTTCCAAAATCCTTGACTACCTTTGCACGCTTACTCCTTCGTGGTTCCTCTACCTCCTTAGGAGTAGAGCTACTACTAGGTTCAGCCCCCACATTTGTCATCTTTTCCACATGATCAGGAATAGAACTTGATGTGTGAGTTGGATCTTCATTAGAAGTATCTTGAGGCATACCAGTCTTCATAGGGTAAACATCCTCAAAGAATGTGGCATCACGAAACTCAACTATCGTGTTTGCCACTATACCATCTATGTCAAATTTTAACACTAAAAATCTCATAGCTGTAGTGGTTTCAAGATAGCCCAGAAAGATACAATTAACAGTCTTCGGACCTAGTTTCTTTCTCTTATGTTAAGGGACAAGTACCTTAGCAAGGCACCCCCACACACGAAGATACTTAAGACTAGTTTTCTTGCCCTTCCATAACTCATAGGGTGTCTTATCCATGTGTTTCAGAGGGACTCTATTCAGAATATGGCAAGCCGTATTCAGAGCCTCTCCCCACATGTATTTAGGCAGCCCAGAGTTAATAATCATACTATTAATCATATCTTTAAATGTTCTGTTCTTTCGCTCAGCAACCCCATTAGACTCAGGTGTGTATGGTGGGGTAACTTCATGAACTATACCATTGCTTGCACAAAATTCATTAAAAACGTTACTCGTATACTCACCATCTCTATCAAATCTCAACCGTTTAAGTACGTTACTAGTTTGTTTTTATACTTCAGTTTTATATATAATGAATTTACTAAGTGCTTCATCCTTATGTCTAAGTAAATAAACATGATAGTATCTACTACTATCATCTATAAAGGTAATGAAGTATCTAAACTGGTCCTTAGTCAATACACCACCAAATTCACAAATATCAGTGTGCACTAAATCTAACAAGTCTGAATCCCTAACAATATTATGAGAAGGTTTCCTTATTTATTTAGCAGACACACATACTTGACATTTAGAATTCTTTTCTATGGTATGTCTTGGAATCAACTCTAAGTTCATCATATTTTTAAGAGCACCAAAATTTAAGTGACCAAGTCTAGCATGCCATAAAGTTGAAGATTCAACACAGTTAACAGAAGGAGTAATATTATTCAAAGCACTCAAAACGGGCTCAGCATTTATTACAAATAAACCATTCGACAAGTAACCCTTGCCAAAAAATGTACCAGTATGAATAAGAACTACTTTATTACATTTGAGAGAGACTTCAAAACCATTAGCTACTAAACAGCTGCCACTTATTATATTTCTATGCATGTCGGGAACATGATGCACTCTCGTCAGGGATAGAATACAACCCGAAGGAAACTTCAGGTCCACGTTTCCTACTCCATGTACTTGAGCAGCACTTGCGTTCCCCATCGTCACTGTCAAGCTATGACTCTGTTGATAAGATCAAATAAACTAATGTCAGCACAAATATGCACATTAGCTCCAGTATCAATCAACCATTCATTTGACAAATAAGTGGAAAATAGTATAGGGTTGTAGGTAACATACCGGTCAACGTTGGTTTCAGAAGCCAAAGCCTCACCAACAACCATGTTCGCTACAGGCCCACTTGAGGTTCCAAGCACAACATTCGCTTGAGCTACCGCCTCGGCTTTCTTTGCTTTCTTTGTAGGGCAGTCCTTACTCCAGTGCCTAACCTGCCCACAAGACCAACATGGTTTGTTTGCCTTTGGCTTCTTGGCCTTATCCTTGTCAGTCTTAGATTTATTACTATTACCCTTCTTAGAGATAGCCTTCCTTTTCTGTCCTACAATAGTGTTAACTCGAATAACTTGTAGAAGGGGGGGGGGGTTGAATACAAGTTATATAATCGTGTCTGATTTTTGCTTGATTATATGAACAAGAATAAACGAATGAATCAAACTCTTGTTTGTATTAATAAGATCAAATACAAACTCTACCAAAGGTGTACAATACCTTTAGCAGCTGCTGACAATACAAATCTCTCTCTGTTTGTTTCGAACTCTCGAATACAAACCTTATACAGAGCTACGCACATTCACTAGTTCGACTCACAACTTCGTCGCTCTTTACAATGATATTGAGAGAGTATTTATAATGCTACCTATCAACTAATAACAGAAAGATATAATCTATACATGACAATGTTCTGCCTTCTAGTCGATAGTTTCCTTCAATAGAAAAACTCTTTCCTTCATAATATCTTCTTGCTTGTTCTTCAAACAACGATCCTGTTTTATAGCACTTACCAGTTTCTGTAGCATCCATAATGACATCATCAGTAACACGACTGATATCAGGATCTGTACACTGCATCAGTATCTGATCAACCATCAGTATTGGACCATCATCAGGATTTGCTCTCTGTTCCTGACATGTAGTCTCCGATACACTGTTCATTCCTGACTAAACTATACAGATAACTGTCTTACACATAAATCCTAAATACAGTGCTAAATCCTTTATAAGATCAGGATTACAAGAAGTATAATGTGTAAATTCTATTCTTAACATCACAACTTATGAATTATTCCTAACAATCTCCCCCTATTTATGCTTTAAAATCTGAAGCATAAATCTAAGTTGTGGATGTCAAAACATATAACAATACAACCAGAATAGAATTTATGAATGTAGAATTATGAAGTTAAGTACCTCCTTCTCAGATGTAGACGTTTATCTAGTACTTAGAAGAAAGAATTTTAACTATTAATGCTGCTCTTCATTTACCACTTCCTAGCTGAGATTCACCACTGTCACTCCTGGTTCTTCTTTTTACTACCCTTTGTCTGATCTTTATCTCCCCCAGCTTTATCATCCTCAGTCTGGTGTTGTTGTTGTTGTTGTCTTTGAATTGTCTTTGAATTGTCTTTATCTCCCCCTTTTTGACATCAGCAACATTAATTCCAAGAGATTCAGAAACAGAACAAATGAGATTCATAAGAACTGCTTGATTTTCCATAATTGTGACTTGGTTATCTTCAAGTGATTGAAGTCTTGTTTGAATATCAATTTGAGAATTCTGAATATCTTTCAAAACATCAGAATGAACTTCAATGTTGGAAGTGCTTCTAGTATCTCTAGTATCAGAATCAGAAAGAACTGTATCTTCAAGTCTTGTAGAAGAAGTTGCTTGATTTGTATGATATTCAAGTAATAAAACCTGATTAGAAGTATCAACATCTTCATCTTTCTATTCTGGAACTGAAACATGATCATCATCTCCTTCACCAGTATTCTGTGTACTAACATCTTCAAATCCTGACTCCTCCTTAGAGTGATCAAAGACTGTTGATGTCTCAATTCTAGCTGATATTGGAAGTACATACAAAGGAACACTAGGATCATTAGGATCTTCATCTGGTACATATGTATCAAGAGATTGCTTTATCCTGGCACCTCTTCTGTTAATGATTCCTGCAAGCCTCTCCTTTTGCTTCTGAGCTTTAACTTCTGGCTTTGCATTGTGATGTGCTAGGTCATTCTTCTGATACATTTTGATGAATGAATAAGTACCAGCATCCATACCCAAATTTTCAGACCAAGATTCAGGAAAAACCTGATCCCAGAAATCAAATGATGGTTTCCTAATTTTCTCTCCCTTACTATGGAGTTGATCATCCATACCCTCATTCTCACTTTGACTTACTAAAGTCAACACTCTTTCTACCTCACCTTTTGCTTGGTCAGGAGCCAGCCGCTCAAATTGTGGATCTAAGTCCATCTTTTCAAGTGTATCACTCAAATTTAGATAAGTGCTCTCATGACCTACAGAAAAATAGAGTTTAGAAGGAGTTTTTATACCTGAACTCACATGGAGAGAGGGTTCCTCATTTGGCATGTGGCTTGAGGTTTTCTCCAAGGAGTGAGCTGCTATAGTCTCTGAACCCTTACAATCATCTTCTTTCCTTTCAGAAACTACAGGCTCCAGTATACCACTTTCAGGTTCTTTACTAGACTCTGATGTCTTCAGTAATACTTCATTAGACACCATAGTTAGTACATCACCGTCTTTAAGTGTTGTTTGCTGAGACACACCCTCAAGGTGGATAGACTCTGACTGAACAAAATTTGTTTGATCTTCAGAAAAATCAACCAAAGTCATTCCTCCCATATCATAGGGTATCTCACTTGCATTTTCAGTCATCACAGAATTCCTTTCAACATCAGCTATCACAGCTCCTGAGTCATCCTTCCTCTGACTAGATGGTTCTTGTGTTACAGTGACTGTGATCTGATCTTTCCTACTATTCACCACTGGTGCAATAGTATCTTCTGTTGACTGCATTCCTCTATCTACTTCCTCCAGTTGTTCACCTTGAGCTGAAGCATCTTCAATAATGACATTCTTGTCAAATAAATATGCATGAAGTGATTGAAGTGCACCATGCTTCGAAAGTCCAAATTTTTTTGACTAATTGTCTTCTGACAGACACATAGAAATACATCTTCATTAAGTCAAGTCTTTGATGTAGAAGTCCATATTCATCTGGAAATAAAAGTTTTGGTACTCTTTCAACCAGAAAGTCTAGAACAGGCCTTGACAACTTCACTTTGAGAGAAATTAGTCCCATAGCCAGTCTGTATGATAATGTAGTTTCCCATGAAGAATCAATATCCAGATCTCTCTTGTCAAATACTGACATAGATGTAGCTTGATTTGTAGAAACCTGCATGATATTAGTTGGACTAGACTCTGTGTGTGTAGGTGACAATTGAATCTTTCTCCTTGTTCTCCTGATATAGTGAGCAAAAGATTTATCCTGAGAAGACTCAAGAGGTGTAGACACAGAAGTGATCTTGGGATGAGATCTTGGTTCAATAGACACAGTCTTTTCAGAGACAGTATCCAGTAACTGTTTTCCCTTTTTAAGAACTACAGCCTTTTGAGAGACTGCAGCCTGGCTGTGACTAGGTTTTTCATCTCTTTGTGCTAACAAAGAAAGTTGAATTGCAGCCTTCAATTCTGCTCTCTCAGCAAGAGTTAAATCATCATCATCTTCACTAGAATTACTACTACTACTTGACACAACAAATCTTCTCTTCCTTACAACTGATGTCTTTTGAGAAACACCAGAGGTTGGTTTCTTTGAAACAATAGGCTGTGGATCAAAATTTGGTTCTTGAATTGTTTCAGAGACTATAATGTTTTGGGCTACTTGGGTAGACACAGGTGGGTTCTCCTCCAATTGAGATTCCTGAGCCATTTCACCACAAAAGAAAGAAGAATTGTAGAAAGTAGGAAGATGAGTTTTAAGAATTACCTGAACATGATATGGATAATGAATTGCAGGTATTTCATCTAGATTCTTTTCATTGTCCTTCTTTGTAATGTCAGAGAAAATTCTCTTTTGCTGTTCATAAGAAGAAACACAATGTTCTCTACCAAATCTAGTTTCAACATCAGGAATAAAATGGTTAACAAACATTTGCATAAATCTATGATAATAAACCATTTTCCTGTTTTGATCTCTTAACCCAAGTTTAATACTCATCTGACTTAAGATAATATGACCAATGTTGATTACTCTGTCATAAAGCAAACTATAAGCAATATGTGATGTAACAGAAGTAATTTGCTGAAAAGAACTACATTTGCCAGTAAAACATTTAGCAATTTGATCAAAGTAAAAAGACCATTCCTTTCTAAGAAAAGACCTATTCAACTGGCTCATGTTATCTAGAGGTCCACTATAACCTAATTCAGACAACATAGTTCTTATATTATCATCAGATGGTACATTCTCATAACTATCAGTAACAGGTAAGCAAAGTACTGAATTAACAACAGATTCAGTAATGTCAAATGAATTTTGTCCTAAATGTAGAACAATCTTACCTGATTGACTCTGAGTAGAATCAATTACCTCAGCATTCTTCCAAGCTTGTGAAACAACTACTTGATTAATCTGTGGAGATGCTGTCAATGCATAACTTAATGGTCCATACGCCAGAAAGTCCATGATTGGATGAAAATCAGATGACACTCCTTCCTTGTTGGTGATAGCTACAACATGATTGTTTGTCATAAAATCAAAGTCACCAAACTTGAAGGCTACTGATTTAGGTAATCTTCTCTAAGCTGCCATTTTTTATCTGAAAAGAAACTTGAAAAATTCTTGAAATGGATTAGTGATTTTGAAAACTCAAGAGTGATTTTTGCTTTAGAGAATGTAAAATTAGAGAAAGCAATTACACGATTAGAGTTTCAAAACAAATATATTTCACAAATCTTTCAGACCACTATCCCACGTTGACACGTAGATTGACAGGTGTCAGTCCCTGAAAAATGCGGTTACCTACGATTTTTGGAAAATAAAATCCAAAATTGATTTTTCATGAAATAAATCAAGGTATAAATAATTAATACTGATCAGCTTCCTTTTCCTGATGACCTCTCATCAAAATAATCACAAAATGCAATGTGATTTAAAAATATAATTTTCAAATCCTGATGGTCACACATGAAATCCTGACCAATATCATCAGAGACTTAATATGGAGTTTTCCACGTGGCATTTTTCTTTTATCTGAAAAAGAAATAAACAATTAATCTGAACAGAAAATCAATTGGTTAGATATTTTCAATATTTCTTGAAAACAAGAAATACAGTCACATGCAATAATTAGCATTTGACTTCATTAAAACTTCCAAGTGACTGTTCAGCTTCTCACGTCTTTCTTTAAAAGAACCAGACGCCTTATGCCATTCTCCAAAACCTTTCAATTTCTTTTCTTCTCAAGAATGCTTCTCAAACCAAAAATCCCTTCAAACCCATTTTCCAGATTTTTCTTGATCGATGAACATCCTGTTCTTGATCATCTCTTTGAACAAATGACTCTTCTCATCGAACTAATTATGAATGGATTGGTTTTCGAAAATATCCAGAGGTTTCTCCTAGAACATCCATCTGTTGGATACAATCTTCCCCTAACCTCCTCAAAACTTGAGGATGAAGAATTTGGCCGAGAGTCTGAGGTTGATCTTGATGGAGATGCTATTCATTTAAGTTAGCTGCTCTCATTCAAGTCGCCCAGACAAGGAATCCAAGAGCAAACGATGCTTTCATCCCCTGATGGATTTCTTGAGATGCTCCTTGTCCTGTACCTCAGAGTTCATATCAATAGACAAGTATAGAATAGAAATTTAGACAAAAAGATGTTGTATTTCATTTCAATGTAATGATTTCTATTAATGAAAATACAGTTTCTTGTTATCTGCTTGTCTTTTGATTTTTTGAATGATGTATAAATTATCAGTATGCAAATATCAAAACTTGCTAGCATAGACTTAACACATCACAGAGTTAGATTACTACACAAAGTAAACGTCAGGATTTGAAACAATTTTCATAATCCTGATACTGACACAATACTGATGACGTCAGCATCCTGATAACAAATCTAATCCTGATGATTATTAACAAGTCTATCATACTGAAATTTATCAAGGCAAAGTGTTATAGCTAAAGCATTTAACAATCAAATATAGATCCTGACAGGAATATCAAGTCTATAAGCTAAGAACAACATACCTTGCTACTTTTGCAGATGTTAAAGATCTAAAAATTTAACATTCCTAACTCACTTACTAGTCTACTGAATGTAGTCTCATCAAGTGGTTTAGTTAGAATATCTGCAAGCTGTTTGTCAGTAGGAACAAAATGAAGTTCCACAGTACCATTCTCAATATGTTCTCTAATAAAATGATACCTGACATCAATGTGCTTAGTCCTTGAATGTTGAACTGGATTTTCTGCAATTTTAATAGCACTAGTATTATCACAAAACATAGGAATATTACTAAGTGTCATACCATAATCCAGCAACTGATTTCTTATCCAAAGGAGCTGTGCACAACAACTGCCTGCTGCTATGTACTCAGCTTCTGCAGTTGAGGTTGAAACAGATTGTTGCTTCTTGCTTGCCCAAGAAATCAATCTATTTCCCAAGAATTGACATGTACCTGTAGTGCTTTTCCTGTCTATCTTACACCATGCATAATCAGAGTCTGAATAGCCAATTAGAAAGAAATCAGATTCTCTAGGATACCACAAACCAAGATTTGGAGTTCCTTTGAGATATCTAAAAATTCTCTTCACAGCAATTAAATGAGATTCCTTAGGATCACTTTGGAATCTAGCACATAAACAGGTAGAAAACATTATATCTGGCCTACTTGCAGTTAGATATAACAATGAGCCTATCATGCCTCTATAACTAGTATTATCCACACTCTTTCCTTTAGGATCAGAGTCTAGTTTAGTGGCTGTTGCCATGGGTGTTTTTGCAACTGCACAGTCTTGAAAGTCAAACCTTCTTAAAAGATCTTTGCTATACTTTGACTGATTAATGAAAATACCAGTCTCAGTCTGTTTGACCTGCAAGCCTAAGAAATAATTTAGTTCACCCATCATGCTCATCTGATACTTAGACTGCATAAGCTTGCTAAACTTAGCACACAACTTTTCATTAGTAGAACCAAAAATAATATCATCAACATAAACTTGAACTAAAAGCAATTCACCTTTTATCTTTCTAAAGAATAGAGTTTTGTCAATTGTACCTCTTGTGAAGCCATTTTCAAGAAGAAATTTAGACAAAGTCTCATACCATGCTCTTGGTGCCTGCTTTAGTCCATAGAGTGCCTTGTCAAGTTTGTAGACATGATTTGGAAACTTTGGATCAACAAATCCAGGTGGCTGTTCTACATACACTTCTTCATCAAGTTTGCCATTTAGAAAAGCACTCTTTACATCCATCTGGTATACCTTGAATTTTGAATGAGCTGCAAATGCAAGAAACATTCTGATTGCTTCCAATCTTGCTACAGGTGCAAAGGTCTCATCATAATCAATGCCTTCTTCCTGAGAATAACCCTTGGCCACCAGTCTTGCTTTGTTTCTTACAATCATACCAGATTCATCTAGCTTGTTTCTGAAAACCCATCTTGCACCAACAATAGATCTATCTTTAGGTCTTGGTACCAGTTTCCAAACTTTGTTTCTCTCAAACTCATTTAACTCCTCCTGCATTGCAATTACCCAATCAGGATCCTGTAAGGCTTCTTCAACCTTCTTAGGTTCATTCTTTGAGAGAAAGCAACTATACAAGCATTCATTTTGAATTGATCTTCTAGTTCGAACACCACTATTTGGATCACCAATTATCAAATCTTCAGTATGATCCTTTGTCCATTTTCTAACAGGTGGTAGATTAACTCTGCTAGTCTCTCCCCCTAAGTTAGTGGTATCCCTTGTAGAAGAATTCTCTCTACCTTCAAAAACTCTCCTTTGATCAATAGAATCAGTAGATTCCATATTGCTGCTAGTTACTGATCTTTCCTCAGTAGACTCTGAAAGGTCAGTTCCTGATGGAGTAAACTCTGAAACATCAATTCCTGATGGAATAGATTCTGAAAGACTAGTCTGCTCCTGATGATCACTGTGTTCTCTTTGATTTATTTGCTCCCCCTCAACAGTAGCATTCCTTTGAGAAGCAATAGAAATTCCTTTTGGAGAACCTTCATCATCACTTGAGAGTATCTCAGAATTCTTCAGATTTTCAAATTCCAATTCGTCATGGCTTTCATCAGTTTGCAAAATTCCAAATTTCTTATCATCAAATGCAACATGAATTGATTCCATAACAACGTGAGTTCTGAGATTATAAACTTTGAAGGCCTTAGATGCTGAATATCCTAGAAAAATTGCTTCATCCGATTTGGCTTCAAATTTTCCAAGTTGTTCTGGATGAACTTTTAGGACATAGCATTTGCATCCAAAGATGTGAAAATATTTCACACTTGGTTTCTTTCCTTTGATCATCTCATAGGGAGTTTTTCCATGACTATTTACCAAGGTACAGTTCTGAGTGAAACATGCAGTGTTAATAGCTTCTGCCCAAAAGTAGGTTGGAAGTTTTGCATCTGCAAGCATGGTTCTTGCTGCCTCTATGAGAGTCCTGTTCTTTCTTTCCACTACACCATTTTGTTGAGGTGTACCAGGTGCAAAAAACTGTTGAGTGATTCCATTGTCTGCACAAAACCCCTCCATTGTAGAATTCTTGAATTCTGTACCATTGTCACTCCTAAGTACTTTGACTTTGTACTCAGAGTTATTATGAATATTCTTGATGAGTTCAATGATTTGCTGAGGAGCTTCATCCTTCTTGTGTAGAAAGAACACCCATGTGAACCTTGTGAAATCATCCACCATAACTAGAGCATATCTTTTCTTGCTGATAGACATAATGTTTACTGGACCAAACAGATCAAGATGTAGCATGTGAAATGGTTCAGTAATTGAATTTTCAGTCTTGCTCTTGAAAGTGGTTCTTCTTTGCTTTCCAAGCTGACATGCATCACAAAGTCCATCTTGCACAAAATTTGCCTGTGGTAGGCCTCTCACCAAATTGTGTTTAACAAGTTGATTAAGCTTCTTGAAATTAAGATGTGAGAGCTTCTTGTGCCAATTCCAGCTTTCATCACTTGTTGCTTTGCTGTAGAGACATCTAACAATTCCTTTAGATGTATCACTTAAGCTGACTTCATATATGTTACCATGTCTTTGACCAGTTAGAACAATGTCTCCATTCTGCATATTCAAGATTTTGCATCCTTCTCTGTCAAAGATTGATTTGTAACCTTTATCACCCAGTTGACTTATGCTTAAAAGAGTATGTTTCAAGCCTTCAACCAGTGCTACATTTCCTATGATGACATTCCCCAAAACAATTGAGCCATATCCCAGAGTTTCTCCTTTGTTGCCATCTCCAAAAGATATTACTGGGCCAGCTTTCCTCTCAAACTTTGTAAGCAGGGACTTCTTTCCAGTCATATGTCCAGAGCATCCACTGTCCAAGATAATTGAATGCTTCTTTCCTGTGCCCTGCAAACAAAAAGTAACTAGTTAGAATTTTTTAGGACCCAACTTTGATTGGATCCTTTCTTACTAGATTTAGAGACAACAGACTTTGAAGATTTTGCTTTTATTTTACCTGTTGCAGAGTCAACTTTAGACTCTGATCTCACAAACTGTTTGTGACTAGGAGTTCCAGATTTCAAAGAATAATAGTCATAATACAGTTCATGATATTCTCTACACATGTAAATGGAATGAAGTAAACTACCACAATGATAACAAGCTTTTTGTGGTTGGTATTGAATTTTCTGAGTCTTGGGGAATCTGGACTCAGTTTTCCAAGAAGGTTTTTGATTGCAGTCTAGGGCCAAATGATTATGATTTCCACACTTATAGCATTTTTTCCTAGGTGCATCAGGTACATTCTTGTAATTATTCTCTTTGTTAATACCTTCTTTTCCATTCCTATTTCTCTTGATCTTGCTAGACTCTGAAAGACCATCTAATCTCTGTTTCAACTGAGACTTAGACAGAAACCCTATTTTTACATTCTTAGGTTTCTCTAACACTTTCTCATCTGAATTACTATTGTTAATCCTTTTGTGTACAACAGGGGTACCTTTTGAATCAACAAATTTAACATGATTAGGTTCAGAAACAATTTTCTTACCTTCAGATTTAGATGTGTTAGCTTCTACCTTACTATCATCATTGACAATAGCTACTTTTTCTTCTTGTCTAGCCTTATCAAAACCTAAACCATTAACCTTACCACGAATTCCACTCTCAAAGATTTCTATTGTCTTCTTACTGGAATTGTTAATGGTCTTAATCACATCTCTCTCTTCTTCTAGTTCTTTTCTGACATAGTCATAAGCCTCAAGAAGAACACTATAATCATGCTTAGCTTTATCAGAACTTAACTTGTATTCTTCCATTTGAATTAATTCAGATTCAAGAAAATTATTTCTATCAACTAATTTATCATTCTTAATCTTAAGTTCATCTCTTTCACAAGTAAGAATTCTAAAATTAGTCATAAGATTCTTAAACTCAGCATGGATAGATCTAATTTCATCAGAATTTAAGCTATCAAATGAATCAAGAGAGTGAAGTGATACCTTAACAGAGGATGGAGAAGTTTTCTTTGGAGATCCAGGTTTGTCTGAACTATTGGCCATCAATGCAATGTTGTCATAATCCAATTCATCTTCAGAGTCACTGGAATCAGCCCAATCCTTCTGTGTGACCATAAGTGCATTACCCTTTCCTGAATTCCAAGGCTTCTTACACTCACTAGCAAAATGTCCAAGCTCGCTGCAGTTAAAGCACTTGATCTTGGCCTTATCAAGCTTGACAATTGTACTTTTGCTTTTGTCACTCTTCTTCTCCTCCTTCTTTTGAAAAGGTCCTTTGCTAAATCTTCTCCTGTTGAATCTTCCTTTCTTGAAAGCTTTAGCAAACATAGCAAAGAGTTCTTGCATATCAAATTCAGAATCATTGTTGTCAGAGTCCATATCAGTAGTCTCTGAATTAGAACTTTCTTTGCTTTTCTTCTTCCTTGAATTCTTTACAGCAATCTCTTCATGCTGTTCTTCAGGAAGCTTCTTAACTTCAGATTGAGCAGTAAGTGCAATAGTCTTCATCTTTCCTTCACTCCTGCTCTTCTTCTGCTGCTTGTCAAGTTCATAAGCTCTCAATTTTCCATATACTGCCTCTAATGAAATCTCATCCAGATCATTAGCTTCCTCGATCGCAGATATCTTCTCATTGTAGAAATCAGGCAAAGCTTTCATGAACTTTGTATTCATATCCTCCAAGTCATAATATTTACCATGCATGGCCATCTCATTGATGAGTTTTGTAAACCTATCAAAGGTATCAGTAAGTGACTCGCCAGACTTGGATTCAAAGTACTCATACTGTTGTATAAGTAATGTCCTCATATTCTTCCTGACAGGCTTAGTTCCTTCACAGTGAACCTTAAGATTGTCCCATATATCCTTAGCAGTTTTACAAGAGAGAACATAGTTAGTGAGAACAGAATCAAGACTGTTGAATAATATGTTTCTCACTTTAGCATCTTTGAGAACATTCTCCTTGTCCTTATCTGACCATTCAGATTTTGGCTTCTCTGCTGTATGTTCTGGAACAACCACACCATCAACAGTTGCTTGTCCAACGACCTTTGTTGGAACAAAAGGTCCATCTCTGATTCTGTCAAGATAATCAGGATCTGTTGCTTCCAGATGATGCAACATCTTTACTTCCCATAGAGTATATTCGTTTCTCTTGAGCATAGGAATTTTAGTATTCCCATCCTTGTAACCAGACATGATTGCAGATCTTTATGATTACTCGAAATCAACCTTCTCTGATACCAATTGTTAACTCGAATAACTTGTAGAAGGGGGGGTTGAATACAAGTTATATAATCGTGTCTGATTTTTGCTTGATTATATGAACAAGAATAAACGAATGAATCAAACTCTTGTTTGTATTAATAAGATCAAATACAAACTCTACCAAAGGTGTACAATACCTTTAGCAGCTGCTGACAATACAAATCTCTCTCTGTTTGTTTCGAACTCTCGAATACAAACCTTATACAGAGCTACGCACATTCACTAGTTCGACTCACAACTTCGTCGCTCTTTACAATGATATTGAGAGAGTATTTATAATGCTACCTATCAACTAATAACAGAAAGATATAATCTATACATGACAATGTTCTGCCTTCTAGTCGATAGTTTCATTCAATAGAAAAACTCTTTCCTTCATAATATCTTCTTGCTTGTTCTTCAAACAACGATCCTATTTTATAGCACTTACCAGTTTCTGTAGCATCCATAATGACATCATCAGTAACACGACTGATATCAGGATCTGTACACTGCATCAGTATCTGATCAACCATCAGTATTTGACCATCATCAGGATTTGCTCTCTGTTCCTGACATGTAGTCTCCGATACACTGTTCATTCCTGACTAAACTATACAGATAACTGTCTTACACATAAATCCTAAATACAGTGCTAAATCCTTTATAAGATCAGGATTACAAGAAGTATAATGTGTAAATTCTATTCTTAACATCACAACTTATGAATTATTCCTAACAAATAGCTACATTCACCTTCGAGCTTCCATGCTCAGTTGGCATCACATGTCCCTGTTTGGACTTGTGTTGTTCTTGCACCGAGATGTCCAGCATAAGGTTAGTCCAGGTGATCTCTCCTTTCTGTCTTTTCAGGGAGAGAAAGAACTCTTCCCAAGACTTTGGGAGCTTTTCAATCACACTCATCACCTTAAAATTTTCGGGGAGGTCCATTTCGGACTCCGTCAAAGCATGCACTATCATCTCGAATTCATGCACTTGCTCAGTCATGGACTTATTGTCCACCAGCTTGAAATCAAGGAACCTAGCCACAGAATACTTTTCCAGACCTTGTGAGTCAGTATTATGTGTCTGGTCCAGCTTCTCCCATAAGAGTTTTGCGGTGTAGGCATCAGAGGAGTACACATCAAACAAGGTGTTCGTTAGAGCAGCCAAAATGGCCGCCCTACCCACCCCATCCTTCTCAGCCCACTTCGCAAAACCCTTAACTGATTCAGCCTTCTCTTGATCCACAACCGGCTTCTCATATTCCACAACAGGCCACAAACCCTTTACAGTCAACCACAAATTCATCCTTTTCTGCCAACGAGAAAAGCCAACGCCCCCAATGAATTTCTCCGGCAAGCCAGTTAATTCAACGGGTTGTGGAAAACTGTAAGTGGTCCAATCAATGACCCCAGCAGATGCAACCGAACTACCACTAGCAGGAATTTCACTCTCGTTAACCATTATGCTAAATACTATATAACGGATTATCTCTTCAAGAATGTTGGAAATATTCACTAATACAACAACATAGAGGAAATTATATATCGTATTTAACAAGCCAAGGCCAAGCAAACAATTAACGAAACAAAACACGAAGGTATAAAACATGCATATCAGTAACTGAAAGAATAAAGGAAAGACAAAAGAAATACCCGGAGCCATAGCTTTAACAAGGTATCAAACAAGTATGAAAACAGCTGAGTCGTCAGGATTTGCTCGAAGTCCTGACTGCTCTTGAAGAGATAATCACCCCCACTTACACTGTGTTAGGATGCTGGCGATATTCTTCCAGGATAAAACAGCTCCGAGTAAGATGATCACAGCAATCAGAATACTCAACTTCGACTGGCACCTCAGTCGCCATAAAAAACCCACTATCAGTATAGCTACAGCAGTATATGGAGGAAAATAAAGAGTGTAGAGATGAGAAGAGAGAATGTAAGGGTGTGGTATATGTATCAAAATCATCAGCCTAGCTCTCTATTTATAGGAGAGGCTAAGCGTAACTGATGCCACCCTATTAATTTTGTAACTGCCGATTTACATTTAATAAAATGAAACGGCTGATTTAATAAAATCAAAACGGCTGATTTAATAAATCGTAACTGTTACGTTATATTTTATCCACACATATCAGTTTTATTTTGATTATACGAATATATAAAATATATACATTATCAAATTCTGTTCAGGACTGAACATCAGGAACTGATGTCCATTCATCAGTATTTGATCATCAGGATCTGGTACCGTCAGCACTTGAGGTCCATCAGTATTTGATCAAGCATCAGGATCTGGTAGTACCTTCAGGATTTCATTAGGACTTGCCCATCAGTATTAGATGTCTGACCAGTTCCTGATTTATTCCAAGTATTAAAATAAATAAAATCTCTCGCCCAGGTCGCCTCGCGTACGCGAGACGCCGAGACATTCGCCCAAATCGCCCTTCGACCGAGCCGAGCCGAGTCGAGTCGAGTCGAGACGTGGCGGGGCGGGCGGCGGCGCGCGCGTGTGGAGCACACAGTAACACCATGCACCATCATACACCTTAGTAGTTGTACACTACCCATGTGTGTGATTCTATATAAAGCCAACAACCCCTTTATTTATTTCAATGTGGGACAAATACACATTCTCTTTTTACAAGCTCTTTCAAGCTACTAACTTCAACTCCATTTCTCTATGGGTTTCACTAAGAAAATTACTTAGACCCATATATGAAAATTTAATTCCTCATAGCAAGGAACAATTTCCAATCGTTAAAAACCGGAATTAACATCAAGAACATAAAATAATTATGCTCTAAAAACTCCATTTTCTAACAAATGGGGTGTGGGCGGTACCAGTGGGGCCGGTCGTTGATGTTTCTATTGACAACATTCAAGAAGTTCCAAATGCACAGACATTCATGCATTGCAGGAGGCTTCCCTCTGGATGCTTCGTGCTAGATATGCCTAATGGGTATTCGGTAATTGTTGATACATTATTATCGGCAATTAACTCTGCACATGTCTTTATTGCTTCTCAATTACTGATCTTTTCTGTTACTGGCAATGTAGTTGCAGTTAATATAGAATTATAGCGTCTTGCTCCTGCTGGACACTGTATTTAGACTTATAGTCATGAATACGTTATTTTCTTTGATCTAAAGTGAAGCAGTATAATGCTTTGTTTACACTCTCCTTTTCTTTTAATATATCTACCTAAATGGCCTTCTTCAAAATTTTAAGTTCTTATTTTAAATATTTTAAAATATATTTTCTTTTCTTCCTTGTGCAAGAACACTAGGGAAAATAGGAACTTGATCTAACAAAGCACCTATCAATGTCGGATATGTAGCAGATTTATTGCACCAGCAAAACCAAGACTTGGGTTATAACCATATTTTTTTTATTCACCATTAGGTGATCCATAAATTGTACTTGGTGCGATCAGAAATTGCACCTCGGGACTCTGGTGAGCATGATAACGGAGAGAAAGAAAATATAAGAACCAGCAATCAATCGAACGATGACAACATATGAGGTTATGAGGTCTACAGAGTTTGAAAAATTTACAGAGGACAATACATTTTCACTATGAAGGAGCCAAGTCAATATATGGTCTATGAGTTAATTTTTTAAAGTATCACTCCAGAGCCAGGATACTGATATCTATAATCCTACTTCGGGAAGTAAGTTTCTTCTGGATCTATATGGCGCAAATATAGATTGATATTATATTCCATACTCAATTTTCATCTTATTCCTACTTCGACTATCTACCTCTTTCGAACCACTGTGTAAAGCACTAATTAAAACTTGTAGCAAGAAACAAACCTGTTTATGAACTTAGGTTTTCGAGCATTTTTGTCTTTGTTTCCTATTAATTAGGCTCATTTAAAGTAAAGAAATTTTCAATCATCAAGAAATCTGGTGAAGAAATTGAGTAGTTAGAGAATGTGAATTTTCCCGAAATAGAACCTGTTTTCCTGTTACTCTCCTGGATGAATCATTTTCATAGTTGTGGTGAAGGAAGTCTTTGATATGCTGGATACTAATGAACTCTGTGTAGCCAGATTTTTATGGTTTGCTCGCTAATTACTTGTGAAAGGAGGAAAAACTTAAAACCAGAGGAAACCTTTTGCCAACTTGCACGACCATTACTTTTGAACGACAATCACTTCTTTACCATAATAGACACCAACAACAATATAATTATAAAATATACAAATGTATAATCATGTGTTTTTTAGACGATTAGTGTACTTTCTTGGGATACAGAAGCT
Source organism: Kitagawia praeruptora (assembly GCA_037693485.1). Taxonomy (NCBI): domain Eukaryota; kingdom Viridiplantae; phylum Streptophyta; class Magnoliopsida; order Apiales; family Apiaceae; genus Kitagawia; species Kitagawia praeruptora. The sequence goes on along the minus strand of CM075347.1, from coordinate 93,214,039 downwards.
TCTATTTGTACATATAATTCAGTCTGAGATGCAAATAATTCAATGTACATGGTATGCTCCATTAAAAATAGTTTATGCATAAGACGCGAATGTCTAGTGTCGTGGTACTACTACTTCCTGATGTTTATAACAATTGTTGTATAAAACAGCTATTTATGATATTCTAGATTAGATTCCATTGATACTTTTGTGTTTTAGTTGTCATATATCGCCAAGGAATATAAGTCGGCACTTCTGATAGGACAAACTATTGAAATTTCGAATCAGGCTGTGCTAAAAGGACATTTGAAAACATTCAAGGCTGCAATTTAAAATGGAAAGCTCAACAAAGCTCGAGCATACAAGTCAGGAAGAAAGGATACATTCGAAACAAATAATCGCGTTGCTGAAAGGCCATATACTACTTCCTCTTATAAGAAAAAAAGCTAGCAGGGCTCTTAATGTTTAGACCATGGAAGATATGACACTATGCACCAGAGAAACATATTCTAGATAAGTGAGCTAGCGGGAATCTTTAGATGCTCAGCGCATAGAAGATACAATGCGAAATAGAGAGCTCATGTTCACAGCACAACGAATAATACATTTCCCATGCCTGTATCAAAATTTGAAATTGAGATATATCAGAAACATGATGTCAGATGCAGATGTACCTTGCTTGACCTCAATTTTTTAGCCGAAGAGGCTTCAGATGCACCTTGCTTGACCTACATTTTTTAGCCGAAGAGGCTTCAATGTTACAGGAAATGCAATGTACTCATGGAAACCTCCCTTCATGAAAAACTAACATATCAAAGAAACGTCAAAAAGACATTTTTCAGAGCATATTTTAGGCATAGATTTCATGCTACTAAGAATAACAAGAAGGAAACCACAGACTCACAACACAATGGACTGCCTTGCATGTGTTCAAATATGCATCAAATCATACATAGCTAGAACATGTTTGTGCCTTGCACGGGCGATAAAGCTAGTTAAAAATAAGTTATGGAACTAGCCTTAAAATGTACCTTAAAATGCGTGTCGGTTATTCCTTAAAAAATGTAAATAATTGGAAGAAACGGAGAAAATATTTGTTAAAGAAATTAATAGTACTTTTTATTAAAAAAATTGGCCACTGTTTTGAAAGATAAAAGTAATACTTAATTATCATAATGTAAATTTAAAATTCGAATTATTAAAATGCTAAAAGAGATAAATACGATCATAATTATATATTTTATTCATATATATTATTAAATAATAATTACAGAAGATCATGAATAAGAATGTAATGAATACAGACTTGGTAGAATATATTTTTGTAGGATATGATTTGATTTGCTATTCAACAAGATATTGCGGTACAACTTTTTGGGTGCTTGCCTCGTACAATATACTTTTTTTTTTTTGCTAAATACTCGTACAATATACTTATATAGACTTCTTATATCTTTTTCAATAATAATTTCATTAATTAAAATAATAATAATAACAATAAAAATTGACAAATACCAAAATTTTGATTATCAAATAATTTGTTAGTAATATTTTTCTTCGGTCCAAGATGGTAAGGAATAATTAATTGTAAATTTAATAAATAAATAAATATTAATTATCATATACATATATAGAGTTAAGTTCTATGGAGACCAGCATTTGAGTGGAGACCGTGGAGACCATATACATTATGCACTTAAAACATTGCAAAACATATATATTTGCAAAGAATGTTCAATTAACATATTATTTCATTCAAAATCTTAAAAATCATATATGATTTGCAAGCAGAACATGTTTTGAAGAACAATACGTTCTGCAATATTTTGTTTGCAGGACATACATGATTTTCAAAAATTTTAATGAAATTTGCATGTAAAACATATATGATCTTCAAGATTTTCAATGAAATTAATAGTATAATGATTTTCATAGAACATGATTTTCAATTAATAAGTTTTTGCAATGTTTTGATTGATATTGGTCTCCAGTCTCCACTAAAAATGTTGGTCTCCATAGAACTTAACCCTATATATATAGGGAATGGTTCAAAAGAGAACCTTTTTTTAGAGGAAACCAAGGTACCTTTGTAGTCCCTTGATTGAACATCAATCTGACGGTTGTTAATATTTCACTAGATTTGTTTTTATTTCATTTTAGAAACATATATATATATATATATGAACAATAAATGCATACTTCAAAATATTTCCTTATATAAATGTAAATTATAAATGCATGTTTCAAATAATTTCCTTAAACTAAACATTGACTTTTATCTACCATATTCAATAAAATCATCCTAATATTTTTCTCAGCTAATCAATCAATTAATAAAAAAAATTATCTCATTCATAATATAATTATTTAATCTATTCAGTAACATGTTGATACAATTAATTATCTTTGACTGAATTGAGTAATTTTTTCTCAAAAAAAAAAGGTGATATTTTCTCATTTACTTTATGAAGTATGTGCAGCGGGATTTAACAAATTTTCTTGAACTTTATTTTTATTGTAACAGCTACTAAAATATAAATAATTTAATTTAATTGCTTTTTAATTCTAATAAAGAAGAATATGAGATTCTACTAGGTATTTTCGTAGGTGTTCTAAATAATAATTTTAAGATTCTATTAAGAGTTTTGATAAGTGTTCTAAATAAATATATATAATTGAGTTTAATAGCTTTTTTGTTCTCTTAAGTGTTGTAAAAATGTATATTTAAAATTCGACTAGATGTTATTAGGTGTTTAAAATTTTATGATTCTACTAAATGTTTTGGTAAGTGTTCGAAATAAATATGTATAATTGAATTTAATAACTTTTTTATTCTCTAAAGTGTTCTAAAAATGTATATTTAAAATTAAACTAGGGTTTCTCTTAGCTGTTTTTAAAATTAGTTCTAAATTATACTAGGTGTCTAGGTGTTCTAAATATAAATTTTACGATTCTAGTAAACGTTTTGATAAGTGTTGTAAATAATATGTATAATTGAATTTAATAACTTGTTTGTTTTCTTAAGTGTTCTAAAATGCATACCTAAAGTCCACTTCTCTTAGGTGTTCTAAATATAAAATTTTAATATTTTATTAAACGTTTTTATAAGTGTTCTAAATAATACGGAGTATGTATAATTGAAGTTAATAATTTTTTTGTTCTGTTCTAAAAAAATGTATATTTAAAATTCTAAATGTTAAATGTTTTAAATTCTACTAGGTGTTTTTTTAGGTGTTCTAAATATAAATTTTACTATTCTAGTAAACGTTTTGATAAGTGTTCTAAATAATATGTATAATTGAATTTAATAACTTTTTTGTTTTCTTAAGTGTTCTAAAAATGCATACCCGTCCACTTCTCTTAGGTGTTCTAAATATAAATTTTTAAGATTCTACTAAACGATACTATTATATAAAAGCCGAAACATTAAAAGTTTGGTTCAACGGTACCTATTGAATTTACCTAATTACTCTTACTCAATTACAGATCTATTAAATAATCAATTTCCTTTTTCAGGTTACGCATATTATCTTTTCAATTTTCAAGAACTAAATAATTTCATTTTCTAAGTAAAATACAATATCTTTTATATTTTATCTAACTAAAATTTCTCATTTATTAATCAATTTCCTTTTTCAGTTCAAACATATAACCTTTTCTATTTTTCAATAATTAAATAATTTCCCTTTTCAGCAAAACACATTACCTTTTTTCTTTCTTCTTACTAAAACCTCCATTTTTCTAATTATATTATAGGCGTTTCTATTTAATAAAAAATAATAATATTATAATACTAATAATTAACCAATTACCATTTCAGCTAAAAAATAACATAATTATATATAATTATTATTAACTAATCAATTACCCTTTTCAGTCAAAACACGTTACCTTTTCTCTTTTCTCTAACTAAAATCTCTCTTTTTCCAATTACATCATGGACGGTTACCTTTTTTCAGCAAAATACGTTACCTTTTTTCTTTCTTCTTACTAAAACCTCCATTTTTCTAATTATATTACATGCTGTTGTGGAATGAAAACTAGGTTATGAATAGTGCGGCTAGGGTTTGTGTGTATTAAATGCAAAGGGGTTGGTGAGCTTCGAGCTTTAATGGCTGTTTCCGTGTTCGAGACTGATCGGTCCTCACAGAGTGCCTACGTATCTCGTTATTGAGAATCAAGCCAAGACGTAGTTCTAGGTGATGGTGCCATCGGGGCTATGGCGACGAGGGCTCACCTAGGACGTAGTGGCTTGTATGTCCTTATTCGAGGATTGAGCCAAAACGTAGTTCTGAGAATGAGGGGTCAGACCCTTTATATAGGCTGAGAAGCCTTAGAATCGTAGTAGATTTAGGTGACTTGGTGGGCAAGTCACCGCCTAGAAGAAGGTTCTAGATCCTAGTATGTAGGAACCAGTTTCCATGTTGAAATATGTGTCTTGGAGGCTAAGTCAGGCAAGAGTAATATCCTTGTTTGACTCTTATTGCTGAGCTGGTTATTACCCCTAATATTAATTACGAAATTAATATTATAAATAGGGGTTGGGCCCACCTGGTGGGCCCCACGTTTGGACCATTCTAGGTCTAATTAATGCCACATTAAATGTGTCTTTAGGGCTTACTTTTAGCCCATATCATTTGCCCCCCAACTTCTAGGAAAACTGATCAGGTTTTCCTTGAAGTTTTAACGGCCTTTCCGAGACTTGGGTCAGGGTTTATTGCTCTTACGTGAGTACTTTCAACAATATCATCTTAATGTAAAGCGTGGAGCGACCGACGCATTTACGACGATGTTTGAACAACACTAAACGGTGTTAAACGGCACTACACAGCGCTAAACAGCCTTAAACAATGTTTAAACAGTGTTAAACAATGTTAAATGGCACAAAACGGCACTAAACGGCACTAATTGGTGCTAAACGGTGCTAATCGGTGCTAATCGACACTAAAATGTGCTAACATGCACTAATCGGTGCTTAAACAGCACTACATGGTGCTAATCGGCACTAAACTGTGCTAACAGGCACTAATCGGTGCTTAATTTTCACTCCCCTTAATTACCGAATCAGAAAAACAAAAAACAAAAAAACGAAATTTTGCAAACCCAACTCGAGCATCGCTGTCGGTCGGCCGGGCAAAAACCCGTACCGACAGTCGATGTCGGTCGGCTGGAGCACGTTACAGAGGGCCGGTCGGCCGGAGACCCGGTCGGCTGGTTTTTTTCGGTCGGCCAACTCCAAGACTGTAGAAAATTCAGAGAGCTTCACGTGGACAGTAAGATCGTCCAAATCTGATATCCGGAGCTCAAGATATGGCCCAAACAGCGTTAAAGGGTCGGATTGAGTTCCCGGTCGGCCTAAGGGCTCCAAAATGCCTCGGTCGGCCAACCATCAGTCGGCCAAGGGTCTTCAAGACTGTAGAAAACTCAGTGATCTTCGCGTGGACAGTAAGATCGTCCAAATCTGACATCCGAAGCTCAAGATATGGCCCAAACAGTGTTGAAGGGTCCGGGACATGAGGTCGGTCATCAACGTGACATATCGATCATCAAGGTGAAGTTTCAAACATCAACTTCAGGTTTCAAACGTCAATTTTAGTATTCTAATCATGGATTTCCATCTCCGAACATGATCTAAGTGGCATCAAACTGTGCTAAACGACACTAAACGGTGCTTAATCTCAATTTCAACTTTCGCTTGATTATCTTGTTCAAGACAATCTCAATAGCGATCTTGATCATCGAGACGGGGAAACAAAAACAAAAAATGTGAAATCTCAACTCGACCACCACTGTCAGTTGGCCGAACCAAATATTCATATCGACCATCGATGTCGGTCAGCCGGGGCGTCCCCGGTGAGCCGGTCGGCCGGGACCTCGGTCGGCCGATTTTTTTTTTTTTTTTTTTGTGATATCGACAATCGATGTCGGTCGGCCGGAGGGCCTCCCCGGAGGGGCGGTCATCACACGCATGGGAAGCCAGTCGGCCAGGAGGTCAGTCGGCCATGTTGAAAACCCACACCGATGACTGATGTCAGTCGGCCAGAGCTCCTTTGTAGGCCTCAGTCGGCTGCTTTGCGGTCGGCTAGGGCGTCTTGCCCTACCAGTGATTTTGATTTTCGCATACCGACATCGATCATCAATATGGAATCTTAACATCAATATCGACTTTCACTACTTGAAAATCAATAACTTGGTCATTCATGACTTTTATTTAAGGCTTCCCCTAATTTCTTGATTAGCTTCAATCTCCTTTTAAGAGTTTCATGCTTGCCTGATCTTAAATGGAAATTACTTCAAATCTTTCAATCACCGTGTTGGAATGTTAATTCAATGGCTCATTCTTGAACTATTATTGAATTTCTTGATCCAAGGTTGGCTTTAGTAGCTTTGTTGGCCTTCAATGGCTTTAGCTTAGCTTTCATACTCGAAACGACGTCGGGATCAACTTTCGACATCGAAACGATGTCGGGACTCTCGACATCGAAATGAAGACCGGTCGGCTGAAGCTTCCCGGGCGCCCCGATCGGCGGCCTCCGGTCTGCTGAGCCCCGGTTTTTAAACCTCAACGTCAGTATTCGAAGTCGATGACCAAACATACATCCTTCAATTCAAATTGGCTTTCGTGACCTTCTGGGCCTTAACTCGCTTGTTGAATCCTTGGTTTTAAACCTTGAATCCGTTCATGGTTGTTGGTTATCATCAACCCTTAACTCTTATTCTAAGATATAAAAATGATGAAGTCCCTTAGTTCTTGCCCCCTTGCTACATATGGTGGAGGTCTTGCTTTTCGGTTGATCGTTCAAGCAGTTTCTTTGCCATTCAGCGCTTGACTTCAAGTCTGGTGTGCCTTAGCTGGTTGTCAACCCTTTATCTTGATTCTAGATTTCTAACCTTGCTTTGGTTTGAATTCGATTGACGGTTCTTGATTCAAGTCTTTAAACTCAAATGACAAACTCAATTGGAGGCAGACAACCTTTTTGGCCGTCTAGGCTAAACTTTTGTGTCGGGATTTGAGATTCAACTCTCATTAACAGTTTCTGTGCCTTCAAGGCATTATCAGGGAGCCAACCAGTCTCAAGATGAGCTTTGATGGGATCTATCCAACAACCCCCTATATCAATTGGTGCCACCAACCAGTTAATGGTCGGGGCCTTCAAGACCTGGAAGTAAACATTCCCTGCCTAATTCTCAATCTCAGAGGAAGCAAACTTAGAGAGGGCATCGGCCTTAACGTTTTCTTCCCTTGGAATGTGCTCCACATAGCACTCCTCAAATTGGGTCATAACACCCTTCACAATCCTTAGATATTTTACCTTGGCTTCAAACTCACCATTCACTTGTGATACTACAAGCCTTGAGTCTCCACAGACCTTGAGGTTCTTGACCCTCATGATTCTTGCCAAGCCTAAGCCAGCTATCAATGCCTCATATTCAGCTTCATTGTTGGTAGTAGGAAAGCCCAACTTCAAAGCATATTCAACTATGAACCCATCGGGGCTTTGCAACACTAAACTTGCGCCACTAGATTTTGTTTTTGATGCTCCATCAAAATAGAGCACCCAATACTCCTTCTGATCAGGTACAATTTTGTTTTTGATGCTCCATCAAAATAGAGCACCCAATACTCCTTCTGATCAGGTACAAGTTCTTCATCCTTATCTCCACTCTCAGGGGTGGTTACTATCTCCTGTCCCCCGACTTCTTGGTTGCTAATGGTACATTCAACCACGAAGTCAGCCAATGTTTGAGCCTTGATGGCTGTTCGAGGCTTATACGTGACGTCAAACTCTCCAAGTTCGATTGCCCATTTAATCAATCTTCCATTCGCTTTTGGGCTGTGCAATATGTTCCTCAATTGCTGGTCCGTCAGGACTTCGATTTTGTGTGACTGAAAATATGGTCGTAGCTTTCTTGAAGCTGTTATCAATGCCAAAGCAAATTTCTCGATTGATGAGTAATTTAACTCGACTCCGTGGAGCACCTTTCTTACATAGTAGATAGGCCTCTGAACCTTGTTCTCTTCTTCAATGAGGACGGCACTCAATGATTGTTCAGACACTGCTAGATACATATAATGAGTCTCTCCGGGACTTGGCTTGGCCAACAACGGGGCTTCGGCCATGTACTTCTTCAACTGTTCAAAGGCCTCTTGGCTTTTATCAGTCCATTCAAGATTTTTCACCTTCTTCAATGCTTGAAAGAAAGGTAAGCATGTATCACCAGACTTGGAGATAAATCTCCCTAGAGCGGCCATTCTACCAGTTAACTTCTGTACATCCCTCACAGAACGGGGTGGTTCCATGTCTAAGATTGCTTTGATCTTGTCAGGATTGGCCTCTATGCCTCTTTTTGAAACCATCAGTCCCAAAAATTTTCCTGATCCAACTCCAAAGGCACACTTGGCTGGATTCAACATCATCTTGTGGTGCCTCAGCACTTCGAATGCCTCTATGAGGTGTTTAATGTGGTCTGCCTTACACAGACTCTTGACTAACATGTCATCAACATAGACCTCCATGGTTTTTCCAATCAGATGGGCGAATATCTTATTCACCGGTCGTTGGTAAGTAGCTCCTGCATTCTTTAGACCAAAAGCCATAACAAGATAGCAGAAAACACCAAAGTCAGTTATGAAAGATACCTTAGGGATGTCCTCCTTATGCATCTTAATCTGATTGTAGCCGCTGAAACCATCCATGAAGCTCAACATCTCATGTCCAGCTGTGGCATCTATCAACATGTCAATCCTTGGCAGGGGAAAACAATCCTTCGGACATGCATCATTCAAATCAGTGAAGTCTATACACATCCTCCACTTCCCATTCGCTTTCTTGACCATCACAGGGTTTGCTAACCATTCAGGAAACTGAATCTCTTCAATAAACTCAGCCTCTAAGAGCTTGTCAACTTCTTGCTTAATGGCATCTTGCCCTTGAGGAGCAAAATTTCTCTTCTTCTATTTTATTGTCTTCCTTTCAGGATCGACATTCAACACGAAGGGTTATAAATTGGGGATCAATCCCTGGCATGTCAGCCGTTGTCCAAGCAAATACATCATTGTTCTCTATTGGTCTTCATCCTTGAATTCTCAAGCCAGGTACTTAAGACATATTGAAGAGTAGCTAGTTCTTAACATCCTCGGCCTTTCGTGGCTTTGACTATTGCATGTGGCTTTTATCTTCTTGCCTTTTATCCAGGGTCCTTTACAGACTTAAACTCTTACTTGGTCGCGTTGTAACCTAACTCTTGACCCTTCGGGATCTTCACTTATGCATTGGTTTGTTTTCCATTCGTGTATTCTTTTATTTTCGGTACTTGGTCATCCTTGACTTGCACTCATCGGGTGCTCGGCACATAAATAAAATCACGCAATCAATGAATGGAAATCAAATTTGCATTAATAACTTGAAATGGGTTCAACCCTTACATAGAGTACTACTGTCCTACTCGGAGCAACATGCTCTTCAATGGTTTCAATGAACCTTATTTCTACTTCTACTAGATAAATATGAAGCTAAGTTCTACTAGGATAACTTGAGCCCATCGGGGCTTCGCAAGACTAGGCCTGCACCAGATTTTGTTTTTGATGCTCCATCAAAATAGAGCACCCACGACTCCTTCTGGTCTTCTCATTCTTATTCTGAAGTTCACTTCCTGCTTGGGGTACTACCTCCTGCCCCCCGACTTCTTGGTTATCAATGGTACATTCAACCACGAAGTTAGTTAATGCCTGAGCCTCAATGGCCGTCCGAGGCTTCTGTGTGATGTCCTCTGTTGGCCCTTCTCGGTGTTCCTCATTACTACGGACATCCATGTCTTCAATTGGAAGGACTGCCCCCCGACTCCATCAGGCCTTAACGAGGCTACATAACAGCTTCGTGCCATCTTTTGATCACCTTTATGTTCTCCAACACCATTCCTGGTTGGGAACTTGATCTTCATATGATAAGTTGAGGCGACAGCCTTGAATGCATGAAGTCCAGTCCTTCCGAGGATAGCGTTGTACGTTGAAACCGCCTTGATTACCAGGAAGTTCAACATCTGAGTGGCCTCCTTGGGCTCTTGTCCAATAGTTACAGGCAACTGAATAGTCCCTTCAACTTTGGATTCTACTCCATTAAATCCATATATAGGCATGTTATTGGGGGTCAACTGAGAATCACTGTACCCCATCTTCACAAATGCATCATGAAATAGAATGTCAACGGAAGCTCCATTGTCTATCAAGACTCGCTTCACCTCTGAGTTTCCAATCACAGAAGTTATGACCAACGGGTCGTCATGGGGGAACTTCACCCCTTCCAAGTCTGAGTCATCAAAATCAACCACTACTTCAGTTTTTGCACGCTTTGGGGCCTCTCCCCCGATGTGCATCACTTCTCTAGTATAAGCCTTCCGAGAATTCCTTGTTGTGCCGGCCATAGTCGGGCCTCCTGATATCATGTTGATTACTGGCCCTCGGGGCTGTGGGTTGCGATCTTGATCGTCATCCCTCCTATCATACTCTCTTCTCTGATTACCACGGTCGTCGCCCTTAGTGAAGTGGCTCAGTTTCCCTCTACGAATCAAAAACTCGATCTCATCTTTGAGTAGCTTACAATCATCAGTGTCATGCCCCACATCTCTGTGGAATCTGCAATACTGATTCTTGTTTCTCTTTGCGGGATCACCCCTGAGTGGCTTCGGCCATCGGAAATCCTTATCCTTCTCAATGTCCAACAAGATTCGACTCCTAGGAGTATTCAACCTTGCATACTCAGTGAACCTCGGTCCTTGGTTCTTCTTAGGGGCATAGTAGGAGTCCTCGCTAGTTCGGGGATACTTGTCCCTAGCATCATACTCCTGGTCTTGCTTTCATTTCTTGGAGTCGGCGTTACCCTTGCCATTACCTCCCGCGGTTTCTTTCTTCATGCTATCCTCAGCCTTGATATACTTGTCAGCCCTTCTCTGGAGCTCAGCCATGTTTTCAGGAGGATGCTTGGCCAATGACCTTTTAAAGAACTCGTCAGTGGTTCCGTGTTCCAGGGCTACCATGGCCACCTTATTCTCCAGGTCAGTGATGTTCAATGTCTCCTTGGTGAATCTCTTAAGGTAGTCTCTCAGATTTTTGTTCTTCCCTTGCACCACATACATAAGAGATGCAGAAATTTTCTCATGAACTCTTCCGCTGATAAACTGACTAACGAACGCAACACTTAACTCCTTAAAGGAGCCAATTGAGTTTGCAGGCAGCCGGCTATACCATCTTTGAGCCATGCCCGACAAAGTTTGGGGGAACGCCCTGCACTTCAAAGCGTCACTTGCAGGCTGCAACAGCAGTGCGTTTGAGAATGTCCTAACGTGGTTCGCGGGATCACCCGTTCCATCATAAGCCTTAATTGTCTGCATCTTGAACTTCCTAGAGATGTGAGCATTCATCACCTCCTCAGTAAACGGGGGTGTGGGATCATCCGGATCCCCAAGTGGCATTAAATCCTTGGGGTTGCTCTTGCGGGTTTCCACCCTTGTTGTTCTTCCAGTTGGGGCATCAGCCCTTCTCTGCCTTCTTGAAGACCTCTCCAGATCTATAAAGGGAATCGATCCCGAAGTTGGAGGAGGCTGAGTTTGATTCAACCTAGCTTGTTCTCTCGCATTATCTTCCTTTATCCTTAGAATCTCGGCCTCGTGAGCCTTGATTCTCTCAGCAGCTGTCAAAGGAGGTCCATCGTGGATAGTTTGCGTTCTCCTTCTTGGCTCTCTGCTAGCACGTCGCCTCCTCGGGGCTTCATCATGATCATCATCGTCAGTAGATGAATCATTAGTGTAGGGGCCAGAGTAGTCATAATACTCTTGGTCTCGGATCTGCAAGGCGTGGCCACTTGGTCCAAGACTGTGAACAATTGGAGGGTCATTAGGCAGACCATACATTGGATTAGTATTCCTGGGGAGATCCGTAGTATGGATCTGTACTCCTGGTGGCGGGCGATTGGGATCAACCAGCGTCTGAAGGGAGCTGGTTTCTTGACCCGGATGGATGACCATAGGCAACGTCCTCTCAGCATGGGGATTCGTCCCTGGAGGTTGAGAAGCCTGAGTTTGAGTGATCGCCCCTGTCGTTGGGGGTACTTGCTCGGTGACAGGTGGAGCAGAGTTTAGAGGCAAGGCCTCAGTAGAGGCAGCCTCGGTGGAGGTTGGTACTGATCTTCGTGTGTTCACCATGGTTGATGTCTTCTTCCCACAGATGGTGCCAAATGTTGTGGAATGAAAACTAGGTTATGAATAGTGCGGCTAGGGTTTGTGTGTATTCAATGCAAAGGGGTTGGTGAGCTTCGAGCTTTAATGGCTGTTTCCGTGTTCGAGACTGATCGGTCCTCACAGAGTGCCTACGTATCTCGTTATTGAGAATCAAGCCAAGACGTAGTTCTAGGTGATGGTGCCATCGGGGCTATGGCGACGAGGGCTCACCTAGGACGTAGTGGCTTGTATGTCCTTATTCGAGGATTGAGCCAAAACGTAGTTCTGAGAATGAGGGGTCAGACCCTTTATATAGGCTGAGAAGCCTTAGAATCGTAGTAGATTTAGGTGACTTGGTGGGCAAGTCACCGCCTAGAAGAAGGTTCTAGATCCTAGTATGTAGGAACCAGTTTCCATGTTGAAATATGTGTCTTGGAGGCTAAGTCAGGCAAGAGTAATATCCTTGTTTGACTCTTATTGCTGAGCTGGTTATTACCCCTAATATTAATTACGAAATTAATATTATAAATAGGGATTGGGCCCACCTGGTGGGCCCCACGTTTGGACCGTTCTAGGTCTAATTAATGCCACATTAAATGTGTCTTTAGGGCTTACTTTTAGCCCATATCACATGCATTTCTATTTAATACAAATAAAATAATAATATTATAATACTAATAATTAATCGATTACCTTTTCAGCTAAAATATATCATTTTTTCTATTTTTTCTAATTACATTCTTTTTTTTTTTCCAAGAAATATAACGGGTGCATTAATTTCTCATTTTCTAAAAACTATGAACAATTTTATTTCGTAAAATAACATAATTAAATTATAATTACTATAAACTAATCAATTACTTTTTCCAAATAAATCATGCACGTTACCTTTCTATTTTCTCTAACTATTTTTTTTTAATTATATCACGGACGGTTCTATTTAATAAAATAAACTAATAATATTATAATATTTCGATTACCTTTTTCAGCTAAAACATATCATCTTTTCTATATTTTCTAACTAAAATCCCTTTTATAATAGAAATACCACGTACAATATTATTTTCTCATTTTCTAAAAACATTACGAGCAATTGTATTTAGTAAAATAACGTAATTCAATTATAATTACTATAAACTAATCAATTACCTTTTTCACCAAGAACATATAATCTTTTTAATTTTCACTAACTAAATTCTCTATTTTTCTAATCATACCACGGACATTCTATTTAATAAAATGAAGTAATAATTTTATAATTACTAATAATTAATTGATTATTCTTTTTAACTAAAACCTATAATCTTTTCTATATTTTCTAACTAAATCTCTCCTTTTCTAGAAATATCACGAATAACATTTATATAATTATTATCAAATCATCTCATATAAAAAAGTAAGCCTCCAAAATTCATGTTTTAAAAAAATTAATTTTAATTAATGAAATTTTTTATATAATAAAAAAAAAAATCCGTGCATCGCACGGGTTTTAGGCTAGTAATATGTATAATTGAAGTTCATAATTTTTTTGTTCTCGTGTTCTAAAAAAATGTATATTTAAAATTCTAAATGTTAAGTGTTTTAAATTCTACTAGGTGTTTATTTAGGTGTTCTAATTATAAATTTTAAAATTCTAATAAACATTTTGATAAATGTTCAAAATAATTCAATCAACACTCTAGATTGAAGAAAATCGCCTTAATTCAAACCAGATTGACATATACAGTGAAGAGATCCACTAGATTGACAGATACGAAGAGAGATTCACGAGACGGCTCTTTTTTGTCGACACGTACTCTCAACCCTAATCATTCTCCTCGTCTCAACCATATCCTTGTCCTCTCAGCCCTAATCACTCACTGAACATCGTCCATTCTATCATCATCATGATTTCCGAAAGCATAATGAATAAAATTCAAGAATTAAATCTTGAGGGAAATCGTACGGTGTCATGATTGGGCCGGATGTTGTTAGGATTAAATTATGTTATTGGGCCTGAGGATAGCTAGGTTAACTTAAGTGCATAGAATTAGGCCCAACAAGTGTCACTACCTTACTTCTGGTTTTTGTAATATATATTGCACTTCACCTCTTCTCCTGGGGTATCAAGGAGAATGAATATTTAATTTTGTCTTTATTTTCCTGTATTTTTCATTTCTGCAATTCCTTTCATGTTTTGTTAGTTTAATTCTCAATCCCTAACTGTCAATAACAATTGGTATCAGAGCCAATCATTCCTCGGAAATGGTTGGTTTTGTTAGTGCTTGTTCATGGTGCAACCATATCAGTCCGTCTTCCCCAAATCAGTGCGGATTAACGTTGTTGGCTTTGCACATCAGACTTGTAGATTCGACCTTTACAGTACAATACTTCTGTATGTATACATATTCGTATCGGCGTGATCGTCTCTATCGTCTCTCTCTCAATTCTATTAATATGTCCAATAATCAGTAGAAAAAGCCTGTTTTTCTAATTGCTTCAATTTTTTCATAGAAAAGATAAATGTAACTATAACATGAATAACCATCAATAAAAGTAACAAAATACCTATGACGCACGGGATTTCCACTATTATTTCGAGTTATAGTTAATTTGGAAATAATATGGGCCTAGAATTAGGATTTTAGGTGGAAAAAATAATTAGAAAAGGGGTTGGAATTGAATTAGGAGATGAATTGATTTTAATATAAGTTAAATAATATATATACATTCACGTACAAAACTTGTTAATATACTCAAAACAGACTTTTGACTCGTGATTACTTACCTGGACAGAAGCTGGTCGAGGCTGTGGCGCTGTGGCGCGGTGAAAATTCTGTCGCTATTTATTTTTATTTTTATTTATTTTTATTTTATTTTTTTTGAATCCAACACTCATTTTTTTTTTCTACACTAATGCGGGTTGCCTCCCACCAAGCGCTTCTTTAACGTCAATAGCTCGACTTATACATACCTGGAAACTTTAATGAGGAGAAAAAGCAAACAGATGCACATATCTACGAATTTCTAATATAAGCATATTGTGCAAATAAACCTTAGATTCATTAAAAGGTACAAAAACTTTCAAGAACCTATCATGCTCAAGAGACTTGGAAACATCAAAATAGCTAGAAAAGTCATCAGAATAATCATTATAAGTATGACTCATATACTCCTCCCAAATCGGATCCTTATACTCTAAAGCAAGATTTTCAATTTCATCAATCTTAACTTCCTTCTCTTCTATAATTGGACACTCATCAATTTTAATCTCGTCTACCAATGTATTAAGCTCAAAATTTTCTAGATTTGGTAGAATTTCAATTGCATCCAAATTATCATTAATGCGTATGGGACAATTATCAACTACACAAGTAGACTCATCAGACACAACATTATCATCAATTGCTAAACAAGAATCATGGCATAGAGGAAAATTGACACAAGGGGGAGTTCTATAACAACCTTCATACCACACTGCTCGAACTTCCCAAATAAAATTATTTAGTTTAGCATTCTCCTCGTACCAAGCTATTGAATCACATGGAATATCATTGTCACTAGCAATCTCTAAAGTTGGTTCAATAAAAACTCCCAAAGAAAGTAAGGGAGGATTAGACTGAGTTCCTTGAATCATTTTATTGAGCGCAATCTCCCAATCAGCAAGTAAAGAAGGATTAGACTGAGTTAAACTCGTATCAACATCATTACACATATATGGATTAACATCATCATGATATTGATTTTCAAACGAATACGAATAATCATTGCTAGGGGCATATGGAGCATAAAATGAGTTCTCAGAATAGAACGAATTCACCTGATATGCATTACAATCCTCATAAGCATTGAATTGTGGGTAAGGATTGAAGTCTTGATATTGTTCCTGACTGTTGTAGAAATTCTGAGCATTGTTCCAACCAAAGTTGTACTCCATCTAGTCTCTCTCCTCAAAACCTGTTTAAGTTGTCTACCTCAAAGAACCTGTAGACACTCCAAAGAAAGAAATACAAAAAGAAAGAAAAGAAAAATATATACAAAGATAAAATCTAAACAATAAGAAACAATTAACCTAAACTCAACTATACTGCCTTCCCCGGCAGCGGCGCCAATTTGTTAGTAGTATTTTTGTGTGTTCGTTCTCAGGGAAGGACTGAATTGTAATATCAAGTTCAAGTTTTTATCTCTCACAATTTAGAAGTGTAGAAGAATGTTTGGTGTGTTTATAAACTAAATTAAACTAAACGAAATTAAACTAATTATCAATCGAGAATAAAATATATGAGGGAAACAATCCAAGAACTGGGGTTCTTCACTTGGTTTCAATGCACATTCAATATCTATGTGATGTCTACGTTCTTACTCTGCTGAAAACAATTCTTCTAAGGTTATAATGTTCTCTTCCAAGATACAATATAATGTCTACAACTATACCCTAATTGTCACTTCCGTGATACAATCAAAGACAATCATAAACTATTAAGCTCCAAGAATTATAAGTCTCACAACTCTCCTATTAATCTTCCAATCAAATATTCGAGTTATGTCTGTTAAATCATGTACTAAAATTGCAACTCCTCTTCCAAGTTATTACAATCCCTAGAATACAATCAAAAGTTAGCTACTCTTCTAATTGTGTTAAGCCCTCAATAACAGATCAGCAAAGCAAGAAAATCACAGATAATTAAACACACATGAATACCAAGGAATACTACCCAATCCTCAGATTAAAGATTTAGTTACACATAATTAAAGAAGAAAACAATATAATAATGATAATGAATGAAAACATAATATTGAAGAATTGAAAATCGAAAGTACCTTGATACGATTACAAGCTATCAATTGTTATAGCTATGAATTGTTAGCTATGAATTGTTATAGCTATGAATTGTTCTGATTTACAATGGTAGGATGTGTTTAAATAAGCTCTACAAATCTTGCCCAGCAAGATATTACCTTCTATTACAATTAGAATTCAATTAAGGTATTAAAAATTGCCCAAAATACAATTAGAACTAGAAAAGGGCAAAACAGTAATTTCTCTGCTCCATCTATCTGCTGGTCGTGCTTCCTGGGCCCACCACACGTGGCCTGGTCGTGTAAGACCTATCCCATATTGTAGAAAATCTCTCAAGCTTCGCGTGGGCAGTAAGATCGCTGAAAACAGACTTCTAGAACTCCAGATATGGCCAAAAGAGTATAAGCTGCGCAGCGTTCCCGGAAAATCCGAATTTTAATCAATTAAATCTCCAAAAACGACAAAAGCTTAGATATTCTTGCAAACCTGCACAACTACACAAAACACATCAAAACTACACAAACTTGAGTCCAAAACAATCAATTTAAGCCGATATAGAATGTTCCAAGTGGATATAAAATCCACTTATCAATAGTTACAAGTTTCTTAGTAGAACTAGGACTGTGGAAGCTCATCTTGTCATCATCATCTCAACAATTTAAGAATCAACATTTATATATATCCTATATCTTTAAAATCAATCATTTATCTGAAAAATAAAAAATGTAAAATTATTGTGATTGTAGAACAATTGCAATTATTTTATTATAACTGTACTGAGTTATAAAATAATGTATTTATGAGAAATATGTATATTGTATTTTCTTGATTTTCTTAAAATAATATTAAATTAATAATGAATTAAATAATCTTTATTAATAAGTAAAATATCCGTTCTAATGACATTTCACATTTTTAGTATTTAAAAATTTAATTTCACCCCTAAATTTGTGTCCGTCGAAATTATTGAAATTCTGTTGTATATATAATTTTTTTTATTATAACCTACCAAGTTGTATAAATAATATAATTTTTAAAAATCATTCAAAATTATAAATTAATGATCATTTTAAATTAATTTTTTCTAACTCATGCCGATCATTTAGTATAAACAATAATAAATTTCGACTTAAAAGTTAAAATGAAAGAAAATTGACGAATAATCCATCACTCCCTTGGCCACATGAAAACCAGGACTTTGCTTGGTGTAGATTATAGAGTTTCAAATATTAACAACACCACTTAGTCAATGATTTTTTAAATACTAAGAACACTATTAGTCAACGATTTCTAAAATTCTGATCCTACATTTGAACTTTCATATATTGGAAATTTCCAGTCAGATGATGCCTTGTTTGACCGACAAAAATTATATTGTGACTGGTGCTTGCTGACAGGTTTAAGTTCATCTGATTCCTGAAATAATACTAAAAACAATAGTTGATGATGCAACTTTTTAAAAAGATGGTTCCAACTACCAAACCAAGTTCATGTCAGCTGCTAATCCTCTTGGTTCTTTATATTTTCAGCAACTTAAATGTTGGCGTTGGATTGGACACCCTCTCACAAGGTCGTCCGCTCTATAGTAATGAGACTTTAGTCTCTAAAAGAAACAATTTCGAACTTGGATTCTTCTCACCAGGTAGTTCAAATGATTACTATGTTGGAATATGGTACAAATCCATTTCATTTGGAACAGTTGTATGGGTTGCAAACAGAGAGTCGCCCATCCGCCAAATTTCTAATGATTCCCGTCTGGTACTTGCTAAAGATGGCAGTTTGATAATCTTTAGTGATTTGAATGAGAAAATTTGGGCTGCGAACGATTCTGTAGTTTTAAGTTCAGTTCCTAATAAGGGGGTACTTCTTGACGATGGAAATTTTGTTTTGACTGATGGATTGAGCACGAAATGGCAGAGTTTTGACTGTCCGACAGATACATGGCTTCCCGGTAAAAGAATTGGAAATGATGACAGCTTGACTAACAAAGGACAGTTCCTTATTTCATGGAAGAATCCGGATGACCCAGCTCCAGGGAATTTCTCTGTAGGGGTGGATCCAATGGGCAGCCCTGAACTGATTATGTGGTACCAGTCACAAAAAAAATGGAGGAGTGGAGCTTGGGATGGCTATAACTTTGCATCATTTCCCACTCCTGTTACTAATTTCAGCTACAACTTAAATGGTCAAGCTAAATATTTCACTTATGTTATCAATGAAAGTATTACAACCAGATTTGTCTTAAATGTTGAAGGACAGCTTAATCAGTGGATATGGGTGGATAGAACTCAAGAATGGAACTTATATTTATCAGCGCCTGGAGGTAATTGTGAGAAGTTTGATCTCTGTGGTCCTTTTGGATTGTGCGACATAAATAGTTCTCCAGTGTGTCAATGTTATGCTGGTTTTAAACCGCGTTTCCCAGAAGAGTGGCGTGTTGCTGATTGGTCTGGTGGATGTATGATGAACAAACCCTTACGTTGTTCTGATGGTTTTAGACCCATGGCCGGAATTACAATGCCTGCAAATGCACGTACTCTGGATTTGGATAGTCATGATGTTTGTCGATTTGCATGTCTAGACAAGTGCTCATGCTCTGCTTATTCTTACAGCAAAGACAAATGTTCCTTATGGACAGGTGGTCTTTTAGATACACGATCATCAAAGAATTCTCACCTGGATCTTTACGTCAGAGATTCTGATGCACCTTCACCAAGTAAGATAATTATCGATGATTATACTGTGGTTTCGGCACCTTTTTTAAGCGCTTCTCACTTAATGTTCTTTTTTCTATAATTAGGAGTTTCGAAAAAAAGGAAGCAGTCGTATATCACTATGGTACTGTCCACCACCATTCCACTTCTCATTTGTGCCTCACTAATATTTTTATTATGGAGGATCCGGAGAACCAAAAACAAAAAGATAAAAGGTCAGAGTTACAGTTCGTTTTCTAACTTGTAAATCACATATATGCTTTCTAATTCATTTACTATTCCTTTTGCCGTTCCTCAAATTTCAGACGCTAAGGAAACAAGTGAGAACCTTTTATTTCTCAAGTTGGAAATAAGCACCAAACAGAACACGGATAGCAATAGCATCACCACTGACAGCAAATTGGGAGAGAAGAAAAATTTTAATTTGCCACAGTTCAGTTTTTCAAGCATATCTGCCGCCACAAACAACTTTTCCCCTGCTAACAAGCTTGGGGAAGGTGGTTTTGGACCTGTTTACAAGGTAATGCCTAAAATTTTAATGAAGATAATCTATATTCTATACGAAGAGGTACCAGTGATCAGTTTTCGCAGAAGATCATGTCTTGGAACCGCTTTGTTATATTAACAAATCATAAAGTTGAGTTTATAGGTAGATGTCAAGAGTTTGAAGTTAATGTTTAAGTGTTGCATTATGTATGTTCACTAACTCAAAGTTTGTTGCCCATTTAAAGCTAACCATGAGTTTTCAGGGTAATTTAGTTGGGGGAAAATCAGTAGCAGTTAAAAGACTTTCTAAAAGGTCTGGACAAGGGCTGGAAGAGATGAGAAATGAAACAGTTCTAATTGCTAAACTCCAGCACAGGAATCTTGTTAGACTCTTGGGATGTTGTATAGAACAAGACGAGAAGATTCTGATTTACGAGTACATGTCCAACAAAAGCTTGGATCATTTTATTTTTGGTAAGTGCTCAACTTATTCTGATAAATATTCCAGTAAAGTTGTTCTGCATGTAGACATGAACTCATATATTATACTCCCACTTTTTTTATTGATGGAGATATATGTGCATTATGGCAGATCCTAGTAAACAAGATCAACTAGACTGGAGAAGACGTGTTCAGATAATAGAAGGCATCACACAAGGACTTCTTTATCTTCATCAACATTCAAGATTACGCATTGTTCATAGAGACCTGAAGGCTAGTAACATTTTGTTGGATGATGAAATGTATCCAAAAATTTCTGATTTTGGAATGGCAAGAATCTTTTGGGGAGATGAGGTGCAAGCGAATACCAACCGGATAGTGGGAACATAGTACGTAAAGATTGCACATCTACTATTTAACACTTACATTATAATATTTAGATTACATATACTAGTTAAGTAATATTTTCTTAATCATCATAAATCCAGCGGTTATATGTCCCCAGAGTATGCCATGGAAGGATTATTTTCGATAAAGTCTGATGTCTTTGCCTTTGGTGTCGTGCTACTAGAAATCCTGAGTGGGAAAAAGAACACTGGTTTCCGTTACTCTGATTGCCTAAATCTTCTCGGATATGTAGGTCCACTCTTCATTTCATGGTTATGTCTAAAACAAGGCATCATATTATGTGTTTGTGACTTATCAATAATTAACTTTTAAGTAGTCTTACTATTTTACATACTCTTCAGGTGTGGGAGTTGTGGAAAGCCGACAGGGTCCTCCAGTTAATAGACTCGAATCTAGACATCCCTTCTTCGTTTGTGCCACTAAGATTCATACATGTCGCCCTTTTGTGTGTTCAAGAAAATCCAGCTGACAGACCAACCATGTCTGATGTTTTAGCTATGTTTAGCAATGAGCATATTCAGCTGGTTTCTCCCAAACGCCCTGCTTTTACATCTGGTGGTAGCTTATCTTCAGGGATAGACAAACCTGAACTTTTTTCAGTGAATAATTTAACAGCTTCAGTGATGGATGGTCGCTGATGTTCCCTATATATAGCTCATATTACCGATAATACAAATAACGTCATTTGTCTATCAAATTGTAATAAAAATTTCAGTATATATAAAAAAACCTTAAAGTGTTAGAAGACCTCGAAAGCCCATTTCTGGGTCGAACAGTGGATCACGGGCGCCATCTTTGGAGTATAACGCCTGAGCTATGATATCATGATAAGGAACTAGTCTAATCTAAGGTTAGAGAAAAGCTCAACTGAATCTTTATATTATATTATGAAACTTTATCAATAATTCTTCTGGATTAGATTGATCAAACCTTAAGGTCGGTTCGTGCCCATATAATTATATGTCAATATTATTGGTCCGCAAAGAACTTCCTAAAAGAGTTTCATTGTTCCTATGTTAAAATGAGTTTTTCTCCTTGAACTTTTCTTTATAATAATGTGGTTGCTTTTGTTTCTCTAACTTCAATTAAGCTGATATAGATATTTGACAAACAAAGCAAAAAAAAAAACATAGCATGAGCAGAGCAGAGTAATGTATATGCATTTTTTGTTAGGCAGCAATTTTTTTTTCTTTCCAACATCACCTACCACCACCAACCTCATCTACCACCACCAACCATTCCACCACCTACTACTAACTCCTATAAATACCCATATCCTCATTCCATATTTCTTACACCAAAATTCTCTCTTCTCTCTCTATAGTTGCTAGATAGTCCGTCTAGTAGGAAAGCCGGTTTAGCCCGCTTTCAGGAAGTGTCGGGATAGAAGGTCCTCGTGCCTAAATTATTCCTTAGGGTACTTGGGTCTGACTGCAGCCATCGGAGGTGGTCCCGTTGCAGGGGTCTTTCTATCAGGTTGTGTGGCACTATCCGGGTTGGGAGAGGGAGAGAAGGAAAGGTTGTCGGGAAACAGTGATAGGGGGAGGTTTTGAGATAAACACTTCAGTGAGTTGGGGATATACATAATAGGTATTGTAGGGCTGAATTTTTGTATGAAATTCAAGGGGCCGGATACCCGGATATTGTAATCTCTTTTATCTAGTGTGAAGTTGTTGCTCTTGTGGATGTAGGCTGGGCCGAACCACGTTAAATCTCTTGTCTCTTTTACCGTATTGTTGGTTTGTTGCTTCATTACTATCACGTATATTTGTGGGATCTAAGCGCACATAATTACCAAATCGCTTCCGCATTCGCAGGGAATCGGGCAGATTCCTAACAGTTGGCATCAGAGCTAGTTGTGTCTAAATTATTGGTGCCGAAGGAAAGTCGTTAAGAAAAGTGGTTGTCTAATTTGGTGCCGTTTTGACGGAAGTGCTCCCATTGTTTCTTACACTTACCTGGCCAATTGATTTAGTTGTTTGGATTGGTTTGTGTGTGCAAACGGAGATCATGGCAAGTATTAAAGGATTCACGGTGACTCCATATGATGGTAAAGGAAGTTTTACTCTTTGGCAGAGAAGGGTAAAGGATATCCTAACCCAACAGAAGCTAGCAAGGGCTTTGAAGGGGAAGGAGGGAAAACCAACAAAGATGAGCGATGAAGATTGGGAGGATGCTGAGTCGCAATGCATGAGTACCATCAGACTATGCATTGCTGATAACATTATCAATAATGTTGTTGACGAAAGCACGCCGAAGGAATTATGGTCAAAGTTGGAGACATTGTATCTCGGGAAGAACTTGACTACAAAGTTAAATCTGAAGCGCGAGTTATACAAGCTGAAGATGGCAGCTCAAGGCAATGTTATTGAGCACATGAATGTGTTTAATGGTATTGTTGATCAACTTGAAAAGGTTGATGTAAAATTGGAGGAAGAAGATAAGGCCCTTCTTCTTCTTACTTCGCTTCCGGAGTCATTCGATCATTTGGTCACAACCATTTTGTACGGAAAGGACACGTTAAAAATGGAGGAGGTTCAGTCAGCACTTTTGTCAAATGCTGGAAGGAAGAACCAGGATGGTGACAAGGACGGAATGACAGTTTTGGCTTTGCGTAGTCAAAATAATAGAGGAAGGGGTGCTGTGAGAGGATCTACCAATAGTAGGGGTAAATCCAGATACAGTGAAAAGGGCATGCAGTACTTTGGTTGCAAGGAGTGGGGTCATATTAGGTCGAATTGTCCGCTTAATAAGAAGGATCCAGATGCATCATTGGCTGTGGTTACTCTCGATTGTGAAGATGTTTGCACCGTCTTCAATCGAGGCACTAGTTCTCCAGGAGAATGGATATTAGACTCAGGGTCATCTTACCATGTATGTTCCGAGAGGGGGCATTTTGACAAATTCCAAGATATAAAGAATGAAACAGTTTCTTTGGCTGATGGATCTACTTGTGAGATCAAGGGGATTGGAATTGTGAAAATCAAAATGTTCGATGGAATAGTTCGCAGCTTGAACGGGGTAAGATATGTGCCTAAGCTGAGGAAGAATCTAATATCTATCGGTCGGTTAGCTTCAGAAGGCTACAGATGCTCTGTAGTAGTGGGAGCTATGAATATCAAAAGAGGCCGTATGGTTCGGATGAAGGGAGAGCTACGTGGGGGAATATATCGTCTGATTAGTACGTGGCCAGAACGTACTGGAACTTCGAAAATCTGGTTATCTCGTGCACGAGGGAAGAGTGACTTGAAGGATACTGCTGCGGTTGTATTGCCTTCCAGTCTAGACGATGGTGCAAAGACTGCTGGGATGGATGCTTGGTCGAAGGGCTTCCACGACATCAACGAGTAGTTGGTGTGTTGCAGCTGCATATGGGCATCGATCAACACAAATCAAGTGAGCAGTGAACCATGCAATAGATTGATTTGTTTGATATGCAGTTGGGGAGTAAATGAAAGATCGATGGTCACACTTGCGTGTGTGATGGACTACATATGAGATTGGCCGACGTGAATCAAGTGAGTATGTGTGTATACAACAGATTGCTTCACATGCATGTAGTTAGACAAATAGAGGTCAATGGTACACTTGTGTGTATAGCAAGTGGGCATTCGAGAATGAATGTGCAAACTAGGGTATTGTTTGGAGTCTTGGACTCGGGGGGAGTTTTGTCGTAGGGAATGATACGGATCGAGGAAAAGTTGGAGTTGTGCCAACAGGGCGCAGGTATGGAGTGCAAGTGAAGAGCTGCGAGTTTGGAAAGATGGGGAGATTGTTAGGCAGCAATTTTTTTTTTCTTTCCAACATCACCTACCACCACCAACCATTCCACCACCTACAACTAACTCCTATAAATACCCATATCCTCATTCCATATTTCTTACACCAAAATTCTCTCTTCTCTCTCTATAGTTGCTAGATAGTCTGTATAGTAGGAAAGCCGGTTTAGCCCGCTTTCAGGAAGTGTCGGGATAGAAGGTCCTCGTGCCTAAACTATTCCTTAGGGTACTTGGGTCTGACTGCAGCCATCGGAGGTGGTCCCGCTGCAGGGGTCTTTCTATCAGGTTGTGTGGCACTATCCGGGTTGGGAGAGGGAGAGAAGGAAAGGTTGTCGGGAAACAGTGATAGGGGAGGTTTTGAGATAAACACTTCAGTGAGTTGGGGATATACATAATAGGTATTGTAGGGCTGAATTTTTGTATGAAATTCAAGGGGCCGGATACCCGGATATTGTAATCTCTTTTATCTAGTGTGAAGTTGTTGCTCTTGTGGATGTAGGCTGGGCCGAACCACGTTAAATCTCTTGTCTCTTTTACTGTATTGTTGGTTTGTTGCTTCATTACTATCACGTATATTTTTGGATCTAAGCGCACATAATTACCAAATCGCTTCCGCATTCGCAGGGAATCGGGCAGATTCCTAACATTTTTATGTGAATTTATCCTGCATACATTTCATTGTTGAATTCACTGGAGGTCTATAGTGCAAGACCTGATGATATTACAAAATTTAAATTAAATGTTGGTTGCATGACATTCTAAACCTAAAATGAGTTCTTTCGTTTTACTGTTAAACTTCATATGACCGGGATGCTGCTAAACCTCCTACGAATATTTTCGTCAAATTGCTGAAATTTTATTCACTGAATGTTCTATATTGTTTTCATACAATCTGTTTTTTTTATGGGAAACACAAGCAGATTTTTGGGAGAGACATGGATACCCTTAATAGCTGCTGCTAGGGGTTTATGAATTATGGTTCTTTGTTGTTTGCCTCCCTTTCATCCAGGCTGGTACTACGGTTCACCCCTCTCTTTGAATCAGTCCATTTCATATATATTCGGATAGCGTTTCCATCGAATTGCATGACCGAGCACTGATGGACCTAGAGCAAAATGAGAGGGGGTCGAAAAATTCTTAAAAAATTCAAAGCGCGCGAAGCGCGGATTTTTTTCCCATTAAATCATGCAAAAAATGAAAATTTTTCACTAAATCATGCAAAAAATGAATATTTTCCATTAAATCATACAAAAATGGATATAAAAGAAAACAAATAAACCATTTAGAAGGGGTCAGGGAAAAGTAAATGACACGGAATACATAATTTTTTTTTAAAAAAAATTAAAAATATTTCCCGGAGGGGCCAGGGACCCTGGACCCCAGGTCCGTCCTGCTTGGAAGTGTGGAACATGGGGACCTTATGTGTTTTATTGGCTCGTTTTTTTTTTAAAGATATGATCCCTTTTATCGATATTTGGAGATAAAATGTCCAACATAATTAAACAATACTATCTAAAGAAATGATCACATACTCTCTCCGTTCCATAATATTAGATTTTTTTGAAAATACATGTCCATTTCCAATCTTTAATGTAAATTTTGAGAGGAATACCGATATGCATTACACTGATCTAAAAAATAACCGATTTTAACACCAATATGATAGGAATACCGATATGGAGAAAGCTGGCCATATGAACCATCCTGTTACGCATCTGAGATCAGTGTAATGCCTATTACGTATTCTACATCAGCATATCATGATTTAATTTTTTATTTTTTATTTACAACAACTATTAGGCATTGGGAGACAGGTTAATACATGAATGATACGCATTTGGAATAAGTATTTGTTCCACACATACACATACACACACACATCAATACAAATATACACACATCGATACAAGAACCCAAAGCGAAATTATGTATAAAGCTTCGTTGAGTTAATCAATCAATATTAAAATTGGGGTTATTTCGATTGGATTGATTTTTTTTCTTAAAAGAAATTAATTTGTTCAGTATGGTGTTTTCTCGTGCAATTTTGGGTATTCATGAGGAGTGGGAAGTGGGGAGTGGTGAACTACTGGGTCGGTTGGTAGTATGGGGAGTTACGCATTTCTTATAAGGGTATTAAACGGTATAATTGGTCCACAAATTTAAAATAGTTATTTTGGTACAGATTAGGAGAGAAAAATGATAAAAATGTCATTATTTCATTCCAATCTTTAATGTAAATTTATGAACATTTTTCTTAAAATATTCCTTTTGAAATTGTATAACAATTAATGTGGAATGAGTTAATGACCAATAGTATAAAGTAGTTTATATTAATGAGGATACACAATAAGAACTTAGATTCTGTTTGGTATTACTGTTAAAAACTGTTACGCTGTTAAAAAAAGTAGTGTTAAAAAAAGTGTTATTACGAAACTCAGATAATTGTTTGATAGGAAAAAGTTTAGTGAAGACCAATTTTAAATTGAAGACCGGAGACCACATTTCACCCGTTAGATATCAACAAAATGAAGGGCTATGATTATTTTATATTATTTCTGAACTTATTATCATTTGTTATATTTCCTTATCATTTACATCTATAACCTTTATTAATAAGCGAAACACCCTTTTAAGGGTACCACTTTTTGGTTCGCACTATATTTTGGTTTCACCCTTTTTGGTTCGCACTATATTTTGGTTTCACCCCTGCAATCCTATTTCTACTATAATTCTGTTTCTATGTTGTTTTTTTAATAAAATAGAAATCCTATTATAATTATAATTCTTTTATTACAACTTTAAATAAAAAAAATTAGTTTCACCCCTAGAATCATATTTCCCTTATATTCTATGTTATATTTTAAAGAAAATAATAAAATTGAAATCCTATTATTATTATAATACAATTTTTTTTATCATAATTTAGAATAAAAAAATAATACGATCAATTCTTCGAAAGATTTTTCAAGGAAAACAACTAGAACATGTTTCTATACAATACTCTAGAACAATTTTTCCTGCGATTATATGTTATTTTTTTAAAAAAAACATAATAAAATTGAAATCTTATTATTATTATAATTCTTATATTGTATTAGCAATTTTTTTTATTATAAGTTTAGATAAAAAAGATTACGATCAATTATCTTAAATATTTTTCAATGAAAACAACTGAAACGTATTTCCATGCACTTCTATTAAACAATCTAAGTTTATAGTTTGTTAATCGTAATTTTTTTATTATAACTTTAGAATAAAAAAGATTACGATCAATTATCTTAAATATTTTTTAATGAAAACAACTGAAACATGTTTTCATGTACTTCTATTAAACAATCTAAGTTTATAGTCTGTTAATCGTATAATTTTTTTATGCAAATAACATAGTTCTTTTTATAATTTTATAATATTTTTATAAATATTTAATTAAATCAAAAATTAGTAATTAATTAATATAAATCCCCGAGCATGTACTTCGCACGGGTTATCATCTAGTTGTGAATAACATTCAATTATCTTTTACGAGCCAATGACTGCTTTCTACATAATTTTCAACATTTTTTATAGTGTTGTAAAACGTGGTCAAATAAAGTTAGGTGTGATTGCCATTTATGTCAAATGTAAATAGTAAGGCTAGAAAGTTTGCAGTAGAAAAGTTTGATTTCTCTTGTCTATTGATTTGGCTATAAATAGCCTCATATATCTGAAGAAAAAATACACCAAGCAGTAAGCTTCTTCTTCCCTATGCTCTCTATCTTTTTCTATAGCTAATAAATTATAAATACGTTATCAGCACGAGTCTCTGCCCGAGTAAGTTTTGAAGTAAGGAGGTACTGCCCGAGTAAAAGTTTATTAAGGAAGAAGGTACTGCTCAAATAAGTTTTATTAACAAAGGAGGTACGCTTATTTTTATTTATAAATATGGTTATAATTTCCTTGTTATATTACTCTTTAAATATTAATATTGTTGCAATATGAATATTATTTTTAAATTTCTGGTTGGCTATGCCGTCGTAACTTTTAAATAAACTGGCTGGCTATGCCGTCGTAACTTTTAAATAAACTGGCTGGCTATGCCGTCGTAACTATTAAATAAATTATGTCATCATATGTTTTAATTATAATTGTATGTATGTGTTTAATTGTTTATGTTTAACATGCCATATTGTTATACCATGTTTTGAATTTTTATTTTACGTTCAGAATGGCGAATCTTGCAAAATTAGATTTTGTTGCTTTGGATGTGTCTGGGGATAATTATCTGTCTTGGGTACTCGATGCGGAATTACACCTTAGTGCCAACGGGCTAAAGGATACCATAGAAACAGGAAAAACCCCAACTGTTGAACAAAATGCCAAAGCAATTATTTTCCTTAGGCACCACATTCACGAAAACTTAAAATCTGAATACCTTACAGTAAAAAATCCACTCACTCTTTGGACCAATCTCAAAGATAGATTTGACCACCAAAAACTTGTCAATCTGCCACATGCCCATTATGATTGGATCAATTTAAGGTTACAAGATTTTAAATCTGTTGCTGAATATAATTCTTTCTTGTTCAAAATAAGCTCCAAGCTAATCCTGTGTGGTGAGAAAATTACTGATGCTGAGATGATTGAAAAGACCCTTTCGACCTTTCACCCCAACACTATGATCTTGGCACAATAATACAGGGAACACAATTTTCAGAAATATAGTGAGCTGATATCTCTCCTTTTTGTAGCTGAGAAAAATAATGAGTTGTTGAAAAATCATCAAATACGTCCCACAGGCTTTGCCCAGTTACCTGAAGTACATAACACGTCATTCCGGAAGAATGAGCGTGGGAAAGGGCATAGAGGAGGACGAAATTATGGACGAAATCGTGGACGTGGAAATTTTCATGGTCGATTTCGAAATAAGCATAACTCTGGCCACCTGAAGTGGCAACGTGATAGTTACAACAACTCTAGTCACCAGAAGTGGCAAAATGAGGTGCCAAATAAAAGGAAGGCACCACATGAAGGAGATACTAGAGATATATGTTTTAAATGTGGGGCTCATGGGCATTGGACTCGTAATTGTCACACACCCAGACATCTTGTAGATCTTTACGAGTCATCCAAAAAGCAGAATAGGCAAAGTGTGGAAACAAATTTGGCTAGCTTTAATGATGAACCAATCAACAAGACCTCAAATGAACTAGACACTAGCGCTAACCTTTATTATGGCTTAGATGACTAGTTTTCATATGTATCTCTTTTGAATTCATGTTCCTTATGTATCTGCTTCAATTTCATGCTTTTATATACTTGTTTTATGTTCTTGCTTTAAGTACATGGTTTGCTTCAATAAAATTATTGTTCACTGATATATGTACACAACATAAAATATGAGAGATTTATGCATTGCTGATTGCGCCACCACTCACACAATTCTACAAAATCAGAAATACTTCTCACAGTTTACTAAAACCAGCTCACATGTTTGGACGATTTCGGGTACATCAGATATAATAGAGGGTTTTGGGAAAGCTAGTTTTATCCTACCAAATGAGACACAAATTCAAGTGCAGAATGCTCTTTATTCTAGTAAATCCACTAGAAATCTTTTAAGTTTTAAAGACATTCGTATTAATGGTTTCCACGTAATAACTACTAGTAAGAATGAAAAAGAATATCTCCTTATCACGTCAATTACCTCAGGCCATAAGAAGATATTAGAAAGATTACAATCAATCTCTTCGGGATTATATGCTACAAATATTAGAGTCATTGAGTCTCACAATATCGTAATTCCAAAAATCATAGACCCACAATCACTAACCCTTTGGCATGAAAGACTTGGTCATCCAGGAGTATCTATGATGCGTCGTATAATAGAAAATTCTATAGGACATCCTCTTAAGAATCAAAAGGTCATACCTCAAAATGAACTTCCCTGCTCAGCATGTTCATTAGGAAAACTAATTGTCCGACCATCTCCAGTTAAACTTCAAACCGAGTCTCCAAGTTTCTTAGAAAGAATTCAAGGTGACATTTGTGGTCCTATTCATCCATCATCCGGCCCATTCAGATATTTCATGGTTCTAATCGATGCATCAACTAGATGGTCTCATGTTTGTCTGCTCTCTACACTGAATACAGCCTTTGCCAAACTACTTGCTCAAATAATCAAATTGCGAGCTCAATTTCCTGACCATCCCATTAAATCAATTCGACTAGACAATGCTGCTGAATTTACATCTTCAAGTTTCAATGATCATTGTATGTCAGTAGGAATCTCAGTCGAACACCCTGTAGCTCACGTGCATACATAAAATGGCTTAGCAGAATCTCTAATTAAAAGGCTTCAACTTATTGCACGTCCCTTACTTCTAAGAGCAAAGTTACCTACATCTGTTTGGGGTCACGCAATACTTCATGCTGCAAGTATAATTAGGATAAGACCATCTGCTTACCACAAACAATCCCCTCAACAGTTAGTTCTTGGTCGAGTTCCTTATATTTCTCACTTTAAGATTTTTGGTTGTGCCGTATATGTTCCCATTGCACCTCCACGGAGATCCAAAATGGGTCCACAAAGAAGAGTAGGCATATATGTTGGTTTTGACTCACTATCTATCATAAGATATCTTGAACCATTAACTGGTGATGTGTTTACTGCTCGTTATGCTGACTGTCATTTTGAGGAGTCTGTGTTCCCTCCATTAGGGGGAGATAATGTTTTGCATAAATTAAATTCTGAACTATCATGGAATGCATCAGGACTAAATGCTATTGATCCACGTACTAAACAATGTGAATCTGAGGTTTTAAGAATCATTCATATGCAAAATATTGCTAATCAAATGCTGGATGCTTTTAACGATTCCAGACTTATTATAAAATCGCATATACCTGCTGTTAATGCTCCGGCCAGGGTTGAAATCCCTATTCATAAATCAATTCCTGAAGAATTAGTTGGTGATTCAAAACCACGCCAGAAGCGTGGTAGACCTATTGGTGCAAAAGATGTTGTACCACGAAAACGGAAATTGAATGGACCTGCCCCTGAAGTGGCAAATGTTCCTGAAGTAACTACATCAAAAACCCCAGAAGTGGTATCACCTCCTGAAGAGGTTCAAGCCCCTGAAGTGGCTGTGACAAAACCACCCGAAGTGGTATTACCTCCAGAAGAGGATATTGCCCCTGAAGTGGCACATGCTTCCATAGAAGCAAAGGTACCTGAAAATTATGAGATCTCAATGAGTTATGTACATAACGGAAAATTATTGGATCGTGGGAGTAGTGAGGCTGATGATGTATATGCTTTTTTCGTGGCATGTGATATTATTATGAACTCCGATCCTGAACCACAAAGTGTGAAAGAATGTCGACAAAGAGATGATTGGCAATTGTAGTACTCTTTCACATAATTAAACGTAGATTATTAATTTTTTAATTATCGTTATTTTATTTTCAAAACTACCACTATCCTTAAATTAATCTCAACCACTGGATGATTTTTAATTCCAATAGTGGGAGATGTGGTCTCTATAGTCTCCAAAAATAATGGGTTTCCATAGAGCCCAACCCATTTTTGATATATGCATGTTTTACATATTATTTTTTAAAAAATAATGTTTTTGACGAGTTTTAATGTAAATATCAGTAATTACTTTATGTAAAAACTGAAAAGTAGTTTTTTTCAAAAACATGAGGGACATACTTTTTTAAAAAGCAGCTTTTCGATCAAAAATATCTTTTAAAAAAGATGCTTTTAAAATTTATCAAACATAATTTTACATGCTTTTTAAAAATAAGCTTGTTGGTGTCAATACCAAATAGGGCCTTAGCTCGTACTTACTTTTTGATTGATTTTTTTCACTAATAATAAATATTCTTGCATATACAAAAATCTCAACCAATTAAAATTTGTCCAACTCATAAAAAAGTTATCGTTACACATTCATGGATACACACTAGAAAAATTCTAATAAAATATACATGTAAGCATGTCTTACCATTTTCCATGTATGCATTTAAACTTTAATTTTAAAAATTGTGTCACAAAAGGGTAATACTTTTTTTATTTGTCGTTTTTCTTTTCTACATATAATTCAAAGGGTGATGGCCCAAAATAATCACATGGGAAACTGGATGGCCCTTTTTACTGACGGTATACGGTACATCGTGTACCGTGATAGGGGGTGTGATGCGGAGAAGCGTCCTCCGTAACAGGGCATGATACGGAGCTCCGTCTTCCGTGTTATGCATGATACGGTGGACGGTGTTCCGTGACAGTGCTGCGCACCCACCTAACACGGAACACCGTGTTCCGTATCATGCATAACACGGAAGACCGTGTTCCGTATCATGCATAATACGGTACACGGTGTACCGTATTAGGATAATACGGAGGTCGAAACTCCGTATCTCGTCGGTATTTCGGGCCATTTTTTTCAAAATCAGTATTTTGGGCAAAAACTTAGGAAAAATAGGCATTTTGGTAATTCTCTCTAATTCAAAGTACATTAATCATATAGTTAAAATTATTAAAATTTTCTCTTAGTAAATTAAAATTTTAGCAACATATTTTTTCGAGAAAATAAAATTTTAAAAACTATTAAATTAAGTAAGCAATCAAAGAACTTAAAATTGTGTGAAAAAACATCAAACGTCAAATACAAAAAGTTGAGGAAATAATATTCCTAAATTTATTTATTATTATTTTTTTGCCGATTTTTTTTTAATTTTTGATTAAACGTTCAAAAATCAAAACTCTTTAAAATATCTTTGAAGTTAAGAACGGAGAAAGAAGTAGCATAAAAAATAAAACAATACTCCTATATATTCTAGTGTTCATAATTATAACCAAACATCAATGGAAGAATATATAACAATCCGTAGCGGCTCAAATCAACCAATCACATCCATCTTTAGGTTATCACGCGGATCCCAACACTCAGCCGTCCGATTTTACCACTAATCGAACGACCAAAAACTCAGCCCGCCACTACTTAAAACCCAAAACCCCCAAATCTCAATCTATATAAACCAACCAAATCAACCACCAGCATAAACCAAGCAATTCAAACCATCTTAAACAAACTACTACTACTCCAGTATATAGAAAAATGTCTGGTCGTGGAAAGGGAGGTAAGGGATTGGGCAAAGGCGGAGCCAAGAGGCATCGAAAAGTCCTTCGAGACAACATCCAGGGCATCACCAAGCCTGCTATCCGAAGGCTTGCGAGAAGAGGTGGAGTCAAGAGGATTTCAGGCCTCATTTACGAAGAGACTCGTGGCGTGCTTAAGATATTTTTGGAGAATGTTATTCGCGATGCGGTTACTTATACCGAGCACGCTAGGAGGAAGACTGTGACTGCTATGGATGTTGTTTATGCACTTAAGAGGCAGGGTAGGACTCTTTATGGTTTCGGTGGGTAGAAAGAATACATGTGTTTGTAATTAGTGATTGTAGATCTTCTTCTTCTCATCGGGTGTCAATCAAATTACTATCTATTTGAATGTTCCTTTCTTTTTACTTATTGCAGTACTTTAGTTCGTTGTTGATTAGAGCGAGCAAATTCAATTGTAATTTGATGACAAAAACGAAAATATGAATTAGTTTTACTTGTGTGTGGAAGATAACTGCAAAATCACATAAATTTGATCTGCCTGTAATTTTCCGTGGTTACAATTTGCAGTTAACAAACCATTTCATTTTTCGAAAGATAACATTTCACATCTTGACAAAAAAAAAAAAAACACTGCTCATATATAATTTGCTCACAAAGGACTGTAAAGCACGATGATGTTCAAAGTTTGATGAAACTTACAGAGCTAATTAAAAGCAATTAATTACTACTTGGTTTCGACTTTCGAGTTCATCTGACTTTTCGAAAATTGGGTAGGTCCTAGGTAGTAATGTTCTTTGGCAACAAGTTCAAGAGTTCAGGCTACAACAATTTGCAGAAAGTTGCCTGTGAAAATATACCATATCTACTGTTCATACAGCTAATAACATCCTTGCACGATTGATAAAGTAAATGGATGCATTTAAATACCTCTGGTAACCATTTTACCAAATGTGGCTGCTGAAGTGAGGTGAAACGTACAAGTCGAGTTTGTTCTAGAGTAATTGTATTGGGCTCTAGATTGATCTAATACGGTTCATCATTCTCAATTTCCTGATCCTGCCGTTTCTTCAATTTATCTGTTTTTGTTTCCAGTTCTTAAACTATAACTCGATTCTTTAGCACTGTCACTTGAACTATTACCTCCTTTACATTCCTATCTTACATAGTCGTTAAAGTCATGATTCATGAAATATTTTCCCTTGGTGACACTCAGTAAAAATAGACACATATGTTACAAATGTTTTCAAGGAAGTGAACTGCTCTTTCTGGGGACACCCAAGCAAATTGCAAAGTAGACGACGGGGCATACTAAACCATGATAACTTTTTAAATTTGAGTATCAAAGACTAGTAATTGTAGAATAAAGAGATGAACAAGAAAGATAAAATATGTACAAACAATATAGATAAAAGCTCAATATATTAAGAGACTACATTGTGTTGATCTTGTCTGAAATAAAGCTAAGTGGGGCTTTATATATAGCCCAATATCCTATCACTACAATGACTAAAATACCCTCATATTTTATTCCTTAATACTCCCCCTCAAGCTAAGAGCGGGAACATAGTGAAGCTCTTGGCTTGAATTCCAACGATATCAACAAAAAACTCATAATCCTTTGCAGTCACAAAACCACACTTCTAAGACTGTTTTCCTTGAACAATTGGAGCACATCAATTCCTGACAGGGACTCCAAATCCAGCCAGTAGGAGCACATCAATGTCCTGACAGGGGACTTCAATTCCCTGCCATTCGAGGACTTGTTGGAGCACGTCAAATGTCCTGACAAGGGACTCCAATTCCCTGCCATTTGAGGACTGTTTCTGTCTCTGGCTCTGGCTCGGGCTTCTTGGCTCTGGCTCGGGCTTCAGGCACTGGCTTCTGGCTCTGGACTGTTTCGCTCTCGATCTCTCTTCTTCTTCGTCCCCAGTAATTTATGTCTCCAAGCGGTTTTTCAAGGGCTCAATGGCCTACCTCAACATAATTTGGTGGACTTCAAAAGCAGAGTCGAGGCACAATATATCAACTTGGTTATGCAAGTTGTTCAAATACTCACATAGCTCAAACTAAGCTAAGCATGAGTACTCAATCACTTCAATGGAGTGACCTATCAACTTCAATCATGGCAATTACTTCCATGTAAATGATGGCAATGACTTCCATCTCAATGAGCCAAACAATGGCAAATTAATAAACATACCATGGCAATTACTTCCATGTAAATGATACCTTCCATCTTCACCTTTCAGATATTGCATACCTGGATGATAGAGGTGGTTAAATTCTTCATTTTCTGGTTTGTGGTATGAGTAATCTGCTAACTGTGACTTGACCAATAATATTGTAGCTCAATGGCCTTTATCAACTTCAATCTCGTCCTTGTCTCACATAACGAAAGTCATACCAGTTGAGTTTGCAATAAGTGTGTGCTTCCAAAAGAACTAGTAACCGACTTATACCGTAACTATTCATGATACAGTGAGCTGAAAAAAGACTCAAACTAGGTGTTACTGTCCAAGATACCTCACATATTTCATCACTGGAGCTACATTAATCGGAAACAAGAAGCTCCTTGGGCCATTTTCTCTCTTCTTTTGACAATGTGACAAACTGCAGTAAGAGGTACCTGACACACCCCAGCAAGAGTAGCAGTCATACCAACCAGGCCATATGCTTGTGGTGATGCAACCTCCAACAAGGAGAGATGAAATATTGGATTGGACTGGAAAATTGTAAAGCTAACAAATTTTCCATATGCCATTCCTGTAGCTGCTCCAATAAACAGAGATGGAGCATAATATTCTCCTACTAACCCAACTTCACACATTCCAAACCATACAGCCCGCTGCTTGACACATCCTGCTGCTCGCTGCAACTAGTGACAGAATCAGACTTCTTCTCTTCAACTGGGAGAGGCAACATGTCATTGTATTGGTATGGTGGATTCTGGTTTGTAAAGCTAGGTTGAACAGATCGTGCAGAGGCACTTTTGCTATCTTCATTTTCATCAGAAATCTTATTCCAAGGGGCTCTGACATGAGTACTTTCAGTAATGAGATTTGAATATCTTGTGATTGCATAGGCTGTCTATAAACATTATTGTCAATCCTTTGGCCTTCGAGAGTAACATTTAATTGGCTTGAATCGTGGGAAGGATTCCAGGCAGCAGATACTGTTGTAGAAGTCGGTTCAAGAGCAGAAATTTCACTTGGTGGTCTCGGTCGTTTATTCTTCGTCGGGGCAGTTGGACTAAGGCTAGGAGGCACAGAAGCAACAAAAGGTTCTATCTCCCAAGGAGACACCCTTTCTGGTCGAGCAATTGATGCAGGTTCATCCCATTGAACCTTCAGTGATCTCCATTTAGAGCACTCCCATTGAAAATCTTCTTTCAGGGGATTCTTCTCCCTCAAACCGCATCTTGAATCTGACACCAACCGTATATCCATTTTTCAAGGCTTCCAGATATTTGTTTAAGCCAATGATGAACTGACTAGTTCTTGGCATGTAAAATACAAGAAAGAGAGTGTGTGTCGTAACAACATGAGATGCAGTAGCCAGCACTCCAAGGTGCATACTCTGACTTGCAATTACTAATGAAGGCATGGAGCTCTGTTGTTGTGCATGACGAGGAACACCCACTCGCAATTCTTTATTCTCTCCCCTAAAAAACAAAGAAGAATCCCCAACAACTAATCTTTTCGAAGTAACAAAAGTACTCCATCCTGTTGTAAGCAAATGCCTTCGTGGTTGACCTCTAAATAAGGTAATGCCAAGGGGACATTCACATCCTCACGAAAAAGTGAACTGATCAAAAAGTTAACTGAGAACCGAGGTGGGGTTTTATCTTGTTTCTTCGCAAAAAGGTAAAGAGCATGCGCATCTTTGTTTTGTTTTGTTTTTTTGTTTTGTTTTTTTTTTTTACCTTTACACAAACCAGTAATAGTATTACCAACTTTCTCAGGGTCCGGCAACTTTGCCGCACTGACCATTGTCTCACAACTCAAACAGCGACGGTTTGGAAGTGATTCCTTGAACTTTCATTTCTTCCATCATATTCTCAGCCTCACGAAGCAAATCTATAACACACAAGCTGCATATCATTGATTCGTATGCTCGACATTTTAAGTAAACTGACGACGAACAAGAAAGAATTTGCTTCAAACTTGTGTAGGAATCAAAGACTCCCTGCTTTGATTTGTGCTTAGAATGAAACTCTATTAGACAACAATAGAAGGTACAGAGTTCACGCTCTCAAATATCCGATTTTGAAACGGATTCAGAGATTAGGGCATCTGCTTACCTGAACCTTTCCTGTTTGTAAAGCAATGCAATAACATCTGCTACCAGCTTAGAGTTCCAACTGAACCATGGTGCTCTAGTTAACAAGGAATAGAACTGCAGATACATGAACTATAAAATATCAACCGGTTTAACTCATACACAACTGTCAAATCGATCGGGACAAATAAACAACTCAACAAAACATTGTTTCTGTTAGGCTTTCTATCAAACACCTCATTGTACAACACTCTTCAGAATTCAAATATTTTTCTTATTCAGACATTTTGTCGAACACTTGGTGTATAGCTTAAGTTCTTACAAGTCATTTTGAACCGTTACTTACAAACAGAGCTCTTCATTTCATTCCCAAAACGTAACAGACCAACAACAGAACAATAAACCTCATTATAATTTCAACGTCGTTTTCTTTAATTTTGAAACAATCTTACCGACCCGAATAGAGTAGCTGGAGAGATGAAAGAAAAGGGAAATGTGGCGGCGGAGAAGTAACGTTTAGAGATAGAGAGAGTGTCAGTTTGTTTGAATTGGGGAAATGTTGGTGAAACCCTAGATTTGGCAGTAGTGTGTGTTTTGATTTGGGGTTCTTGGTTTTTCTTGATGAAATGATAGATGAGAAGATTGTGTGTGTTAACTGGTAGGCCTTAAGAATCGGAGGCTCTGATACCATGATAACTTTTTAAATTTGAGTATCAAAGACTAGTAATTGTAGAACAAAGAGATGAACAAGAAAGATAAAATATGTACAAACAATATAGGTAAAAGCACAATATATTAAGAGACTACATTGTGTTGATCTTGTCTGAAATAAAGCTAAGTGGGGCTTTATATATAGCCCAATATCCTATCACTACAATGACTAAAATACCCTCATA
This sequence comes from Kitagawia praeruptora, assembly GCA_037693485.1. Lineage (NCBI taxonomy): Eukaryota > Viridiplantae > Streptophyta > Magnoliopsida > Apiales > Apiaceae > Kitagawia > Kitagawia praeruptora. The sequence continues at coordinate 93,174,959 of CM075347.1, read as the reverse complement.
TTTTATTCCTTAATAAACCATTGTTTGCACTGTGACTGAAACTTTTGAGTTTTGGTAAATCCCTTAAAACAATTGTTGAGAGGTGTGGTAAAAGTGTAAAACCTTGTTATGTGTGTCAGAAAGTTTGTCATCCCACGCACCAACAATGTTTTCCAACAAATTTCAATTCGATGCTTGTAATTTTCCAAGTTTATTTTTTAGATTCTTGAATCTTGATGGAAGAGCGACTGAGGGAGTAGATAGTCTACAGTTATCAACTTTGAGATGAAATTAATGGTGTAAAGTTAGTAGGTAGCAAATAAGATTTTCATCCCTAGAATTCAATTGCGAATCAACATTAAACAGATAAGCTCATGTTCATAAGTCATAAATTAAGTGATAGCTAGATTGACAATTTAATATCTACACGCATAACATTTCTTAATTAAACAGATGCAAAGCTTATTGGTAGCCAATAGGGGTGTTAAGGCAATAAGGCTAAACCAAACATCATGTTATAATCAATGCCTCAGTTTAAGCCGATGACTTTACACCGCCGTGTAAGTTTCCTTTTCCGAATCTACGAGCACCTGCAGCAATGAAAATTGTTTTTTCTTTTTACTAATTCTTGGAATTTATGTATATGATGCTAAAGAAGTAACAAGTATAAATAGATATATAAGAGCGAGAGAGGTGGAGATACCTGTAATGAAGGAGGTGCCATAATAGTCATTATCACATGCTTCGGCACATGGAAAGTAGCAATCAAGGTCAAGATCGCCTCTGGTTTGGCATTGCTCATTACAAACATTTTCACAGTGTTGAGAAATTTGGTGATCAGATGTTGCAGATTCGATATGCATTACCACCAGTACCAACATCAACATCGTCGCTATCTTTAATACTTTTGCTGCCATTTTTTTGATCTTTGGTTTTTGTTTCTTGACTGATTTTCTTGTTGATGGGCTAAGGGTTTATTAACGAGATATATAGAGCTTTATGAGTACTCTTGGAGTGATATCAGTAGGACATTCATCAACTAACTATGACTAGTGTAATGCAGTTAATTAGACCACGTCTCACCTAACTTTATAAATGCACTTTTTCTCCAATCCAACTTTATAAATGCACTTTTCCACTAAAATGGTGTAAATATAAAAATTTCTTTCAACCCAATTCTAAGATTTACACCATTTCAATAAAAGTTACATAGACTTACACCATTTTAGTAAAAGTTACATATCAAATTTGGTATAACTTTTAGAGTTTTTCTAAATCTCAACTTCAATCTTCCATTCATCAACTAAAACAAATTTATGTTTTCTAATACGCAATAATTTTATTACTTTTTGTACTTTTAACAATAAAATAAATACAACAAGATTCCTTTTAGTGTAAGATTTGGTATATATGGATTAGAATTGATTTAAGGTATTATGTAATTTTTATACCATTTTAGTGTAAAATTCACACCAAAATACTATAAAGGGTTGGAGATGCTCTTAGTCATTCTTTGCTTGTATTTTGCCTCATGAAAAATGTATGATCAATAAGCAAATACTAAATTAAAAAATAGGAATTTTTTTAAAAATATCCATGTTTTCAATATTTTTTCAAAAATATAACCAAACTTGCATATGTGATTGCGTAGCAGGTTGCAAGGAGTTGCATTAAAAATTATCAAAAATATTCATGTTTTCAAACCTTTTTGCAAAAAATACGATAAAAGTTGTATATATGGTTGCGCACTAAGTTGCAACGGTTGTATTTGGGGTTTCATATGAGGCTACACCATTTTTTTGAAAAATATTTATGTAAATTTGGATATTTTCGAAAAATCGCTTTCTCAACTATGATAGTGAGGGATTGGATTTCTTAAAATTTGAAGAACTACTATTCTCTTGAAGCAAGAGTTTATACCCTTAATTTCTTCTTCATTTTTAACGTAATAACCACAATATGAATAACGGGCTGGCTAACATGTGCCCTGAGGGCACATGTTAATGTGTATTTATTGCTCCTCTTTTTTTGTTAACAGCTTATGTTAAAGCAAAATATTTTACTTTTTACGTATAATTGACATTGATATAAATGTAGGGGGCCATTATATATAAAATATTTTTATTAATTTATATTGAGGTGAATGCATGGGGCATTATATATAATAATAATAATAATAATAATAATAATATATAATGCCTCATGCATTCACATCAATATAAATTAATAAAAATATTATATATAATGGTCCCTCTACATTTACATCAATATCAATTAATAAAAAAAAAATCTATCACATCATTTTGTAACTATTTTATAAAAGACATTTAAATAAAATATTTTATGTTTGATAAAAATAGTTAAATAATTTTTTATAAATACTTAATATTTTTATTTTAAAATAATATTTTTTTTTGTATGATTTGTTTTTAAAAAAAATTGAAACAAACAAGAGTAAAAAAGTAACAAAAAACAAATAATTAAAAGGCGATAAAAAAGAGAAGAGTAAATAGCAAACTTGGTTAAATGTGAAAAATAATAAATATATTGTTTTCACATCACCATTTAACAAGAAAAGAGGAGCAATAAATACACTAACTAGCGTAACAGTCCGTGCAAGGCACGGGCCTGTACATAGACACTACTAATATTGTTGTATGAAAATTGCAGAGAATGGGTTAGTAACGTGAAGATTGATTGTGCCAAAAAATTTGTTGTGAGAAAGATGCTCAAGTTTGGTGGAGTAAAATGTGGATTGTGGAGTTAAAATTTTTTACGATGTCAAATGCGCAAGGGGGATTTGTTCAAGGATATTAGCACCCAAAAAGATTGACTTCTTTGTACCGCAAATGCAGCATCAATGCCGAGCAGTGAGCCTTGTTCATATAGATGAGTAATGATCTTGGGAGCCGATCGACACGTGTCACAGACTAAAGAGTCTATGTATTAATAAAATTATCACATTCAGATCTGATATGCCTTCTCCCTGTGAGCCTTCACAGAAAAAAATATCTTGGACGTAGTTAAATTACATTATAGATATGATTCAACGAGAATTTTATAGAGACGCTCTTTCACCATCTTGTTGGTAAAAAATACCCTCTTCTTCACCGTCTACTCCATTAAAGTAAGGCAAGGGTATTTGCACCGGGACTTGCAACCCTGAAACCGAGTAATGCATCAAAAATACGACACCAAGCATGAAGCAATTGACATAGCATTGACAGAGTATATATTTACACACGAATAGCAATATTTAACTTTTATTCACAATTTTTATGCCTTTTTGGTCCTCAAAATGAGTAGTTTGTAATAAATGTAGCTTGAACTTTAATCAAGATTTTTCAATATGAAGAGGAAGCCTCATTTTCACAAGGATGGTTACACCATATTTGTAATTACGTAATGCCTATATCCAAAGAGGAATACATTTTATTTATTTATTTATTATGATGCTAGCTAAGTACTGAGTTAATGCTATTCACATTTTCAACCTGAAAAATGCATGAAACGACTTACAAAATTTACCAGAGAGATGAGTTTAATATTTTCAGCTAGCTTGTTTTTGAAAATGTCTCTCTTATTTCTTTATGTACCAAGGTTTTAATTTTAGTGATAAGGTAGCATGGTATTAGCTTGTCACGTTATTAACACAGTCAAAGGTATAATCTTGTGTTGAACGAAAAAATACCTTCTTTAAGGTTGTGTGAAGCTGAATAAAAAATCCACGGGCTAAAATAAGACATTTCTTGCCCTTTTGAAACTCGGCCACCTCAACGTCCAGGTACCAACAACGCGTAAAAATCAAGTGTGAACATCACCAAAGATATGAATGTTCTCGTAGTTTTCTGGGAGCAGAATTATCTAAATGAGCTCCGCGACAAATACGACATTTTTGGTGAGCACCTTGAAAACCTTAGAGACCAGGACAATCAACATTACAAATACTTTTAGCACTGGTTAAATGTAGATGACATACCCGCTATATATCTGTAACCAAAGCAATATTAAAATTATAAATTATGAGGTGAAAGTTAGTAAATGGTACATGGACAGGACCAAAGGTGTCCGAAAAAATGACTTTCAGAAGTTTGTATAAGTAAAAATGTAACATATACCAAAATTATTTAGATGATTACAAATCCGATAGTTGTTGCTTTATCAAAATATCGACCAGGTTTATACTTCACACGTACAACTGCACTATCCACCAAGGATCACATCAAGGTATTTAAATATGGTTTGAAAGAGAACTAATCATAATGGCGTAAAAATATTTTTCATATAACCAACTCCAACAGACTATATTGTCAATTTCACAAATATTGGTTAAATTTTTGTTGATAAATTAGTAGATAAAAGAACTAATTTAGCAGAGAGATAGAGCAGAAACATGTATTGATCAGGCAATTAGACAGCAAGAAAGTTTAATAAGAAACTGACTATATTGCCTTGTAGTGTATCACAAATGTAATCGCCAACTAAATTTGGTTTTAATAGCCTACCAGCCACATTGAATATGGAAAAAGATTTCACATAAACTAAATATATTTTCCAAATATTAAGCTATAAATCCACATTATCTCAACTACTCACTACTATATTATGTTTCTCTGGAAATTTAAGCCTGTGTTAATATAGAAGAAAATGAACTTGGATGAAGGGATTTTCTGGACCAAAAATGTAATGAATGTTAAACTGCAAAAGATATTATAGAGGGCAACTTTTAGATACCAATGAGGATTTAAGGGGGCTAAAGGAAGACAATAATTTTTAATAGGTTAATTCAAATCGGTGAAAAGGAATGATCGAGTAGAAGAATAATATAAAAAAATGTCAACAAAATTAGATTAAATGTCATCTTGTTCACCCCCATTTCATATTAAAGTGAAATAACTTACAGAATATCAATCATCAACCATGTTATGCCTTCAATGCATGTTAACATTAAACCTAATCTGACTTGAAAACCTAATAAAAATGATTGTATACAATTATGAAAAGCAACAATTACCTCAGGAATAAGCTCGGTATCGAAAGCATGCAGATCTAAAAGCCCCGGACTAAACTCATTCGCATCATCGCCTCCGTTTCGTCTCTGACCTCTCGTACTTCCAGGCGGAGAACCATCCGCTTCTTTACCGAGTTGTCTCAGTATTACACAAATATTTAGGATGTTATCATTCAATTATCAAGCAGCACTACGTATCATTGGAAGTGAACAAAGTAAGCTCATTTATATGTTTTTTTTTAAAAAATCTGACATTCATAAGTTCAAAGTTTATTTATTCTAGGATTTGAAGGAATGTGGCAAACCTTATCTAACTCTCATTTATTTTCCAATTAGTTTATTTTGCCTGGTACCTGAGTGGATATATATTATAGATTAATACTTCTTGCATGTTGGTGAGTTGACAAAATTGTAAAAAAAATGGGGTCCGTTATTATGTACCAGCATAATTTGCTCCCCAACCACCAGAACTTCCAAGATTCCCATCCGAAGCACCTACATGTTGGAGAGTTGGAAGATGTGGGCAAGCACAACGAAAACACTGGATTCAATTATGTGCAGTGGGAGGGAGATAAAAACAAATAAACCACAATTGTGAACATGCAACATGTGCAATTAAGAATATGCAATAACTTTGTATGCAAGGAATATGCAATAACTTTGTATGCCTTGAAAACCAATATTTCACTAAATGGACAAATACACCTGAAATTGCACATCATATTTCAACTTTAATAATTTGTATTCATTACATATTATGACAAATTGAGTCAAATGTAGGGCGGGAGACTATAGCGGTGGACTGGTGAATTCAGAGACGCTTGAACAGTCTCCGCTCTTCCACCATCTCGTCATAAAATGTTTAGGTCAACCTCTCTACTTCAATGTTTTCTCCATTGAAGAAAGGCACTACAAATTGTAGTGCTGAAACTGCGCAGTGTAATACCCTGAATTAGTGATTTACCACAGTTTTTCCTTGTTTTGAGAGATAAGCATTTGTAAAATAATTTTACCAGTGGGAAAAAAAGACCTGAATTATATTATCAAACCCACGGATATGACTTTGTAGCATGTAAATAGATTTAACCATGTATAGGGGTCGGGGAATAAAATTGGAAAATATTACTTGTCAGAATTTGTGCACAAACTGACATTATGATAATTATTTGGGGCCTACAAACCGTTCGAGGAAGAAGTATCAAATATATCTAAATAGACTTATTAGGATAATTTCAGATGTTTTCTTTTATGAACACGACCTAATGGCTCATAGTGATAGACCTCATCTTTGATCATGATTTTTTTTTATCAACTATCATGTTTGCATAGAGCCTTTTTAAATATATAAGTATGTGTTTTTAGGCCTATGTTATTTGTATTTATTCACTATTTACTGGAGGAGCTCAGGATCCGCAACACTATGCAGTTAACTCAAGTATGTTGGTGGATTGTTTATTCCACTAACAAATGATTCAGCTGGTTCAGTGAGGAACTGGTACGATGCTATGGGTTATATCTTTGGTGCCTCAAGTGGTGTCACAAATAAGGCCAATACTACAAATGAAGTTGGAGGTTTGGCAGAAATTTTAACCTCTCTTGATGCCCACACCACTGCAAGAAGGTCCAGATTAGAATATCAATAAGCATTATAAGTTCACATGGATCTTTAAGGTTGTTAATTTACCTAGCCTCCCAGGTTACATTTTTGTTACTATATACATGGAAAGGTGAATCGGAGGGTGTTTGAGATTTTTATCAATGACCAAACTACATCAGATACCCTAGATGTCATTGCATTGGTGGCAGGCATAAATCAACTTATTTGGAAAAAAATTGGGAGATTTTTCGGGTCTCTAACATTTTTCATAATTTATATATCTTTTGATTTTCATTTTCAAATTATTAAGTTTTAGAATTATACTTTAATTTTCCAATAGATAAAGTGCTTTCATTATTATTCTACTACATCAAACCTATCGAGTTGGACTGGTTTTGTCTAACATGGACGCCACCTTTATTATTGACCACCTCATTGACGACAGGATAGCTACTTAAGTCTATACTGTGTGACACAACTAAGATGTTCTCGTAAGGAAAATTAATAAACTTGAATACAACTACTACAACCACCATAATGTCTGCAGCCAGAAGTAATTTTCGGATCTGGACTTCGCAAAGTCTTTCAATGCAACAGCTAACACAGATAGCTGGTGGCTACAATCACAATCAGAGGCAGATTCTACAATACTAACATCACATGATTATAATCAAGTCAGATTTTTACCTGACCTTTTTTGAACAACATGGCAAGTACAAGGTCCCTGCTACCATCATTATAAATAATAATATACATAATACGTGGAAAAATATGTACTATACTACATTAGTTTCAATGATAGATAGCTAATAATACCAAAAATTTATAACCTATACACTATGGGTTTAAAAATATTTTAGTTCAATCTAAAGCTCATACGAGATTAGAACCATCCAAACCCATACCATATTTTGACAAACCAAAGGATCCTTAACTATGATGACTAAAAAATCTCTACCATATAATCCTTAGCAACACTTACTATACACACTTTGATTTTGTGTAAGATGAGGCCGAAAGAAAGATGAAACACTAATAACACGAGGAATAACCATTCACAATTGCTCGAAAAGAGGTGTATGTCATACTTTGTTTGTTTAGAGATCAGCTATCCACTATAAAATCACACACCAAAACTCATGTACACTTTAATCCATATGCCCAGACCGTAGTATCTAATAGCAAAGGAAGCTAATTGAAATGAACCAAAACATCACACATCTATCACAATTACGGGAAATATATCGAACCAATCAATACCCAACAAAGGAGGGGAGAAATCTTACACAAATTACCGCAATTGATACGAGCGTACAACGACGATTGCAAGTGATATGAGCATACAACGACGAGTACCTCCACGATAAAAGCAGCAGAACCAAGCACGAGTTAGCACACGCACAAGTTGAAAGCCATTCTCGTCGTGTATATATGGCTGGACCACTCTACCGATGGATTTAGGGATGAGACATTGAGACTGTCCAAGTACATGGCAGATGTTTTGTACCAAAATGTGGTATTTTTGTTTTTTTTCGCTGATATAAGGTTAAATTGGTCATTTTATAGCTATTTTTCTAGCAAATTTTGCCCTTCTGTCCTGCTATAATATATAGTAATAGATAGATATTAGAGCATCTCCAACGTTACATGTCCCTTCCCAATATATTAAAGAGTAAATTGCACTTTGATGACTCGTACTTTAATTTTTTTGCACTTAGATGGCCAAATTTTAAAAGTGAACACTTTGATGGCTGTAGTTTAATTTTTATGCACTTAGATGACCAACTTTTAAAAGTGAACACTTTGATGACTTACCTTTTTTTTGTTTAGCACTTTGATGGCCAAGTTTTTTTAATTTTGACGCTATTTTGGTCACCAAAGTGCTAAACAAAAAAATGTAAGTCATCAAAGTGTTCATTTTGAAAAGTTGGTCATCTAAGTGCAAAAAAATTAAACTACAGCCATCAAAGTGTTCACTTTTAAAATTTCTCCATCTAAATGCCCATTTTAGGGTTTTTTATCCAAAAAACACACTCCAACAATCACCTCTATTCCAAATATGAAAATGCTAGGTACCCTAAATCGGTACCCAAAAATTTTCCCAAATGCCAAGTGTAGCAATTTAATTGGTTGTAATAATAGTGGACCCCCTGCATTCACACCAACCACCCAATCAAAAATTTCCGCCATGCCATGTAAGCATTGACACATCATTTGGAAGTAATATTTGGGTACCAATTTGGGTACCAATTTGGGGTACCTAACATTACTCTTCCCAATATATTTTAGAAGAGAAAAATTCGGTCCCAACATGTGAGGTTCCAAATTACTCTCCCGATAATTGCCGGTCATCTCCCGCTACATCCTCCCGCTATATACAATATCTCCCGCTGCTATCTTTCATCATCTCCCGCCGATTTTAAGTTCTATGGGTTTTTATAGCTTCATCTTCTTCAGTTCCGGTCAGTTATTTCAAGATTTTTGCCATTAAATCGTTTGCTTTCTCAGGTATATCTTTGTCTTTAATTCAAAATTAAAAACTTATCTGTATACATACCATCCTAAAATTAATAAGTATTTTTACTTGGCCCTGCTCTGCACTTGAATACTCGGGAACACAATCATGTATGTATATTGTTTACATTAGTTTGCATAAACTGATCTCGAATTGTGTTTTTAAAGATATTCATGATTCTTTTTGTGTTGCTCACCAACTGTTTGATTGAATCCCTCTAAGAAAACTACACTAGGTTCCAACACTTTAATGCTTTTTACGTAAACCCCATTAGTTTTATGCAGTTTGATGTTTTTTAAAGTTAAAATGTTGTAATTAACTAACTACTGTTTCCACTTCCTCGGACGAAAACTGGAGTATTACATTAAGTTAGCGATATTACGCTTAGGATTTGTAGATTAGTGTTCATCAGACCATACATCTGTATTAGGACCTTGACAAAGAGATTCAAACAATAACTGCACAATAACATAACTTAGACGTGTTTTGTGCAAGGCCATTGTGAACAGTGGTGGAGGCAGGATGGCAACCCAGGGGGAGCCAAAAAAATCCTGCCATCACAACCAATCGGTGTTTTTCTTTTGTAATTCTACTTAATTTTTTTACTATTTAATATGTTCATATTGTTATAATTGAAATTACTTAATTTGTTTGCAGATCTATTTATGTCGTATTACACATCTTTGTTGAATGGAAACATGTACGATATTGACGATATTGTATCGTCTCAAATACCTATCCAGTCTCATATACCCACCCAAATACCTCAATTTAGTACGCAAGAACCTACTCAACAAAAAAAGGGACGAGCTAATAATTTTTCTATAGAGGAGGATATGTTACTCATATCAGCTTGGCAGAATATTAGTCTCGATCCAATTCAAGGAAGCAATCAGACTCATCAAACTTACTGGAACAGGATTGCAGCTTATTATGAAGAGAAAAAAAAGATTTCGAGTGAAAGGACACCTAATTCATTGTCTCATCGATGGTCCGCAATAAATACTTCTGTATCCAAATTCATCGGGTATTACAATCAAATTGAGGGAAGAAATCAAAGTGGACTATCTGAAAAAGATAAGGTATATCTGTTTCGTACTTATTGATTTGGGATTATATTTACTCATATTGATTGGGTTATGACCATGATAATATTTGAGACTAAATTGACATTATCACATTAGTGGTAATGTAAGAACTTGATCCGTTTAAAAGCTTCTGTACGTGTACAACGAAAACCTGCATGATGATAACCTTGACAGAAAGGGCTACTGCTACTAAAACAAGGTTGAAAATTCATGTTCCAGTTGAAGTATGAAATAAGGTTAAGAATTCAAGCTGAAGTGAAAGAGTAGAAATCTTGATATTTGGAAGGCAAAATTAATCTAGATTAACTGATTAGGAGCTCAACCACTAATTAATTTCATATAATCAGCAAAAAGTATCTCTGTCACCAATTAGGTAATCTGTGCATTTCTTACTACCAATTAGGTGTTTTTCTACTGGTGCATCATCACATTAGTGGTAAAATAATTAATATCATACAGGGTACAGAATACAAAACGTTTAGCAAATGGTGTAGTGAATGATTTATGTGACAGCAAAACATCTATAATTTTATTAGACAATAATTGGTTATACATAAATTAGTGATACAAAATGTATTGGATCTCGAATCTCGATTATTTTCTTTAAGATAGGTTTAAGTGTGCTAAGTAATATACTTTCCCTAAATCAGTTGTTCAGATGCCAGAAAAAACCATCTAAAATTTCAAGGGGACGTTGGTGCAAGGTTAATAAGTCTAGTTAACACGTTAAATTGATTTACCAAGTCAACTGAATAGATTTCTGAAACTGCCTACTTACTGTAGTATGCTAGATTGTTATCCAGTTCAAAATTTATTGTCGACTAATTGGTAAAAAACTATCGCACATCAACAATTTCGCCTGATATGCACTAATTTACTCTCTAAAAATTAGTTTGTGGCTACAAATTGTCTTCTGAATTTTTTTCCCAGTCAACTGGCTTTAATATCTCTTTTGATTATAATGCAGTCGTTCAATAAGATTCAACAACTATTAAGTAAGACTGATTATTAGAAAATAGCAGCAAGCAAACTACTCAACAACGGAGGAACAATTTGATCATATTTGAATTGATTTTTAGTCAAATCTCAACATGATTATCTTTAACTTTTAATTTATGCGAGTCCTTGTTCTAGGTATGTGAAGCAATGAAAATGTATTCAGACCTTCAAAAAAAGGCCTTCCAGTTGATCCATTGCTGGACAGAACTGCGGCACTGCCCAAAATTCAGTGTTACTATGACAAAAAAACCCAAGAAATCTCTAGTTGATAGCCCAGCATCTTCTGCAAGTGCTCAAAGTCCAGTTATTGTCTCAAGCCCAGAAAATGAAGAAAAAATGGAACGACCAATGGGTAAAAAAGCTGCCAAGCGTTTAAAGAAAAATGAACATGATGCAAAAGGTGATGAATTCATAAAAGTTTTATCCCAGGTGAAAGATTCAGTTGGTAAGTTTTCTGAAGCGAGACATGAAGCAATCCAGCAGCTTATTAGCCTCGAGAAAGAAAGATTAAAGGTAGCGGAGGAACGAGAGAGAGCCAGGGAGGAACGAGAGAGAGCCAAGGAGGAACGAGAGAAACAAGCGTACGAAATGTCCATCCTGGCCATTGATACAAGTACCATGGAGACACCTCTCGCAGAATATTACATCTCTCTCAAAAATGACATCTTAAAAAAGAGAGTTCAAAGTTGATCAGTCTCTCTCAGGCATCTTATCTTTCAGTTTATTTTATGCTTTTGTAATTTTTGAGAGAGCTTGGATTTTAGGGATTAGTTAATAAAGTTTATTTCCTCAAGATTGTTAGAGTAATGTTTTTATGCATAAAGATTGTTTTTATGCATAAAGATATATGTTACGTTATGTTTCACAATGTTCGTCGATAACTTGAACTTTAGCTGGGTTCTTAGATTGTTCAGGCTATATGGAGTATGTATTATTGGTTTAAGAGTGCTTTGGCCTCAGAAGTTTGAACTGATGTATGTATTATTAGTTGAAAATTTGGATGTTCTACTGGTTTATTTTTGTTCCCAGGAAGGAATTAGGACCTGACAAAAGATACTGCATTTGTCATTGAAATTTTCGTGGAAATATTGGTTTTAGATCCAACTCCTGCCCTCTGACAACAAATGAGACTTAATTACTGTTATATTCTCACTTTAGACTCAATTCACTTCAGAATCAATTCTTTTGTAGAAGGGTTATATTAAGATCTGATGTACAGGTGAATCAACAGATGATAGTGTACTATACTGAATTTGAGATGAAATACTGACCAAACAACTTGAAACTTTATTGATACTTCAGTGTAAAGCACATAAAGAGTTGTGTACAAATGTACAATAATAAAACACTAGCAGTTAACTAAAATTACAGGCACAGTTATGTGCTGGTAGTTTGAACTTTCTTGGACCTAGATTTCCTAGATACATCTAAACTACAATTATTGGATAACTGCTAAAAAACTAACTAAAAATTATTTTTAAAAAATAGGGTATCAATATAGGGTTTATCATTGGAGTAAATCATACTTTTGAATCCTTATAATTTTAATAATCACTATTTTAGGGGTTATGAAAAGGGAAGCTCCTTGGAGTTGTTCTAAGAGCAACTCCAAAGTCCCCTTACCTATATTATTCCACTGCATTGGGGTTTTACTTGCAAAATTGCTTCTCCAACCGGCCGAGTCCTTACCAATAAGTTATAGGTGAGAGAAACTTCTACCCTATTTGTGGGGAAGCAATTTTGATCCCCTATCTCTGCCATGTAGACTCCCGCTTCCCATATCCCTCTATTTTATCTCCCCGCCAATTGTTCTCTCAACTATGTCTATTATTTATTGTTATGTTTATTGTTTAAAATATTACTTTTAAAATATAGGGTACCTATATAAGGAATACCATTGCAGTAAAACAACTTTTTGGTTACCTATATTTTAGGAAATTATTATTTTACTATATTTTAGGGAACAAAAATAGAGAAGAGCCTTGGAGATGCTCTTAGCTGTTAACAAGAAAAGAGGAGCAATAAATACACATTAACATGTGCATGAGGACACAGGTTAGCCAGCCGGTATGAATAATCCTGGGGAAATGGCCTCTTTTAATACAATTTTTGGTTTAATTGTTCAAAATGATGGTCCTTAAGCAAGTCCAATAGCCTCCTTGTGCTTTCCTTATAAATATTATAAAATATTAGGCTCTTAGTGATTTAGGATATTATAAGGTATGACAACTCCAACAAGCTTCCTTATAATTGTTCCATATAATTATTAAATAATAAATGAAAGAAGGAAGCAAGAACAAAAAAAGAGGGAAACAATTAAAAAAAGGAGAGAAAATAATATTTTATTGATAAAAGTAAAATAAGAGATCCTTTAGCCCATGTTTGGTTGGAGGAGAAGAGAGGGGAGGGGAAGGGAGGGGAGGGATATGAAATGTAAAATCATGTTTGGTTCAAAATTGGGAAGGGGATTGGAGGGGAGGGGCGGGGAGGGGATTGGAGGGGAGTTTTTGTTTAATTTTATCACCCTCCAATTTGGGGTTTTTTGGAGGGGAGGGGAGGGGAGGGGAGGGGAGGGGAGGGGAGGGGGAACATTTATTGGACAAAAATACCCTTACATGTGTAATTCTAATTTATATTCTCTTTACATATATGAAGGTTTTAAATGTAATTTACTCGTAAAACCCTCCCCTCCCCTCTTGTACCAAACAAAAAATGAATCTCCTCCCCTCCCTTCCCCTCCCTTGAACCAAACATAAATATTATTAAAATCCTCCCCTCTCCCTCCCCTCCCCTCCCCTCCCCTCCCCTCCCCTCCATTAAAACCCCTCCTCTCCCTTCCCCTCGCTTGAACCAAACATAGCCTTAAAGATAAGAGATGACATGATGCTCTTATGTTGGAGCACTATTTTAAACCAAATTCCTTATAATTTAAATTAGAAGCTCATATAAGGAATCCATTGGACTTGCTCTAATCACATAACACCATAACTCCAAGTTACGTTCATAAATTTTCAAGTGCGCTTACGTTTTTCAGAAATTCAAATTAAATTTGCGTTCTAAAGTGCAAAAGGCCATTTTCGTTAATGTTATTTTTGATCCTTTTACTCTATATTGTTTGTACTTTGTACCAAAAATAACCAACACTTTATTATTTGCTCCAGTTTGCTATTTCCACCATACTAGGTTGCATCAGGTGCGATTGTTCATATTGTGCTTTAAAAATATTCGGTGCCATAATTCATCATCGTGCTGTAATACAAGGCAGAAAGCATCAACATGTGATTACAGCCACCTCCAAAGTTCTCAGTAATGAACACCTTGTAGATTCGAGTCCTGTCTATTATAGCTAGTACCCACCAGCAATAGTGTGATTCCCTGTTAAAAGATGTTTGTCATAGCTCTGCACCTCTGGCCCAGAACTGTGTTTATTGCTTTAGACATGCATGCTTTCCCAGATTTCAAGACTTAATAATGTATGTACCTAATATTCCCCATCTTTCAAGCATACAGCTCACTTCAGTACTTGTTGATCCACCTTCCTCCTGCTTTCTCTATTATTGGAGATTGTGGATGCAAGTCTATTATATGTTCATCCCTAAGCTAGCATGCAGGCAGTGAATGAAGAAATTAGTTCATGAATCGGACTCCCAAATCGTCATATGTTGTTTTTGGTTGCGGTGAATGGAATAGAATGAAATGAAATGAAATAAAATGAGATTTGAAATATAAAATGAATGAATATTGAACTCTCATTCCATTCCATTCCATTCACCCCAACCAAACACATTAGTATATGTACTAATGCCTTAATTTTTTTTAAACACTTGATGTGAAATGTTTGTATGTGTGCCTAAATATCCGAAAGTAGCTTCAGAAATTAGATCACATAATTAAATTAATTAATCAACAAAATATTTTACAAATTTTATGTTAAAAACCATCAATTTTGTGAGGGCTTGATAATGAAATTTGGCTTAGGGATCCACCTTAAGTTTAGATTGCCCTGTATTGTGGAGTAACCAACTTCTTAAAATTATACATGATAATTGATGAATGATAATGAAATTTGGCTTAAGGACCCACCTTAAGTTCAAATTGCTTTCTGTTGTGGAGTAACCAATTTCTTGAAATTATACTACATGATAATTGATGAATGATAATGGAATTTGGTTTAGAAACCACCTTAAATTCAAATTGCCCATGTAGTAGAGTAACCAACTTCCTAAAATTACACATGATAATTGATAAATGATAATGAAATTTGGCTTAGAGTCCCATCTTAAGTTCAAATTGTCCTGTGTTGTGGTCCTTGTGGAGTAACCAACTTCTTAAAATTACACATGATAATTGATGAATGTGCTATCATATGCTTGTCAACAATTTTGCTTAACATGAGTAGCATAATGATTAATCAAACCAAGTTTACTTATTGAACGAGTTAAAAGAAAGCTAAGAACTGAACTTATTTCGATTCTAATAAGTTTAATGCTCTTTCAATCTGTAGCTTAATGCTGTTACACTAAAATTTATTTATCTAATAAGGTTTACCAATGCATTAGTTCAAATTTTAACATAGAAATGTAAAATTACTTCAATCTTTTGCAGTCGATTATTTTTAAAACAAAAATAATTATAGTATATATTACAGGTACATTTTTTCTTTTAAATTTTAAAATGAAAGAGTAGTATTGCTTTAAAAAATGAAACGATGTAAATTAGTCATGAGTAAATAAAAAACATCATGAAAATTTAATTGCGAAAGACAAAGAAAAAGTTGTAAAAATGATTATAATCAAACATCAAGTAAACACACTTCCGAATCAAGCAGACACAAAACGTTATTGTAATAATAGAGAGGTGTTTGGTCTATCTTCACCAAAAGCAGGCATATCATATCTCTTAACCAATATTGCCAGCTCAGTTGAATAACCTAATGACCTTGATCTGCCTCGCAAATTCTTTTCCAAGTTTACGAGCACCTGCAACAATAATATTTCTTCTTAAGCCGCCGGTTCGGACACCGAATTATCAAGAAAATAATAATAATATTTCTTCTTAATTAATTTCATCCTACATTGGTAAAGGTATTACATGTATATATGAACATATACTCCGTAGTAAGGAGGAGGAGATACCGATGAGGATGGGAGGGTAGTCGTCGTCGTCACCATCATCACATTTTTCAACACATGAAAGGAAGCAATCAAAATCAACCTCTTCGCCGTCTGTGCATGTCTTAGCACAATCACCTTTACAAGCTTGAGAATCGGATGCTGCTGCATATTGAATATGATGCATTAGCACCATTACCAACATCAGCACTGTCGTTATCTTTAAAGCTTTTGCTGCCATTTTCTGCTTGCTTCTGGTTTGGTTTGTAATTCTTGACTTATTATTTTGTTGTTGATGGGCTAAGGGTTTACTCACACTATATATAGAGGTTATGAGTACTTGTTCATATGAGTTGCACATTCATAACTCATAAGCGAACTATGACTTGTACTGTAATGAGCTTAGTTAGGCGTGATTTGCATGCATTGTGGTTGTTGAAAATTCAAAAATGTGTTTACAATGAACAAATACTCCACAACTATGTGTAGGTCCCTCTATGTTAAATCTGGTACCGCATTCATTTTTGGAATGGGTCCCTTTGCCACAATCAAAGTTTGTCAGCATTGGAGCGAGCCCTGTGCTGCCCATCAAAGTTTATCGACAACGAGAATTAATTATGGTTATGCATGGGTCGATTCGATTCAATTTTTATCAAAAATTGTTACCAAATCGTGCATGTTGGTTTGATTTAGTTTCTATCTATTAATTATAATTGTACGGTTTAAAATATTTTTTCCCAGTTCGATTAATCGTTTATCGATTTCATTTTTTTTATTTTTAATTATCAAAAATTAATATTTTAATAATAATGCTAAGAAAAATTTAGAACCGCAAGTTTACCATTGTTATAACACTAAAAATAATTTAAGAGTTTTTTTTTATATATTAAGCTACTTCCATTCATGCATAAAACAAATGTCCTCGGATTCATCACCTTCTAACTGTGTTCTCATAACCGGAAGCCCTACTGATTACTGGTTCGATTGGTTCAACCGGCTCGACCAGTGGTTCAATCGGTGTGACGTCATAATTATGTTATATACAATTATATATATATATATATGTATATATATAATTATATAAATAATTATATATATTACAAGGAGAAAAATGAGCAGTTATAGACATGAATTTGTTAGCATGGATGATGGATCATGGCCTAAGAATACTATGGGTCTAGTATTCAGCAGTAAAGTCTTAAATTTAAAGCCCAAAATTAAACTAAACTGAACAATATTTCAAAAAAAAAAAAAAAAACTAAACTGAAAAAAACCGATGGCCGGTCCGGTTTTTTCCGGTTTTTGGCCGGTTCTGACCGGTTCGGAACAGGAAAACCGGAGGACTGATTTTATGGGTGAACCGAATCGGAGCTGCCACCGATTAGCCGTCCGACCGGTCGAACCGGCCAAAAATTCGTACTTATTTGCAGAACATAGGATAAAGAATTAAATATCATATTTGCATTGCTATTCTAAACAAAAAACAAGTAGAATATATATTTTTTATAATTACTATAAAATCGTGTAAGACTATATTTATAACTATAAGATTGTTGTTTTATACAAGTATATAATATAAAATTAAAATGTATTCATTTGACGTCCCAAAACTTTGTAAGTAGTGAGATGGTTGATGTTCTTTAGCAACACTTTGCAGAAAGTTGCCCATGAAAACGAACCATACCTGGTATCAAAATAGCTAAAAACATCCTTAGAAAATTAACAAAATCAATAAATGCATTTAAATGACCTCTGGTACTCATTTTGCCAAATGCGGTTGCTAATGTGAGGAGAAATGTTGAAGACTTGAAGTAGTTTTTCTAGAGTAATTGTATTGGCCTCTGGATGATTGATCTAATACGGTTGATCATTCTCAATTTCCTGATCCTGCCGTTTCTTCAATTTCTATAGTTTTGTTTCCAGGATCTTAAACTATAACTCGATTCTTTAGCACTGTCACTTGAACTATTTCCTCCTTTACATTCCTATCTTATATAGTATTAATAATTAGTAATTTCTGATTTGTTTTCGAATTTTTTAGATGAAATTAATGGTGTAAAGTTGGTTGGTAGCAATGAAGTTTTCATCACAAGAATTCAATCGCAAAACATAATTAAACAGATAAGCCCATTTTCATAAGTCATATAAGTGATAGATTGACAATTCAACATCTACACATACAACATTTCTTAAGTTGAACAAGATAGAAAGTTTATAGGAACAGGGGTGTTTAGTTCGGCTAAACCAAACATCATATCATAATCAATGCCTCAGTTTAAGCTGATGACTTTACACCGCCTTGTAAGTTCTCTTTTCCGAATTTACGAGCACCTGCAGCAATGAAATTTGTGTTTTTACTGATTCTTGGAATTTATGTATGTGATGGTAAAAGAGTAACAAGTATAAATTGATATATGTAAACTAACTGAGAGCGAGAGAGGTGGAGATACCTGTAATGAAGGAGGTGCCATAATAGTCATTATCACATGCTTCGGCACATGGAAAGTAGCAATCAAGGTCAAGATCGCCTCTGGTTTGGCATTGCTCATTACAAACATTTTCACAGTGTTGAGAAATTTGGTGATCAGATGTTGCAGATTCGATATGCATTACCACCAGTACCAACATCAACATCGTCGCTATCTTTAATACTTTTGCTGCCATTTTTTTGATCTTTGGTTTTTGTTTCTTGACTGATTTTCTTGTTGATGGGCTAAGGGTTTATTAACGAGATATATAGAGCTTTATGAGTACTCTTGGAGTGATATCAGTAGGACATTCATCAACTAACTATGACTAGTGTAATGCAGTTAATTAGACCACGTCTCACCTAACTTTATAAATGCACTTTTTCTCCAATCCAACTTTATAAATGCACTTTTCCACTAAAATGGTGTAAATATAAAAATTTCTTTCAACCCAATTCTAAGATTTACACCATTTCAATAAAAGTTACATAGACTTACACCATTTTAGTAAAAGTTACATATCAAATTTGGTATAACTTTTAGAGTTTTTCTAAATCTCAACTTCAATCTTCAATTCATCAACTAAAACAAATTTATGTCTTCTAATACGCAATAACTTTATTACTTTTTGTACTTTTAACAATAAAATAAATACAACAAGATTCCTTTTAGTATAAGATTTGGTATAAATGGATTAGAATTGATTTAAGGTATTATGTAATTTTTATACCATTTTAGTGTAAAATTCACACCAAAATACTATAAAGGGTTGGAGATGCTCTTAGTCATTCTTTGCTTGTATTTTGCCTCATGAAAAATGTATGATCAATAAGCAAATACTAAATTAAAAAATAGGAATTTTTTTAAAAATATCCATGTTTTCAATATTTTTTCAAAAATATAACCAAACTTGCATATGTGATTGCGTAGCAGGTTGCAAGGAGTTGCATTAAAAATTATCAAAAATATTCATGTTTTCAAACCTTTTTGCAAAAATTATGATAAAAGTTGTATATATGGTTGCGCACTAAGTTGCAACGGTTGCATTTGGGGTTTCATATGAGGCTACACCATTATTTTGAAAAATATTTATGTAAATTTGGATATTTTTGAAAAAGCGCTTTCTCAACTATGATAGTGAGGGATTGGATTTCTTAAAATTTGAAGAACTACTATTCTCTTGAAGCAAGAGTTTATACCCTTAATTTCTTCTTCATTTTTAACGTAATAACCACAATATGAATAACGGGCTGGCTAACATGTGCCCTGGGCACATGTTAATGTGTATTTATTGCTCCTCTTTTTTTGTTAACAGCTTATGTTAAAGCAAAATATTTTACTTTTTACGTATAATTGACATTGATATAAATGTAGGGGCCATTATATATAAAATATTTTTATTAATTTATATTGAGGTGAATGCATGGGGCATTATATATAATAATAATAATAATATATAATGCCTCATGCATTCACATCAATATAAATTAATAAAAATATTATATATAATGGTCCCTCTACATTCACATCAATATCAATTAATAAAAAAAAAAATCTATCACATCATTTTGTAACTATTTTATAAAAGACATTTAAATAAAATATTTTATGTTTGATAAAAATAGTTAAATAATTTTTTATAAATACTTAATATTTTTATTTTAAAATAATATTTTTTTTGTATGATTTGTTTTTAAAAAAAATTGAAACAAACAAGAGTAAAAAAGTAACAAAAAACAAATAATTAAAAGGCGATAAAAAAGAGAAGAGTAAATAGCAAACTTGGTTAAATGTGAAAAATAATAAATATATTGTTTTCACATCACCATTTAACAAGAAAAGAGGAGCAATAAATACACTAACTAGCGTAACAGTCCGTGCAAGGCACGGGCCTGTACATAGACACTACTAATATTGTTGTATGAAAATTGCAGAGAATGGGTTAGTAACGTGAAGATTGATTGTGCCAAAAAATTTGTTGTGAGAAAGATGCTCAAGTTTGGTGGAGTAAAATGTGGATTGTGGAGTTAAAATTTTTTACGATGTCAAATGCGCAAGGGGGATTTGTTCAAGGATCTTAGCACCCAAAAAGATTGACTTCTTTGTACCGCAAATGCAGCATCAATGCCGAGCAGTGAGCCTTGTTCATATAGATGAGTAATGATCTTGGGAGCCGATCGACACGTGTCACAGACTAAAGAGTCTATGTATTAATAAAATTATCACATTCAGATCTGATATGCCTTCTCCCTGTGAGCCTTCACAGAAAAAAATATCTTGGACGTAGTTAAATTACATTATAGATAGGATTCAACGAGAATTTTATAGAGACGCTCTTTCACCATCTTGTTGGTAAAAAATACCCTCTTCTTCACCGTCTACTCCATTAAAGTAAGGCAAGGGTATTTGCACCGGGACTTGCAACCCTGAAACCGAGTAATGCATCAAAAATACGACACCAAGCATGAAGCAATTGACATAGCATTGACAGAGTATATATTTACACACGAATAGCAATATTTAACTTTTATTCACAATTTTTATGCCTTTTTGGTCCTCAGAATGAGTAGTTTGTAATAAATGTAGCTTGAATTTTAATCAAGATTTTTCAATATGAAGAGGAAGCCTCATTTTCACAAGGATGGTTACACCATATTTGTAATTACGTAATGCCTATATCCAAAGAGGAATACATTTTATTTATTTATTTATTATGATGCTAGCTAAGTACTGAGTTAATGCTATTCACATTTTCAACCTGAAAAATGCATGAAACGACTTACAAAATTTACCAGAGAGATGAGTTTAATATTTTCAGCTAGCTTGTTTTTGAAAATGTCTCTCTTATTTCTTTATGTACCAAGGTTTTAATTTTAGTGATAAGGTAGCATGGTATTAGCTTGTCACGTTATTAACACAGTCAAAGGTATAATCTTGTGTTGAACGAAAAAATACCTTCTTTAAGGTTGTGTGAAGCTGAATAAAAAATCCACGGGCTAAAATAAGACATTTCTTGCCCTTTTGAAACTCGGCCACCTCAACGTCCAGGTACCAACAACGCGTAAAAATCAAGTGTGAACATCACCAAAGATATGAATGTTCTCGTAGTTTTCTGGGAGCAGAATTATCTAAATGAGCTCCGCGACAAATACGACATTTTTGGTGAGCACCTTGAAAACCTTAGAGACCAGGACAATCAACATTACAAATACTTGTAGCACTGGTTAAATGTAGATGACATACCCGCTTTATATCTGTAACCAAAGCAATATTAAAATTATAAATTATGAGGTGAAAGTTAGTAAATGGTACATGGACAGGACCAAAGGTGTCCGAAAAAATGACTTTCAGAAGTTTGTATAAGTAAAAATGTAACATATACCAAAATTATTTAGATGATTACAAATCCGATAGTTGTTGCTTTATCAAAATATCGACCAGGTTTATACTTCACACGTACAACTGCACTATCCACCAAGGATCACATCAAGGTATTTAAATATGGTTTGAAAGAGAACTAATCATAATGGCTTAAAAATATTTTTCATATAACCAACTCCAACAGACTATATTGTCAATTTCACAAATATTGGCTAAATTTTTGTTGATAAATTAGTAGATAAAAGAACTAATTTAGCAGAGAGATAGAGCAGAAACATGTATTGATCAGGCAATTAGACAGCAAGAAAGTTTAATAAGAAACTGACTATATTGCCTTGTAGTGTATCACAAATGTAATCGCCAACTAAATTTGGTTTTAATAGCCTACCAGCCACATTGAATATGGAAAAAGATTTCACATAAACTAAATATATTTTCCAAATATTAAGCTATAAATCCACATTATCTCAACTACTCACTACTATATTATGTTTCTCTGGAAATTTAAACCTGTGTTAATATAGAAGAAAATGAACTTGGATGAAGGGATTTTCTGGACCAAAAATGTAATGAATGTTAAACTGCAAAAGATATTATAGAGGGCAACTTTTAGATACCAATGAGGATTTAAGGGGGCTAAAGGAAGACAATAATTTTTAATAGGTTAATTCAAATCGGTGAAAAGGAATGACCGAGTAGAAGAATAATATAAAAAAATGTCAACAAAATTAGATTAAATGTCATCTTGTTCACCCCCATTTCATATTAAAGTGAAATAACTTACAGAATATCAATCATCAACCATGTTATGCCTTCAATGCATGTTAACATTAAACCTAATCTGACTTGAAAACCTAATAAAAATGATTGTATACAATTATGAAAAGCAACAATTACCTCAGGAATAAGCTCGGTATCGAAAGCATGCAGATCTAAAAGCCCCGGACTAAACTCATTCGCATCATCGCCTCCGTTTCGTCTCTGACCTCTCGTACTTCCAGGCGGAGAACCATCCGCTTCTTT
Source organism: Kitagawia praeruptora (assembly GCA_037693485.1). Taxonomy (NCBI): domain Eukaryota; kingdom Viridiplantae; phylum Streptophyta; class Magnoliopsida; order Apiales; family Apiaceae; genus Kitagawia; species Kitagawia praeruptora. Next base: position 93,151,787 of record CM075347.1, on the reverse strand, counting down.
ACCGAGTTGTCTCAATATTACACAAATATTTAGGATGTTATCATTCAATTATCAAGCAGCACTACGTATCATTGGAAGTGAACAAAGTAAGCTCATTTATATGTTTTTTTTAAAAAAATCTGACATTCATAAGTTCAAAGTTTATTTATTCTAGGATTTGAAGGAATGTGGCAAACCTTATCTAACTCTCATTTATTTTCCAATTAGTTTATTTTGCCTGGTACCTGAGTGGATATAGATTATAGATTAATACTTCTTGCATGTTGGTGAGTTGACAAAATTGTAAAAAAAATGGGGTCCGTTATTATGTACCAGCATAATTTGCTCCCCAACCACCAGAACTTCCAAGATTCCCATCCGAAGCACCTACATGTTGGAGAGTTGGAAGATGCGGGCAAGCACAACGAAAACACTGGATTCAATTATGTGCAGTGGGAGGGAGATAAAAACAAATAAACCACAATTGTGAACATGCAACATGTGCAATTAAGAATATGCAATAACTTTGTATGCAAGGAATATGCAATAACTTTGTATGCCTTGCAAACCAATATTTCACTAAATGGACAAATACACCTGAAATTGCACATCATATTTCAACTTTAATAATTTGTATTCATTACATATTATGACAAATTGAGTCAAATGTAGGGCGGGAGACTATAGCGGTGGACTGGTGAATTCAGAGATGCTTGAACAGTCTCCGCTCTTCCACCATCTCGTCATAAAATGTTTAGGTCAACCTCTCTACTTCAATGTTTTCTCCATTGAAGAAAGGCACTACAAATTGTAGTGCTGAAACTGCGCAGTGTAATACCCTGAATTAGTGATTTACCACAGTTTTTTCCTTGTTTTGAGAGATAAGCATTTGTAAAATAATTTTACCAGTGGGAAAAAAAGACCTGAATTATATTATCAAACCCACGGATATGACTTTGTAGCATGTAAATAGATTTAACCATGTATAGGGGTCGGGGAATAAAATTGGAAAATATTACTTGTCAGAATTTGTGCACAAACTGACATTATGATAATTATTTGGGGCCTACAAACCGTTCGAGGAAGAAGTATCAAATATATCTAAATAGACTTATTAGGATAATTTCAGATGTTTTCTTTTATGAACACGACCTAATGGCTCATAGTGATAGACCTCATCTTTGATCATGATTTTTTTTATCAACTATCATGTTTGCATAGAGCCTTTTTAAATATATAAGTATGTGTTTTTAGGCCTATGTTATTTGTATTTATTCACTATTTACTGGAGGAGCTCAGGATCCGCAACACTATGCAGTTAACTCAAGTATGTTGGTGGATTGTTTATTCCACTAACAAATGATTCAGCTGGTTCAGTGAGGAACTGGTACGATGCTATGGGTTATATCTTTGGTGCCTCAAGTGGTGTCACAAATAAGGCCAATACTACAAATGAAGTTGGAGGTTTGGCAGAAATTTTAACCTCTCTTGATGCCCACACCACTGCAAGAAGGTCCAGATTAGAATATCAATAAGCATTATAAGTTCACATGGATCTTTAAGGTTGTTAATTTACCTAGCCTCCCAGGTTACATTTTTGTTACTATATACATGGAAAGGTGAATCGGAGGGTGTTTGAGATTTTTATCAACGACCAAACTACATCAGATACCCTAGATGTCATTGCATTGGTGGCAGGCATAAATCAACTTATTTGGAAAAAAATTGGGAGATTTTTCGGGTCTCTAACATTTTTCATAATTTATATATCTTTTGATTTTCATTTTCAAATTATTAAGTTTTAGAATTATACTTTAATTTTCCAATAGATAAAGTGCTTTCATTATTATTCTACTACATCAAACCTATCGAGTTGGACTGGTTTTGTCTAACATGGACACCACCTTTATTATTGACCACCTCATTGACGGCAGGATAGCTACTTAAGTCTATACCGTGTGACACAACTAAGATGTTCTCGTAAGGAAAATTAATAAACTTGAATACAACTACTACAACCACCATAATGTCTGCAGCCAGAAGTAATTTTCGGATCTGGACTTCGCAAAGTCTTTCAATGCAACAGCTAACACAGATAGCTGGTGGCTACAATCACAATCAGAGGCAGATTCTACAATACTAACATCACATGATTATAATCAAGTCAGATTTTTACCTGACCTTTTTTGAACAACATGGCAAGTACAAGGTCCCTGCTACCATCATTATAAATAATAATATACATAATACATGGAAAAATATGTACTATACTACATTAGTTTCAATGATAGATAGCTAATAATACCAAAAATTTATAACCTATACACTATGGGTTTAAAAATATTTTAGTTCAATCTAAAGCTCATACGAGATTAGCACCATCCAAACCCATACCATATTTTGACAAACCAAAGGATCCTTAACTATGATGACTAAAAAATCTCTACCATATAATCCTTAGCAACACTTACTATACACACTTTGATTTTGTGTAAGATGAGGCCGAAAGAAAGATGAAACACTAATAACACGAGGAATAACCATTCACAATTGCTCGAAAAGAGGTGTATGTCATACTTTGTTTGTTTAGAGATCAGCTATCCACTATAAAATCACACACCAAAACTCATGTACACTTTAATCCATATGCCCAGACCGTAGTATCCAATAGCAAAGGAAGCTAATTGAAATGAACCAAAACATCACACATCTATCACAATTACGGGAAATATATCGAACCAATCAATACCCAACAAAGGAGGGGAGAAATCTTACACAAATTACCGCAATTGATACGAGCGTACAACGACGATTGCAAGTGATATGAGCATACAATGACGAGTACCTCCACGATAAAAGCAGCAGAACCAAGCACGGGTTAGCACACGCACAAGTTGAAAGCCATTCTCGTCGTGTATATATGGCTGGACCACTCTACCGATGGATTTGGGGATGAGACATTGAGACTGTCCAAGTACATGGCAGATGTTTTGTACCAAAATGTGGTATTTTTGTTTTTTTCGCTGATATAAGGTTAAATTGGTCATTTTATAGCTATTTTTCTGGCAAATTTTGCCCTTCTGTCCTGCTATAATATATTGTAATAGATAGATATTAGAGCATCTCCAACGTTACATGTCCCTTCCCAATATATTAAAGAGTAAATTGCACTTTGATGACTCGTACTTTAATTTTTTTGCACTTAGATGGCCAAATTTTAAAAGTGAACACTTTGATGGCTGTAGTTTAATTTTTATGCACTTAGATGACCAACTTTTAAAAGTGAACACTTTGATGACTTACCTTTTTTTTGTTTAGCACTTTGATGGCCAAGTTTTTTTAATTTTGACGCTATTTTGGTCACCAAAGTGCTAAACAAAAAAATGTAAGTCATCAAAGTGTTCATTTTGAAAAGTTGGTCATCTAAGTGCAAAAAAATTAAACTACAGCCATCAAAGTGTTCACTTTTAAAATTTCTCCATCTAAATGCCCATTTTAGGGTTTTTTATCCAAAAAACACACTCCAACAATCACCTCTATTCCCAATATGAAAATGCTAGGTACCCTAAATCGGTACCCAAAAATTTTCCCAAATGCCAAGTGTAGCAATTTAATTGGTTGTAATAATAGTGGATCCCCTGCATTCACACCAACCACCCAATCAAAAATTTCCGCCATGCCATGTAAGCATTGACACATCATTTGGAAGTAATATTTGGGAACCAATTTGGGGTACCTAACATTACTCTTCCCAATATATTTTATAAGAGAAAAATTCGGTCCCAACATGTGAGGTTCCAAATTACTTTCCCGATAATTGCCGGTCATCTCCCGCTACATCCTCCCGCTATATACAATATCTCCCGCTGCTATCTTTCATCATCTCCCGCCGATTTTAAGTTCTATGGGTTTTTATAGCTTCATCTTCTTCAGTTCCGGGTCAGTTATTTCAAGATTTTTGCCATTAAATCGTTTGCTTTCTCAGGTATATCTTTGTCTTTAATTCAAAATTAAAAACTTATCTGTATACATACCATCCTAAAATTAATAAGTATTTTTACTTGGCCCTGCTCTGCACTTGAATACTCGGGAACACAATCATGTATGTATATTGTTTACATTAGTTTGCATAAACTGATCTCGAATTGTGTTTTTAAAGATATTCATGATTCTTTTTGTGTTGCTCACCAACTGTTTGATTGAATCCCTCTAAGAAAACTACACTAGGTTCCAACACTTTAATGCTTTTTACGTAAACCCCATTAGTTTTATGCAGTTTGATGTTTTTTAAAGTTAAAATGTTGTAATGAACTAACTACTGTTTCCACTTCCTCGGACGAAAACTGGAGTATTACATTAAGTTAGCGATATTACGCTTAGGATTTGTAGATTAGTGTTCATCAGACCATACATCTGTATTAGGACATTAACAAAGAGATTCAAACAATAACTGCACAATAACATAACTTAGACGTGTTTTGTGCAAGGCCATTGTGAACAGTGGTGGAGGCAGGATGACAACCCAGGGGGAGCCAAAAAAATCCTGCCATCACAACCAATCAGTGTTTTTCTTTTGTAATTCTACTTAATTTTTTTACTATTTAATATGTTCATATTGTTATAATTGAAATTACTTAATTTGTTTGCAGATCTATTTATGTCGTATTACACATCTTTGTTGAATGGAAACATGTACGATATTGACGATATTGTATCGTCTCAAATACCTATCCAGTCTCATATACCCACCCAAATACCTCAATTTAGTATGCAAGAACCTACTCAACAAAAAAAGGGACGAGCTAATAATTTTTCTATAAAGGAGGATATGTTACTCATATCAGCTTGGCAGAATATTAGTCTCGATCCAATTCAAGGAAGCAATCAGACTCATCAAACTTACTGGAACAGGATTGCAGCTTATTATGAAGAGAAAAAAAAGATTTCGAGTGAAAGGACACCTAATTCATTGTCTCATCGATGGTCCGCAATAAATACTTCTGTATCCAAATTCATCGGGTATTACAATCAAATTGAGGGAAGAAATCAAAGTGGACTATCTGAAAAAGATAAGGTATATCTGTTTCGTACTTATTGATTTGGGATTATATTTACTCATATTGATTGGGTTATGACCATGATAATATTTGAGACTAAATTGACATTATCACATTAGTGGTAATGTAAGAACTTGATCCGTTTAAAAGCTTCTGTACGTGTACAACGAAAACCTGCATGATGATAACCTTGACAGAAAGGGCTACTGCTACTAAAACAAGGTTGAAAATTCATGTTCCAGTTGAAGTATGAAATAAGGTTAAGAATTCAAGCTGAAGTGAAAGAGTAGAAATCTTGATATTTGGAAGGCAAAATTAATCTAGATTAACTGATTAGGAGCTCAACCACTAATTAATTTCATATAATCAGCAAAAAGTATCTCTGTCACCAATTAGGTAATCTGTGCATTTCTTACTACCAATTAGGTGTTTTTCTACTGGTGCATCATCACATTAGTGGTAAAATAATTAATATCATACAGGGTACAGAATACAAAACGTTTAGCAAATGGTGTAGTGAATGATTTATGTGACAGCAAAACATCTATAATTTTATTAGACAATAATTGGTTATACATAAATTAGTGATACAAAATGTATTGGATCTTGAATCTCGATTATTTTCTTTAAGACAGGTTTAAGTGTGCTAAGTAATATACTTTCCCTAAATCAGTTGTTCAGATGCCAGAAAAAACCATCTAAAATTTCAAGGGGACGTTGGTGCAAGGTTAATAAGTCTAGTTAACACGTTAAATTGATTTACCAAGTCAACTGAATAGATTTCTGAAACTGCCTACTTACTGTAGTATGCTAGATTGTTATCCAGTTCAAAATTTATTGTTGACTAATTGGTAAAAAACTATCGCACATCAACAATTTCGCCTGATATGCACTAATTTACTCTCTAAAAATTAGTTTGTGGCTACAAATTGTCTTCTGAATTTTTTTCCCAGTCAACTGGCTTTAATATCTCTTTTGATTATAATGCAGTCGTTCAATAAGATTCAACAACTATTAAGTAAGACTGATTATTAGAAAATAGCAGCCAGCAAACTACTCAACAACGGAGGAACAATTTGATCATATTTGAATTGATTTTTAGTCAAATCTCAACATGATTATCTTTAACTTTTAATTTATGCGAGTCCTTGTTCTAGGTATGTGAAGCAATGAAAATGTATTCAGACCTTCAAAAAAAGGCCTTCAAGTTGATCCATTGCTGGACAGAACTGCGGCACTGCCCAAAATTCAGTGTTACTATGACAAAAAAACCCAAGAAATCTCTAGTTGATAGCCCAGCATCTTCTGCAAGTGCTCAAAGTCCAGTTATTGTCTCAAGCCCAGAAAATGAAGAAAAAATGGAACGACCAATGGGTAAAAAAGCTGCCAAGCGTTTAAAGAAAAATGAACATGATGCAAAAGGTGATGAATTCATAAAAGTTTTATCCCAGGTGAAAGATTCAGTTGGTAAGTTTTCTGAAGCGAGACATGAAGCAATCCAGCAGCTTATTAGCCTCGAGAAAGAAAGATTAAAGTTAGCGGAGGAACGAGAGAGAGGCAGGGAGGAACGAGAGAGAGCCAAGGAGGAACGAGAGAAACAAGCGTACGAAATGTCCATCCTGGCCATTGATACAAGTACCATGGAGACACCTCTCGCAGAATATTACATCTCTCTCAAAAATGACATCTTAAAAAAGAGAGTTCAAAGTTGATCAGTCTCTCTCAGGCATCTTATCTTTCAGTTTATTTTATGCTTTTGTAATTTTTGAGAGAGCTTGGATTTTAGGGATTAGTTAATAAAGTTTATTTCCTCAAGATTGTTAGAGTAATGTTTTTATGCATAAAGATTGTTTTTATGCATAAAGATATATGTTACGTTATGTTTCACAATGTTCGTCGATAACTTGAACTTTAGCTGGGTTCTTAGATTGTTCAGGCTATATGGAGTATGTATTATTGGTTTAAGAGTGCTTTGGCCTTAGAAGTTTGAACTGATGTATGTATTATTAGTTGAAAATTTGGATGTTCTACTGGTTTATTTTTGTTCCCAGGAAGGAATTAGGACCTGACAAAAGATACTGCATTTGTCATTGAAATTTTCGTGGAAATATTGGTTTAAGATCCAACTCCTACCCTCTGACAACAAATGAGACTTAATTACTGTTATATTCTCACTTTAGACTCAATTCACTTCAGAATCAATTCTTTTGTAGAAGGGTTATATTAAGATCTGATGTACAGGTGAATCAACAGATGATAGTGTACTATACTGAATTTGAGATGAAATACTGACCAAACAACTTGAAACTTTATTGATACTTCAGTGTAAAGCACATAAAGAGTTGTGTACAAATGTACAATAATAAAACACTAGCAGTTAACTAAAATTACAGGCACAGTTATGTGCTGGTAGTTTGAACTTTCTTGGACCTAGATTTCCTAGATACATCTAAACTACAATTATTGGATAACTGCTAAAAAACTAACTAAAAATTATTTTTAAAAAATAGGGTATCAATATAGGGTTTATCATTGGAGTAAATCATACTTTTGAATCCTTATAATTTTAATAATAACTATTTTAGGGGTTATGAAAAGGGAAGCTCCTTGGAGTTGCTCTAAGAGCAACTCCAAAGTCCCCTTACCTATATTATTCCACTGTATTGGGGTTTTACTTGCAAAATTGCTTCTCCAACCGGCCGAGTCCTTACCAATAAGTTATAGGTGAGAGAAACTTCTACCCTATTTGTGGGGAAGCAATTTTGATCCCCTATCTCTGCCATGTAGACTCCCGCTTCCCATATCCCTCTATTTTGAGCGTGTTTGGCTTAACTTAAAAAATGTTACTTATCACTTAAAGTGCTACTTACTCACTTTAAGTGAAAAGTGATAATTTTTACTTAAAGTTAGGTGTATCTGTTTGGCTAATTCCACTTAAAATAAATTTATTTTTAAAAAATTAATTAAAAAAAAAGAAATTTATATTTTTTTGAAAGTATAAAATACAAATATATGAAAAGAATACAATACAAGTTAAAAGGTGACTCAAATACATAAAAATTGATATACGAAAAAAAATAAGTGGAAAAAAAGTACCTCCAAGCTACTTTTTTTTTAGCCTACTTTCCACTTTAAATGGCTCCACTTTAAGGGGAGCCAAACACCTCCATGCAAACTTTAAGTGAAAAAAAAAAAAAAATGGGGGCCAAACACCCTGTTTATCTCCCCGCCAATTGTTCTCTCAACTATGTCTATTATTTATTGTTATGTTTATTGTTTAAAATATTACTTTTAAAATATAGGGTACCTATATAAGGAATACCATTGCAGTAAAACAACTTTTTGGTTACCTATATTTTAGGAAATTATTATTTTACTATATTTTAGGGAACAAAAATAGAGAAGAGCCTTGGAGATGCTCTTAGCTGTTAACAAGAAAAGAGGAGCAATAAATACACATTAACATGTGCCTGAGGACACAGGTGAGCCAGCCGGTATGAATAATCCTGGGGAAATGGCCTCTTTTAATACAATTTTTGGTTTAATTGTTCAAAATGATGGTCCTTAAGCAAGTCCAATAGCCTCCTTGTGCTTTCCTTATAAATATTATAAAATATTAGGCTCTTAGTGATTTAGGATATTATAAGGTATGACAACTCCAACAAGCTTCCTTATAATTGTTCCATATAATTATTAAATAATAAATGAAAGAAGGAAGCAAGAACAAAAAAAGAGGGAAACAATTAAAAAAAGGAGAGAAAATAATATTTTATTGATAAAAGTAAAATAAGAGATCCTTTAGCCCATGTTTGGTTGGAGGAGAAGAGAGGGGAGGGGAAGGGTGGGGAGGGATATGAAATGTAAAATCATGTTTGGTTCAAAATTGGGAAGGGGATTGGAGGGGAGGGGCGGGGAGGGGATTGGAGGGGAGTTTTTGTTTAATTTTATCACCCTCCAATTTGGGGTTTTTTGGAAGGGGAGGGGAGGGGAGGGGGAACATTTATTGGACAAAAATACCCTTACATGTGTAATTCTAATTTATATTCTCTTTACATATATGAAGGTTTTAAATGTAATTTACTCGTAAAACCCTCCCCTCCCCTCTTGTACCAAACAAAAAATGAATCTCCTCCCCTCCCTTCCCCTCCCTTGAACCAAACATAAATATTATTAAAATCCTCCCCTCCCCCTCCCCTCCCCTCCCCTCCCCTCCATTAAAACCCCTCCTCTCCCTTCCCCTCCCTTGAACCAAACATAGCCTTAAAGATAAGAGATGACATGATGCTCTTATGTTGGAGCACTATTTTAAACCAAATTCCTTATAATTTAAATTAGAAGCTCATATAAGGAATCCATTGGACTTGCTCTAATCACATAACACCATAACTCCAAGTTACGTTCATAAATTTTCAAGTGCGCTTACGTTTTTCAGAAATTCAAATTAAATTTGCGTTCTAAAGTGCAAAAGGCCATTTTCGTTAATGTTATTTTTGATCCTTTTACTCTATATTGTTTGTACTTTGTACCAAAAATAACCAACACTTTATTATTTGCTCCAGTTTGCTATTTCCACCATACTAGGTTGCATCAGGTGCGATTGTTCATATTGTGCTTTAAAAATATTCGGTGCCATAATTCATCATCGTGCTGTAATACAAGGCAGAAAGCATCAACATGTGATTACAGCCACCTCCAAAGTTCTCAGTAATGAACACCTTGTAGATTCGAGTCCTGTCTATTATAGCTAGTACCCACCAGCAATAGTGTGATTCCCTGTTAAAAGATGTTTGTCATAGCTCTGCACCTCTGGCCCAGAACTGTGTTTATTGCTTTAGACATGCATGCTTTCCCAGATTTCAAGACTTAATAATGTATGTACCTAATATTCCCCATCTTTCAAGCATACAGCTCACTTCAGTACTTGTTGATCCACCTTCCTCCTGCTTTCTCTATTATTGGAGATTGTGGATGCAAGTCTATTATATGTTCATCCCTAAGCTAGCATGCAGGCAGTGAATGAAGAAATTAGTTCATGAATCGGACTCCCAAATCGTCATATGTTGTTTTTGGTTGCGGTGAATGGAATAGAATGAAATGAAATGAAATAAAATGAGATTTGAAATATAAAATGAATGAATATTGAACTCTCATTCCATTCCATTCCATTCACCCCAACCAAACACATTAGTATATGTACTAATGCCTTAATTTTTTTTAAACACTTGATGTGAAATGTTTGTATGTGTGCCTAAATATCCGAAAGTAGCTTCAGAAATTAGATCACATAATTAAATTAATTAATCAACAAAATATTTTACAAATTTTATGTTAAAAACCATCAATTTTGTGAGGGCTTGATAATGAAATTTGGCTTAGGGATCCACCTTAAGTTTAGATTGCCCTGTATTGTGGAGTAACCAACTTCTTAAAATTATACATGATAATTGATGAATGATAATGAAATTTGGCTTAAGGACCCACCTTAAGTTCAAATTGCTTTCTGTTGTGGAGTAACCAATTTCTTGAAATTATACTACATGATAATTGATGAATGATAATGGAATTTGGTTTAGAAACCACCTTAAATTCAAATTGCCCATGTAGTAGAGTAACCAACTTCCTAAAATTACACATGATAATTGATAAATGATAATGAAATTTGGCTTAGAGTCCCATCTTAAGTTCAAATTGTCCTGTGTTGTGGTCCTTGTGGAGTAACCAACTTCTTAAAATTACACATGATAATTGATGAATGTGCTATCATATGCTTGTCAACAATTTTGCTTAACATGAGTAGCATAATGATTAATCAAACCAAGTTTACTTATTGAACGAGTTAAAAGAAAGCTAAGAACTGAACTTATTTCGATTCTAATAAGTTTAATGCTCTTTCAATCTGTAGCTTAATGCTGTTACACTAAAATTTATTTATCTAATAAGGTTTACCAATGCATTAGTTCAAATTTTAACATAGAAATGTAAAATTACTTCAATCTTTTGCAGTCGATTATTTTTAAAACAAAAATAATTATAGTATATATTACAGGTACATTTTTTCTTTTAAATTTTAAAATGAAAGAGTAGTATTGCTTTAAAAAATGAAACGATGTAAATTAGTCATGAGTAAATAAAAAACATCATGAAAATTTAATTGCGAAAGACAAAGAAAAAGTTGTAAAAATGATTATAATCAAACATCAAGTAAACACACTTCCGAATCAAGCAGACACAAAACGTTATTGTAATAATAGAGAGGTGTTTGGTCTATCTTCACCAAAAGCAGGCATATCATATCTCTTAACCAATATTGCCAGCTCAGTTGAATAACCTAATGACCTTGATCTGCCTCGCAAATTCTTTTCCAAGTTTACGAGCACCTGCAACAATAATATTTCTTCTTAAGCCGCCGGTTCGGACACCGAATTATCAAGAAAATAATAATAATATTTCTTCTTAATTAATTTCATCCTACATTGGTAAAGGTATTACATGTATATATGAACATATACTCCGTAGTAAGGAGGAGGAGATACCGATGAGGATGGGAGGGTAGTCGTCGTCGTCACCATCATCACATTTTTCAACACATGAAAGGAAGCAATCAAAATCAACCTCTTCGCCGTCTGTGCATGTCTTAGCACAATCACCTTTACAAGCTTGAGAATCGGATGCTGCTGCATATTGAATATGATGCATTAGCACCATTACCAACATCAGCACTGTCGTTATCTTTAAAGCTTTTGCTGCCATTTTCTGCTTGCTTCTGGTTTGGTTTGTAATTCTTGACTTATTATTTTGTTGTTGATGGGCTAAGGGTTTACTCACACTATATATAGAGGTTATGAGTACTTGTTCATATGAGTTGCACATTCATAACTCATAAGCGAACTATGACTTGTACTGTAATGAGCTTAGTTAGGCGTGATTTGCATGCATTGTGGTTGTTGAAAATTCAAAAATGTGTTTACAATGAACAAATACTCCAAAATTATGTGTAGGTCCCTCTATGTTAAATCTGGTACCGCATTCATTTTTGGAATGGGTCCCTTTGCCACAATCAAAGTTTGTCAGCATTGGAGCGAGCCCTGTGCTGCCCATCAAAGTTTATCGACAACGAGAATTAATTATGGTTATGCATGGGTCGATTCGATTCAATTTTTATCAAAAATTGTTACCAAATCGTGCATGTTGGTTTGATTTAGTTTCTATCTATTAATTATAATTGTACGGTTTAAAATATTTTTTCCCAGTTCGATTAATCGTTTATCGATTTCATTTTTTTTATTTTTAATTATCAAAAATTAATATTTTAATAATAATGCTAAGAAAAATTTAGAACCGCAAGTTTACCATTGTTATAACACTAAAAATCATCTAGAGTAATTGTATTGGCCTCTGGATTGATCTAATACGGTTCATCATTCTCAATTTCCTGATCCTGCCGTTTCTTCAATTTCTCTAGTTTTGTTTCCAGTTGTTCTTAAACTATAACTCGATTCTTTAGCACTGCAGTCACTTGAACTATTTCCTCCTTTACATTCCTATCTTATATGGTATTAATAATTAGTGATTTCTGATTTGTTTTCAAAATTTTTAGATGAAATTAATGGTGTAAAGTTAGTTGGTAGCAATGAAGTTTTCATCACAAGAATTCAATCGCAAAACATAATTAAACAGATAAGCATAACATTTTCATAAGTCATAAGTGATAGATTGACAATTCAACATCTACACATATAACATTTCTTAAGTTGAACAAGATAGAAAGTTTACAGGAACAGGGGTGTTTAGTTCGGCTAAACCAAACATCATATCATAATCAATGCCTCAGTTTAAGCTGATGACTTTACACCGCCTTGTAAGTTCTCTTTTCCGAATTTACGAGCACCTGCAGCAATGAAATTTGTGTTTTTACTGATTCTTGGAATTTATGTATGTGATGGTAAAAGAGTAACAAGTATAAATTGATATCTGTAAACTAACAGAGAGAGAAAGTGGTGGAGATACCTGTGGTGACGGAGGTGCCATAATAGTCATTATCACATTCTTCGGCACATGGAAAGTAGCAATCAAGGTCAAGATCACCTCTGGTTTGGCATTGCTCATTACAAACATTTTCACAGTGTTGAGAAATTTGGTGATCAGATGTTGCAGATTCGATATGCATTATCACCGTTACCAACATCAACATCATCGCTATCTTTAATACTTTTGCTGCCATTTTCTTGATCTTTAGTTTGTGATTCTTGACTAATTTTCTTGTTGATGGACTAAGGGTTTATCAACGAGATATATAGAGGTTTATGAGTACTCTTGGGGAGTGATATGAGTAGGACAGTCATCAACTAACTATGACTAGTGTAATGAGGTTAAGCAGGCGTTCTTTGCCTGCATAAAGCCTCATGAAAAATGAATGATTAAGCAAGTAATAAATTAAAGATTTTAATAACAAGGGGTTCAGTATTCCAAACCAAGGTTCTAACAAATGTTAAACGACGGAGAGCCTACCTTCTAACGATTAATTGGCTAGATGATGATTAATTGGATATATTTAAATATTATTTTTTATGTTAAATTTAATTTAATATAAAAAGATATCTTTTACTCAAGTAAAAAAAATATTTTAATTTTATTATCAAATACCATAGATGAATTTCCTATTTCATGCATATGTAATATTATTATTATTATTATCATTTATTTTTCAATTTGACCATTTTTTAAAATGTTGATCGATTAATCCCGAATAAATTCGATTAATTTTGCTTAAATATTTCCCGATTAATTCTGTTTAGACCCGCCTATATTTGATTAATTGCCGACTTTGTAAAAAAAACTTTTTCGATGAATTTTCACACAAATTAGACGTTTTTGCAACATCTAGCACCTAGACGCGATGCCGATTAATCGGTCACACAAATCAATTTTTAAAAGACGGTATCTACCTAGTAATGCACGCTATGGTTCTTTCATCGGTATCTATACTATACTATAATAACCAAAATAGGGTATAATTTGTAATTTGGTTAACCCTCTTTTTGATCATCCTTATATTTTTTTATCCCACTATTCAAAAAAAGAAAAAAAAAAGAAAAAAGAAAAGAATAAAAGAAAAAGCATATACGGTACTTTGCCCCCGTATCGTATTGTACCTCAAATTCTCAACTCTCATCCAACACTAATTCCACCGGTCTCTTCCTACCTTGAAACACTCTTTTCAGAACTCCATCTGCTTGAACTAAATCTGTCGATCTCAATCTCCATCCATCCATCCATCTCCCTATCTATATTTCTGATAACTAATTGAATTAACTTCCCTTTGAATCAGCTTCTCCTAATCTTCTCTCTATATTATATTATACATGTTTATTTATTGATGTTTTTGTGTTTGTTTGATTCAAATTAATACGTTTGCAGTTTTAGTGTAGATATGTGCATTTATAATTTACTGAATAGGTCTGTATATACCTGTGTATTTATAATTAATTTAATGCATATATTTCAGGAGCGAGGGAGTAAAAAAAGGCTTGGGGAAGTTTATTGTGCGGATGATTTTGAAGTGTGAGGTACAATGAAAATGAAATCTTGTGTCTGTGTGATTAATTTGATTTGAAAACACTGTGTTACTTTGATGTACAAACTCCTCTCTTGGAAGCATATGTATGTATTCAAGGTTTTTGTTCATATGTTTTCAGTTAAACTTAATATGTTTGTGTGTGTTTTTATTGTATGTATTTGTGTGTACAGTAATTAGACTGATGGGTTTGCGTTCATTATAGGTTGTACTTGCTACCAAGCCTATGAAGAAAGGTTACCAAAACTAAGGTACTGCTCTTATTCTCCATATTTTTTTTCTATATATGTTTGTATTTAGTAATTGAGTTAACTTTTCCACTTATTTCTCTGAATTAGCTTATCCATCTATCTCTTTGTTTTGGTTTTACTAATTGAATTGGTTTTGGATATCTAAGTTCTGGTCATTTGTTTTGTTTTCCCCACCTAAATATAGTATTTGTTTGCACCTATAAGCATGACCATGAGAAAACCGTAAATTAACCAAGAACGAAAAACCAACAGCATATTTGTGTGATGGAACAACTGTATAATGAACCTGAAAGAACTCGAACACATTTTGCGTCTGTGCATCAAATTGAGAAGCTACACCTCTGGTGCAGGCCATGACCATTAGAAATACAAGATTTAAGGTTCTCGTGAGAAAGGATAAGAAATAAAAAATCAAACTGAAAAATAAATATTGAACTCATATATTCAACTATAGGAGCTGCGATTTAATTAAGGTTCAAGAACAATCCTGATCCAAACACACACACATACACACATATATTAATGGCAAACTGGAAACATTCGGATAATGATGCACTTTAAAATATAAAATAGCATATTTGCTTGGTGACATAATACTTTACTGTAAGCAGATAATTTCAAAAAAGAAGTTACATAACAGAAATAGATTAATTAAATTTCACTTCTACAAAATAAAAGGGATGGACTACGAATATCGTCATTGCTTGGTTACTCCAATATTTCTATGTTTTCATGGTATGATTCATTAATGAGTGGACCGTAAGATTTAGTAAACTTTAAGAAAAAAATTAATCCCCCGGTTATGTTGTGAATTATCTTTTTTCGACTTTATTTGAAATTTAGGTTTAGGGAACCCATTTGCTTCTTAAGAATCTTTATTTTGCTTGGTGAGCACATTGATAATTGTGAGCACTGGAATATTAATTCCTTATGCTAACTAATGTATTTCGTGTGAACTTTTATACTTCATGGATGTGCTTTTTGTTGCTGTGTGGCCATCCATTGTTGTTTTATTGTTGAGGTGAAAACTTTAAAACATTTATGTACTCAACTGCATAAGCTAATACTATACCAAGCTGAAAATTTACTAGATGCTTTATATCTACATGTATTGATGAGGTTTGTGTTGTCTGCACTTCAGCATTACTTTGAACCATCAACTTGATACAAGTTCAGATCTCTGATGGAGGTAGAAAGGTACATAATTGGAAAAGTTTTTACACCCAGTAGGCAAGGATCAAAAACTTTGAAGCACGGCTAGACTGAGGTACTTAACTTTTTTCGAAGCAAAACTTTTGATAAGCATGACATTCGAAATGTGAGGGTGTACCCATGGGTACTGATAGGCTTTTGAATAGATCTACTGTTTACAAATTCAATTACATTGTTCGGACTCACGAGCTTGTGGTCTAACATGCAGTTTCCTATTTGACAGGTTTGTGAAGCATTACAGGATTTTTAAGGTGGTCATTTAAAACACTCATTTATCCATCCATTTTTTTTTAATTTTGAGCGCAGTAGATTTATGCATTTTATTTAGGTACCTAGATATTATATAGTTACATATAATAAAGTCTCAGTAATTAGTTTAGCTAAAAACAAGTCACAGTAATCCGTTCTTACTTACTTTTTATTTCTTTAATTATCTGTAGTTAACACTGCTAATTTACTTAAAATATATTCTGTCGTGCAACTTGCAGACCCCTGAACACTAAGCGACTTATAGTGACGAGATACAAAACTAACTATAATTTACTATCTAAATCTTATTCACAAGCACTACCATACTTGCAGGTGCTGAAAAACAGGGAAAATCTCAGCAAGACAGCAGATATGGACGTTGTGGATCTCAAAAAACAAAATAAAAGAAGAAGACTAATATCCAAGTCCAAAATAACAAGAAAAGCCAATGGCAGTGCTCTACGACCCTTCTCTTCTGAGGTGATCACCAATTTAGCACTATTGCATTGATAATAACATTCTCTTTGATAAAGTTCATTCGATAATTATGCACATGCTATGATAGAATCTTTACTAATATAACTAATACATGATATCAAATACAGATTCAACCTGACAATCATATGACCTTATTTTTGTTTAATATTGCTACTAACATTTTGATGTTCCTACTGTATAATTGTCATGTCATTTTTTAATCTGGACCTTCAAGATGCCTTATGTAGGTCTTCACTCATCTAATAAGGATAGAGAACCATATGTTGAGGTTGATCAATCTCGACGCTTTGAACAAAATAGGGTTGCGACCCACATTTTATGATAATCAAATTTATGCAACTAGCATTGTTGAATACTTGGCACGAAGTTTCGTTTTCGTAGAAGTGTACTGATGCAGGACTAATAATTTCCAATGACAATATCTCCTCATATCCATAAGTTTTAACCTTTGTTACAATTATATTATAAATTAACTAATTTTAATGGTTTGACATAGTTAATCTTCAACATAAAACTAATTGTGCTTTAGCAATCTACAAATATGTAAAGCATAATGTAATGTAATATGTAATAGAGGACATATATAACTCAACTAGGATAAAAGATAAATAATATTAACTCTATACAGGGATCGTGAAATTTGAAGAATATGCACCAACAAGGATCAAGTCGCTGAAAGAAGTTCATTAACATGATCAAGCCTCAGTGACAGAATAAGATGTACAGATGATTCAGTTGAAGGGCCAAAAGATTCCATGTATTCAAATTAATTGAAGATATTGTTGCAGGCTAATCAATTGGAATGCAACGAAGGTGTGAAGATTAAGATCAGTGCTAGTCACTTGTGAACCAGACCAGTGCACTAAGTGTCAGCACATACGAGAAGGATCAACACATTAATTCACAGAAAGAATTGCCAAAGCCTATTGACGATCAAGGACAAACATAATATCTCAAGGTATTGTCAAAAATTAATTTACTCTGAAAATTAAATAAGTAACAGATTAATTATTTATAACAAAATAATTAAATTAATCTGGTACTTGAATTATTTTCTGAGATGAATTAAAACAGCAAAATAAACAGAAGAGAATACGAATAGTAACTGAAATCACTATTCATATGAATAGTAACCGAAATCACTATTCATATGAATAGTACTATTCATATGAATAGTAACTGCGGTTGTTGGAATAATAACTGCGGTTGTTTGAATAGTAGCTGGGGTTGTTGGAATAGTGCCAAATAGTGACTTTCTAGAACCTATAAATAGGCCTGTTGTATTTCATTTCAAAACACACCTCAACACACAACTTTCTCTTCTCTTTCTTATATATTCTCTGTGTAAGCTGCTAGACAGTCCATCTAGTAGGAAATCCGGCTTAGCCCGCTTTCAGGAAGTGTCGGGTAGAAGGTCCTCGTGCCTAAACTATCCTTAAGAGTGTTTGATTTTGTAGCTGATCTATAGGATTAGATTGTGTAACAAACCTCCGGGTTTTATCTATTAAAAGATATTTCCCAAACAGTTGTGTTATTTCGATTCAGTATTTTTGATCTCATATCCACATCAAAAATCGAAATATTTTTTAAATAATGTATTCAGCCCCCCTTCTACGTTATTTCGGACCTAACAATTGGCATCAGAGCCACTCTGTTATTATACAACAGTTAAGATCCAAAAAGCTATACAATCATGACAGAAAAAACACAAACTCCAACAACTAGCAGATATGAATCAATCAGAGTTCCAATACTCAGGGCATCAGAATATCCCATATGGAAGGTGAAGATGGAAATGTTTCCGGAGGCTACAGATCCAGAGTACTTAGACAGAATCCATGGGGGTCCACATAAGACTACCAAATTGTCTGTTGCAGTTGCTGGAGAGGAACAAAAAACAATTCCAAAGGAGAAGAAAGACTACACCCCTGAAGATATATCCTCTATTAGCAAAGATGCCAAGGTAAGGCATTTATTACATAACGCCCTTGACAATGTTATGTCTAACAGGGTCATTGGATGCAAAACTGCTAAGGAGATTTGGGATGTTTTGGAAGTCAGATGTCAAGGAGCCAAAGACATCAAAAAGAACATGAGAACAATACTCACACAGGAGTACGAGCACTTTGACTCAAATACTGAAGAGTCATTAACATATATATATGATAGATTCCTGAAATTGCTGAATGATCTGTCACTGGTAGGTAAAGAGTATAATCTTGAAGACTCCAATCTGAAATTCTTGTTGGCTCTTCCTGAGAAGTGGGATTTAAAGGCCACTACCATCAGAGACAATTATGATCTGCAAGACATGTCTCTTGGTGAAATCTATGGAATGCTCAAAACTCATGAGCTTGAGATGGAACAAAAAAGCAAGAGGCATGGAGGCAAGTCAAAGTCAATTGCTCTTAAAGCTGAGGAGAAAGCTTCTAAAGAAGTTGCTGTGAAAAAGAGTCAATCCAATAGAAAGGTTCTTATTACAAAATCTGATACTGAGTCATCAAACTCTGATGATGACTCAAACTCTGACAATCTCACAGACAATGATGATGATGGCAGTGATGCTGAAATGAAACAACTTGCAGCCCTGATGGTAAGAACTTCAAGAAGATGGCTTACAAGAACTTCGGGAAATAAGTTCACACGAAGAGATTCAAATTTCGAAAAGAAGAATTTCAGAAAAGCTGAAGGAAAGGAATGCAGGTCTGGGAAAGTGGACAAGTCCAAGATCAAATGCTATAATTGTGGTGAAAAAGGACATTTTGCACCTGAATGCAAGAAAGCCAAAGCTGATAAAGGTCAAGCTTACATCACAAAGAAGAAGGACTGGGCTGACACTTCAGACTCTGAAGATGAGGTGAACTATGCCTTGATGGCAAATGCTGATAGTATCTTTGAAGCTACTGAGACCAAGGTACCTCACTCTACTCTAGCTTTTGATACTACTGATATATCTGAGTTAAGACACTTTCTTAAAAACTTGCATGTTAGCTACAGAGATCAGACTTTAGAAAATGAAAGAATAAAATCTGAAAGTCTAGACCTTAGAAAGAGAAATGACTATCTAGAATTAGAATTAGTCCAGATGTTAAAAATTCAGAAAGAGAGAGATGATGCTATTTTTGTTAAAACTGAATTATTGAAAAAGCATGCTTATCTTGAATCTGAACTTGCTAAAGAAAGAAACATTATTAAAACTTGGACTAACTCTGGGAAAACTACTCAGATTATCATAGAGAATGATTGTTGGAAAGAAGGTCTAGGTTACACTGATAAAAAGAAAACTGCCAACCTAGAAGCTGAGACCTCTAAACCTGTATTTACTGAAAAGGCTGCAAAACCCAAACTTAATCATATGAGGTTTGTACCAAAATCTGACACACCAAAACAGGATCAAGTCAAATCAGTAAATATTAGTTTAATGTCTCAGAAATAGCTTAAACACAAGCTGAAGGAGATAAAAAGAGTGAACAAGGTAAAAGAACCTAGGAAAAACAGAAATGGAAAGGTAGGCATCAATAAAAGCAATAACTATATGCCTATTTCCAATGCTCCTAGGAAGAAATGTTACAACTGTGGAAATCCTAACCATCTTGCTACTTTTTGCAAGAAGAATAAAAATATAAACTCTATACCTCCTAAGTCAGGATTAAGAGTGGTTCAGTTAGGTTTAAGCCACAGAATCCTTGTTTTCACTGTGGAAGTATTTGGCATTCTATTTATACATGCAAAGAGTATCATAATTTGTATTATGCTTATTATGAACTTAAACCCTCTTTGAATAAATTCAAGATTGATTCTACATGTATAAACTCTGATAAAAATGTTAGCACAAACTCTGATAAGACTTCTGCTGCAAAAGCTAACAAACTTAATAAGGCCAAAGGATCCAAGCAAGTCTGGGTCCTTAAAACTAATCATTAGTGGTTTTTTTATTGCAGGGTAACAGGAAAAATATCCTTGTTCTGGACAGTGGATGCTCAGGACACATGACTGGAAATAAAGCCCTGCTATCAGAATTTGTGGAGAAAGCTGGCCCAAGTGTTTGTTATGGAGATGGCAACATAGGAAGGACTCTGGGATATGGAAATATCAATTTTGGGAATGTCATCATTGAATCTGTAGCTCTAGTCTCAGGACTCAAACATAATCTGCTAAGTGTGAGTCAAATCTGTGACAGAGGTTATCATGTGAATTTCTTTGAAGAACACGGTGAAGTTGTAAGCAAACCTAAAGGATAAGTTGTTCTGAAAGGATACAGGCATGGTAACATTTATGAAGCCAAACTTTCAACAAACTCTGATGGCTCTGCAATCTGTCTACTGAGTAGAGCATCAATTGAAGAAAACTGGGATTGGCACAAGAGACTTTCTCATCTGAATTTCAACAGCATTAATGAGCTAGTGAAGAAAGATCTTGTGAGAGGATTGCCCAAATCAGTTTTAACTCCAGATGGCCTATGTGACTCATGTCAAAAGGCAAATCAAAGGAAAACTTCATTCAAAAGTAAGACTGAATCCTCAATTCTTGAGCCATATCACTTATTGCATGTTGATTTATTTGGTCCAGTAAATATAATGTCTATTGGAAAGAAAAGATATGTGTTGGTTATTGTTGATGAATACACCAGATATACATGGGTATATTTCATGCACAAAAAAGAAGAAACTGCATCAATCTTAACAGAGCATGTCAGACAACTGGACAAAGGATCTAAGCATACAGTGAAAATCATAAGGAGTGATAATGGCACTAAGTTCAAGAATGCAGTCATGGAAGAGTTTTGTAAAGAAAATGGAATAAAGCAAGAATTCTCTGCACCTGGAACCCCACAACAAAATGGAGCAGTAGAGAGAAAGAACAGGACTCTCATAGAAGCTGCAAGGACCATGCTTGATGAAGCAAAGCTGCCAACTTACTTATGGGCTGAAGCTGTGCAAGCTGCTTGCTTCACACAGAATGCTACACTCATAAACAAGCATGGTAAAACATCATATGAGATGGTGAAAAATAAGAAGTCGAACCTGAAGTACTTTCATGTGTTTGGATGTAAGTGTTTTGTTCTTAAGACTCATCCAGATCAGCTTTCCAAATTTGATTTAAAAGCTGATGAAGGAATCTTTGTTGGATACCCACTATCCACAAAAGCATTCAGAGTCTACAATATGAGAACAAAAGTGGTCATGGAATCTATCCATGTGTCTTTTAATGATAAGAAGATAACAGGACTTGAAGATTTTGATGAACATGACCAGCTGAGATTTGAAAATGAAGAAATAAATGTTGATCTACAAGATTTTGATACTCTTTCAGACTCTATAGTTCAATCTATACCAGTAGATCAGACAACAGCACATGTTGAGGGGGAGCAAGTGAACGATGAACCCCAATCAAGTGAAGAAACATCTGCTACTAATGATTCATCAAACTCTGAAATCAACAGCTCAGGGGGAGCAAACAATGATTTTGGATCTACTAGTCACCACACTCAACACAATTATGAACTTGGGGAATCATCAAGATCAAATCTTCCGAGACAAAGGGTATGGAGTAGAGTGCATCCCTTTGAACAGATCATTGGTGAACCGGACACGGGTGTACAGACTAGAAGAGCAACAAAGAATGAATGCAATTTCACGGGATTTTTATCTCTAATTGAACCTAAAAAGGTTACTGAAGCTCTTGATGATCCAGATTGGGTAATTGCAATGCAGGAAGAACTCAATCAGTTCGAAAGGTAGAAAGTATGGAAGCTGGTGCCAAGACCAAAAGATAAATCTGTAATTGGCACTAGATGGGTGTTTAGGAATAAACTGAATGAAAATGGTATTGTCACGAGGAACAAGGCTCGACTGGTAGCAAAGGGTTACTCTCAAGAAGAGGTAATTGATTATGATGAAACCTATGCTCCAGTTGCAAGGCTTGAAGCAATCAGGATGTTTTTAGCATTTGCTGCACACTCCAACTTTAAGGTTTTTCAGATGGATGTGAAGAGTGCATTTTTGAACGGAGATCTAGAAGAAGAAGTCTATGTTGAACAACCCCCTAGGTTCGAAGACAAGGAATTTGAAGGTTTTGTGTACTTTCTCTTCAAAGCTCTCTATGGTCTCAAGCAAGCCCCTCGAACATGGTATGATACTCTCTCCAAGTTCTTACTTGAAAATGGTTTTACAAGAGGTATCATCGACAAAACTCTCTTTCATAAAAACCATAAAAATGATATAATTCTGGTGCAAGTATATGTGGATGATATAATATTTGGTTCTACAAATGATTTGATATGCAAGAGATTTGCTAAGCTAATGCAGAGTAGGTACGAGATGAGCATGATGGGTGAGTTGTCCTTCTTCCTTGGACTTCAAGTTGTTCAGAAGCCTGATAGTATTTTCATCTACCAATCAAAATACATAAAGGATCTTCTGAAGAAGTATGGAATGGAAGAAGCAGCTACTGCCAAGACCCCGATGCCAACTGCAGTCAAGCTTGATGAAGACAAATTTGGTAAGTCAGTTGACATCACGAAGTATCGAGGTATGATCGGCTCTCTCTTGTACTTAACTGCTAGTAGACCAGATATTATGTTCGCAACTTGTCTATGTGCTAGATTCCAGGCTAACCCTAAAGAGTCACATCTTATAGTTGTTAAACGTATTTTCAGATACCTTAAGGGAACCCCCAATCTTGGGATTTGGTACCCTAAAGGAACAGGTTTTGACCTAATTGGCTATACAGATTCTGACTTCGCAGGTTGTAAGATTGATCGGAAAAGTACTTCTGGAAGCTGTCAGTTTCTAGGAAGAAGGTTGGTATCTTGGTACAGCAAGAAGCAACACTCAGTATCTACCTCAACAGCCGAAGCAGAATACATTACGGCAGGTAGTTGTTGTGCTCAGATCCTGTGGATGAGGAATCAACTTCAGGACTATGGACTCATGTTGGACAAAATTCCAATTCTATGCGACAACACGAGTGCCATTGCCATTGCCAACAATCCAGTTCAACACACCAGGACTAAGCATATTGATATCAGGTATCATTTCTTACGAGAGCATGTCATGAATGGAACTATGGTATTATATTTTGTTCCCACAGATCAACAAATTGCAGACATCTTTACTAAACCACTGGATGAATCCACTTTCTCCAGTTTAGTTGGTGAACTTGGGATGTTAAAGCTGTTTACTTAATTTTGGATAATAAATAACTGCAATTTGTTATAAGTTCACATGTATTTTAAATGTTCATATGTTTAGAACTTGTGAATTTATTTGCATCCAGTCCTCATATTACAGTTATCTCTATATTAATTACCATGCTTATAAATGCTATATTTTATGGTAATTAGTTAGTAAATAATTGAGTTAATTGTAGCATAATTAAATAAATATTTTATTGACATATATTAATTAATGATATTTTGTTAATTTTATGTTTATTTAATTGTGAGTTTATCTGATTATTGTGGATTAATTCTTGATTTACCGTGTGATTATTTTTAAATCCATAATAATTAGAAGAATTAAATATGTGTATGTGTATAGGCTGATAGGTTTCGACGATAAGATGTTTTTTCGGCCGACAGGTTTCGGTGATAAGATGTTTTTTCGGCTAATTAGGTAGTTAGGTGAGAAATTATTGAGCGGTGTTATTTTTCAAACATAACCTGTCACTATTACACCTAACCCACTAATACTTAAAACCTTATAAATGATGAGTTTTTGTTTGTGTTTAACATCATCAATTTTCAGATATACAGAGCATATACACACAATTGCTGAATATTTCAAACTTTGACCGGAAAGATCTCACAATCTAGCTGGTGGTTTTTAGAGCGGATTTCATATTCTTGTTATACGCACTAACCCTTGTTTTTTGAATTTCCTCAAAGTTTTGAAAATGGCATTGCAGCGAAGTTTTTTAATTGCTAAAGTTAATCCTGTTTCCATTCAGCAAATCGAAACCATTCAGGATGAACAATTTCGGGCTTGGACACAATTTCTGAATGAACATTCATTAATTCGCTATGCTTTAGTTACACAAGTGCAGCTTAACCATGATGCATTGCGTGAACTTTATTGCAGTGCGGTTAACACTTCTGGACAAGACGGGTGTGCATTCACATATCGACTGTTTGGTAGGTCGATTAGGGTCACTGAAAGAGATGTTAATCGAATTCTTCATTTTCCTATGGAAAATCTCGTTTCTGATCCTACCCCTGAAGAGATTGAAATGTTCTTTCGTTTTATAAGGTACCAAGATGTCAATTTCAATACTGGTAATCTATCTAGAACGTTTCTAACCCAGTATTGGAATTTCTTCTTTCACACTCTTAACCATGTTTTTTCCTTAGATAGAACAAATCAAGATCGAATACCTGAATTTATTCAAATAATAGGGTATGCGGTCACCAATAATTTGAGGATTAATTTTGGAAAAATAGTGCTTGGTCAAATCATTTTAAAAATGAAACACTTGGGAACAAGAGATGTTCGGACTCAAAATGTCAAATGTCTATATCCAAGGTTTCTACAGTTAATATTAAATGATTTTTTGAATGATGAAGACAGGGTACGCTTGGAAAATGGTCAAAAGGTGGAATGTTCTTCCATGAAGACGAATGTAATTAATTACATAAGCAAAAAGAAATATACGGATGTGCCTACAGTCCTAACTGAATATCTAAAGACTGTCCCACTTCCGTTGTTACCACGACCAGTGAGAGCAGGTATACGACAAGGTAATATTTCAATCCCTGTTATTCCAACCTCTGTATTCCCTATTGTGTCACAGGAAATACAGTTTCTACAGCCCCCAGTGGCCATCTTACCCGACCAAGAGCAGGAAATCCCACCGACTCTAACACAGGTCGAAGAGCCCATTCTACAAATGCAAACACAAACACAACAAACTCCTACATCTCAATTGTCACTTAAATGACCAGTCATCCACATTATTGAGGGAGATAGTGCCTCAGCAGCACCACATAAGTAGTTAGTTACATCAGCCGCTCTACCTCATTCTAAACGAAGTTAACCCAATGAACCTGAGGTAACGGCAACTGTTAATGAAACAATTCTTTCTTATCCAATGAGTGAAAATGTAAATAAGGTTGAATTGATGGGAGCAACTATCTTGAGTTCCATTTCACGGAACATAACAGTAGTTGATGATCTTTCTAAAGATCAAATGCCTTCACAGGCATCCGAGGTGGAAATACCTACCTCAATAACTGCTGGTGAATCTTCCATTTTACGGAAAGTTCCATCGGTATGAGGTTCTTTTATGAACCAAGTGTCTTCACAGACGTACGAGGGAAACTTGGGTTTTGTGCCATTTAATCGATTCAAGTTTAACCTCCCAGAGGGAAAATCTCTGGATCTCTTTCGAGATTTACCACTTTTTACCAGTGGTCGGCAACTCGCTTCACGCGAGGACGGAAGCTCACGAACTTTCATTGCACCATCCGTGACCTCTGAAAAAGGGGCTAGGATGATTTCATTTACAGGTACACATATCGGTGGAAGCTCTAGAGGAAAGTTGAGGGAAACACCAACAGAACATGTAAGTGTAACCCAAACCACTAAACCGAGTGAATATAGAGTGTTGAGTGAAACACCTGCAGAACGTACAAGTGAGCAACCTACTCAACCACATGCACTTGTAACCAGAAAGGAATATAGCAGACTCCTTACACGGGTCCAAACAATGGAGAAAGAGTTGTCAAATATTTGTAAGTCCATTGGAGAAATCAAAAGTTTGAAACTTATTCAACATGATGCATTCCGGGTTCAATTAAGTTCCATGGCATCCCAGTTTAGTCATGCAATTCATTCCTTGGGGAAGACAGCTTCGTCTAATTTACCAACTCCACATCCTACTACTCTGGAGGATAACCCAACTGAGGGGGAGAAGGTAGATGACCAAGAAAATCTACTAGGCGTAAGGGCAAGGAAAAGGTTGTTGACACAGAATTAACTTTATTCTGGGAAAGAAAAAGCTAATGGAAGTATTAGTGCTATGTGGAAAGAAAGCAAAGGCAAACTTGAAGATATGTTCAGTCTAGAGGAACAATTGTCTTGCACTTGGAAATCTGGAAAATGTATATATGATCCAGAATGTATTTTAATATTATTTATCTTTGTATTTTATTTTTTGTATCAGTTGAGTTATCCTCTAGGAATTTGCTTGTCAAACCCTAACAATCAAATAGGGGGAGATTGTAAAGCATAATGTAATGAAATATGTAATAGAGGACATATATAACTCAACTAGGATAAAAGATAAATAATATTAACTCTATACAGGGATCGTGAAATTTGAAGAGCATGCACCAACAAGGATCAAGTCGCTGAAAGAAGTTCATTAACATGATCAAGCCTCAGTGACAGAATAAGATGTACAGATGATTCAGTTGAATGGCCAAAAGATTCCATGTATTCAAATTAATTAAAGATACTGCTGCAGGCTAATCAATTGGAATGCAACGAAGGTGTGAAGATCAAGATCAGTGCTAGTCACTTGTGAACCAGACCAGTGCACTAAGTGCCAGCACATACGAGAAGGATCAACACATTAATTCACAGAAAGAATTGCCAAAGCCTATTGACGATCAAGGACAGACATAATATCTCAAGGTATTGTCAAAAATTAATTTACTCTGAAAATTAAATAAGTAACAGATTAATTATTTATAACAAAATAATTAAATTAATCTGGTACTTGAATTATTTTCTGAGATGAATTAAAACAGCAAAATAAACAGAAGAGAATATGAATAGTAACCGAAATCACTATTCATATGAATAGGAACCGAAATCACTATTCATATGAATAGTACTATTCATATGAATAGTAACTACGGTTGTTGGAATAGTAACTGCGGTTGTTGGAATAGTAGCTAGGGTTGTTGGAATAGTGCCAAATAGTGACTTTCTAAAACCTATAAATAGGTCTGTTATATTTCATTTCAAAACGCACCTCAACACACAACTTTCTCTTCTCTCTCTTATATCTTCTCTGTGTAAGCTGCTAGACAGTCCATCTAGTAGGAAAGCCGACTTAGCCTGCTTTCAGGAAGTGTCGGGTAGAAGGTCCTCGTGCATAAACTATCCTTAGGAGTGTTTGATTTTGTAGTTGATCCATAGGATTAGATTGTGTAACAAACCTCCGGGTTTTATCTATTAAAAGATATTTCCCAAACAGTTGTGTTATTTCGATTCAGTATTTTTGATCTCATATCCACATCAAAAATCGAAATATTTTTTAAATAACGTATTCAACCCCCCTTCTATGTTATTCCAGCCTAACAAAATATGATGTACCTTGCCTATACAAAGAAATTATGTACTTAGGCATTTATTTCGGGTTCTTAGTAGGTATAAAATTCAAAGTAACAGCACTTGTGAAATTTTAAAAGGATATTTTCTCAAGAGCTGAGACTTCTGAAGTAACATGTGGAAATGCTACAGACCTTATAATAGCACTGTTTGCTCTATGGCAACAAAGTAGATGTTGCCAAGTATTCACTTTTAGGTTCAATTCTTTCCAATCTCCTTTTGGTTCTCAGAACTTCTCTTTTGTCTGCGGTGGCATTGCCAATCTACACAATGAGCAGCAATACAACAGGGTACGTAATTTATCGTCTACTTCATGTTTATTTTTCATTTTGAAATTTTAGTAAACAGAGTAATTTGATATGTTGAATCTTACTATAAACAGAAACAAGCGGATGTGAACACTGTACTTCTGTTACTATTGTTTTTATGCCACATTCTACCCTTGATGTTTCGATACTGGTGAGTATCAGTCTTTTCACTACAAGCTTTTGCTTTAAAGCACAATCTACAAGTAACACCTATTTTGATCGATTAATTTGTTAGTTGTAGCAGCGAAAATATATTGCTATTTGCCTCTCTTTTTCTCTATAGGAGTGCTTTCTTACTATTTTTATGATGCTTAACCATGAGCAGAGCCGATGTACATTGAGCCACTTGAAATTTCATCGAAGTCAACAGCCATGCATTGCATTATTCCCAACTCTGAGGTTCACTTATTTTTCAAGACTCAATACGAAAAGAATTATGAAACTACTTTTATTCTTGCTGGATTGATATAAATTGAAGGATACATATAATGCATTTGCCGCTTAATATAATGCAGTTTAAATTTTGTTTTACATTTATACACTATAAGTATGTAGACGGTGCTCTATAATGAGATAATTACTTTTAACCAACCCGGGCAATTTCGCCACAACGTCTATATAATCCTAATAAAAATGTGGAGACTACAGGATATTCCGACAAATCCCAAATTACATGCATTTTTTTAATACAAAGCAGGATCCATGGTTTTTAACTAATGACAGTGTCGTTATAGTTGCCTCTTTAGTGTTAGATGGCAAGCGTTGTAAGGTGGCTAAAAGTGACAATAATTGGAGTTAGATGGAAAGAATGATAAGCACTGTAAGCATTGTTAGATGGCAAGAATCTGTTGAATTTTGTGGTTTTTATCATGGCAGGTTTTCGAAGGTTTTGGTATGTGCTTTGAGTCCATTAGAGCAAGTCCAGTGCAAAGGACCAACTCGGCTGACACCCTCTTACATTTCCTTGCCACCTAATAAAAAATCGGGCTTTACAAAAAAGTGGGCAACTTGTTCCAACCCAAAAGCCCAAGTCCTAATTTTTTATGGACCATACTTAACATGAAGATTGCAGCAGGAGACACACAAAACATATTAAAAAAATAAAAAGTAATCCACACAAGCAAGAGTTGGCCAGCCCGTGTTGGTGGGTCTGGACCAACTTTTCTCTTTTGCTCCAATGCAAGGTGGCTGGACAACTAAAATTCTCTCTCCTAGTGGCGGTACTCGGGCCGCGCACTGGACTTGCTCTTAGGTTTACTTCTTGCATCAGGCTGGGTCTATTGCTTAAAATATTTTCCCACCAATTTAATATTATATAAAAATTAAGTACACAACTATTACATACACACATCTCATGACTAACACTTACTTTAATAGCCAGGAACATAGCTGCAATATTTATTTGGAGTAAAAAGATTAAAAAGAAGAAAAAAAGAAAAAAAAAGGAACACTTTACCTGTCTATAAGAGAAGAAAGTGGACTAAAAATTGACCTATTCAATGTATGAATCTGGTTGAAAGACGTGAAGTTGTTTAATTATTTTCCAAGATAATAACATGAAAGACGTGAATGTGTCCAATTATTTCTCAAGACAATAACATAATATTTTTAGTTAATAGAACTCACGTATAGTTAAACCTCTTTAAAGTAATACTGTTGGGACTGGGAAAAAATATTACTTTATCGAAATTATTACTTTATCGATATAATAAGATTTTATTATTTTATCGATAAAGTAATATTTTATTACTTTACCGAATTTTTATGTTTATGTGTTACAATACTTTTTGTTTAAAAACAAGAATCAATCACATGCAATGTATTTGATCTAAAATTACTTTTGTTATGATTAATTATATCTAAAAACTAGATTCATGCATATAAAAAATTGCACTAGATACATGTAACATGTGTTGTGTACATCGTATAGAAACTCAATCATCTAAAGTTTATTAAAATATAAATTCATGAACATACAACATAATATTAAATAATAAAATTAACATGATGAAATTTCATCAGCACTTTGAACAATTACTTGTTACAACACGAGCAAAACATACCAGAAATTATTTATGCTTTACATAAAGTCAAGTATGAGGTTAATTTTGGAAAGAAGAAACAAGCTACTATAGATTCATATTTTAAAAATAATTAAATTTTGTAACTCATATACACTATATATATATATATATATATATATATATATATATATAATTCCGAAATTATTACTTTACATTTTACTTGGGCCCTTAATAATTTTCTAATTTTTTTATTATCTTATGCTTTTAACGAGAATATTACTTTACAATATTGGCCCAGGTTGGGACCGACGAAATTTATTACTTAAGCGAGGTTATTACTTTATCAAATATTACTTAATCGAGGTTTAATTGTAGATAGAGTTAATTTGAAGCAGAGCAATTTTTTCTATAATTGATCTTGAAAGAGGATATAGCACAACCTATATTGCTGAAAAACCAACAAGAATGTTACTTCTGATATCTTTGTTTCAACTACTAAAAATAGCTAAAATTTAATTACCATTTTATATCAAGTATTTTGATGCCACTGCTATTTGATTTTATTACAAACTTTTCATTTAGTTGGAAACAAGATCACCTATAACTATAACAGGATCTAAACCCCTTATTTATATCGAACTATAAAACAACTTTCAAACAATCAATTTATACAACAAAAATCTATTAGTTTAAATAAAAATTAATATTCATATTAAACGAAGTAATATAATTGTTCTAAAAAATAAAAAATATAAATAAAATTATAATATCAAATTACTTATTATAATATTTTATAAATATATATAAATTTATTAAAAAAATTTAAAATTAAAAAACTTAAATTTTCTATAACAACCCGTGCTTTGCACGGGCTATAGGCTAGTAAAGTATAATAACATGTTCTGAACTAATCATTGGAAAAAATAATTTAAATATGTCGAAGGAATTCAAACCTGGAACCTTTTTACTCTCTAGTATCAAATCTATCGATACTCATCTGTTTATTAAACGAATTTTGCTGTTCTTGTTTTTTTTTGTTTAACCAACCCTAGGGTATAGTATAGATTTGGGACAGAAATAATTTTATACTCCGTATAAAAACATCTTGCAGGCAAAGAACTTGTTCAACTCTCAAGAGTTTATGGGCTGCAGAATTTCCAACTTCTCTAAGAATTGTTTCTTCCAGATCTATTTAACTTTGGCAATAATATGAAATTTAGCAATCTCTATTTGGAAAAGACATGAAGTCACAGCCACAGAGTAAGAATGATCGGACTTGCATTAAGAATCGGCCGGATTTTGCACTAGGAATATCAGTGAAAGTGAGAATGCAATGACAAATACTAGCATTCTTAGTCTAATGATACTGCTGTATAGGGGCACTATATAAGAGAATTTCCCTACCACACCTGCCTAAAAAATCGGGAACAAAATGAATTTTTTGACTGGTTCAACAGGGAATTTCATTCTGTCTACATCCTTCTTTGCCATGGTCCTGGAGACTTTGTCTAATTGTCACTGACTGCTAAACAAAACCTCAAAAAATAGAACTGGAAAAGTTGAGACATAATGTGTCGAAACTTGTGAAGTAGAACCATAAGCAAAACCATGACATGACATTCTATTAATCAGAACAGTCAATCTTGTTAATCAGAACCACAAAGAAGACAGTAAAACTGTTTACTGTCAAAATTTATAGACAACCGCCTGCCCCTACCACAACTTCACACCCAACTAGATACTTGCCTAATGCATTACAGTTGACCTGTCACATGACAAGGACCTCCAAATTTAAAAGCAGCTACTCAGGAGCTTGCTAAATGCAAAGATTTAATTTTTATGACAATTGGACGTTCAACAGATAAAATCAGAAAAGTTAAGTTAAATGAGACATTCATATTTCAAGTTTTAAGATAATCGAACTCCATAACCATAAGTACATTGTAAGCATGATCCAAGTACTCCAAACAACCATTTTAGTCCAGACTTGTATTTTTCTCAAATGACCCAAATACATACATTCTGCATGTACACATATGACCCTGTTTGGAAGTTAGAGTTTTAGTTAAAATTAGAGGTTTGAGGTAAATTAGAGGTTTGACCAAATGAAACCTCTAATATGCGTGTTTGATAGTAAGCGAATTGAAATAGCGGTTTGGACTCAATAAGCTAATTTTCAAAAAGTTCCTTTAAGGAGCTTTTTCAATTATAGGATTGTAAATTTGTCTACTTAGAATATAAAAAGCTAATTCAAATAGCTAATTACCAAACATTTTCATGCAAAACAGTTAATTCAATCCGCTAGTCAAAACAACCAACTCAAATACGCTAGTCAAAACAGCTAACTCAATCCGCTCAAGCTAACAGCTAACCGCTAATTACCAAACACGGCCATAATATACGACGCGTACAAAAACTACTAAGATATAACACTTCCAAGCTAAATACACGGAAACAACAAACAAAATGAGAAGGCAATACATTACTTTAAGATACAAAAACCCACATAAATTTAAGATAATATTTGTACGGACAACTTCTTGTACCTACTGTCCACACAGACTTGGTTTCATTTGTCACTGACGGAAAAACAGAGCCTGGCACACATAAATTAGCAAAACCAAGATATGCAGTGATGAACTTACTAACCAGAGCCATAAGAAAAACCACTACGCACTGAAGTTCGTTAACCAGAACGATAAAGGTCAACCAATATAGACAACTGCCTCCACCCCTACCACTTCACACCTGATTAGATACTTGAATATTTGCACTGCAGTAAACTTGTGAACAAAACGTCATAGTCATGTAAACAGGTCCTCAAAATTTATTGTACTTAGAAGCTTACTAAGTGCAAATATATCATTTGTATGGCTATTAGATATTCAACAGATAAAATTAAAAAATTAATCAAGTTGGCATAAACAAGAAGAATATGTGGATTGCAAATATTAACGAACAACATAAACGAATGTAAGTTATTTGCACATCACATTAAATGGTTATCATATATTTTAAGATAATAAGACTCCTTAAGAGCAGAGCGAGAAAGATCCAAGAATTCCAAACAAAGTACCATTTTGGTTCACTCTAGTATGCTTCCCAATGACACATATTTAAACATTCAGCATACAAACATAATATAGACACATAAACAAAAAAACAATATCACTTTAAAGCAAAAAAAGAAAAAACCGATAAACAATATGAGAAGGCAATACATAACTTTACAATACCAATACATGATAAAGTAACAGATGATATTGCAAGGAAAACTTTGTCTCAATCGTCAATAAAGGCAAAACAAGATAATCTCACAAACATAACACACACTATTAGGCAAAACATCAAACTCCTGACATGCAAAGATAGAATTTAAGAAACAAAACACACAATCCAAGAATCATATGGTTCATCTCATCCTTTATAGAATATCCACTAAGAATCCCTGATCTATTTAGCAATCAGATGTTGACATCTTTCCACGTTAATGTTCCACTGCCACTTTTGGTGCAAACATAATGCCATCCACAAGTTCATCAGAAAATGAAGAGTTGGAGAACTCTAGCAAGTTCCCGTTGCGATAACAAGGCATCTGACTTAAACATTTTGTTCAATAATTTCAAGCAAAACTAGAGTGAACAAAAGGATGAATGGCAAAAGGTGATTGAGAGCCCTCCACGTAATAGTAACCAGGAGTCAAACGATCACATGATTTAATAAAATCATATGGTTCATGCGTTTTAAGATCATAAGAAATTAATTTGTTTGATTTTGCTAGTATTGGTTCATCATTGTTCCTTGTACCCAAAACTCCAGCCCTAACATTTTCATTTAGAGTCACACTCATCCTTTTCTCCCACGAACGCTCACCCCACATATCGTCCTCCCCTACCATATCGCTTTTCAATACCCAAATGTCCAAATGAGGAGACCCATATATAGTCGTCATTACCCATAACAATCTCCCAAATTTCTAATAATTATTAATTATTAATTCATATTAATAATTATTGTTTAACCACTAAGTTTTATCATCTCCCTGAAATGAGGAAATAATCGATCTCAATCAATCAATAACGAAAAATATCTCCCAACGATATTCTTCAAATCAGGAAGATATCACAACGATAAGATTAAATCAGATAAAATCAATCATTACCCACATTAACTTAACTTATCCCTTAAGTCTCTCGGGATAAGCCCAATTAATTCATAGAACTGCGTGGGGCTTGATCCTATATAAACATATAGGTACGCAGGCATCTTGGTACGATATGGAATCCGATACACGAGACAAATCGAGACACCTGCCAAGTCCAGCCCCCTCTTTTTTCATAAAGCCTAATCCCCTAAAACAGCCATATTCATACATAATCGCTCTATTATTCCAGCAAACCTCCGATTTCGTGTTGATACGAAATTCCTCCAACAACATTTGGCGCTAGAAGGATGATTCAGAAAAATAGAAAAAGAAGGAAAAAAACAGAAAAATGGAGCAAACAAGCAGCGGGGGAAGAACAAGGCCATTGCGGTGTAAAAAAAATTACGAGCCAACAAAAGAACGAAGAAAGAAGATTAGAAGAATTAACGTAACAGTGACACAAAGCTTATTTCTGGTGGGACCCATGGAAAAACATGAAGTTTAAAACATGCAACCAGCAGCACGAAGCAACAAAAGAAGCAACCACGCGGCAGTATTCTGAAATACACAATCAGCCCGAAACAACAAATGAAGATACGTTTTATTTTCTCTTCTCAATTTATTTTTTGCAAATCAATTATTATGCCAATACATGCATGCATAATTTATGTTTTTAAATATTTTTTAACAGAAAAATATTTATTATTTTAAAAATTCGTGTGAGCTATCTATTTTTATGCTTGTAAAATTATTGCGATTTAGAAAATATCGTACGAGATATTTATGTTGATGAATTGCGGATATTTATGCTGATTGATTGCAGATTTATTTTACAATCCCGTACGAGCTACATATTTTGAAGAAAAATACATATGTGAGACGCATCATTTTGTAAAAGATTTTCTACAATAAAAGGAGCATTATTTTCTAAGAAAATAAATATCGCGACATTCTTAAAAGAGCATATTTATTATTGCGTTTGGATTTGCAAAAGATTTTTCATATATCGTCGCGATAGTACATATATGTCAAAAATATTTTCAAACTTGCGAACTAAATTGTCAAGTAGGGTAGCCTGGACAAGCTATAAATCTCGCAATGCAACATGCTTAGTAAAGTGCAGCACCCTCTGGATTATTGAAGGCCCATGAGATATCGCTATATCGAATGGGTGGAGGCATCCCTATGCAAACTATCTTTATTGAAGACCCATGACCAGATCTTGAGCTCAAGGTCGCATGGGTGGGAAGGCATCCCTATGCAAAATATCTTTCAGACATGCACAGCCAGCGCGTGCAAAGTTCACCAGAATTACATCTACATCTCTTAGTGAAGACTCCGCTAGACACATCCTTATGTGGTTGCATCAGACACTTGAAAAGCGTGTATGCCTACTCGGGATATATACAAGCGCCAAGGTCCTAACTAAACAACAAGGATCGCAAAGAATTTCAAAAATATGATTTATGCTCGCACATTTGAAAACCTTGGCAAACGTATATCCTATAATGGTCATCGCATGCTATCACTCTTGCATCCGCATACGCCTAACGAGCACAGTGGTGCTCTAAATGTTTTTCTAATCATCTATTTTCAGTTTTTTCAGCGACTCAAATTTGGAAGCTTGAAGAATTTTTAGTTCTCCACTGCAGCAAGCTACACTGAAGAACTGGGGGCTAGTTGTTATGCCATATTTTGGCATGTCTAATAATCTCCCAAATTTCTAATAATTATTAATTATTAATTCATATTAATAATTATTGTTTAACCACTAAGTTTTATCCTCTCCCTGAAATGAGGAAATAATCGATCTCAATCAATCAATAACGGAAAATATCTCCAAACGATATTCTTCAAATCAGGAAGATATCACAACGATAAGATTAAATCAGATAAAATCAATCATTACCCACATTAACTTAACTTATCCCTTAAGTCTCTCGGGATAAGCCCAATTAATTCATAGAACTGCGTGGGGCTTGATCCTATATAAACATATAGGTACG
The DNA here is from genome assembly GCA_037693485.1 of Kitagawia praeruptora. Taxonomy (NCBI): domain Eukaryota; kingdom Viridiplantae; phylum Streptophyta; class Magnoliopsida; order Apiales; family Apiaceae; genus Kitagawia; species Kitagawia praeruptora. The sequence goes on along the minus strand of CM075347.1, from coordinate 93,115,149 downwards.
CAGGCATCTTGGTACGATATGAAATCCGATACACGAGACAAATCGAGACACCTGCCAAGTCCAGCCCCCTCTTTTTTCATAAACCCTAATCCCCTAAAATAGCCATATTCATACATAATCGCTCTATTATTCCAGCAAACCTCCGATTTCGTGTTGTTACGAAATTCCTCCAACAACACCCATATAGCTGTCCAAAGAGAACATAGCACTTTTATCCAACTCGACGGTTTGATTGACATGAGTAGATCTGCAATTAACTGAGAGCATCTTCAATACACCATTTCGCTTTTTGTACCATCAGATTCAGACATGAAGGAATCATCATCTTCAACGAAGCTATTACTACCGTTTCAAGATTTCAGTTCTGATTCATTATCTTTTTTCTTTTCGTGTATTATCCCAGTGATTAGGACTGCACATACACTCTCATTTGGAATATCCGTATACGGTGAATTCTAGTGGTGGCCTGTTTGCATCGGCATCATCAATGCAAAGGCCAAACTTTAACATCCGGTGAATGTTGTTGCCAAAGGTGCTCGGCTCGTCTGGACTAAAACCAGATGTAAGCAGAGCAGTTTCAGAGAGCAGGAGAACCAAGTCCTTTACACACTTGTCATTCTTGTCTGCACCAGCTCTCTTTCTGAGCTCTTCCACAATGGCATTCTCAAGTTTGTTTCCATTGTCCTCTTGTTTGAGATATGACCTCCCATGCTTCAATCTCTCAAAGCTTGTGCCTTCATGATCCTCTCCAAATTAGACGTCCATCCATACTCATCGCTAACCAAGCAGCAAGGTGAATCCACAACACTATCAGACACAACAACTTTCTAAATTCTATCCCTCGAAAAACAAAGGACCAATGGACCCTTAACTCTGATATTGGGCACGCAACTATTAGAGCCGAGTCAAGATTTCTTTATGGAATCTCCTTAAAGAGCCTCCGAGCCTCACATCCCCAAACCATAAAAATGTAAAAGACTAACACTCACAAAAAAAAAACTGCGGCATGATGAAATTGTAGAGAACACGTAATTGCCATGTAACAAGGTCCTCAAAAATTTATAAGCTACTTCCGAGCTAGCCAAATGCAAAATTGTCACTTGTATGACAATTAGACATTCATCAGATAAAATTAGACAATTGCTCAAAGTTGAAGTACAAAATTTAGCTGGTACATACAAGGAAGGACATGTTCATTGCAAATATAAATGACTAATAAGAATGAAACAACTTATTTGCGCATCCATTAAAGCTTATAGAGTTTTTTAGATAATAGAACTCCATATTGGCATAGTACGTATGATCCTACTACTCCAAACAACCATTTTGGTTCAAACTTGGATCTTTCTCAATGACACAAATCTTAACATTCTGCATATAGACATAACATAAACAAATATACACAAAGGAAAAAGAGAATCTAAAGGATGATAACAAACTTTATGCCCATATATAAATGACTAAATTACTTCCAAGCAAAAGAAAAAAGAAAGGATAAACTAAATGAAAAGGCAATAAATAACTTTGCGATACAAAAGACCAGATATATCAATAGATCATACTGTGAAGACAACTTCAACTTACAGTGAAATCATTCAAGAAACAAAACCAGAATCCACAAAATCCAAAAATTGTTTGGCTCGTCTAATCCTTTTGAGCACATCCACCTACAATCCCTGCCCTCATTAGCAATCAGATGTTGAAATCTTTCAATGTTCACGGTCCACTTTTGACATTAAAAAATGAGGAGTTGAAGAGCTCTAGCAAGTTCCCACTGTGACTTCCGACTTGACATTTTGTTCAATTATTTCAATCAATATCAAGCAAAACTAGAGTTTCCACAAAAGGGCTAATGACATAAGGTGATCTGGAGCCCTCCTCGTGATGGGAATAAGGAGTCGATTCAACAAAATCATATGGTTCATGAGTATCAAGATCATACACAATCAAATTGTTTGAGTTTGCTAGTATTGGTTCACCATTGTTTCTTAAACCCAAAACTTCAGCCGGAACATCTTCACTTAGACCAACACTCATCTTTTTCTGCCAAGAAAACCCACTAATCTTATCGTCTTTCAATACCCAAATGTCCAAATGAGGAGAATCATATTCGTCATCGTCTTCGTCAGCATCCTCCTGATCGATCTCAACAAAGTAAGCAATAGATTGACCAAATGGAAGAATAACAGGATCCTCAATCTGACGTGTGTGAATTACAATCCAGTCAGGCACCTCGATTTGTCGCACTACATTTGTCTTCGTATCAAAGTACATCACGAACTGAGTTGAATCGTTGGAATTATGCCCTACCCAAAATGCAGTACCATTAACAAATACCGATTGATTAGTACTCATAGAATCAACAAAAACCTTATCTTGGCATATTTTCTTCCAAGAATTAGTGTTTAGACTATAAACACCAATCACGACTGTGTGCAGGTATTGTTCATATTCTTCATCGTAATCGTCAGTTGCACAGGTCACACTAAGTTTGACAATATGTACCACAACATAATCATCAACTTCTGGTAAAAACCCAAAAGCCAAAGCACTCCACTCAATCTCCTTAAACTTAAACGTAGAAAGGGGCGAGTCGGGGACAGTCTTAAATTTTTGAACAAGAGGATTCCAGATAAAAATGTCGGGATTATAATCAAAGTTGTAATCAAACATAGTAGACACACAAATTAAACCATTGGAATGTGCATACCACGAACTAAAAGGCAGGTCAAGTGGATAATCAAATGTGCAATATTCTCGACATTGTGCATCATCAGAACGTACTGTCATTACAGCATTTCTGATATCATGGAAAAGCAGATACTTAGGACTATCATGGGCTGTCATTGTCTGATAATTGAAATAGAGAGACAGAAATATAGGAGATTTTGTGAGATGATACCATGATTTTTGAACAGCTCCGCAACGTAAGAGATACTTGATAGGTAGTCTTATGAATAGTTCCGACAAGATTTCTTCGGGGAAGTCGTAGGTGGGTATCTTTGACAAGCTCATCTCTCTACTCAATTGATTGTAAGCTCGCCTCTAACTTAGGGTTTCTTTTCTTTGTTTGTGGTCTTAACTTAAGTACAGACAACTGATTGTTTGGGAAATGCCACAAATACCAACACCCACTAACTCGAATACCACTTTTTTAAAAAGTGGCCAAAAATACCCCTCTATTACGAATTTGAGATGGGGTAATAGGTTTTATATTAGTTACGCATTTGAAAAATGGGTAATAGGTGAAACAGTACTTCCTATTACGCATTTGGAGAATGGGTAAGTGCTATTACGCATTCTCCAAAGGGTAATAGGAAAAAAAATTATGTTAGTTACCCACTTATCAAATGCGTAATAGGCTGAGTTTTTTTTTTTTTTTGTTAAGCATCTTCAAGATGGGTAATAGGTACCTTTTTCATATTATGCATTTGATAAATGCGTAACTGGTGGGTAGTATTGGCCATCAGTTCCGAAAAACGTTATTTTGGTACAACAACTTTTCAGATTTTGTGGTATTATTGTCATTCTTTCCTGATTGTTTTCAAGAAACTGGTATAGTGGTATATATGAAAATATTTCGGAATTTTGGATTTAATATTTGTTATTTTATATTTTAAAACTAGTTGAAAACCCGCGCTTCGCGCGGGCGAAAATAATTAGCCTAAAAAATTAAAAATATCCCATATAAATTTTATGTTAAGTTTTGAAAATAAAAATAAATATACAAATTTTATTATAATTATAATTCTTTTATTTGTAATTTTTATAAAAGAATCATATTTTCCCTAAAATTTTATGTTATTTTTTAAAAAAATAAATTTTTTATTATAATTATAATTTTTTTAACAAAAAAAGACTATTATCAAAAAAATACCAACAGATACTAGATAAAATACCAAGGAATTGTTGGGTATTTCTAAAGTTCCCATTTAGGAATTGTTGGAATTTATCCTAGTTATTATTATTTTTTTATAATCTTACTAAATTCTACCATTAACGTATTTTTTATTAATAAATGAAATCATGCTTTAATGATATTTTTCTTCGATTCGTATTTGCTAGAATTATTGAAATTATGATGTTATTACAATTTTATTATTTAATAGTTTGCGACGTCCTTTGATTCTCACGTGAATTTTATACTCATCAAATTAGAGAAATTTCTATCTTCTTTCCATGAATTTTATGATATTAAATTTTAGTTGAGAAAGTCCATCTTGATATAAACCTAACCCGTTATACATACCTTTAGAAGGTTATTATGCTTACAACATATAGAAACAAAAAAAAAATAATAGATAGAAGGAAAGCAAGAATCAGTAATATGTAAAAAACTTCCGGTTCATCAAGTCTAGTGTAAAAACTTTAGAAAGTTTCATTGCGTTTAATGCATAGCCAAAGTAAATGCATCTCAGAGAAGTGTATTTTTAGACTAATGTATACATTTATGCTCCTCCATAGCCTGCTTCCTCAGAATCTTTAAATTATTATAAAATATGTGAGCCTGCTGAAGAAGGGACTGACAATAATACCTGCACCATCAGTTAACCTGTAAGAACCCAGATTTTTGGGTAGAATTAAAACTTTTATTATGCATTGATGTAAGAGTGAACAATGGTTACAACTACATTGTAATACTGGCTTTAAAGAATGAATAATGACAGGATATATATATTCCAAGGTTATATGGCCTGAAGGATGTTATTGGGTGATAACTTAGATTAGAATAATCTATCTCCTAGAAAGTTAAGATAAGATTCCCTAGAGAGAAATAGATACCCTCATGTCATCCAAATCAATATCTATTATAAGCCCAGCGGTTCCGTAAAAAGGTTAAGGAACACTCGAAGGTGAACCAGGTTCATTTTCCTAATTATAGGAATTAAATAAAAATAAGTGATGAATAGTGATTTTGGTGGAATTTGGAATATTATTATAATAATGTTATACCCGGTATTCGGAACGGATTTCTGAGTTCGTATTAGCGATCTACGAAGCAAATAAGTGTATGTAAACGTGATCGGATTTCAGAAAATCCAAAATTTATTTTTAAGGAAAATCTGATCGAGCAGTAAAGAGCATATTAATGCGGACAAGATAAGAGAATTATTATGTCAAGGAATTAAGGATTTTATTTAATTATGATTTGAGAAATTAGAATGAAAATCCTCGAGTTAGAATGATAAGCGTTTTAGAAATCGCTAGAACTTTATAACGAGATTAAGCGATAAAGCGAACACGAAATGAATTACGGATTAAATATATAATGAGATGAGAAACACCACATGATCATCTAGGGTTTACTAATATTAGATTGGTGGAAAAGAAATGAGAAAAGAAAAGAAAAAGAAAAGTGATGAGGTGTGTGATTAAGAAGTAAACAACAAGGCAACATGTCATCTCTTTTCTCCCACTCACCAAGGCTACTTGACACTTGTAATTGGAGGGTAAGTGCAGCTATAATACATCAAAATATCCAACAAATTTCACTTTACCACTAATCAAAAAGAGAGAAAAGAGAGAAAAGCAAAAAGGAAGTCACCACCACCACCACCATTCTTCCATTCGGCCTTCACCATAATTCCAAAATCAAAACCCCTCTTCCCACCATCTTTTGATCTTGCAAAAATTATGGTGAGTCTTACATTTCCTAAAAGTGATCCCATAAAAATTTCAAAGCCAATCTCACTTGTTTCCATTTTCAATTAATTCATCAAAGCCTAGGGTGAATAGTGATTTTCAAGAACAAAACTTTTGGATCTTGATTTTGGTTGATGATCCAAGCTTCATGGAGGCTATACAAGGACCATACAAGGCTTAGTAAGGCTATGTCACTCTCTAAGGAAGGTATAACCTCTTGAAACCCTAACTCTTGTTTGAGATTTAAGCATGCTTATGATGGATATAGCTTAGTTATGGTTATAAGCATGATTATGGTTTGGTTTTAGTAAATGTTAAAAATAGTTTAGATGAACGGAAAGGCATTGATTGGCCTCAGTTCATGGTTATATATCATGTATATGTTGGTTGGAGTGGATACCATGATTATTGGAAGGTTTGGAATTTAGAAATATTCGATTTATAGCCGTCGTAATGCCGAAATTTCGTTAACCTTAAGAACACGAGTTTGACAGTAGGTATAAGTCACTGATTTGCTTCGATTTCTTCCATGATAAGCTAGATTATGTTATAAGCTTCGTTTTGATATAAAGATCGTATGAAATGGACTTACGGTTTAGGAGTTATGATTAAATTCGTAAAAGAGGTTCGAAACCATAATCGAAAGTTCGTAACTGAAATTGGAATCCCTTAACATGACTAAGTCAGTGACGAATCATGGTAATTAAATATTAGAGGTCATAAGGAAGGCGTGAGAGAAAACCACAAGTAAAATGGATCGTTTTCCGATTTTATAAAAATATTCGAATCGAGGATAAGTGCGAAGAAACCACTTTTCGGAGGTAACATTATTCATTAAAACCTCCTGCCCTGTTTTGGCAAAATCCCGAAAAATTAATCTTCTGATCTAAGTCCAATTTTGAGTTAGCTACCTTCTATACATTCTCTAGATCATGTACGCGAAAACGGTGCGTCATTTGAGTTAACGGTTACCGAGTTATGAACATTTTAGTGAAAGAGGTGTGAATAGTAAAGATCCGTAGTCGACTGAACTTCAAAAATACATTTCACCTATTTAGACTCGTGGCTTCGAATTGGAAATTTTATGATAAATATTACAAATACCAAAGATGATTTTATAAGTGGTTTCGTAATTAAATACGTTTCCAGTGATTTATTAAAAGTGTTGAAGTACGAGTCTCGAAATAGTGATTCTCAGAAAAGTCAACCCTAGGGGTACTACCTTGGCCACCCTTTTTGGCTAAGTTAAAAAGGGAATTTCGAGTCGACTAAAACACGAAACTTGTTAAGAATTATCAAGACCACATATTGGTGCAAAGAACGAGGTTATAATTGATTAAGTAAGATATACGAAAAATCTGACATTAAGGGTGGGTTCGAGGTGTGTTTTGGACTGAACTTACATGACTTAAGTTAAGTTACACTTAACCTTCGAAATGTTAAGTGATTGACCTTGGTTATTGTGACTATTTATAGATCACCGGATTGACACGAGGCACACTACCCCTACAGGATTACCAGGCAAGTTTCCAATACTTGGAACTGTTGTTGTGATAGTATATATGATGATTGTTTTATACATATGCCATAGCATGCATGCCTACTTTCAAGTTAATATTGAATTACTTGTTCCCTGAATTGATATCGGCTTATAGACTATATATGAAATATCAGTTATAAGCCGGATTGTTTGGTTAAGACCCTTAGCGAAGGGCGTATGATATTCATACCTCAAATATAGACCGGGAGTCGATATTTTGTAATATATATATAGTCGTGGAAACCCGGAGGGATCCCAGCGACAAATTTATTATTTCGAGGATTTTTATTCGATTACGAATCTTTCGAGGAACGTTATTTGAGTATTACCTCAGTGAAGGAATATTTAATGAATATTATTTTAATATTCATTTAGAATGTCATTTATTTAATGAATATTATTTTGATCATTCATTGGAGTTATTTAGTTAATGAATATTATTTTGAATATTCATTAGAGTTATTTGGTGGACGAATATCATTCCCAAATATTCATTTGGCTTACTTATTATTATTTGGAATATTCATTTGATCTTTATTTATTTAATGAATATTACTTTCGAATATTCATTTAAGGTTTGATTTACTTAATGAATATTATTTAAAATATTCATGGGAAGTTCTATTTACTCAAGGAATATTACTTCGAATATTCCTTTAAAGTTTTGATTACTAAATGAATATTATTCTGATATTCATTTAGAATATTATTTGTTTAATGAATATTATTTGGATATTCATTTGGAATGTTATTTGTTAAATGAATATTATTTTCAAATATTCATTTAAGGTTTGATTTATTCAGTAAATATTATTTTAAATATTTAGTTAAGTTTAATTATTCAATGAATATTATTTTAAATATTCATTTAAGAAGAGATTTATTTAATAAATAATTCTATATATTCTTTCGAGGATTACTTACGAGTAATATTATGATTTAAAAATAGTCCTTAATTATTATTGATTAAATAAATATTCTTGGAATATTTATGTAAATTCTTTTAAATTCTCTTTATAATGATTTACATCATACAAAGATTATCTTTTACCTTCAGATATGATGTGAAATATTTCGGAATATCTTATGACTATTTATATCAAGGGGAGGTTCCTAATCTTTAATTTCATTTAAATCTATCTTAAAGAAGATTTAAATACTCGCTCAACTTCCAAACGTATATAAGGGGACCTCACTTGAGCGATGTTATTTATTGGACTGCCCGGTCCTATACTTGCTAAAACTATCTTGTCACTCACATCTTGATTCTTTCAAGTATCGATATGAGTCTTTTGGTTACCTCCTCAACGCTCGAGGGGTATGATTGATGTAACAAGTTTATATCCATTAACAAGCATCAGCTTGGGAAATATTGGTGAATTTTTCCTTTCCAATTAGATACGACTACTTTGTGGAGTCCTATCAACAAGTGTTACACTTGGGGAAAAGGGGAACGAACTTTACGTTTCAGAGTCATGGATGATATTCGAACTAGGAGACGCGTAAGTGGCCGAGTGGCGCCGGTCCAGCAATAGCCCAACCGTTGGCTGAGGAGTTCCAGAGGGCGGTAGATAAATAATTCCGTCGGAGCTACCTTCTACATGTAGAGAACGACTGATGAGATGCATGACATACGACTGATCATCATAAACGTCAGGGCATCTGGCGCGGCAATGCTCCCGTATTAGTTCATCTTCTAAAAGTAAGAAATTTCTGCAACACTGTTGGTGTTGGCAAGGTGAAAAAGTGTTGAAACCGGAATTGCAATATTTTTCCTGCAAGTTCCTCTTTTATGATAATTGAGAATATCTTGCTTATCTTTTGCATAGCAGATATTTATTCAAAACAAATATATTTTTGAGTTACCTTGTAACTTCATCTCATACCTTATATTGGTACTACATCGTTAATGCATGGCATATGGTTTCAAAGATATTTTGGACTTTTATATATTATCGCTGTTCAATTATATTTCTGGTGGGCTATTGCTCACCCTTGCTTTATTTATTTATATCACAACAACAGCTAGATCAGATGGCCGCGCAAGGCGCACACAGCGTAAGCAGGTGTCAACCGTCAGAGGTTTACCGCTAAGGTCTTGGCTACCTTTGTTGAGGATGCAACTACTGGTAGGCTAGTTGTTAGCAATTGAGCCTCAAATGTATTTATATTATGGTATCTATTAATGGATGGCAAAGAGTATGTAATTGTACAATTGTAATTCTTTGGGTTGTAAGAACTCAAACTTGTGATTAATAATATTGTTGGTTACTCTGATTTCATCTCTGGGACTATAACGGGTGTGTTTTATGTTGTTGTTTTGGGTCACAAGGTTGTAATTTAAATTATGTTGGTTTTGTGGTTGGATATTGAGACCGTAACGACCAGATCCCTGACCCTGGATCTGGGGGTGTTATAGAAATGGTATCAGAGAGAGCGTTATATATCCCAGAGATGATGCGACGTTAAAACAATAAATTCATTAAGATAATAAGAACTCTTGCCAAGTTCATAGTCGGACTACTTAAGGTAGTATTGACATATAAAACCCTTATGGGAACTATTAAGTATCATGGTAGTAACTTAGCTCGTTCTTGTACCGACTAGTAAGGCGACAGACCTTGAGGCATACGAGCAGCAGCACGATGATGCCTGATTATATGCTGACGATCGGATGGTGGATTCGATAGAGTACCCTACTGAGGACCCGGAAGAGGTTCCAGTAGAGAGGGAGAATCTTGTTAGAGACAGAGAAGTTTACCTTGAGGAGATGAGGGCTGCAGCCAGAGAGACTGTAAGAATCTAGATATAGTGCTCAGAGATGTGAGCGTAAAGAACTGATGTATTATGAAGAGAATTAAAGAGGTATATTGGATCTATAGCTGGACTACCGGATAAAGTGCCAGCAAGTTAGATGGATTTGAGGAATTACTCAAGATCTTATGTAAGGATAGATAAGAATCCTTGGAGACTTTCAGATTAATGAGAAAGGAATTAGAATGATGCATGATTATCAAAGACATTGATAGAGGACGGGGAGCAGAGTCCCTAGGAACAGTTAAGACATAGGTGGCAAGTGCCATATCTTCAGATAAATGAATTGGTGTGAATGTTATTAAGGATAATTCGCCATGAGAAGGCAGATTTCGTAAGTGATAATTTGTAAAGTCCAACTTAGATTGATGAGGTGGTTGGGTTCAAGGAAATGTCCATTTTATGAATGGATCAACTTAGAAAATAAAGACATTGAAAGGTGATGGCATGATTGAATAAAGTATATAAGGAAATAGTAAGCAAGATAATGATCTCAGAACCTACAAGACTAAAAGACCAGTGAGTCTATGATAAACTAGTAATGAGGCTATCGTCAAGAAACCAAGTATAAGTTCAGTTCAATTCAGTGAAATGATGAACCAGAAACATTAGTTGCATGTGATTCAGAAGAATATTAAATTCTTTCTTTTCCCTGAATGGATTATGGTAGTTACCTTAAGTTTATTCTGACACTGAATCATAAATGGATTAGGCAAGGCGAGCAGTGGTCGAGATGTAATTGAGAATGCTTCTAGGTGCAACCTGATAGAACAGGTGTAGGACATGTTCTCGAAATAAGAGTTTTGGCAAAATGAAGTCCAGCAATAGGACATATGATCAATAAGAGTAGTGTTGGTCGGCCCTACCAAGTTAAAGACAGTTTCAAATGAAGATTGGCCAACCACACTGGCAAAGGTGTGAAATTTCATAAAATTCACAAGGTATTACCAAAGATTTGCTCAGGGCTTTACAGAAAGTGTAGTCCCGTAACCCGACTTATTATAAGAATAAAAGTTTGAATGGACAAGATAAACGTGAGAAGATCTTCCTGGAGCTAAAGGTAAAGTTGGTGATGACCAGGGTTGGCGTTGCCTAATGGAAGAAGGAAACTTTGGGAGATATTATGATGCAACTCATACAGGTATAGGTCTGCGCTTATGCAGCACGACAGCGTAATTTCGAATACATTTAGACAGCGCAGTTCATCGGATTCAGATGGCCTTGGTAGTGCCAAGGTTGAGGAACGACTAACCCCGACGGTAGTGTTCCTTCTGAGACTAGTTGTTAAGAAGACTGGTATTTGGTAGTAACGACTAATAGGACGAATATGTATCGGGAAGATGTGGCATGTTATTAGTAGGTGAATAGATTAACTGAAATTTTCCCAAATTCTGGAAAGGAATTCAACGAATTTTGGCAAACCTTGTCTTTCTGATTATCAACAGACGTCATTGAAGAGAGTGGAAACTGGAGCGAACCCTGTGGATTGGGTAAAGTAGCCGCTATACAGGTGGGAAGACATACCCCGATTATTACAGTTGAATGTAGGGATAAAATTATGAAGTTGAATGTAATAAAGAAACAAGCCGGACTGAGAATTCTGGGATTGACTTAAATGAAAAGGTTGTTATGCCAGAAGTGTTAAGCTTTTGTGGTACGTGGAATTGATAAGATAAAGGAAAGGTGACCGGAGACGGTACCGAGAAGTCGATTGAGACTTATATGGAGAAGGGTTTTGAAAAGATCAAAAGGTATCAAAGTAGAAGGCACTATGCCAGCAATTGCTAGAAAAGTAATGCTATTAGCCGACCCCTAACTCACATGTTTTAGTATGGCAAGTTGAGGCCAAGTCACAAAGGATTAACAATTAACTAGACCAGCAATGAAAGGATATCGGGGTTGCTTCTAATCAAGCGCCAACCGCAAGGACTTTTGATATAAAATGAATTGAGATACATGATAATGGATTTTATAAATACCATGGATGTGTTAGGAATGAGGATGGTGACCAGTAAAGGTTATGAGGATTGTCAGAGATGGTGCAGTATGATGCAAAATGTTATCTGAAACTTAGTGTCCTCAAGAGGAGCATTAGGCATTAAGAGATTCACGTTGAACACGACCAATATCTTCCAGAACATCCTTGCTACCATTACCAAGTTCTGTAAGAAAGAGCAGATAGACATGTGCTGTCTTTTGGAAGGTCATATAGACTAACATTCGTTTGAAAGAAGATGTTAGCATTAGTCTACCTACAGACTATCAAGATAAGAATGATTAAAAGAGACCCTTATTAAGGATATATGATTGAATTGCCAAGTACAGGACATAAGTATTCCTTGAAACTAGAATTGAGCATAGAATGTCCATATATTAAGACGAACCCTGGGGGATGCACAAAGGATAGCATCACCCCTAACAATAGGCACTGTGAAATCAGACGAGATAAGTTGAATCGACCAAGGTATCAATAACCTATATGGATTTGTGGAAAGGAGTCTCGAAAAGTACATAGACAGAATCGTTATAGAATTGGTTAATGATGTTTGATATACCCTGTAACCAGGAGATACAGGAGGAATGTTGAGGATGGCCTAAGAAACCCTATAAGGGAAGAGGTAATGTTCTGAACTTCAGAAAGGGAAGTTTGGTAAGGAATGTATGACATAGTAACAATAAGGCCAGAAAAAGCATGTATGAAACCATGAACAAGTATGGATTGAACCAATAAGGTTGAGATTATCCTAAAAAAAAAAAAAAAAAAACAAGAAGGGAGTTAAGTAAGGAAATATCCTAGGTATGATTTGGAGTACCTGTAGTCAAGATCGCACTAGAAAGGTGGAAGCAATGACTTTTGGGAAAAGACTGATAGATGCTTTCTCTCATTCAGCAGAATTTAAGGGAGAATGCTTCCACCCTGAGTTGGAATAGATCCCGAAAACATTGATCTCAAGAAATTATTATAATCAGGAAAGGCCAACGAGGTGGTCGACACTTTAAGTATAGGGGAGTAGGTATAAATGCTCAGACCAAAGAAATAGAATGATAATGTAAGGACCTTGATGGTCATAATGTGGTAGGGAAAGTTACATTTCGTCTAATGATTTTGCCAGGATCAGCTATAAAAATAGTTTAAGTAAAGATTCGATTCTTGATGTTGCCAGTAGCACATTACCGACATTAGGAGGCTCTACGACAGACCAGACTAAATTCCCCCAAGAGACTCGCCTTTTCTTTGGAAAGAGAGAGGAGAGGTTAAGTAACAATGAATTGGTAGTAAATGACCAGAAATAGAGAGGGTACAAATACTGATAAGCCAAATGGCACGATGATGAATGACAAGCAAGTTTATGTTGGTGTATTTCTGTGCAAACAAGATAGAGAATTATGAGATTGGCAAGTGATTAAGCAAACCGCTAAGCTTTTAGTCTTCTACCGGAGATATATGATTAATAATCTCACCAGCCTGTTCCAGCTGCAATGCTAGAAGCTTTCCTGTAATTTTATCTGCTTCATGTAATATCTACGTCAAGTTCAGGAAGCGTTTCTTATGGATAGGAAATAGTGATTATTTTGTTTTCCTAGAGGATCTTGAATTGACAATTATGATGCTTAGTTGTTAAAGCACTAAGTAAACGATAAGCGATGGTGATCCTTCTGAGAAATTAGGTGGTAACGACTGTGGAAATGTCGAAGTGAATCTAAGTTAGAGAAATCATCCAAGTTTATTTCGGATGGTGTAATTTCTGGAACGACGGGATATTTGAAATGAAGAATTAGGTTACGATGGTTCATAAAATGATTATAGTAGAAATAAAGACAAGAGACTGATAGAGATGGAAATAGAATTGGGAATTAATAATAGAGTCAGATAGGCAGACTCATGAGAATCTCCAGTAATGAAGCGAGGAAAGTATGGAATTGGCAATGTAAGGGTATTGGCCAAAACGGAAAGTTGGAATTAGGAGCATGAATGACATACAAATTGACTCCTTTTAGGTTTGGAAAATTCGATGAAATATGGAATAGTTTGATTGAGTAATAAAAGAGACTCATGGAATGAGAAAGTGAAATCTAGATGGTTGAACAAAGGAAAGTTTGACCACAAACGTGCCACGTATATTGAATAAAGGTAACAAGTGTTCCCCTAATAAGATGACGGTGGAGTTCAATAACAGAAGTGAATGAGAACTAGATGATAAGATGGATGTGATTGATAAAGAAAAGATAGAGAGGTAATTATTAAATGTGAAGCACAAAATGTTATGAATGGATTAATGAATGGGTTTCCTAACGACGAGCTCTCGGAATGACAACCTGATAGTGTTAATATTATGTATATGAAAGAGCCCGTGTTGTGGCGTGAAATGTCAGTAGTAGTTACGCCAAGCGAGAAATCCAAGATTTAACCTGAGAGGTTGAAGGATTTTCCAAAAGTAAGTGGTGCTAATATCAAGCAAGAGTATAGGTCCATAGAATGATGGACAGAACAGCAAGGACATGTGATAGGTGAGATTACGAAAAAGTGGAATTTGATACGAATATGATTATTTTTTTTTCTTCTCTAATAAACCTCTATAGCTCAGAGGTAAATTCTAAGTATGATATTTTGACAATCATGAAAACTTTCTTATATAATTCTTTGAAATTCGTTTCTTTTCTCCACTCCTATTTATCTTCTTCTAAACTGAGAAGAACAACCCTTTAAGGAGGGGAGGTACTACTACGTGACTCTCTGTCTGTGTGATAGGAGTCTAAGTGGAATGCCATTAATTGTTTAATTGCTTGTCAAGTACTAAAGGCTGGCCCCCTTCTGTACTAGCTATGCAATATAACAAATGTTCATTGATCATAGTGATCTCTTGATAAATTCTTTTTCACCTAAATATATATACATCGAGATTGCGAAGATTAAAGCGATCAGGAAATTGCAAAAAAATCACGAGTGAGGTTATCTCCGGAATTCGTAGTGCCTTAGTGATACCGAAGTCACTGCATGTACCAATAAGGTTAATAGTATAAGAACGGACAAGAGCGTATACCGGATGATGTGTTATGCGAAAGTATCAAAGAACTGGTAGAACGGATAAAGGGTGTGTTGTAACACCAGTGCGATGTGCTTTAGAAAGATTGGAATGTGTAAGGATCGACCAGAGAATTGGAAAGCGAAATGACCAACAAGTACCCCATTTGTCTTCTACCTGATTCCGGGACGGAATCCTTTTAAGGAGGGGAGACTGTAAGAACCCAGATTTTTGGGTAGAATTAAAACTTTTATTATGCATTGATGTAAGAGTGAACAGTGGTTACAACTACATTGTAATACTGGCTTTAAAGAATGAATAATGACAGGATATATATATTCCAAGGTTATATGGCCTGAAGGATGTTATTGGGTGATAACTTAGATTAGAATAATCTATCTCCTAGAAAGTTAAGATAAGATTCCCTAGAGAGAAATAGATACCCTCATGTCATCCAAATCAATATCTATTATAAGCCCAGCGGTTCCGTAAAAAGGTTAAGGAACACTCGAAGGTGAACCAGGTTCATTTTCCTAATTATAGGAATTAAATAAAAATAAGTGATGAATAGTGATTTTGGTGGAATTTGGAATATTATTATAATAATGTTATACCCGGTATTCGGAACGGATTTCTGAGTTCGTATTAGCGATCTACGAAGCAAATAAGTGTATGTAAACGTGATCGGATTTCAGAAAATCCAAAATTTATTTTTAAGGAAAATCTGATCGAGCAGTAAAGAGCATATTAATGCGGACAAGATAAGAGAATTATTATGTCAAGGAATTAAGGATTTTATTTAATTATGATTTGAGAAATTAGAATGAAAATCCTCGAGTTAGAATGATAAGCGTTTTAGAAATCGCTAGAACTTTATAACGAGATTAAGCGATAAAGCGAACACGAAATGAATTACGGATTAAATATATAATGAGATGAGAAACACCACATGATCATCTAGGGTTTACTAATATTAGATTGGTGGAAAAGAAATGAGAAAAGAAAAGAAAAAGAAAAGTGATGAAGTGTGTGATTAAGAAGTAAACAACAAGGCAACATGTCATCTCTTTTCTCCCACTCACCAAGGCTACTTGACACTTGTAATTGGAGGGTAAGTGCAGCTATAATACATCAAAATATCCAACAAATTTCACTTTACCACTAATCAAAAAGAGAGAAAAGAGAGAAAAGCAAAAAGGAAGTCACCACCACCACCACCATTCTTCCATTCGGCCTTCACCATAATTCCAAAATCAAAACCCCTCTTCCCACCATCTTTTGATCTTGCAAAAATTATGGTGAGTCTTACATTTCCTAAAAGTGATCCCATAAAAATTTCAAAGCCAATCTCACTTGTTTCCATTTTCAATTAATTCATCAAAGCCTAGGGTGAATAGTGATTTTCAAGAACAAAACTTTTGGATCTTGATTTTGGTTGATGATCCAAGCTTCATGGAGGCTATACAAGGACCATACAAGGCTTAGTAAGGCTATGTCACTCTCTAAGGAAGGTATAACCTCTTGAAACCCTAACTCTTGTTTGAGATTTAAGCATGCTTATGATGGATATAGCTTAGTTATGGTTATAAGCATGATTATGGTTTGGTTTTAGTAAATGTTAAAAATAGTTTAGATGAACGGAAAGGCATTGATTGGCCTCAGTTCATGGTTATATATCATGTATATGTTGGTTGGAGTGGATACCATGATTATTGGAAGGTTTGGAATTTAGAAATATTCGATTTATAGCCGTCGTAATGCCGAAATTTCGTTAACCTTAAGAACACGAGTTTGACAGTAGGTATAAGTCACTGATTTGCTTCGATTTCTTCCATGATAAGCTAGATTATGTTATAAGCTTCGTTTTGATATAAAGATCGTATGAAATGGACTTACGGTTTAGGAGTTATGATTAAATTCGTAAAAGAGGTTCGAAACCATAATCGAAAGTTCGTAACTGAAATTGGAATCCCTTAACATGACTAAGTCAGTGACGAATCATGGTAATTAAATATTAGAGGTCATAAGGAAGGCGTGAGAGAAAACCACAAGTAAAATGGATCGTTTTCCGATTTTATAAAAATATTCGAATCGAGGATAAGTGCGAAGAAACCACTTTTCGGAGGTAACATTATTCATTAAAACCTCCTGCCCTGTTTTGGCAAAATCCCGAAAAATTAATCTTCTGATCTAAGTCCAATTTTGAGTTAGCTACCTTCTATACATTCTCTAGATCATGTACGCGAAAACGGTGCGTCATTTGAGTTAACGGTTACCGAGTTATGAACATTTTAGTGAAAGAGGTGTGAATAGTAAAGATCCGTAGTCGACTGAACTTCAAAAATACATTTCACCTATTTAGACTCGTGGCTTCGAATTGGAAATTTTATGATAAATATTACAAATACCAAAGATGATTTTATAAGTGGTTTCGTAATTAAATACGTTTCCAGTGATTTATTAAAAGTGTTGAAGTACGAGTCTCGAAATAGTGATTCTCAGAAAAGTCAACCCTAGGGGTACTACCTTGGCCACCCTTTTTGGCTAAGTTAAAAAGGGAATTTCGAGTCGACTAAAACACGAAACTTGTTAAGAATTATCAAGACCACATATTGGTGCAAAGAACGAGGTTATAATTGATTAAGTAAGATATACGAAAAATCTGACATTAAGGGTGGGTTCGAGGTGTGTTTTGGACTGAACTTACATGACTTAAGTTAAGTTACACTTAACCTTCGAAATGTTAAGTGATTGACCTTGGTTATTGTGACTATTTATAGATCACCGGATTGACACGAGGCACACTACCCCTACAGGATTACCAGGCAAGTTTCCAATACTTGGAACTGTTGTTGTGATAGTATATATGATGATTGTTTTATACATATGCCATAGCATGCATGCCTACTTTCAAGTTAATATTGAATTACTTGTTCCCTGAATTGATATCGGCTTATAGACTATATATGAAATATCAGTTATAAGCCGGATTGTTTGGTTAAGACCCTTAGCGAAGGGCGTATGATATTCATACCTCAAATATAGACCGGGAGTCGATATTTTGTAATATATATATAGTCGTGGAAACCCGGAGGGATCCCAGCGACAAATTTATTATTTCGAGGATTTTTATTCGATTACGAATCTTTCGAGGAACGTTATTTGAGTATTACCTCAGTGAAGGAATATTTAATGAATATTATTTTAATATTCATTTAGAATGTCATTTATTTAATGAATATTATTTTGATCATTCATTGGAGTTATTTAGTTAATGAATATTATTTTGAATATTCATTAGAGTTATTTGGTGGACGAATATCATTCCCAAATATTCATTTGGCTTACTTATTATTATTTGGAATATTCATTTGATCTTTATTTATTTAATGAATATTACTTTCGAATATTCATTTAAGGTTTGATTTACTTAATGAATATTATTTAAAATATTCATGGGAAGTTCTATTTACTCAAGGAATATTACTTCGAATATTCCTTTAAAGTTTTGATTACTAAATGAATATTATTCTGATATTCATTTATTTAATGAATATTATTTGGATATTCATTTGGAATGTTATTTGTTAAATGAATATTATTTTCAAATATTCATTTAAGGTTTGATTTATTCAGTAAATATTATTTTAAATATTTAGTTAAGTTTAATTATTCAATGAATATTATTTTAAATATTCATTTAAGAAGAGATTTATTTAATAAATAATTCTATATATTCTTTCGAGGATTACTTACGAGTAATATTATGATTTAAAAATAGTCCTTAATTATTATTGATTTAATAAATATTCTTGGAATATTTATGTAAATTCTTTTAAATTCTCTTTATAATGATTTACATCATACAAAGATTATCTTTTACCTTCAGATATGATGTGAAATATTTCGGAATATCTTATGACTATTTATATCAAGGGGAGGTTCCTAAACTTTAATTTCATTTAAATCTATCTTAAAGAAGATTTAAATACTCGCTCAACTACCAAACGTATATAAGGGGACCTCACTTGAGCGATGTTATTTATTGGACTGCCCGGTCCTATACTTACTAAAACTATCTTGTCACTCACATCTTGATTCTTTCAAGTATCGATATGAGTCTTTTGGTTACCTCCTCAACGCTCGAGGGGTATGATTGATGTAACAAGTTTATATCCATTAACAAGCATCAGCTTGGGAAATATTGGTGAATTTTTCCTTTCCAATTAGATACGACTACTTTGTGGAGTCCTATCAACAAGTGTTACACTTGGGGAAAAGGGGAACGAACTTTACGTTTCAGAGTCATGGATGATATTCGAACTAGGAGACGCGTAAGTGGCCGAGTGGCGCCGGTCCAGCAATAGCCCAACCGTTGGCTGAGGAGTTCCAGAGGGCGGTAGATAAATAATTCCGTCGGAGCTACCTTCTACATGTAGAGAACGACTGATGAGATGCATGACATACGATTGATCATCGTAAACGTCAGGGCATCTGGCGCGGCAATGCTCCCGTATTAGTTCATCTTCCAAAAGTAAGAAATTTCTGCAACACTGTTGGTGTTGGCAAGGTGAAAAAGTGTTGAAACCGGAATTGCAATATTTTTCTTGCAAGTTCCTCTTTTATGATAATTGAGAATATCTTGCTTATCTTTTGCATAGCAGATATTTATTCAAAACAAATATATTTTTGAGTTACCTTGTAACTTCATCTCATACCTTATATTGGTACTACATCGTTAATGCATGGCATATGGTTTCAAAGATATTTTGGACTGTTATATATTATCACTGTTCAATTATATTTCTGGTGGGCTATTGCTCACCCTTGCTTTATTTATTTATATCACAACAACAGCTAGATCAGATGGCCGCGCAAGGCGCACACAGCGTAAGCAGGTGTCAACCGTCAGAGGTTTACCGCTAAGGTCTTGGCTACCTTTGTTGAGGATGCAACTACTGGTAGGCTAGTTGTTAGCAATTGAGCCTCAAATGTATTTATATTATGGTATCTATTAATGGATGGCAAAGAGTATGTAATTGTACAATTGTAATTCTTTGGGTTGTAAGAACTCAAACTTGTGATTAATAATATTGTTGGTTACTCTGATTTCATCTCTGGGACTATAACGGGTGTGTTTTATGTTGTTGTTTTGGGTCACAAGGTTGTAATTTAAATTATGTTGGTTTTGTGGTTGGATATTGAGACCGTAACGACCAGATCCCTGACCCTGGATCTGGGGGTGTTACATAACCTTTCTTAAATTAATATCTTAATAAACCTTACTTGATTGTGTATAAGATTTAGCAGCAATAATTAGAGAACCTTACTACAGGAAGTGGTAAAAAAAATTAGATTACTTCCTGCGGAAAGAGGTGCTATATTTGCATACAAAATTTAAAGCTTAGAACTATGCTAATCGGAGGTGAGGACCTAATAGGAGAAAGAAACGAATCATGAAGATACGAAGTGCATACTCCTTGTTAAAAGAAATTTAACCCAACCAGACACCGATTGATTAACATATTATTCTATATTCACTCTGTATTCACGGCTTCTCTATTAAACATCCTACTCAAGTTATCTTTCCTATTCCTACCCCTGGGTGCTTCAATTGTTGTCTGCTGAACATTACTTTTGTATATGTTCAGGGTGGTGATTATACTTATAAAATGTGTGTGTACGTGTGTTGGGATTTATGGGTGATGGAATAGACAACTTAACTAGTTTTATTGGTATACTTAGTTTTTACTAAGTAGAACATACTGTCATAGCCTGAAATGTATTCTTGTAATTTAAATAAATACTGTCATGTAATAAGTGTAATTCTTGGAAGAAGTTCGATTATGTTCAAGCCTCAAGAAATACATAAGTTCGACAGAAGGAATAAAAGTTACTGTCAAGCCCTGACAGTAAGGTTACAAGGAAACATCATGTTGCCTAGGTCGACAGCAAGTTTCACGGAGTCGACAGCAAGTTTCAACTTGACAGCAACATTGGCGGAGATTCTAATGACAGCAACTTTGATATACAGTTTGCGACAGTAAGTTTGGAATTCTTGACAGCAAACTCTGCGGGAAAAACATGCTGTCAATCAAAGCACAATTCTTGACAGCAATCTCTGCGGGAATTCATACTGTCAACCAAAGCAAAAATTCTTGACAGTAATATCTGCGGGAAATTCATACTGTCAAAACAAAGCGTAATCCATTGACAGCAAACTTTGTGGCAAACATACTGTCATATAGAATCAGCTTGATTTAGGAATTTTCTAAGTCAAATTAAACGACAGAGTATATGTTCAAAAGAAGCAGGCGTGTTGTAATATTCAACCTTTACAGCAAGCTTGGAAAGTCTATAACTGAAGCTCGAGAGATCACATGGAACAACCTGTAAAGTCTAGAACAGATAAAATTGAATACGGCTAGATCTGGGTGGCTCAAATGTGGAAAGCATCTTTAAGTTACTTTGTGCTGATCACATGGGAATAAATCATGGAATGAGCTGCAAAAGGAATATAACAGCAACTCGACAACCCATGTTGATGGTGATAGTACAGTAGATTATCACTCTATAAATAGAGCATTCTACTTATACATTAAATAGCTCAACAACTGTAATCTCTTGAGTCTTTGTAGCTTGAGAACTATTTTGTTCTTAAGGTTGTAGCAAAACTTTGCAAAATAAATAAAACATTTATTTTGTGAAATCCTCGTATTTGATTTTACTTGTGTTTGCATTTCTTCTACTAGTAAATCACAAATTCTATTTAAGTTGTTGAAATAGTTTCTGAAATTTATTAGTATTGCATTCAACCCCCCTTCTGCAATACTTTCCTGGACCAACAACTGGTATCAGAGCAAACAGATTAATACACATATCTGAGATCCAAATGGCAAGTATTCAAAGGTCAAGTAATATCAAGATTCCAGCTTTTGATAAGGAAAACTACAACATATGGAAAAAGAAGATTATGTTATTTATCAAAAGTCAGAATCCACTATTCCTAGGTATTCTGGAAAATGGCCCCTTCATTCCTCAAAAGGAAATCCCAGCTGCTACAGTAAATGATGTAGTAATCCCAGCTCATTGGGTTGCTAAGAAGCCTTCTGAGTATAATGACTCAGAAAAAGAAAAGGTAGCACTGGATGATCATCTGCAACTCATTCTACTAGATGCACTTACCCTGGACAAAGCTATGAGTGGAAATATAATAGCATGCAACTCTGCCAGGGATATGTGGAAAAAGATAGAACTGTTATGTGAAGGAAGTGAAGAGGTCAGAGAGAATCAAAAACAAATACTGGTGTCACAATATGAAGCGTTTATGGGCAAGCATGGAGAAGAGCTAACCCACATGTTTGAAAGATTTAGCAAACTGATAGCTGAGCTTCAAATTCATGGAAAGTTTTATGAAAAGAAGGAAGTCAATATCAAGTTTCTGCTAACTCTTCCAGAACATCTTGAGCACAGAGTAACAGCCATAAGAGAAGGGAGAGACTTAAATTCTGTTTCTCTTGAAACATTGTATGGAGTTCTAAAATCTTATGAACTTGAATATTATCAAAAGAAAGCTATACAAAGTGGATCCAAAGGATTGATGGCAAACATGGCTGGTGCTCTAGTTGCTCAAGGACCATCATATTTTCAAGCAAGTGAGCAAATTCAAAATGATCAACAACCTCAATTTTCCTCTGTGAAAATTGAAGAAGTGATTGAAGATGAAGAAAAGGTTGTCCTTCAACTAGAAGATGTTGAAGATGAAGAATTCTTCACTCTAGAAGAAATGGAGAAAATGGATAATCCAACTATGGCTTTTATGGCAAGAAAATTCAAAAATATAAGGTTCAGGAGGAACAAGCCATATAAGCCTCAAGGTCAATTTCCAAAGTATAACCAAGGAAGCTCATCAAAACCTGCTACTGGCACCAAGGGAGGATACAAAACAGGAATGGTAGATAGGTCAAAGTTTAGATGCTACAACTGCAATGAACTTGGTCACTTTGCTACTGAATGCAAAAGACCAAAACAAATACAAAGAATGGAGAGAGGAACTGGGAGTCAATTTAAGAAAGGACAAGGAAAAGCCTATGTGGCTGAAGGAAAATGCTGGGATGAATCTGATAATGAAGAAGAAGAGGAATTTGTGAATTTAGCCTTGATGGCTAGAGAGGATGAAGAAGCATCAACCTCGTCAAATCAGGTACCATCTCTAGTATTACTAGATATGTCTTTAAATGACTATAAGCAAACCATTGAGGAAATGAGTACTGAAATGTTTAATATTCATACTAGTTTATCTGCTGCAAATGAAGAAATTGCTAGATTAACTAAAGAAAATGAAGTACTCAGATCTAATAATGATGTGTTGTTGCTTAAGACCAGTTCTATTGATTCTTTAGCTCAGGAAAACGAAAGACTAAAAAATGATTTAACCTGTGCTAAGGAGATAGAGGATTATCTAAGAAAAGAAATTTCTGAGAATGAATTTAAGCTAAAGGCATTTAGAAATTCCTCTAAGTTAGTTCAAGAGTATCATGAGAATCATACTGAAAGTAAGAAAATAGGCATAGGCTATGATTATAGCAGGAGACCTGGTAAAGAGGCTGTTATACAGAAAAATGATGATAATAATACTGTAAGACCTCACATCCTCAAAAATGTGAGTAACCCAATTTTCAAAAGTACAGAGTTTGAGGTTAATGAAAACTCCCTAATTATTAATCAAGAACTCTGTGATGAAGATGAGAGGATTGACAGTGAATCTAAGAAAGAAAAAGATTTTGTCAAAATGTCTATGACAGAAACAGTATTAAATAGTCCAACCAAGTGTTCAAAAGATACTGTCAAGAAGTCATCCAAGACAGTAACTTTCAAACCTACTGTCAAGACAGCAAGTACAAAAGATGCTGTCAAAAATAGTTCGACAGCATCTTCTGAACAGATTGTCAAGATAGTTGTCTCTAAGTCCAAAAACAGAAATGGGAAGCTAGGCATTGACAAAAAGAATAATTATGCATATGTTAAGCAGGCACCAAGGAAACTTTGCAATAATTGTGGCTCCTCACATCATTTAACTCATGTTTGTAAGAAATCAACTAGTAGCATATCTAATGCAACAGAGTTGAAAGGGAACTTACACAGAACCCCCATTATGCAAAGAGAATTGGTAGTTTGTAATAACATTGACTGTATGCCATGCAAAATTACTACCATGAGTGCATGTTTTAATTTGCAAATTTCATCAAATGAATTATGTGCTTATATGCAAACTGCAAAGACTTCTGAATCCACTAAAGAAAGTGAGAAGTCTGCTCTCACTAAGAAAAAGTCAAAGACAAAAACTAAGTGGATAATAAAAGAAGTCAAGGAACCATCTTCTGATAATATTGTTTCAAATATTGATAAAGTTTCTGATGATACTGAGTATGCAGGACCCAACAAGACTTGGGTACCAAATGCAAATTAAACTCATTCTGTCTTGCAGGGAAAGAGAGGTAAACAGGTCATGTGGATAATCGACAGTGGATGTTCCAAACACATGACTGGTGATATATCCCTGCTATCACAATATGTTGAGAAGGCTGGCCCAACAATAACCTTTGGAGACAACAGCAAAGGTTACACTGTGGGATATGGCTGTTTAAAAGCTGGAAATGTTGTCATTGAAGAAATCTCTCTTGTGGAAGGTTTGAAGCATAATCTGCTCAGTGTCAGTCAATTCACTGACAAAGGATTCAAAGTAAACTTTGGCATGATGGAATGTTCAATTCACCACAAGAAGGATAGAAGCCTATCTCTGAAAGGAGTAAGGAAAGGAAGCCTATTTGTTGCAGACTTAAACTCAACAAATGAGGAAAGAATATTTTGCTTCTACAGCAAAGCAAGTGTTGGAGATAGCATGCTTTGGCACAAGAAATTTTCTCATCTCAATTTCAAAACAATGAACATGCTGATGAAGAAGGAATTGGTGAGAGGACTACCTCAACAGGAATTCTGTCAAGAAGGACTGTGTGAAGATTGTCAAATGGGAAAATTGAGGAAAGCAATGCATAAATCAAAGCAAGTCAACACTAACACTGAAGCACTCAAGTTGATTCACATGGATCTTTTTGGACCAGTGAATGTTCAATCACTATCCAGAAAAAGATATGCACTGGTCATGATAGATGACTATTCTAGGTACACTTGGGTGAAATTTTTAGAATCAAAAGATGAAGCTGCTCAAGAAATCATTGATCACATAAGGGTACTTGACAGGACCCCTGAAGCAAAAGTTCAATTTCTAAGAAGTGACAATGGAACTGAATTCAGAAATGCTACACTTGGAAACTTCTGCAAAGATCAAGGAATTGTTCAACAATTCTCTGCTGCAAGAACTCCACAGCAAAATGGAGTAGTAGAAAGGAAAAATAGGACTCTTATTGAAGCTGCAAGGACTATGTTGAGTAATGCTAAGTTACCAACATATTTCTGGGCAGAAGCCATCAACACTGCTTGTTACACACAGAACAGAACACTAATCAACAAGGCTCATGGCAATACTCCTTACTATCTTTTGACAGGAAAGAAGCCTACTGTCAAGTACTTTCATATTTTTGGAAGCAAGTGCTTTTTGATGAAAGACAACCATGAAAGAAAAGGCAAGTTTGATACTAAAGCATATGAAGGCATTTTCATGGGATATGGGATAGAAAGGACTGCCTACAGAGTCTATATCATGGAGCACAAAACAATTGAAGAAAGTGTCAATGTCACGTTTGATGAAACTAAGTTTCCAGGGCTACATGAGGATGGTCAAATGCAACCCTTCAGATTTGAAAATCAAGGATACTTGGAAAAGGAAGAATATGTTGATGAAGAACCAAGTCTCATTCAATCAATGAGATATGAGAAAGAATCTGTCAATAGTCATAATCTAAATCAAACTTCAGCTCAATCACAGACAATTTCAGGCAACAATCAACAAGAATGTGAGACTGGAGAATTTGAGTTAAATGAGCAGAATAATGAAAATGGTGGAGAATCAAATCCTCATATTGATGAAAGACAATCTCATCAAACAAGTAGCTTGCCTCAATCAACAAAGTGGAACAGAGATCATACCAGTAATCTAATTATTGGAGATCCCACTACTGGTGTAAGGACAAGGAGGAATATCTCTGCTGAAAGCATGTTTTCATGTTTCTTATCTCAAATGGAACCAAAAATAGTTGAAGAAGCATTGTTGGATTCTGATTGGGTGATGGCCATGCAGGAGGAGCTCAATCAATTTGAAAGAAACAATGTTTGGAAACTAGTTCCAAGGCCAAAAGGAAAATCAGTCATTGAGACAAAATGGGTTTTCAGAAACAAGATAGATGAAAGTGGAAATGTGACAAGAAATAAGGCAAGGCTAGTGGCCAAAGGTTACTGTCAACAGGAAGGGATAGATTATGATGAAACATTTGCTCCTGTTGCCAGACTTGAAGCCATAAGAATTTTCTTAGCCTTTGCTGCACACTGCAAATTCAAGGTATTTCAAATGGATGTTAAAAGTGCCTTTCTAAATGGAGAATTAGAAGAAGAAGTGTATGTTGAACAGCCTCCTGGATTTGAAAATGACAAACTGCATAATTTTGTCTACAAGCTGTTCAAGGCTCTATATGGCTTAAAGCAAGCACCAAGAGCCTGGTATGACACTTTATCCACTTTTCTCCTGGAAAATCAATTTATAAGAGGTATGGTGGATAAAACTTTATTCTATAAATACCATGGCAAAGACATCATTCTTGTGCAGATATATGTTGATGACATAATCTTTGGCTCAACAAATGAAAAATTGTGTGAAAAGTTCTCATCTCTAATGAGAAACAAGTATGAAATGAGCATGATGGGAGAATTAGCATTCTTTCTTGGTCTTCAAATCTATCAGAAGAAGGAAGGAATCTTCATCTGTCAATCTAAGTATGTCAAAGAGCTTCTCAAGAAGTTTAACTTAGAAGATTCATCACCTGCCAAGACACCTATCTCAACAGCCACCAAATTAGAGTTAGATCCTAAAGGCAAGAAAGTGGATTCTAGTACCTACAGAGGCATGGTAGGATCATTGCTGTACTTAACAGCAAGCAGGCCAGATATAATGTTTGCTACATGTCTCTGTGCAAGGTTTCAAGCTGATCCAAAAGAATCACACTTAGTTGCAATTAAAAGAATCTTTAGATATCTCAAAGGCACCCCAAATCTAGGTCTTTGGTACCCTAAGGAAACTGGATTTGATCTAATTGGATATTCTGACTCAGACTATGCTGGCTGTAAAATTGACAGAAAAAGTACTACAGGAAGCTGTCAATTTCTTGGGGGGAGATTGGTGTCATGGTTCAGTAAGAAGCAACACTCAGTTTCTACATCAACTGCAGAAGCTGAATATATTGCAGCTGGAAGTTGCTGTGCACAAATACTTTGGATGAAGAATCAATTATTGGATTATGGACTAAAGTTGTCAAATATTCCTATCTACTGTGACAACACTAGTGCCATAGCCATATCAGACAATCCAGTTCAACACTCCAGAACAAAGCACATTGATATCAGGCATCATTTCATCAGGGAGCATGTTGAAAAAGGAGATGTAAAATTGGTTTATGTTCCAACAGATAAGCAACTTGCAGATATATTCACCAAGCCACTGGATGAAGCAACATTTATCAGGTTGGTGAGTGAATTGGGAATGCTAAATCAGGTATGATAATCTAACTGGTTTATCAATTCTAAGTAGTTGAAGCTCATGACAGAAACTTTTAAAGGTACTGTTACAAGAAGGTACTGTCATGAGAAGTTAAGGTACATTGTGATACTTGTTCAGACAACATGTTTGCTATGACTATGCTAAAAGGATTTTTAGATATCATGTTTGCTATGACTATGCTAAAAGGATTTTTAGATATCATGTTTGCTATGACTATGCTAAAAGGATTTTTAGATATCATGCTTGCTATGACTATGCTAAAATAGTTTTACATGACTGTCTTAAAACGATTTTAAGAAATCATGTGTCCTTAACTTAAGTTATGTGTGAACAGTGACTGACAGCATAATCTTATGATAAGTTTACTGTCAGATAAAACTTACTGTCACTCATGAAGCTGATTGACAGAAATATTGTTAGCGCACAAGTTGCTGTCAATGAAAGTTGCTGTCACAAGAAATTGCTGTCAGAATTGGTAGAGAAAGAAAAAGCGCACAGGTTACTGTCAATGAAAGTTGCTGTCACGAGAAGTTGCTGTCAAAGATAGTGGAAAGATATATATATATTAATTTTTATATATATATACATACGTATATTTCTTTTCACCAATCCACGATCTAATAGCAACTGCCACGTAATATAGCAAGTGGAGTTAATGGGTAATATCATTATCACACGTTCAATTAAGAGAGGTTAAATCGATTCATATTAGAAACTGAATCTACCGTTTAATCTACTATCACTTTCATTTGCAAAAACCTCTCAACCTTCTGCATCCAAAAACCGCATTCTTCTCTCTCATTTTTCAAAGCATTCAACAATGGCACCTAAACAAAGCATTGCTCAAACCAATTTTGCTGGTATCTTTTCTCCTAGTGATGCTGGTGAAAACTTCAAAGGACTTATTTCGTTCTTGAATAAATCCTACCTAGGTCATGCAATAACCTCTTCCCCCAAAATTGATGCTGTTAGAATTGAAAAATTCTGGAAATCAGCAAGTGCTCAAGGAACTGGAGAGAATGAAACCATTAAGTTCAATATAGATGATGCAAGTCATTCTCTTTCAGTAAAGAATATAAATGAGGCTTTGGGTATTGTGTTGACCAGTGAAGAAAGCTTTAAGGAACTAGCAACTGATGATACTCTGAAGAAGTTCTTTCTGAAGATTGGGTATTCTGGTTCTAAACTTGAAGAAACTTCTGATAAGTGGTATCAAACAGGAGAAATGGACAGGAAATTTCTAAGAAAAGAGTGGAGTATGATTTTTGATGTAATGGTGAAAGTATTCTCTACCAAGACTACAGGATGGAATGGAATACCATCATATATCAAGAAGCTCACTCATTCATTAGTCCATGGATATAAGGTGAACATTGGAAAACTGATCATGGCACAGTTGAAAAGCGCAATAGGCAAGAAGGTATCCATCTATCCTCGCTTTTTAACTATGTGTATTAATAATATTTGTGGAAATGTTGAGGACAATTCTGATTTTGAAGAATGTCCTGTTTTAAAGAAAAATACACACACATCTCTTAACACACAAAATTTAAATGCACATATTCCACTATGTTTCACACAACACATGGTAAATCAAGTGCCCAACCTTGATTTTCCATTTCCAACAGGTTACACTGTTTTCACAATAGAGAATGAAGCTGAATTAGACCCAAATTCAGTTAACCCACATTCTACACCATACATTCCACCTAGGGACTCTAGACTACCAAAAGCCCTTAAAATGGCCAAACAGGAATCCAAGAAAAGGACCCTAGAGAGTGCAACTGGTGAACAAGTTGAGAGTCAAGAGGGAGTCACTGCACCTAGTGCAGCAAATAAGGTTGGTAGTGAAAAAGAACCCACAGTAGCACCTTCTGAGCCTAAGAAGAAGAGAGCTAGAAGGGCCAAGGTTACTGTCAGCCACCCTACAGTTTCCCAAAAGACTGTAGAGGATGATAGGGAAATGAACTCATCTCTAGGTGTTTCTTCTCAACAAGGGACATCTATTGAAATTGGCCTGTCTCCCAAGGCACCTTGTAAAGAGTCTGCACAAACTCAAAAATTCACTCTTGAGGAACCTGTATTTGAAGATACACACATTGAGATAGAGCACAGTGAGGAATTCACTCATACTATTGATGTTCCACAATCGTTTTCTGTAGAACAGCCAATTAATCAATCTGAAATTCAATCCTCTTCTTTCATTCCCACATCTGTTGTTTCTTCTAATCAACCTAGAGAGGGGGACAGTACCAACCCCTCAGGTGTTGATCATCCATCTCAAATCATGGATGAGCCCCCATCTAGTGGTCCACAAGAACCCATTTCTCAAAGTGAAATGGATACCACTCCATCAAACACTGGATTAGATCAAGATGCAAATTTGTCAGAAATTGAAACAGCCAGCATCTTGATCGATTCCCTTAAAGCATCTTACCCTAGGGAAGTTGCTGTCACAGCCAAAGATGCTGTCAATGACAAATCAGAAGGTGCTGTCAAACATTCAAGTGACAGTACCATTCCAACAAAAGATACTGTCAAAAGTTCTTCAAAAGATGCTGTCATCCCTGTTCAACCACAACTACAAGAAGGATTAGTGGAAGATATCTCTGATGATGACTTGCCCCTTTCAAAGGCCTTCAAGGTAAAATCTACTCTTTTGCATGTTAGTACTGCTCATACTACTGCATCTAGGATGAGTGAGGGAGTGAAACATCAAAGAGAGATAAAAGAACAGAGAGGTGAGACTAAAAACGAGAGGCAGCCAAATGTGCTGGCAAAAGGAGAGGGACTTGAGCATGTCCAGAGTGAATTTGAGGGAGCCAATACAGAAAAGGCATTAGGCCTTGAGGGAATTTTTGTGAGAGATGATGAGATCATCTATAAAAACACTGAGAGTGTGAGAACCCCAACAGCCTCCATGCCCCAGACTTATCCCTTACCTCCTAAAAGGCTTAGGTCTGGTGGTCCTTCTGCATCCTCAAATGACAGGCTCCAAGCACTGGAGAATCGATGTGCTACAATGGAAAGCAAACTGGACAACCTGTCATCTACTGTGAAGACTGGTTTTGCTGAAATTCAAGCCACACTACTGTCACTCTCTTCATTACTTCATGCTGCAAACTTAACTAAGGGGGAGAAAGGAAAAGATCAGAAAGAGGCTGAGCAACCAGAAAGAAAGGAGGAGTTACAAGGGGAAGCTAAAAGACAGGGGGAGCAAAGGAGTAAGGGGGAGCAAGAGAGTAGGAATAGTCTCTGGAACTGAGGAGCTTTTTGAAGCTGAAGTAGATGGGGAACAAATGCTAGTATCCAAGGAGGTATTAAGTCAAATACAAGGAAATAGAGCATCCTCAATCAAAATCAATGAACCAGTTCCTGAGAAGAAAGAATCCACATTGGAGAGGCTATGGAGAGAAAAAGAGGAATCAAATAGGATGGGTAAAGGCAAAGACAAGTTGCCTGAATATGTGTTTTCTTCAGAGCCTATCTTTTGGACTGATGGAAGTACATATTCCCAAGAAGAAGCTGACTTAATAACAGTAAGCCACATGGAGAGCACCTTGAATAATAAGGATGAGGAATTCAAAAATCTGGTGAATGAAGCAATCACAGTGTCTAAAGGAAAACCTGCTAAGTTGGCAGAAGCTTTGAGAGAAAAGATTGTAAATCTGTCAGTAAAGATTAGCTCAGAGAAGAGGTGGGCAGTTGATGTGTACCTGAAAAGTGGGCATTCAATATTCATAACAACTCAACTGTTGGAAACTTTCTCTGCCAGAGTGCAATATATCCTTGGGATTCTAGTGAAGAAAAACTCTACCATCTTTGATGAAAGTCTCTTTATGCAACTGGGCACAATGGTCAACAACAAACTTCCAGAAGTAAGTCTCCAGCCATATGGTGTAAGCTTTAAACAGACAACAGCCAAAGGAGCTAAAGGTCTTGGATTCTTAACTCTTGAAGGCAAAACGTCTTTACAAAGCAAAGTCATCATGGATGTACTTAAGGTATTACTGAATGCATCCATCACCAAGGAAAGGATTAAGGCAGTTAAAGATATTCACAAGATTTTGGCAAAGAGAAACATGGAGTACAGTGCCAAAATCAAAAAGCTCATTGCCAAAGCAAATTCAAGAAGAAATGCTCAAGGTGGAAACTGCATTTTTGATGACACCTTGGAAAAAGATGATGATGACAATCAGGATGGAGGTGAAGCTGGAGGACCTAAGAGAATAGAACTGAGAGACTCTTCAAAAGAGCAAACTCAAGTCAAAGAAGCAGAATCAAAGGAAATTTCTGAAAATTCTAGCTCAAGAAAGAAAGTTGATGAAAAGAAAGAGGAAGAAGTACTTGAAGCATTTAAAGGAAATCAAGAAGAAATGGAAATTGACAGTATACATCTTGAAAAAGATACTGTCAACAAAGATGCTGTCAAGGATATCAACAAAGATGCTGTCAGTCAGGATGAAGTAACAGTCATTGAAGATACTGTCAAAGAAGACATTGTCAGAAGCCCTTTAAAAGAAACTGTCAACGATCCTACTGTCAAATCATTCAAGACAGTAAGAATCAAGAGAAAATCAAAAAGACCAACAAAGGGAAAGACTGTCTACAAAGGAGAAGGAAAAGCTACAGGGTTGGGACTCAAGAAACCTATCATGAGGAGAAGAATGAATAGCTTTGAAATGATGCAGCTGAATGCCAAAGAAACAATCACCTCTGTATCCATAGAATTTGATGGACCAAAAGAAGAAGTTGCAAGGTACATTCTATGGCAAAACAATGAAAAGTTGATTACAGTGGAATCTGACTTCACTCAGATATCAAAATCAAAGGTGATCTCCAAGAAACTCATTCAAACTTCTGAAACAGTAAAACGAAGAATTGATTTCTTCAATCTGGAAAGGATGGTTGAGCTACTGCAAACATATGATAATGTTTCAAAGAAGATCATGGATCAAGTTCTCAAGTACTATGAAGCCAGGCATGTTGAATTTATTGAGAAATTTGGTGATTGGACACTTCATAATGATGATGATGTCTATCAAATCCTTGGTTTGGAGTATGAAGAAGACAATCCTATTCCTGATTATAACTGGATTGAAATGCGAAAACCTTATTCAGAACATGAAATGAAGATGTATGAAGCAGAGCAAAGGTTCAAAGAAGAATTAGCATCAAGAAAAAAATCTCGTCAACAGATAGAAGATGAGATTGAAGCTGAAATGAAGAAAAATTACAGTAAAATCAATAAGATCAACAGTGAAGAATCCAACTATCAGCCATGCGTACTGGACAATCCTTTGAGAATCAAGTATGGCAAAGAAGAAATTTATGTAGATAGTTTCTCTAAATTGAAGACCAGTGTGTTAAAAGAATTATACTGGCAAGTGGTTGGATCAACTAACAGTCTTGAAACACTGTGTTCTTGGGAGCTTGATATGATTCTTGATCAGAGGAGAGGAGAGGATCCCAGCTTGGACAAACAAAGAAGGGAAACTCTAAATCAGTTTCCTGGCAGGAGATTCAAGATGGAGGGAGATGTGCTAAAATTCAGATCAATTGTAAAGCAAAATGTTTACTGGATGGAACTCAGAGATACATTAAACACTGCTTCCTCAATGATCAGAAAATACATTGTGGAAAATGAAGATGATGCACAGTCCCCTGAAGAAAAAGAGTTAATTGAAAATCTCAGAAGAGCTCTAAGGGAAAAGGAGCAAAGTGAAAAGTTCAAATCAAGATAAGTAAAGTTTTTTTTTAATTGTGAACTTTTGTGATATATTGTTTGAAAACAATTCAGTTTAATCATTGGTCAGAAATGAAGAGTTTATTCTTTCTGATCTATGTTAGTTAAGTTGTCAGCATGATATTTGTAAATTTGTCCTTATTGTCCATAAAAACAAATTGGGGGAGATTGTTGGGATTTATGGGTGATGGAATAGACAACTTAACTAGTTTTATTGGTATACTTAGTTTTTACTAAGTAGAACATACTGTCATAGCCTGAAATGTATTCTTGTAATTTAAATAAATACTGTCATGTAATAAGTGTAATTCTTGGAAGAAGTTCGATTATGTTCAAGCCTCAAGAAATACATAAGTTCGACAGAAGGAATAAAAGTTACTGTCAAGCCCTGACAGTAAGGTTACAAGGAAACATCATGTTGCCTAGGTCGACAGCAAGTTTCACGGAGTCGACAGCAAGTTTCAACTTGACAGCAACATTGGCGGAGATTCTAATGACAGCAACTTTGATATACAGTTTGCGACAGTAAGTTTGGAATTCTTGACAGCAAACTCTGCGGGAAAAACATGCTGTCAATCAAAGCACAATTCTTGACAGCAATCTCTGCGGGAATTCATACTGTCAACCAAAGCAAAAATTCTTGACAGTAATATCTGCGGGAAATTCATACTGTCAAAACAAAGCGTAATCCATTGACAGCAAACTTTGTGGCAAACATACTGTCATATAGAATCAGCTTGATTTAGGAATTTTCTAAGTCAAATTAAACGACAGAGTATATGTTCAAAAGAAGCAGGCGTGTTGTAATATTCAACCTTTACAGCAAGCTTGGAAAGTCTATAACTGAAGCTCGAGAGATCACATGGAACAACCTGTAAAGTCTAGAACAGATAAAATTGAATACGGCTAGATCTGGGTGGCTCAAATGTGGAAAGCATCTTTAAGTTACTTTGTGCTGATCACATGGGAATAAATCATGGAATGAGCTGCAAAAGGAATATAACAGCAACTCGACAACCCATGTTGATGGTGATAGTACAGTAGATTATCACTCTATAAATAGAGCATTCTACTTATACATTAAATAGCTCAACAACTGTAATCTCTTGAGTCTTTGTAGCTTGAGAACTATTTTGTTCTTAAGGTTGTAGCAAAACTTTGCAAAATAAATAAAACATTTATTTTGTGAAATCCTCGTATTTGATTTTACTTGTGTTTGCATTTCTTCTACTAGTAAATCACAAATTCTATTTAAGTTGTTGAAATAGTTTCTGAAATTTATTAGTATTGCATTCAACCCCCCTTCTGCAATACTTTCCTGGACCAACAACGTGCGTGTTTTTTGAGCATACATGATACATACATGTGGCGGACTTGCAGCACCATCATTGGCATATTCTCAAGTGGACTTACATATCTACATATACATTGCAAATGTGCTTTGTAGTGAGTGCAGACTAAGAAGAAGAATAAGAGTTTTATAAGGTAACTACATGGTATGGCCACCATTTATCAAGATTAATCTTAAGTATGTCAACTATATGGCCGGCTCATAGAAGTTCTCATAGTAACCTTTTTCCTTAAGACAAGGAATTCAGGAAAAAAAATCAAAAGGGACCCTTGTAGATGGAATCATGCCTAAGGCCATCTCCAACCATGACTTTATAAATACCTTAAATAATTGGAATAGCAAAAATCAGACTTCGTAAATCAATACAACAGCCTAAGTAACTCAAACATGGCACCAATATTTACGACTCATCCATTTCAATGTCTCTAAATTCAAGTTTAAGTAACACTCACTACCAGGCAAAACCAAGCGCCCACAGCTTATGTTGCTTGAGAACAATCTGCATGCCAAACACAGAGATTGAAACAATTGATTTATTGTGCCCTGCTAGTAATACGGAAAATAGTGAGCATATGTAGAAAAAAGGAAGAGAACATATATGTTTAAAGTCAAACACATGCTCAGCAAAAATAACAGCCTGACCTCGGAGGTTGATAAGTTAACTATTGCAGGATATAAATGTGTCTACATCCAACTACAAAAAGCAACAGAAATAGAAACTAAACTAATCACTGCATTGCAACCTCATCATATGTTCAAAGTGCATTCAAAATGGCTCATATAAGATTATAATTGGTATAAAAAAACACTAATCTATTTATAGGGCAAAGAGTCGAACATTATGGTACCTTCCTCTTTGCCATTCCCTGAGGAGGTAATTATTGCAAATACTGAAAATAGACTACTTGCTGAGGAATATGGATATGATAAGGAAGAGATGAAGAAACAGCATGAACAACTTTTTCCAAATTTAAATAAAGAACAGTTGGGTGTATACCGAGCTGTTGTTGACAGTGTTCATTCAGGAAAAGGTGGTATTTTTTTTGTTTATGGTATTGGTGGGTGTGGTAAAACTTTCCTCTGGCGAACGTTATGTTGTGGCCTGCGCAGCGAAGGTAAAATTGTCCTACCAGTAGCTTCTTCTGGCATTGCTGCCACATTACTCCCTGGCGGAAGAACCGCACATTTTAGATTTCACATTCCGTTAAACTTAGACCAGTATTCCACTGCTGGTGTAAAACATGGAACGGACATTGCAGAGTTGATGCATAAGACCAGTTTGATAATTTGGGATGAGGCTCCTATGCAACACAAACATGGTTTTGAAAGTGTAGATCGTTGTTTGAGAGACATTATGTCTGTAATTGATCCAGATAGAGCAAGACGTCCATTTGGTGGCATATCTGTGGTTTTTGGAGGAGATTTTAGACAAATTTTACCAGTTATTCCCAAAGCACCAAGAGCTAAAGTTGTTTCTGCGTCATTGAACAATTCAAAGATTTGGAATCATTGCCAGGTATTCTTATTTCAACAAAACATGCGTTTAACTTCTGGAAAATCTGATGCTGAGAATAAACAAATAGCTGATTTTAGCCAATGGGTTCTTGATGTGGGTAATGGTAATTTACCTACTCTTAATTATGATGATTTGACACATGATCCTGAAGTCGTAATTCCTGATAATTTCTTAATCAAGTCTTCCAATGGTTTCATTAAGGATATTGTTGATGTTATCTATCCAGATTTCGTTAAAAATATGACAAATCCTTCATACTTGAGACAAAGATCAATTCTTGCACCCACTAATGCAGAAGTTGGTGATGTCAATGATTATGTCGTTGATCTAATACCGGGAGATACCCATACATACTACAGTCAAGATTCTCTTGCTGATGATTTTGCTGGATAAAATGATTTCAGTACTGCATTCCCGGTTGAGTATCTAAATTCTATTAATATGCCTTGCCTTCCAAAACATGAATTGAAGTTGAAAATAGGAAGCGTCGTAATGTTGATGAGGAATCTCAATAAAATTCTAGGTCTTTGCAATGGCACCAGAATGATTGTCCGCAAATGTCTTAAAAACAGGATTCTTTGTGAAATTTTGTGTGGTTCACAGGTTGGGTCGATGCACATCATTCCAAGAATTGAAATGGTTCCAACTGATACAAAATGGCCGTTTGAATTCAATCGAATACAATTTCCTGTTCAGATGTGTTTCACAATGACCATTAACAAAAGTCAGGGCCAGTCTCTAGATGAAGTTGGCTTATATCTTCCAAGGTCTGTTTTCTCACACGGTCAACTGTATGTTGATGTTTCTAGAGTTACATCTCCCGCTGGATTACACATACTGATATGCAATGACGATGGTGGTTCAACCAACGTTACTGCTAATGTGGTGTACGAAGAAGTTTTTTATAATTTGCCGATGTCTACATTAGAATAGCAATATGTTACATATGAAACAGACATTTCATGTATCCCATTCTTCAGATTTTTAAACCTGTCTTATTATGAGTATTAAGACATATTTGACCATGATCTGGATAATCCAATAAACTGGCAATGGTTTGTTCAATGTTTTAAGTTCATTATGTGGTAATTTGAGTATAAAAGATAGTTTTTTAAAATTTAAAATCTTGGTTTTTGGACTAAATGTAAAAGTCAGTTTGACACTTGACTATTATAATATATGCATTGTACAATTAAAATAGTTGTATCATACAAATACCAAAAATATCTTTCAACTGTATAAATGTGTCATACAAACTGAGTAAATTGTAATACTATAATCAACTAATTAAATAATTCAGATGCTATAGAAATCAAGATAATTGATCTTAATAATTAATTATTAAGTGTACATAATACTAATCATTGATTTTATCTTCAAATATCATCCCTAAATACATGCTTGATTGACCTTATCAGATGATATATAGATCATGTCATTTTTTGTAGTATTCCTAATCACATATCATTCAGAAGAAGCAAAGCAATTATACTAATGCATTAACTAAACCTCTTCCCTCGATGTTCTTTTACTATTTTTTTAGTTTGCATCATGTAACCTTATTATTGTACCTTTATAATTATAAATAATGTTATAGGTATGTTTGATTCACTTGCTTCGCTTGATAGAACGAGGACCAATTGGAGAGTTAAGGTCTGTGTAATGAGGATCTGGCCAACTATTTCTGTAGTTGGAAATGGCATATTGAAACACAATCTCATTCTTCTCGATTCCAATGTAAGAATAAATTTTAAACATAATGGTATTATTTTGAGTAAAGTGCACTTTGTGTGCCTGCACTTTGGCCGTGACACCACTTGCAATACTCAACTTCAAAAGCGAGCATCTGAAATACTGAAGTTGTTATTTCGTTAAATTTTGTGTACTTCCGTCAATCTGGCGTTAACTCCGTTAAAAAGCCAGGGGTATCTCTGTCTTTTCACTGTCATATATCTGTCTTCTTCCCAGCACTACCTCCGTTTCCCATCTCCCTCATACTCCCACCTTCATCTCCTTCACCAGCACCTGCATCCCCTTCCGCCCCAACCTTCAACACCCATTCCTCCGCTACCACCGCTGCAATCTCAGTCGTCCACCTCTACTCCGACCAACGCACCAGCCTCAATTCCGCCACTCCTCCCTTTCCCATTTCACCGGACTCCACCCATCTCCGTTCACGACCATCACCTCTACTCTTCTTTCACTCAAGCCCACCTCACCACTGCCCTTCTATTCCTCACCACCTCCGCTGCTCTTCTTCACTCGACCAACAGCCCTCCATCTCCTTGTCATCTCCTTCTCCCCTTAAACACCAATTCGCAGCCTTCTTTCACCTGCAAATCACCAGCCTCCGTTCTTCACCAACATCTACACACCTTTCTCTTCTGTCCCTCGTTTTCACCTCTCCTCTTCTTCCACTCCACCCATCTCCTCTCCGTTCTTCAGAATATTCTAGTAATAGATTTTTCTGGCCTATATGGCAATGAAACTCTTCGTGCAAAACATTGAGGGAAATATCGGATGCGTGATGCAATTGGGGATTCTTTGAAGCTGTTAATCATGGTGTTAGTCCTCAACTGATGGACCAAACACGACAAATTTGAAGGGAATTTTTCTATCAACCAATGGAGGTGAAGCAAGGGTACCCGAATTCGCCCAAGACTTTATGAAGGCTTATCCACCCTTAAGATGTGGGTTGGAGGAGATGTAGACAGTAGGTGGAGGTGGAATGGTGGCAGGTGGAGGTAGAATGGTGGGAGTCGCGAACTGGGTTGGTGTTGATGGAGGAAAAGAAAAGGTGAGTGGCTGAAGAGAAGGGGTTGCTGTGTTGGTGGTAGAAGGAGATGAAAGGGAATGGGTGGAGACGCACGTGATTTTGAAGGGGGAGGAGAAGAGGGGTTGGTGTTGAAGAGAGAAGAAGGGAGGTGCTACGGAATGTGGTAAAAGGGAAGATGATTTGTCACCGTAGCAGCTCGATTTTGGAATTTCAAGAAGGAGATGGCAAAATACAAT
The DNA here is from genome assembly GCA_037693485.1 of Kitagawia praeruptora. Taxonomy (NCBI): domain Eukaryota; kingdom Viridiplantae; phylum Streptophyta; class Magnoliopsida; order Apiales; family Apiaceae; genus Kitagawia; species Kitagawia praeruptora. The sequence goes on along the minus strand of CM075347.1, from coordinate 93,075,776 downwards.
TTTACCCTCGATGATTTAACGGAGTTAGTGTTATATAGACGGAAGTACACGAAGTGAGAGTAAATTGTTTGTTCAATATTGCAGATGCTCGATTTTAAATTACAATATTGCAAGTGGTGTCACGGCCAAAGTACAAGTACACAAAGTGCACTTTACTCTATTATTTTTTAATCTCTCTGACTAAATCAAATGGCCTTCCATCTTTTCAGAATGAGCGTGTTCATGCACGAGTTTCTCCGAACATTTGGAAATTATTTGGACCAACTATTTTAGAAGGAAACATATATGATATAAGTAACTTTATCATCTATGATGCAACTGGAAGTATGAGACCTGTGTCGTTAGCTAAGTGCATTGACTTTAGTAATCATACTACTGTCCAACAAATTGTTGGAGATGACCAGAGTATACCATTACATAAATTTGATCTTCTTAATTTGGCTGATGTATACGAAATGGCACGTGGTTATGCTATAGATCAAGTTCCTATTTACACAATAGGTAAAATTTTACTATACATTGTCACGATAGGATTCCATACTCCAAATATTCTTTTGACCTTTAGTCATATTATGTTTTGTAGATGTTATAGGAGTTGTTGAAAATCCTGGGCAGGTGAAAACAATAATTACTAGAACTGGTGAAAAACAGGTATATTCTTTTAATTTAACCGATGGATGGTGCTCCATTAGAGTTTCTGTATGGGAAGATATGATAGCAAGTACAAATCAAATGTTTGAAATGGCTCTTCAACAACCAATGGTTCTTATTTTGTCAAGTGTCAGGCTACACATGTTTATGTGTGAGTTTTTAGAATATTTAAAATCATAGATGCCTAATTTAAAATATTAAAAACTAATTTCTAATTAAGTAATATATATTTGACATGTTTTAGATTCTCCTTCAATCGTCACCTTGCCATGTTCAAGGATATATGTGAATCCAGATATGGAGGAAGCCGATGCTATGAGGCAAAGGTAAATCAAATTATAAGATATATTCCACAACTTTTGACATTATTAGAACTTTGTAATATCCAGATTTTTGTGAGGAAAATTTAACTTAATTGCTTAGCATTATAACATCTGATATAGAAAAATTAATTATTTGATTTTTATAGATATGCAGATGTGATACCGTGAAGATTCTTTTTTGGGATGCATCAAACAAAAAATAAAGACGTTCAAAAGAAGACAATCCAAGAACAAATCAAATTTGATTCGATAAATTTAAGTGTTGGTTTTTATTATTCCTGTATAATAAGAGAATTATTCTGTTTTTTATCTACAAACAATTCAAAAAATCTTAAATCGAGTCGATCAACTCTGTTGATTTTTATTATTCATATATAATAAAATAATTACTCTATGTTTTTTGATTTATTGTTCGGATGTTAAATTAATCATATGCAATTCTCTAAAGATTGGCGCTATGATCTTTGTATTTATATATTTATTGAGATGAAAAAGTGAAAAATTTATATATAAAATTTTAATTTTTTTTAAACCAATAAAAAACTCTATTTAATTAGTTGGTTACGTAATATATATCATTATGATGATTTGGAGAATCAATCAACACCTAAGTTTATATTAAACAATATTTAGTTGGTTACATAATATATATCATTATTATAATATTCGGAGAATCAATCAACACCTAAGTTTATGCTGAACAAATATCTTATCTTGAACAATACACATACTGTTTATTTCTTCTTTACACATTATCTAATTAGTTGGTTTATTCTTTACCCATTATCTAATTAGTTGGTTACATAATATAGATCATTACAATGATGGGGAAAATCAATCAACACCTAAGTTTATGCTAAACAAATATTGATCCTTCAACAATATAAATAATTTATATTCTTTCTTACCAAAAGAGACTGCGTATAACAACACTATGGGTGAGTGAATGCATAATGTTACTACACTTTTTTACAATTCATAAAAATTCTTACTATCTTTCTTTTTGGTAAACAGATATTTTTGATTCTCTACGATCACTTCAAGGAGAAGGCATGAACGGAAGAATCAGAGTTCGTGTAACGCGAATGTGGGCTTCAACTGCTAATGGTGGCTATGATTTTCTTGGAATGAATATGATTTTGGTTGATGCTGAGGTAAATACTATTTAAGTAAAGCGAAGTAATCTGAATATTAATATTTCTCATAGTTTGTATATTAAACAGGTATTTTTTAAACATATATTGAAAATTAGGATTATCATGTTCATGCATTTGCAAGTCCAGGAGTATGGGAGTTTTTTGAGGATATCCTTGATGAAGGAAACATTTACGTAATGGGTGATTTCACAACCACAGTAGCAACTGGAAGTCTAAGGCTTGTTTCCTCCGGTTTCAAGATTTTGTTTACATATGAAACAGGTGTAGGACAAGTATTTGTTCAGCCTGTCATAGCTATACCATTCCATAAGTTTGAACTCAAAGACATTGAAGAATTATATGATAATGCGGATTCCTATTCACCACACCATATTCCTACATTTGCAACATGTTAATGACATCCATACACTTTATAAATTTATTCAGCATTTGAACCTTTCTCACAAATTTGCTTTCTTTTATAGATGCCATTGGTGTTGTTTCTAATATAGAGCCGATAAAAGAATTGCAAACAGTTTGGGGTTCAAGATCATGTCTTCGCTTTATGCTACATAATGGAAGGTAATCGTAAAACTTAATCTTAATCTATACATGGTCAATGTAATTTACAAAGTACCAAAGTCGAGAATAATTTTTTTTATCTATATAATTCTATATTTAGGCGTTCTGCAAAAGTGTCACTATGGGATGCACAGATTGCTCAGTTACAACCAGTTCTCCAAGGCAATGTTGAAACACATGCTATCATTATTTTTGCAAGTTGCAAGATTACTATGTTTCGCTGTAATATTCTTTTTTCTACCAAATGAATTCATGTTATTTCTCACTTTATAGCTTTTAACAAAACATGTTCCTAAAACTTACTTTAACAGGTTTCATGGAATTAACCTACATCCAGTCTTCTAGGATTTATATTAACCTTGCACACGATGCTGTTATTAGTATGAGGGAAATGTATAATTATATCCCAAAATTGAGTATTATATATCTACCCTATTTATTTATTTATTGTAAACATTTTTCTTTAATTATTATTCATTTATTCTAATTATTCTAATAACATGTTTCCATGTTTTAATATGCTGAAATAGGATTCTCAACCAAGGATAGGCGTCGTGATTGTTGGAGAATAGTAATCTTACGGTGTGCATGCTATGGGAGTATCACAATTTCTGAGTAGATTTCTGTAAAGCATAATGTAATGTAATATGTAATAGAGGAAATATATAACTCAACTAGGATAAAAGATAAATAATATTAACTCTATACAGGGATCGTGAAAGTTGAAGAACAGGCATCAACAAGGATCAAGTCGCTGAAAGAAGTTCATTAACATGATCAAGCCTCAGTGACAGAATAAGATGTACAGATGATTCAGTTGAAAGGCAAAAAGATTACAGTATTCTTAAAGACATGATACGAAGACCACGAGTGAATGTTAGTCGTCTGTGAACCAGACTAGTTGCACTAGGCGTCAACATCTTCACAAAGGAATCGAAGTATCTAACTCAGAAAAACTGTTAAAAAGGTATGATTGAGAGCAGAAGCTTAAAACCCAAAATTAATCATGTGAGGTTTGTACCAAAATCTGACAAACCAAAACAGGATAAAGCCAAATCAGTAGATATTAGTTCAATGTCTCAGAAACAGCTTAAACACAAGCTGAAGGAATTAAAAAGAATAAACAAGGTAAAAGAACCTAGGAAAAACAGAAATGGAAAGGTAGGCATCAGTAAAAGCAATAACTATATGCCTATTCCCAATGCTCCTAGGAAGAAATGTTATAACTGTGGAAGTCCTAACCATCTTGCTGCTTTTTGCAGGAAGAATAAAAATATAAACTCTATACCTCCTAAGTCAGGAGTTAAGAGTGGTTCAGTTAGGTTTAAGCCACAGAATCCTTGTTTTCACTGTGGCAGTATTTGGCATTCTATTTATACATGCAAAGAGTATCATAAGTTGTATTATGATTATTATGAACTTAAACCCTCTTTGAATAAATTCAAGATTGATTCTACATGTATAAATTCTGATAAAAAGAATGTTAGCACAAACTCTGATAAGACTTCTGCTGCAAAAGCTAACAAACTTAATAAGACCAAAGGATCCAAGCAAGTCTGGGTCCTTAAAACTAATCATTAGTGGTTTTTGTGATTGCAGGGTAACAGGAAAAATATCCTTGTTCTGGACAGTGGATACTCAGGACACATGACTGGAAATAAAGCCCTGCTATCAGAATTTGTGGAGAAGGCTGGCCCAAGTGTTTTTTATGGAGATGGCAACATAGGAAGGACTCTGGGATATGGCAATATCAAACTTGGGAATGTCATCATTGAATCTGTAGCTCTAGTCTCAGGACTCAAACATAATCTGCTAAGTGTGAGTCAAATCTGTGACAGATGTTATCATGTGGGTTTCTTTGAAGAACACGGTGAAGTTGTAAGCAAATCTACAGGAAAAGTTGTTCTGAAGGGATACAGGCATGGTAACATTTATGAAGCCAAGCTTTCAACAAACTCTGATGGCTCTGCAATCTGTCTACTGAGTAGAGCATCAATTGAAGAAAGTTGGGATTGGCACAAGAGACTTTCTCATCTGAATTTCAACAGCATTAATGAGCTAGTGAAGAAAGATATTGTGAGAGGATTGCCCAAATCAGTTTTTACTCCAGATGGCCTATGTGACTCATGTCAAAAGGCAAAACAAAGGAAAACTTCATTCAAAAGTAAGACTGAATCCTCAATTCTTGAGCCATATCACTTATTGCATGTTGATTTATTTGGTCCAGTAAATATAATGTCTATTGGAAAGAAAAGATATGCTTTGGTTATTGTTGATGAATACACCAGATATACATGGGTATATTTCATGCACAAGAAAGAAGAAACTGCATCAATCTTAACAGAGCATGTCAGACAACTGGACAAAGGATCTAAGCATACAGTGAAAATCATAAGGAGTGATAATGGCACTGAGTTCAAGAATGCAGTCATGGAAGAGTTTTGTAAAGAAAATGGAATAAAGCAAGAATTCTCTGCACCTGGAACTCCACAACAAAATGGAGTAGTAGAGAGAAAGAACAGGACTCTCATAGAAGCTGCAAGGACCATGCTTGATGAAGCAAAGCAGCCAACTTACTTCTGGGCTGAAGCTGTGCAAGCTGCTTGTTTCACACAGAATGCTACACTCATAAACAAGCATGGTAAAACAACATATGTGATAGAGTATATTTTATATGTATTTTATAGGATTTTATTCCCACATTTACGGTGCTTTTGCGAGTAATCGTGTCAATTTAATTAGTTTTATTTGAGTTGTTGCAGGAAATAAATAAATTGGAAAAAGAAGAAAAAAAGGAGCAGAAATAAATTAAAAGCCGAGGTCAGTTCCGGCGCAGAAAAGGAAAAAAAAAGACCAGCAATTTTATACCGCAGTTTTGTTTTGTTATACGCTGGTTTTGATTTCCTGTGAGACCATCCAATATAAAAACCCTGCTGCTTTATTAGTGTGTCATGCGCGCAACAGAAATAAAAAGAATCTGCCCTTCCTGCTCGCTAACTGACGCGCCAGGCCCCGTTTCCGCGCCACGCGCGCTGTTTGTGAACTGTCACACTGGCGCGTGCATCTCACGCCAGTCCAGGAGAGTGGAGACAGCCAGCCTCTGCATGGTGTCTCGTTTGAATTGTTGCACAAAACAGTTGGGGCCTACCTGTACTACATTACCTCGTACAAGAATTGTCTCCGAGTTGAATAAAAATTGTAGCAACTTATCCCGAATTCGAATTGTTAAAGTTATGGCTTGGTTAAATTAAGGAATTAGTTAGACTTGTGGGGAATATATAAATTCTATAGGTTATTATTTTAAGGGGGTAATATATATTTTAGAGATAGTTTTATTATTATTTTTTGGGGGAGAAAAATTCTAGGGTTCTTCAAGCTAGTGACAAGCAAGGAGGCCGGATCAATTTTCATCGTTTGTATTCTCTTCTACAATTTGGGGAATTATTTTCTATCTCAATTTCCTCTTCTATTATCTATTATTATATGTTTTGTTTTAGAACCATGCTTTCTTTAGAACCCATGATGGTGATTAGTTTAATTATGAGCTAAATCATTATCATGGGGTTCCAATGGATTTGAATACGTAATTATTGTGTTCGACATGTAATTGATTATTGGGTGATTTAATTGCAATAATCTAGTATGGTTGATTTAATTGATAGATGTTTAGCTAGCATCTAATTTATTTATTCTTGTTGATTGCGAAAGTGGATGCAAGAATTGAGATTTCGCCATATTAGCATGGGTTCATGAATTAATTTGATTTTTCATGATTAGTGGTATGATTTAACCAATGCATATTACCCCATGTAATTATAAAAGGTAACTTGTGCTTAAACCAGTTGTGTTTCAGATTGTATAGACATATATGATTTGAATATAATTTGGTGTCCTCTTGATTTCTATCTTTTGTGGATATTAAGTGGTTTGATACGAGTGTACTGAAAGGTAGCTCGTATTATTGTAGTGTTATCTAATTAATTATCTTGTTTATCACCCGTATCGATTTATTGTGTCAACCTTTAGTGAAGTTTCGATGAAATTGGAATCCCATGCCTTCTCATATTAAGAACTCTTTTCTAATTTACTTGCACTTAGTTAATTGAATTAGTTTAAACAAAAACCCAATTTGATTATTGTTCAAGCATTAAGAAGTAACCATACACTATTGCATACGCACTAAAATTGGCATTACACCTAGTCTTTGCGGAACGAATCTTACTATCACTTGCTATTTGTGATCGCGTATACTTGCGTGTTTACGAGTCAACAAGTTTTTGGCGCCGCTGCCGGGGACTTCGGTGTTAATTGTAGTTTATGTGCTTGTCAGCAGTGGTCGTTATAGATTACTGACTTGAATTTATTTTTGTTTACTTATTATCTCGTGTCTTTCTGCTCTTTGTACTCAGGTACTTGAACGTGCATGCTAACACGATCTAAAGCTAGAGCTCAAGCGGAGTTAGAAAAACCAAGCGAGGTAATCCTATTACCGGAAGAAGTTGCTCTTTTCGGGATGGACGAGGCTAATGCTAATGCTAATGCTAATCCACCGGTACAGCCAAAGGCACTCATGGAATATTCTAGACCAAAGATCAATGATATACAGTCTAGTATCATCAGGCCAGCTATCGCAGCAAATACTTTCGAGATTAAGCCTGGAACTATCCAAATGGTGCAGAACACAGTGCAGTTTGGGGGTGGTGCAACTGAGGACCCTAATATGCATATTAGGAATTTCATCGAAATATGTGACACCTTCAAGTTCAATGGGGTTTCTGATGATGCTGTGAAGCTGAGACTCTTCCCTTTCTCTTTAAGGGACAAGGCTAAAGGCTGGTTACATTCTTTGCCAGCTGGTTCTATCACTACTTGGGATGAGCTTGCACAAAAATTTCTCTCGAAATTCTTTCCTATGGCGAAAACAGCTGCCATGAGGAATGCCATTGCTCAGTTTACTCAGGCACAAGGGGAGTCGTTGTGTGAATCTTGGGAGCGTTATAAGGAGATGCTCAGAAAATGCCCCCATCACGGAATGCCAGAATGGATGGTCATAAATAGCTTCTATAATGGACTGGGAGGTCAGTCAAGGACTATGGTAGATGCAGCTTCTGGAGGCGCTCTTTGGGCTAAGAGCTATGAGGAAGCATATGATCTTATCGAAATGATGGCATCGAACGAGTACCAGTATCCTTCACAGAGGCTTCAGCAACATAAGGTAGCAGGGATTCTTGAGGTGGATGCAACCACAGCTCTAACAGCTCAGTTAGAGGCTCTTAATATGAAGGTAGACTCTTTGGCTAATCTTGGGGTGCAACAGGTTGCTAGCGTCTGTGAATTATGTGCAGGTGGTCATGACACTCGTCAATGTGCCATCTCTAATGAATCAGCTCAGTTCGTGAGCAACTTCCAAAAGCCACAGCAGCCAGTGCCTAACACATATCATCCCAACAACAGGAATCACCCTAACTTTAGCTGGGGTAACAGTCAGAACAACATGCAGCAATCATCTTATCCTCCTCCTAATCAGCAGTTTGGGGGTAGATAGTTCAACCCTTCTGGAATGCAGCAACAGTATGCCCCGAGGCAGCAATATCAGCCTCCTGGATTTCAACAGCAGTCTAGCGAAAAGTCTGAATTAGAAGAATTGAGGTCAATGGTCAAGAGTCAAGCGGTATCACTCCAAAGTCAGGCATCATCTCTCAAGACATTGGAAAATCAGATTGGTCAACTCGCTACTGCCTTACTGCATAGGCCTCAAGGGACTCTTCCGAGCAACACAGAGCCTAATCCAGGAAGGAAGGAAGGCAAGGAACAGGTACAAGCTATTACTTTGCGGTCAGGCAAAGTCACTGGGGCCACATCAAGTGAACAAATCTCAAATCAGGCCGAGCAAGAGGAAGTTTCTGAAAAGGAAAAGCAACCTATCACTCCACCAGCTAAACAGTCAGTTCCTATAGCGACTGATCCTCCAGTGTACCCACCTCCACCGTTCCCTCAAAGGTTGCAGAAACAGAAACTGGATAAATAATTTGGCAAATTTCTGGAGGTCTTCAAGAAGTTACATATCAACATTCCATTTGCTGAAGCTTTGGAACAAATGCCTAGCTATGCCAAATTTATGAAGGGAATTCTCTCAAAGAAATTAAAGCTTGCTGATTTCGAGACAGTTGCATTGACGGAGGAATGTAGTGCTATCTTGCAACAAAAACTACCTCCAAAGCTTAAGGATCCAGGGAGCTTCACCATTCCTTGTACTATTGGTAACATGTCATTCAGTAAATGCTTGTGTGATCTTGGAGCAAGCATCAATCTGATGCCTCTCTCAGTCTTCATGACACTTGGACTTCCCGACCCAAGACCAACCAATATCTCGTTGCAGCTAGCTGACAGGTCGGTGACATATCCTCGTGGAATAGTGGAAGATGTTTTAGTTAAGGTGGATAAATTAATTTTTCCAGCTGACTTTGTCATCTTGGATTTTGAGGAAGACAAGAACATCCCCATCATTTTGGGAAGGCCATTCTTGGCTACAGGCAAAACATTGATCGATGTTCAAAAAGGGGAGCTGACTATGAGAGTGCATGATCAAAACGTCACTTTCAATGTTTTTAAGGCAATGCAACTTCCGACTGAAGAAGAAGAATGTTTCAGACTTGACATGGTGAAGTCACTACAGCATAAGGAAATGGATCAGTTGCTGAATTCAGATGCCTTGTTAAGCACTCTACAAGGGGAGTCTGATTCTGAAGATGAAGAAAGTGCAGAATGTGTGCAGCTGTTGAATGCTAACCCTTTCCAAAGGAAGTTTAATGCTTTTCCGGAATCTCTCGGCTTATCTGAGCTTCAAAAATCACAGTTTCATCTAAAGCCATCTATTGAAGAAGCTCCTGAACTTGAACTTAAGCCACTACCGGATCATTTGAGGTATGCATTTCTAGGGGCATCATCTACATTACCTGTGATTATTGATTCTAACCTTTCAGGTACTGAGGAAGAAAAACTCTTGCGGATTCTAAGAGAGTTCAAGTCAGCCATAGGATGGACCATAGCAGACATCAAGGGCATCAGTCCCTCTTACTGCATGCATAAGATTCCAATGGAGGAAGGGAGCAAACCTTCTGTGGAACATCAAAGGAGGCTTAATCCTATCATGAAAGAGGTTGTCAAGAAGGAGATTCTTAAATGGCTGGATGCGGGCATCATCTATCCAATCTCGGATAGTTCTTGGGTGAGCCCAGTTCAGTGTGTACCAAAGAAAGGGGGTATGACAGTGGTAGCCAATGAGAAAAACGAGCTTATTCCAACTCGGACAGTCACAGGTTGGAGGGTTTGTATGGACTACAGGAAACTGAACAAGGCTACTAGGAAGGATCATTTCCCTCTACCATTCATTGATCAGATGCTGGATAGACTTGCTGGTCATGAGTACTACTGTTTGCTAGATGGGTATTCTGGCTATAATCAGATTGCTATAGCTCCGGAAGATCAGGAAAAGACCACTTTCACTTGCCCGTTTGGCACTTTTGCTTTTCGACGGGTTTCTTTTGGTCTTTGTGGTGCTCCAGCCACTTTCCAAAGATGTATGATGGCCATCTTTTCAGATATGATTGGAATTAATGTGGAAGTCTTCATGGACGATTTCTCAGTGTTTGGGTCTTCTTATGACGAATGTTTGCACAATCTGAGCTTGGTGTTGAAACGATGTGTCGAGACAAATCTAGTGCTCAACTGGGAGAAATGCCATTTCATGGTACAGGAAGGTATCATTCTAGGTCACAAGGTATCTAAAAAGGGATTAGAAGTGGACAAGGCCAAATTGGAGACAATCGAGAAACTTCCTCCTCCTACCTCAGTTAAAGGAGTTCGCAGCTTTCTAGGACACGCCGGGTTCTATAGGCGTTTTATAAAGGATTTTTCTAAAATCACAAAGCCACTCTGCAGTCTACTAGAGAAGGATAATCCTTTTAAATTCACTGATGAATGCTTGAGAGCATTTGAACATTTGAAAAAGAAGTTGACAACTACTCCAATCATTACGGCTCCTAACTGGGATGAGCCATTCGAGATGATGTGTGACGCAAGTGATTTCGCCGTGGGCGTGGTTCTTGGGCAACGGAAGATGAATGTGTTTCATGTGGTTTACTATGCTAGTAAAACCCTTAATGATGCCCAACTAAATTACACCACCACTGAAAAAGAGCTTTTGGCAGTTGTCTACGGATTTGAGAAATTCAGATCCTACTTGCTTGGTGCGAAGGTCACAGTCTATACAGACCACGCGGCCATCAGATATTTACTCTCCAAAAAGGATGCTAAACCCCGACTAATTCGATGGGTACTCTTGCTTCAGGAGTTCGAGCTTGAAATTAAGGACAGAAAGGGGACTGAAAATCAAGTGGCTGACCATCTCTCAAGATTGGAGCGGGGAGAGGAAATTAAGAAGGATGAGACTCTCATCAATGAACATTTTCCGGACGAGCAGTTGTTTCTTGTGCAAGGTGAAGTACCCTGGTTTGCTGACTATGTGAATTATCTGGCGAGCAATGTCATTCCTACTGAGTTTTCTTATGCTCAAAAGAAGAAATTTTTGCATGATGTCAAATGGTACCGTTGGGACGAGCCTTACTTATTCAAGCAAGGACCGGATAAGCTTCTCAGGCGTTGTATTCCTTATAGCGAAACAGAAGGGATTTTGCGAGATTGTCATGACACTATCTATGGTGGACATTATGGTGGAGATAAGACCGCTGCTCGAGTGCTTCAAGCTGGATTTTTCTGGCCAACTCTATTCAAAGATGCTCATAAGTTCGTAATGAGATGTGATCGATGCCAAAGAGTTGGTAATATTTCGAGGAGGAACGAGATGCCTCTAAATAATATGCTTGAAGTGGAGGTTTTTTATGTTTGGGGAATCGACTTCATGGGACCTTTTGTTCCTTCATGCAGCAACCAGTACATTCTTTTGGTAGTGGATTATGTATCCAAATGGGTTGAGGTGAAGGCTCTACCAACGAATGATGCTAAGGTAGTGCTCAACTTTCTACACAAGCAGATCTTCACTCGTTTCGGAACCCCACGTGCTATTATCAGTGATGAAGGAACTCATTTTTGCAATCGCCAGTTCACGGCTTTATTAGCCAAGTATCGAGTATCTCACCGTGTTGCAACAGCCTATCATCCGCAAACAAATGGGCAAGCCGAGGTTTCGAATCGAGAAATCAAAAGAATCTTGGAAAAGGTAGTGAATCCTTCGAGGAAAGATTGGTCCTTGAAATTAGATGAAGCCGTATGGGCCTACAGGACAGCGTATAAAACTCCATTGGGAATGTCACCTTTCCAGTTGGTTTATGGGAAAGCGTGTCATTTGCCAGCGGAGCTTGAGCATAAGGCATACTGGGCCTTGCAGAAGCTGAACTTTGACATGAAGTTAGCTGGTGAGAAGCGGTTGTTGCAATTAAATGAATTGGAAGAATTCCGTTCTGAAGCCTATGAGAACTCGAAGCTGTACAAGGAGAAAGTGAAGAAGTGGCACGACAGAAAATTGGTGCCCAAAACCTTTGAACCAGGTCAACGAGTACTTCTCTTCAATTCCCGGCTCAAACTCTTTCCGGGAAAGCTTAAATCAAGGTGGTCTGGTCCTTTCATAGTGAAGACAGTGTTTCCACATGGAGCAGTGGAAATTTATGATAAATCACCTGATCAATCTTTTAAGGTCAACGGTCAGAGGCTTAAGCACTATTTTGGTGGTATGGTGAACCGTGAAGCGGTTACCGCTGTTCTTGCAACCACCTGATTTCCAGGGAAAACGTCCGGCTAAACGATGTTAACGACAGCGCTTCTTGGGAGGCAACCCATGGATTCTGTATATTGTGGAGGACTGGTGCACTTCATGCTTCGGCATAGGGGAGTATTTATTTCTTTCTTGTTATTAATTGTTATTCTTAGGATTGTGCCATTGAGGACATTGCCACATTTAAGTGTGGGGATGTGCTTTGTTGTAGTAGCATATTAGTAGTGTAAAAAAAAATAAAATAAATAAAATAAATAGTTGTTGTATTATGTGTTCATATAGGATATCATATTTTGCATAGTAGTAGTAGTTCATGCATGTATGTTTGTATTATCTACGTTTGTTTCATATAGGACATTCTGTTTTTATGTTCGTATACCATGTGAGTCCATTTTAGTTGCATTTCCATGCATTCATGCATTTTCCATGATCCCTTTGAACGAGCTGATTCTGATTGGTAGGTAGGTGTCTGATTGAGTGCACTAATGATGAGTAGAGGGTTGTTTTATAGTTCTTATGAAACTGATTTGCTTGTTCAGAAACAAATTTTTTACACAATCACAGTCTCATTAAGTGCTTTTGAATTGGACCCAGCCATGTCTATTTGATTGCTAGAATTTAACACCTAGTTTAAACCTAGAATGTTTGATAGATTCTTGAAAGCGAAAGAGCACTTAAGTATAAGTTTGGGGGAAACAAAGAAATTCATGCTAATGGCGAATAGTTGTTAATAATGGCTAGGCGTCAAATGGCTAGTAGCCGGCTCATATTTATATGAGTAGTCTAGGGTTGGAAATGAGAAAGGCTCATTCCAGATTGCATATATTCAAAAAAAAAAAAAAAAAAAATTTAGAAAAAAAAAAAGAGTCATGTAAATAAGTTAAATGCAAAGTTAACCAGGGTGAGCTCTTTAATACTCGAGCAATTAAGTACGAGAGGACTTTGTGCCTAGTGACCTAAGGCTGTGATAGTCTGGGATCCACTGACCTAACGCTCGTTACATGGGTATTATTGTATAAGCCTTTAGGGGTCTCATCCATTGCACGGTTAAATAAGCATGTATTGTAGATATATTGTTATGTGTCAAATGTGTTAGTAATTAAGCATGATTTCTTGTCAACCCGAGTGGACTATGGCGGTGTGTCTTGAGGGATCTTGTGTCTATCGTTCATTCTATTTTTAAACCTGGTGGTTGTTTGGCTAAGGATAGGTATGGTCTTGGTTTGGTTTGGGGGTATCTCTAATGAGCACAGCACGCATGCACGTTTCTGTCCATGTAATGTTAGTATACGGGGATTTGGGCGAGCTCTACTTGGATTTAGTTGTATTTCTTTGAGTATTTGCTTGCTTGTTGGTTTTGGTTGGTTTGAAGAGGATCACTTGCATGTTCATTTTAGTTGCATTCATGCATTGCATCGGATTTTGTGGGTACATTCGCTATAGGCCCTCACGAGACCTTACTCGTCCACTAGGGCTACCTAGGGGTTTAAAGGACTTGTTGCATATGTCAAATGCAACCGTGATCACCTACGGAAGTGGTACTAATTAGTTAGTTTAGTGTATTATTTTGGTTTGCACGAGGACGCGCAAAGTGCTAAGTGTGGGGATATTTGATAGAGTATATTTTATATGTATTTTATAGGATTTTATTCCCACATTTACGGTGCTTTTGCGAGTAATCGTGTCAATTTAATTAGTTTTATTTGAGTTGTTGCAGGAAATAAATAAATTGGAAAAAGAAGAAAAAAAGGAGCAGAAATAAATTAAAAGCCGAGGTCAGTTCCGGCGCAGAAAAGGAAAAAAAAAGACCAGCAATTTTATACCGCAGTTTTGTTTTGTTATACGCTGGTTTTGATTTCCTGTGAGACCATCCAATATAAAAACCCTGCTGCTTTATTAGTGTGTCATGCGCGCAACAGAAATAAAAAGAATCTGCCCTTCCTGCTCGCTAACTGACGCGCCAGGCCCCGTTTCCGCGCCACGCGCGCTGTTTGTGAACTGTCACACTGGCGCGTGCATCTCACGCCAGTCCAGGAGAGTGGAGACAGCCAGCCTCTGCATGGTGTCTCGTTTGAATTGTTGCACAAAACAGTTGGGGCCTACCTGTACTACATTACCTCGTACAAGAATTGTCTCCGAGTTGAATAAAAATTGTAGCAACTTATCCCGAATTCGAATTGTTAAAGTTATGGCTTGGTTAAATTAAGGAATTAGTTAGACTTGTGGGGAATATATAAATTCTATAGGTTATTATTTTAAGGGGGTAATATATATTTTAGAGATAGTTTTATTATTATTTTTTGGGGGAGAAAAATTCTAGGGTTCTTCAAGCTAGTGACAAGCAAGGAGGCCGGATCAATTTTCATCGTTTGTATTCTCTTCTACAATTTGGGGAATTATTTTCTATCTCAATTTCCTCTTCTATTATCTATTATTATATGTTTTGTTTTAGAACCATGCTTTCTTTAGAACCCATGATGGTGATTAGTTTAATTATGAGCTAAATCATTATCATGGGGTTCCAATGGATTTGAATACGTAATTATTGTGTTCGACATGTAATTGATTATTGGGTGATTTAATTGCAATAATCTAGTATGGTTGATTTAATTGATAGATGTTTAGCTAGCATCTAATTTATTTATTCTTGTTGATTGCGAAAGTGGATGCAAGAATTGAGATTTCGCCATATTAGCATGGGTTCATGAATTAATTTGATTTTTCATGATTAGTGGTATGATTTAACCAATGCATATTACCCCATGTAATTATAAAAGGTAACTTGTGCTTAAACCAGTTGTGTTTCAGATTGTATAGACATATATGATTTGAATATAATTTGGTGTCCTCTTGATTTCTATCTTTTGTGGATATTAAGTGGTTTGATATGAGTGTACTGAAAGGTAGCTCGTATTATTGTAGTGTTATCTAATTAATTATCTTGTTTATCACCCGTATCGATTTATTGTGTCAACCTTTAGTGAAGTTTCGATGAAATTGGAATCCCATGCCTTCTCATATTAAGAACTCTTTTCTAATTTACTTGCACTTAGTTAATTGAATTAGTTTAAACAAAAACCCAATTTGATTATTGTTCAAGCATTAAGAAGTAACCATACACTATTGCATACGCACTAAAATTGGCATTACACCTAGTCTTTGCGGAACGAATCTTACTATCACTTGCTATTTGTGATCGCGTATACTTGCGTGTTTACGAGTCAACAATATGAGATGGTGAAAAATAAGAAGCCGAACCTGAAGTACTTTCATGTGTTTGGATGTAAATGTTTTGTTCTTAAGACTCATCCAGAACAGCTTTCCAAATTTGATTTAAAAGCTGATGAAGGAATCTTTGTTGGATACCCACTATCCACAAAAGCATTCAGAGTCTACAATCTGAGAACAAAAGTGGTCATGGAATCTATCCATGTGTCTTTTGATGATAAGAAGATAACAGGACTTGAAGACTTTGATGAACATGACCAGCTGAGATTTGAGAATGAAGAAATAAATGCTGATCTACAAAATTCTGATACTCTTTCAGACTCTATTGTTCAATCTATACCAGTAGATCAGACTGTAGCACATGTTGAGGGGGAGCAAGTGAACGATGAAAATGAACCTCAATCAAGTGAAGAAACATCAAAGAATGCATCTGCTGATTCATTAAACTCTGATTCATCAAACTTTGAAAGCAACAGCTCAGGGGGAGCAAACAATGATTTTGGATCTACTAGTCATCACACTCAACATAATTATGAACTTGGGGAATCATCAAGATCAAATCTGCCGAGACAAAGGGTATGGAGTAGAGCGCATCCCTTTGAACAGATCATTGGTGAATCGGACACGGGTGTACAGACTAGAAGAGCAACACAGAATGAATGCAATTTCGCAGGATTTTTATCTCAAATTGAACCTAAAAAGGTTGATGAAGCTCTTGATGATCCAGATTGGGTAACTACAATGCAGGAAGAACTCAATCAGTTCGAAAGGCAGAAAGTATGGAAGCTGGTGCCAAGACCAAAAGATAAATCTGTAATTGGCACTAGATGGGTGTTTAGGAATAAACTGGATGAAAATGGTATTGTTACGAGGAACAAGGCTCAATTGGTAGCAAAGGGTTACTCTCAAGAAGAAGGAATTGATTATGATGAAACCTATGCTCCAGTTGCAAGGCTTGAAGCAATCAGGATGTTCTTAGCATTTGCTGCACACTCCAACTTTAAGGTTTTTCAGATGGATGTGAAGAGTGCATTTTTGAACGGAGATCTAGAGGAAGAAGTCTATGTTGAACAACCCCCTGGGTTCGAAGACAAGGAATTTGAAGGTTTTGTGTACTTTCTCTTCAAAGCTGTCTATGGCCTCAAGCAAGCCCCTCGAACATGGTATGATACTCTCTCCAAGTTCTTACTTGAAAATGGTTTTACAAGAGGTATCATCGACAAAACTCTCTTTCATAAAAAGCATAAAAATGATATAATTCTGGTGCAAGTATATGTGGTTGATATAATATTTGGTTCTACTAATAATTTGCTATGCAAGAGATTTGCTAAGCTAATGCAGAGTAGGTACGAGATGAGCATGATGGGTGAGTTGTCCTTCTTCCTTGGACTTCAAGTTGTTAAGAAGCCTGATGGTATTTTCATCTGCCAATCAAAATACATAAAGGATCTTCTGAAGAAGTATGGGATGGAAGAAGCAGTTACTGCCAAGACCCCGATGCCAACTGCAGTCAAGCTTGATGAAGATAAATCTGGTAAGTCAGTTGACATCACGAAGTATCGAGGTATGATCGGCTCTCTCTTGTACTTAACTGCTAGTAGACCAGATATTATGTTCGCAACTTGTCTATGTGCTAGATTCCAGGCTAACCCTAAAGAGTCACATCTTATAGCTGTTAAACGTATTTTCAGATACCTTAAGGGAACCCCCAATCTTGGGATTTGGTACCCTAAAGGAACAGGTTTTGACCTAATTGGCTATACAGATTCTGACTTCGCAGGTTGTAAGATTGATCGGAAAAGTACTTCTGGAAGGTTTTAGGTTTTAGGAAGAAGGTTGGTATCTTGGTACAGCAAGAAGCAACACTCAGTATCTACCTCGACAGCCGAAGCAGAATACATTGCGGCAGGTAGTTGTTGTGCTCAGATCCTGTGGATGAGGAATCAACTTCAGGACTATGGACTCATGTTGGACAAAATTCCAATTCTATGCGACAACACGAGTGCCATTGCCATTGCCAACAATCCAGTTCAACACACCAGGACTAAGCACATTGATATCAGGTATCATTTCTTACGAGAGCATGTCATGAATGGAACTGTGGTATTATATTTTGTTCCCACAGATCAACAAATTGCAGACATCTTTACTAAACCACTGGATGAATCCACTTTCTCCAGGTTAGTTGGTGAACTTGGGATGTTAAATCTGTCTAATTAATTTTGGATAATCAATAATTGCAATTTGTTATAAGTTCACATGTATTTTAAATGTCCATATGTTTAGAACTTGTGAATTTATTTGCATCCAGTCCTCATATTATAGTTATCTCTATATTAATTACCACGCTTATAAATGCTATATTTTATGGTAATTAGTTAGTAAATAATTGAGTTAATTGTAGCATAATTAAATAAATATTTTATTGACATATATCAATTAATGATATTTTGTTAATTTTATGTCTATTTAATTGTGAGTTTATCTGATTATTGTGGATTAATTCTTGATTTACTGTGTGATTATTTTTAAATCCATAATAATTAGAAGTATTATATGTGTATGTGTATAGACTGATAGGTTTCGGTGATAAGATGTTTTTTCGACCGACAGGTTTCGGTGATAAGATGTTTTTTCGGCTAATTAGGTAGTTAGGTGAGAAATTATTGAGCGGTGTTATTTTTCAAACATAACCTGTCACTATTACACCTAACCCACTAATACTTGAAACCTTATAAATGATGAGTTTTTGTTTGTGTTTAACATCATCAATTTTCAGATATACATAGCATATACACACAATTGCTGAATATTTCAAGCTTTGACCGGAAAGATATCTCAATCTATCTGGTGGTTTTTAGAGCGGATTTCATATTCTTGTTATACGCACTAACCCTTGTTTTTGAATTTCCTTAAAGTTTTTGAAAATGGCATTGCAGGGAAGCTTTTTAATTGCTAAAGTTAATCCTGTTTCTATTCAGCAAATCGAAACCATTCAGGATGAGCAATTTCGGGCTTGGACACAATTTATGAATGAACATTCATTAATCCGTTATGCTTTAGTTACACAGGTGCAGCTTAACCATGATGCATTGTGTGAACTATATTTCAGTGCGGTTAACACTTCTGGATAGGACGGGTGTGCATTCACATATCGACTATTTGGTAGGTCGATTAGGGTCACTGAACGAGATGTTAATCGAATTCTTCATTTTCCTATGGAAAATCTCGTTTCTGATCCTACACCCGAACAGATTGAAATGTTCTTTCGTTTTATAAGGTACCAAGATGGCAATTTCAATACTGGTAATCTTTCTAGAACGTTTCTAACCCAGTACTGGAATTTCTTCTTTCACACTCTTAACCATGTTTTTTCCTCAGATAGAACAAATCAAGATCGAATACCTGAATTTATTCAAATAATAGGGTATGCGGTCGCCAATAATTTGAGGATTAATTTTGGAAAAATAGTGCTTGGTCAAATCATTTTAAAAATGAAACGCTTGGGAACAAGAGATGTTCGGACTCAAAATGTCAAATGTCTATATCCAAGGTTTCTACAGTTAATATTGAATGATTTTTTGAATGATGAAGACAGGGTACACTTGGAAAATGGTCAAAAGGTGGAATGTTCTTCCATGAAGACGAATGTAATTAATTACATAAGAAAAAAGAAATATACGGATGTGCCTACAGTCCTAACTGAATATCTAAAGACTGTCCCACTTCCGTTGTTACCACGACCAGTGAGAGCAGGTATACGACAAGGTAATATGTCAATCCCTGCTATTCCAACCTTTGTATTCCCTATTGTGTCACAGGAAATACAGTTTCTACAGCCCCTAGTGGCCATCTTACCCGACCAAGAGCAGGAAATCCCACCGACTCTAACACAGGTCGAAGAGCCCATTCTACAAATGCAAACACAAACACAACAAACTCCTACACCTCAATTATCACTTAAACGACCAGTCATCCACATTATTGAGGGAGATAGTGCCTCAGCAGCACCACATAAGGAGTTAGTTACAACAACCGCTCTACCTCATTCTAAACGAAGTAAACCCAATGAACTTGAGGTAACGGCAACTGTTAGTGAAACAATTCTTTCATATCCAATGAGTGAAAATGTAAATGAGATTGAATTGACGGGAGCAACTATCTTGAGTTCCATTTCACGGAACATACGAGTGGTTGATGATCTTTCAAAAGATCAAATGCCTTCACAGGCATCCGAGGTGGAATTACCTACCTCAATAACTGCTGGTGAATCTTCCATTTTACGGAATGATCCATTGGTGGGTGGTTCTTTTATGAACCAAGTGTCTTCACAGACGTACGAGGGAAACTTGGGTTTTGTGCCATTTAATCGATTCAAGTTTAACCTCCCAGAGATAAAATCTCTGGATCTCTTTCAAGATTTACCACTCTTTACCAGTGGTCGGCAACTCGCTTCACGCGAGGACGGAAGCTCACGAACTTTCATTGCACCATCTGTGACCTCTGAAAAAGGGGCTAGGATGATTTCATTTGCAGGTACACATATCGGTGGAAGCTCTAGAGGAAAGTTGAGGGAAACACCAACAGAACATGTAAGTGTAACCCGAACCACTAAACCGAGTGAATATAGAGTGTTGAGTGAAACACCTGCAGAACATACGAGTGAGCAACCTACTCAACCACATGCACCTGTAACCAGAAAGGAATATAGCAGACTCCTTACACGGGTCCAAACAACGGAGAAAGAGTTGCAAAATATCTGTAAGTCCATTGCAGAAATAAAAAATTTGCAACTTATTCAACATGATGCATTCCAGGTTCAATTAAGTTCCATGGCAGCCCAGTTTAGTCATGCAATTCATTCCTTGGGGAAGACAGCTTCGTCTAATTTACCAACTCCACATCCTACTACTCTGGAGGATAACCCAACTGAGGGGGAGAAGGTGGATGATCAAGAAAAATCTACTAGGAATAAGGGCAAGGAAAAGGTTGTTGACACGGAAAAGGTTGTTGACACGGAATTAACTTTATTTTGGAAAAAGAAAAGCTAATGGAAGTAATAGTGCTATGTGGAAAGAAAGCAAGGCAAACTTGAAGATATGTTTAGTCTAGAGGAACAATTGTCTTGCACTTGATTAAATTTTAGAAATCTGGAAAATGTATATATATGATCCAGAATGCACTTTAATATTATTTATCTTTGTATTTTATTTGTATCAGTTGAGTTATCCTCTAGGTATTTGCTTGTCAAACCCTAACAATCAAATAGGGGGAGATTGTAAAGCATAATGTAATGTAATATGTAATAGAGGAAATATATAACTCAGCTAGGATAAAAGATAAATAATATTAACTCTATACAGGGATCGTGAAAGTTGAAGAACATGCATCAACAAGGATCAAGTCGCTGAAAGAAGTTCATTAACATGATCAAGCCTCAGTGACAGAATAAGATGTACAGATGATTCAGTTGAAAGGCAAAAAGATTACAGTATTCTTAAAGACATGATACGAAGACCACGAGTGAATGTTAGTCGTCTGTGAACCAGACCAGTTGCACTAGGCGTCAACATCTTCACAAAGGAATCGAAGTATCTAACTCAGAAAAACTGTTAAAAAGGTATGATTGAGAGCAGTGTTGATATCCTCCATTTCAGAAGCTTAATATTTAAGGATGTCAAAAATAAAGAGGAAAATGAATAGTAACCGAAATCACTATTCACATGAATAGTAACCGGAATTACTATTCACCGAAATCACTATTCACACCGGGTGAATAGTACCCGGAGTTACTATTCATGAATAGTACCCAAAAGTACTATTCATAAAGTAAGAAACATGTGGGGCCCACATGTATTAAAAAATCAAAGTAAAGACTTTGAATTTGAAAATGCAGAAGTGTTAGAAATTGAAAAGTCGTCTGCAGATGATAACGTAATCAGTTACGTATATTAACTGCATAGTGACTTTCTAAAACCTATAAATAGGCCTGTTGTATTTCATTTCAAAACACACCTCAACACACAACTTTCTCTCTCTCTTAAATATCTTCTCTGTGTAAGCTGCTAGACAGTCCATCTAGTAGGAAAGCCGGCTTAGCCCGCTTTCAGGAAGTGTCGGATAGAAGGTCCTCGTGCCTAAACTATCCTAAGGAGTGTTCGAGTTTTTGAAGCTAATCCGTTGGATTAGAAGTTGTAACACCCCTTGGGTTTTTATCAGTTCAAAGATATTTTCCCGAACCAATTGTTTTATTTCGATTCAGTTGTTGACCTCATTTTTCACATCTCGAAAATCAAAATATTTTTAAATAACGTATTCAACCCCCCTTCTACGTTATTCCGGACTTAACAATTTCTATGATTTTTGTTTTTTTAATTTAACTACGTTGTAATAAATCCATTTTATGGAAGTGTTTAATTTTAAAAACAATGTTTGGTTTCCGTACTCTTACTTGATTAGAGAAAGAATGAATAATACGTTTCTATTTATGTTATTCCATCATAACGACATAAGCAAATAACATTAAAATTTAAAACATTTGAAATTTTAGCAATGTTCAAATGTAAAGTTGAATAGCAATTTAGTAACAGTGTATTGCAATAGAGTTAAACATTGTGCACATAATCATTAAGATTGTTCATAAGTGTTGAATAGCAATTCAGTAACAGTGTATTGCAATAGAGTTTAACATTGTGCACATAATCATTAATTATTAATAATCCCTTATTTAGTGTTGTTAAAAAGATTTCGTGTATTCATTCACTTTTCTACTATATAAGTCCTAAATACGTAAATTCTGCTCTTTCTTCCCTAATCCTGGCCAAATGAATTTTATTGTTACAGTATAAACTCAATAAATTAATATTATTTTAATGATATTCTACAGTTAATGAATTATAAAATTAAAATTATCAATATTTTACGGTTAATGAATTATAAAATTAATTATTTTATTATTTTATAAATCCATATCAATCGATTAAAGATATTCTTGACAAAGTTATTTATTTTGTTATTTAATTTATTTAATTTATTTTATTTTATAATTAAATATTTGTTAATATGTTATATTAAAGTTATAATCATAATAAATTAAATTTTTTAGTAGTTTAGGAATTATATTTCCTTCTTATGTTTTTTTAATTGGCTTTGTCATGACTTATTAATCTGTATACACATAAAAAATAAACGCGTCTTGATACAACACTAAATCCCTAATTCCCTAAATCCCTAAATCCTTCTCTGTCTTCCCTAATCTGGCTGTGTTTTCACTAATCGTCTCCTGATCAACAATGGAGGTAAATCATTTCAAACTATCAGTATTGTTCTATTTTACTATGTCGTCCATCTTCGATTGTTTACTATGTCTTTGTATATTTTGCTTTCATTCTACTCAACACATGAACTACCATACTACACATGATTTACCTCACAAACATGAACTACTTGAACTACCATTCGCATAGATAACTACACATTTGCACAAAATTGAATTATGTTACATCTTAAATATAACCCTTATTCTATGTCTTTAGAAAGTAGTTAATTAGTACAGACCCGATTTCCCTAATGATTGTTTACTACACATGAATCAACTACTTGAATTACCATTCGCATAGATAACTACACATTTGCACAAAATTGAAATATGTTACATCTTAAATCTAACCCTTATTCTATGTCTTTAGAAAGTAGTTAATTAGTACAGACCCTTATTTGTATAAGCCTTATTCTATTTTTTTTTTGCAATGAATCATTATCAGGAACACACACACCCATCATTCATTGTTTGCCTGTTTCCCAGAGATCTTGCAAGGACGTCAATGGTAATAACCTAAATATTGTTCATGATCGTATATAAAACAAAAGTACCAGAATAATATAATATCACGCAATTAATGTACACACCATCTAATTGATATAACACTCTTTGGTTTATGTAGAAATTGCCTTCCGGCTTTGTTATAAACTGTGCAGAACATGTACCACATCAAGTCACTCTGATAATTAATAGAAATGAATACCGGTCCGATACAATGTTCTGTTTCATAAGGATAGGAATGAGCTTAACAACTTGGCTCCGTTTTATAATGATTTTCGATCTGATTCCGATTTCCATGCATTGTTCTACTACAATGGTGCTGGGATATTTACTGTATTCATACTTGATGATACTGGTATGGAAATAGATTATCCATCAGCCAACAGGTTTCGACTAGGTCCTGTTTATGCGGAAGGTACGTAACACACCATAGCCAACTGTTCATATTAAATTAACTTTTATTAATGAAAATAGTAAATTGGATAACTGATGTTAACATATATTTATGTTATCACAGACAATATTAATGGAATTGGGAAGAAATTTATTGTTTATACTGTCGAAAAGCATAGAGAATCAGCTGAGATTGTAAGTGCTTAAGTTGCCACTGTATAAGATTTTTCAATTATTACATTTTCCAGATTAATGTATCTTATAAATTGTAACTTTCTTATCAATTGATTAGGATATTCCTCCAGTGTTTGTTGATCGGTTTCGACACATGCTCAAAAAGAAAAATTATCTAACTTTGAAGAACGGAGAAAAATTTTAGTTCTCATTTTCGGCGACTAAGAAAAAGTTTGATGGTATGCAAGTGATCCTACAGGCCAAGTACTGGAAAATCAGAGATACTCTTCTTTTCGAGCTCTTAGATAAGACTGAATTTTCTGTTAATATATTATCCAGGAAAGGAGTTGAAAAGATTCTTCCTCCTCGGGCCTCCCTTACAGGTATGTTTATTAATAGTTTTATCCCAAAAGTTGGATTGAATTCAATCAATCTCCCGAAAATTTATGGTTCTCAAGTCTCATTCTGCTGTAGGCAATGTCATAGCAACAGAAGCAGCGGATGACTTTCGGACAAGCTTTGAAGCTATTTTGCTTAGCTCAAATTTTGATATGAATTCTCACGGACTGGTAATTACAATGTCTTACAACTTATAATATTTAGGCATCAATGTCATCTGTTTATCAGTATAAGTTACTCTTTTCTTTTTATATTTCACAGTACATTCCACCTTGGATAACTCTTGAGAACCATACATGGAATCAAGTCAAGCATGTGTACCTGAAATTGGAACGAAGAAAGTGGAAGGTTTGAATTGTTTTTTCAGGCGGAAAACCAAGATTCTCGAAAGGCTAGGATAAGTTTGTAAAGGAAAACAAGTTTGTTCTCAATGACAAACTACGTTTTGTAATGAGGGAGGGCGACCATGTGCTTTCATTTGTTGTCCGTCGTTTATGACTTGATATTTGTGTTGGATTTTTAAACAGAGTTTCCTACATCTTTTAGGATTTAATTGTTTATTCAGAACTATAACAATCATATCAAAATGATTGTTGTTATTTGATTTGTTGGTAGAACGTGGATTTTTGCTTTTATTAATTTCTGGGATGCTTAAATGGATTTTCCGCAACATTTTTATGATGTTACAGTATTATGATGTTTTCCTATTTTATCCTTTAATTATTTTAGTCTTATGGGTTTTAGGTTTTTTAAAAAAAAATTGAAAAAGCCTTAAATTTCATATCAAAATACATGATAATTTTATAACCTAATTGACCTATTTTGATCTTAGTAATTTTGATATTAGTAATGTTGTTTTTGTATAGCTTCCTTTAGGTTTCTAAGTCCAACACAAAAAGAGTTTCTATGTCCAAATAATACTATGATTAGTTATGATTAGTGATATGATTAGTTATGCCAAATCCTGATTTCTAACTGATTGATATGCTCTGCTTCTTAGGAAATCTTTATGCCAATTTATTCCTGAATTACTGTTAAATTGATATGATTGGTTATGATTCTATAATCCCTACTTTATACAAAATTAATACGAAAATTACACTAATTTATAATACCTATATAACAGCAACACATAGGTTTCAATTATGCACAACCATCAACGATTACAATCTCTGCCATTATAATACCAAGGTGTACATGTTCAGTCTTATTTAATTACCTTACTATTCTCCACTGATTGTGTTATTTATCTTCATATATGTGCAGAACAATAGCATAAGGTTTAACTTGATAGAACTTTTTTCTTTTGCTTCCTCAGAAACATGACTACCTACGATATGCTTAAAGAACTCGACACTACACGAACAACTTGGAATGTTAGGGTGCGTATTTCCAGAATGTGGCCATCCATTTCAAGTTCCAAGGGAACCGAGACTCTAAAAGGGTACAATCTTATTTTGCTGGATGAGGATGTAAGTTCATTCATAGTCTTGAATCATTAATGCTATATACATCTGGTTTATTATGCAATTCATGTTATATGATAAATAAATTTAATTATGCTACCATGTTTCATATGAGGAAATTATTGATTCACATTACCATTTAGTTACCAGTATATTATTACAATTTTGTTGTATATTAACAAAAAACCTAATTCTTATAGAATTGTCACGTACAAGCGTTCGTTTATGCGGATAACTGGATCTCTCTTTCTAAGAAAGTAGAAATAGTTGAAGGAGGCCTTTATTCAATTTCAAACTTTTATACCAAAAAAGCTACAGGAACTGTGAGGCCGGTGTCATCAAAGATATTGATCAATTTTAACCAAAAAACCTATGTCGAAAAGTTAACTGTGGATGACTTTATGATACCAACTCATAAATTCGAATTTGTTGATTTGGGTCATAAACCCGGAGAGTCCAGAATTTTCAACTGGTAATTATCAATTATTTTCGTACTATTAGATTTAATTTTTTTTTTGTTGTTGTGTTCACTATGCTAATTTACAGCTTATATCTTTTTATTATATTTGTAATAGATATCATCGGTGCACTCGAAGATTTTGAAAATGCGAGGCTGATCAATACAGTAAATGGAGAAAAGCATATTGTGAAATTCAGAATCACCGACGGAAGGTGATTAAATATTGTGTATTTTTATACTATGTTACATCTCTATCATAGAATGTGAAGGTTTTTCAGCATTGTGATAATAGGCTGTGTTCATTAAAAACTTAGAAAAACATCCATCTTTTAATCATAGTTTGCAAATTCACCGAATAAGACACAGATGCATGTTTACACCTATGCAGGAATTCTAGCACTGTGAGCGTTTGGGGTGATCTTGCTGTGAAAACAGATGCAGCATACAATCAAATTGAAGAACAGCCTACAATTGTGATTGTTACAAGTACAAAGCCCAAAATATATAAGAGTAAGATCTGTTATTAAGATAAGCATGTAATTGTTATGCTAAATCATTTTTTTTCATGAGTGTGTGATAATGTATTTTTTTTTTGCTAAATTGATAATGGATTATTTCTTTAGGTACTGTCCAAGTGAACACACTGCCATCGTCTAAAATTTATTTGAATTTGGATATTGATGCTGTAATTGCAATGCGTCAGAGGTCAATATTATACACTATCCCATAACTAAATTTGGGATACCTCTATTACTGTTAATTATTTAATTCCAGTTCAGCATTGATAATGTATATGGACAAAACATTGATTGTAAATAGGCTTGCTGATGAAGGCTATATCGCTGCTATATCGCTGGTGACAATGATTTTGCAACTCCAATTGCAAAAATTCCTGCTCCTGTCATCGAAACAATGACATTGAATGAATTAAGTGATATAAAAGATGCTGATTATATAAAGGTTCTTGAATTTATAAATATTCTTTTGATGATATAGGTTAAATCATTTTTAATACACAATTCTCACAATCTCTGTGATGTTTCAACTCTTCCTAGAAAAATGTCATTTGTGAGGTAAAAGTGATCAGTGTGGAAGAAAATAGTAGTTGGTGGCATGAAACTTGCGGAACCTGCGAAACAGAGATAGAGAAAAAGGAGGGAAGTATTTTTTGTAATACTTGCAATAACCCCATTCCCGTGTCTGAGAAGAGGTTACTGCTACGTGCTTTAAAAATTATTAGCTTTATATGATTTTTTTTTAACCATCTCATTGTATGTTGCATCTTTGACAACAATAAAATCATATCCTTTACCATTCAAAACCAGGTATAGGATAGTGATACTAGGCGAGGATTCCGCAGAAGCATACAACTTCATTTTAAAAGATCGTGCTGGCAGAAGAATGGTTGGAACTTCTGCAACTAAATTGCAAGCAACCATGATCAATGTATATTTCTAAACGCACAAACAGTTGTCATGGATAACATTCCTATTTCTCTAAATTCTATTGACACATATAACAGCAATACATTATATATCCATATACAGACTAAAACTGATGGGTTTCCTCCTCAAATCAAAGCTCTGGTCGGGAAAGATCTCAAATTAAAATTAGAAATTTCTAAAGATAACATTGTTTCAAAGAGTATACTGTATTATGCTGTTGATGTACTGGACACTAATACTTCAAGTTCTGCAATGTCCGGAGCAACAACCTCGGTTTATTCTACTTCAACTTCATTGGATGTAAGTTATCAACAGGAATTTATTCTTTTTTCTGTATTTCGTTTTATTTGAAACATTAAGACCTTTCAAGATTCTTGACATGCTGATTAATATCCTCAACTTTTTTTGTTACAATTTTCTTTCAGCCAAATGTGATACATTTATCGGATGGACAGGACACACCAGAGATCAGGCATTCAACAACCAAGAAAATAAAAGTGGTAATTTGATGCCTAATACTTTCCAATCAATAATAAGTTAAATGCATCTTTATTGGCTAAATATTCATGAATAAAAGGATTAATTTTTTTTTTCATTTTTCAGGAAAAATGAATATTATGTTTTGCTGGGAAAAGATACCTACCATGACTGATTTAAGAGCTTGGATCAAAGATTTAGTATTTGGAATTTATGCATTTTAATTGAATAATTTGTTCAACGGTTTTGCTATTTAACACTTATTATGTTGATGGTTTGCTTTGATAAGTTTGTTTTTTCCATGAATACTCTTGATGAATGAATCAGGAATTACCTGATTACAATTCAATAAAATTTAAGGTTGTTCTTACAATTTTAAAATCATAAACATGATTCCATTTATAAAGTGGCCATGATTACATAAATAAAAAAATAAACGGAATTGCAGAAGGAGATGATAATGCTTAGGACTACAGCATGATCATGCTAATATTGGCATTTAAAACAGTCTCTTAAACCAACAACAACATGGTCATGCTTATCGGATTTCGTTATCAATCCAGAAAACATGGACATGCTGATGGAACTGAGTTATCATGAAAAAAATTGATATTACAACATCACTTTGGTTGTTAGAAGAGTTCCATGATCCTGCTTCAAGTTTGCATGATCATCCCGTGTTAATGAGATAAAAATTTGTGAAGTAAACTGCAGCGCCATTCATTCGATGCAATGGACAATATCTATAGCCTTAACATCAAAGTCAGATATTTGGTGCAAATGACAATACCTATACCTATACCACATCTACACATATAAATTCCAAAACTTGCCCATTTTCCAAACTTTACTATCATGATCAGAGAACCATATCAGCAATAAGAAATCAGGATTGCTGGCAACAAATCTGCAATTATAATTACATGACCAGAAAAATTAACAAATTGGCAACACAAAAAGATTTCTTTGCTGTCACACAATGTATTAGGAAGCTTCATATGCCAGTTTGTGTAATCCTAATTTCGAAATGATTAGATACTAATCTATCAAATAAAGTCTGATGGTAATCCTAACAAAATATTCTATCTAATCAATCATGAGATATCCCAGTATGATTCTTTATGTGTAATCCTAACAAACTATAAGATTGCATTCAGCATGATTATAATTTCGATTATGTTAACGTAAATAATGTCCTAATGTTATGCTAATCTAAACTTATCAACATGTACATATAAATACCTGCTCATGTATCAGTTCATTGACAAATATTTTAACATTTTCTTTTCATCTAAGGTATTAAAATAAATACAGTTTCATTCATTTTGTTTAATTTTTAGAGATTAAGCTACAATCAGTTTACATGTGCAGATATGGAGTAGAACCTGGCATTAGTTAATAATTCTAGAACAGATTGGATTATCCGTGTGCGTATCACTTGCATGTGGCCTTCGTTTGGATCCAACCAACACTTTATTGGTTTTAATCTTATATTGCTGGACTCTGAGGTATTGTATTACATATAATTATGATGCAATTAATGTTTGACATTTGTTAGTCATCTTATAGTTAAGTGTCATTATCTTTTCTGTGATTACAGGATTACCATGTTATTGCATTTGTTTATCCAGTTGTGTGGCTTGATATCGGAAATACCATTCTTGAAGGAAATACTTATGAAATTCAAAATTTCATAGTTAGAGAACCATTAGGACGCATGAGGCCTGTATCTTCTGACAAGGTTTTAGTTTTCACTACCTTCACCAGGATCCTCAATTTTGCAATACCTATTGGGACTATTCCGAGGCATAAATTTGAGATTCAACCACTTCCTGAAATTCATGATATTGCAACATCTTTTTCAAATACTTTGTCTCCTTTGTATGCCATAGGTATTGTTTTGTTTTGTTTATATTTTTCCTTTTTAATCATATTTTGTTCTTTTAGTTCCATATAACTCTATTTTGAAATATGTTGTCAAACTAGACATTGTTGGAGCTGCTCAAAACATTGAACCAGTTAAACATGTTAAAACCTCCTGGGTAGACAGAATTTTTCTCCGATTTGAGTTATATGATGGAAGGTAATGAATTTCTATAGGAATGTTAGCTTTGCGTGATGAGCCATGTCTTATACTGATAATTTTCATGTCCTTTTATAGCAATGTAATTAAAATTATAGCATGGGACGAGCATACAGAGGTATTTGCTTCACTATTTGAAGGAAACTTTGACGTGGCTCCTATTGTGGTTTTAACATCTATGAGGCCACGTATATTTCATGGTAATACGTTTTGCAACACACATATCTAATGTTACTGTTTGTTTTATATTTTCGAGTACAATGACACAAAATATTTATTGAATTAATATGTAGGTTCCCTTCAAGTAAGTACTTCAAATTGGTCAAAAATTTACATCAATATTGATTATGAAGATGTTTGAGTTATGAGGCAACGGTATACGTTATACTATACATATCAACAAAATTGAAAATTTACATATTATTTATTGCATTTAAAAACATTTCAATTTTTTTTTTTTTTTTACAGGTTCCTTGATCAAGCATATGAGCCTAATATATTTGTTCCATGATCATGCAACTACTATTCTTGCAAGGATAACTAGCAGTGATGATTTCCACACATGTTCTATTTTATAAATAATTAGGATTTTATCCTTAATCAGTATTATTTATCAAACATTTGATGTTTTTACTTTTTTAATGTTGGAAGCAATTTGACAAATTCCTCCTTTTTAGAATAAGTAAAATAAACAATCACAAATTGGTCGGGTAATTCATTGTTAAAATACATTGTTAAAATTTGATGGATAATAAAAAATAAAAACGGATATGTGTACGTTCGGCTAATTCCGTTAAGGATATTGGTTTTATTTTAACGGAGTTAACGGACATCTGCACTATTATATTTGAGTCACACAATTTTCATTGTGAAACACAATCTTTCGGATTTATTTCAACATCAAATATAACGTTGCACGCGCAAAGTGAAACGCAAGTTATCATTCAAATGACATTATTCATCTTTCACAAATTTGCTTCAACCTCCATAAAACCTGGCTTTCCCATTATTTAGAACAATAGTAATATTCGAGCATTCCTAAAGATTACACCATCTCTTTTTTTCCAATATCGGTTAACAATCTTAATGTTTGGAGGTATATGTTGCACTGCATATTGATACACCAATTTCCAAATTTCGTAATATTTGAGTTTAAAAATTTTTAAAATTATTTATGTTTAAAATGTGATTGTAAATAAATTTATTTTTCTTTGTCGTTTGAAGAATTTAAATAAAAAAAATATTTATAAAGTTATGTTACTATATTGAAATTTTAATGAATATTGATCAGTAAATAAATTTTTTCTTCGTTAGAAAATTATATTTAGAGTTAAAATCATGATTTATCTTTGTTTAATTCGTTAACCTATAATATAAATATAATTGTGTTGACAATTCTTATAAATTATTTAATTTAAATATCATTGCCTTTATCGTCAAAAATCACAATTAATTATATACGCAACTCACACTTCAAACTAATACAATGTCAAAGCATATTTATCTATATTTTTATGATGTGTTACTACTAAATTATTGAATCGAAATTATTGTCAAAAATCACATAAGTTTATACAAAGAATTATTAAATGTTATAAATTAAAATCAATGTTTGTTACTAATAAAATTAATATAACTTTTTTTTATATTTGTATGTAAACTAATCTTTTAAAAAAAGTTTATTAATATTATTAAAAATTACAAAGATTATATTAATATTAAGAAAAAAATGGAAAAATTTATGAGCAATCGAGGTTATGGTATATTTGGAAAAATTATAAAAAAAAATACGAGCAGAATTGTACCGAAATAAATGTGATATAGACAAACTCCATATAAATTCCATATATATAGTGATATAACGTAAGAAGAAAATTACAAAGAATATATTTACATTAATTAGTAAAATTTAAGTTTATTTCATTGCACACAATACATTGAATCTAATTGATTAAAATTCTAGAGAATCTAAGTCATGATTAATTTTAGATTTCCAAGTTAAACATGTACACACGTTAACTAAAAATATACATTACATTATTACCTGACATTAAAGGGATAAAAAAGGTTTTAGAATATCAACAGTCTCTTTGCATGCAACTGTGCTGGAGACGAAACACAACCATTTACTCCATCTTCTCCCATTCTCCAATACATAGTTTACCGTGCTTTGCTCTTTCAGGTTCACTTTTCAACTCTAATCTTTTAGACTATCAATCTTCTAAATCTCTAATCAAAATGCTTCAGAATCTTCGTTCTGATATCCTTGCCTTACTCTTTTCATTCACCATAATAGATGTAGGAGATTTCAACAGTTTTGTTAAGTCTCTTATGGCATGGGTCACTAAGCAAACTACTCCAAGAATCAAGTGTGTTCTTGAAAGGCTTGACTGGGATTCTTTGTACCAGTTTCATAACCATAATATAGAGGTTACACGGGACCAGTTTCATGGTTCTATCACTTTTGTTGTTAGGCATAACGTGGAACAAGCTCTCTATTACAATTCCATTCGGTGCTTATTTTTGAATCAGAATGTTCCACATCATCTCTATGTTCTGTCCTCTCTATCAGGTGATCATTTTCCTTCCTCCTTTTATTTCATTTTTTTAAAAACAATAAATAGAACTTTTCATAGAGACGAGAGTGTTCAAGAGATGTATGCACTGCTTAATCAGACATATTTGAGATCTAGGATAATTGAACTTATTAAGTTTCTCGAAGAAATGTACTCTTTTTTGTTTGAGAGGGACTATCTTTTGCCGATTTACAAGTTTTGTCCAAATGCAAGAAACAAACAACCAATGTATCAACTCGAAGGTCATCCTCTTGAAGATGAGTTGTGGAACTCACTATGCGATGAAACTGTTGAAAGTAGTACCTCTCATAGCAGTCAAGGATATGGGAGACGCTTGGCAATGACACATATGTGGAATACCAATTGTGCTTATTGAAAAGTGCAGATCCTGTTGTTCAAGATTCTCCTTTCTGCTGTTGCTGATTAAACATTCTAATGTAATTCTGTATGTTGTCTAACTGATGATTTGATGAATTATTTAACATTCTGTTTAATGGATGCATGTTCTATTGACTATAATTCATTTGCTCAAAGTTTCTGATTACTGTCAAATATGAATGATTTCATTAAGTCTGTCAATATATATGTGTTAAGTTTCTGTGAAATATTGTTGCATGTTGTTTTAGTGTACTGAATGTTAAGTGTTATGTGCACAATGCAAATTTGAAATATTGTTGCATGTTGTTTCTGTGAAATATATGATCAATGTGATGTAATCTGGGATTGTATATGATAGTGCAAATGGCCAGATTCGTATAGAGAGATTGATCAGGCAAATCAAATTCCCCACCACTTTGTCTTATCCTGTTGAACTTCACACAATGTGCCTTGCTCCTGCTCCTGGTATCTTTGTTTTTTTTATTGATTAATGCTATATGTGCATTTTGAAATAAGGTTTCAAAATGTACTTTACTTTTTTTCCAAATTAAGGTATACATAGAAGATTCAACAAAAGATGACAATGGTAAATTATAGGAACATAGGATATAAACAGATAAGGGATCTAAAAAAAAGTCTAAATAGGATCCTTTGAGGAATGTACAACATATTGTTCTGCTATCTTTTTCAATATGTCACCAATGTCCAAAGAAGTACAAATGTACTCCACCTTTCCATCTCTAACAGAAAATTGCCATTTACTAAAATCAGCAAATATTTTATTCTGTGCTTCTTTTGAAATGAAATTTCCAGGTGGTGTATATTTTGGATTTTACAATTAAAGGTGTAGACTGTTCTATATTTCTATGATCAATGTGATGTAATCTGGGAGTGTATATGAGAGTACAAATGTCCAAATGCGTATAGAGAGATTGATCTTAATTCATCAAATTCCACAACACTTTGTCTTATCCTGTTAAACTTCACATAATGTGGCTTGCTCATGCTCCTAGTAGCTTTGTTTTTTATATTTATTAATGCTCCTGGTGCATTTTGAAATAAGGTTTCAAAATCTACTATACTTATTTCCATATTAAGCTATTCATACAACATCCAACAACAGAGGACAATGGTAAATTATAGGAACATAGGATAAAACAGATAACGTTTGTACTTCAGCAATAGTACACAAATTAGGAATATTACACCAATCTCCCTAAGACTTAAATGAATAACTAAACATTAAGGTTCAGACAATATAGAAATCTTAATTAGTACCAATGCATATTGATAGATTAAGATTAAGACTCATAACAGAACTATATATTACGTGTGAAATCCACAAGTCCAGCGCTCATTTCTGCCCGCTGTTCCTCCACTTCACCAGCTTTAGTTAACCAGTCATTTAGCTTTTGTGTCCAATGTGCTTCAAATTTCTTAAATCCTGATAACATCTCTTCCACAAGCAGTCGAAACTATTTCACATGCCCAACAAGAGATGCATTTGTATCTTCTACAAATCTGCGTTCTCTTCCTACATAAGCATTGTCCACTTGAACTTCTTGCTGTGAAGATTGACCAGTCGATACATGTTGGTTTCCTGTCACCACTTCTGTTATGTTCCTATATTTCAAAACCATACAATCATTGTTATAATGCAGAAAACACAAGCATGATGATACAATTAAGACATAGATATGTACATGTATTTTTCTTCAATTCCAATGGTTCGAGCAAATAGTTCCGTCTGCCTATCCTCCATGCTCTTGAAAAACAAACCGAAATCTTCATTTGCTAAACGAATATCTTCGTTTAGATATGTAGAAGTCAGATTGATATTATTCAAGTCATTCACCAACAATGACTTGATGCTTGAGTACCTTCTACTTTTTGCTGATCTTGAACTCATTTCTTTTGATTCTAAGTAATGAACAAACCTTATGAAACAATGATGAGTATTCCCCTTTGAATTTATAGACGTTTGATTAACATGCAAAGTTATTGGTTTGTTTTTTAACTTCCACGTTCTATGACATGTTCTCCACTAATCCATTATGAATTCTTATGATCATGGCATATATATGTTTGATGGACAGTTTTTTTTAACAAACAGACATATTGGTGGGTTATATTACTTCCACAACTTAATTTAATGGCTTATCAATTTTATTTAATTAGACTAAGTTTTGTGAGTAAACTTCTATACTTTTTGCACATATACATTTTACTTGATGTTATTTGTGGAATTTATGTGTCTATGTTGATATTGTTGGAATTTTTATATTTTTTGATATTATTTTAAGAACAATAAATTAAATTAAATTTCTTATTGTGAAATTTGAAATATAAATTTTGTATTCAAATTAAATTACAACTTAAATTGATAGTTATTTGAGATAAATACACCCGTCTCCAAATTTACTAATTTTTAAGTTCAAAATTATGAAAATTAATTATATTTAGAACATATTCTAAATAAAGTTATTGTAGTTTTTCTTTTGAAGCATTTTAATAATAATAATATTATATGATCTAATGTAAATTTTAATTAAATATTTGTTTATTTCCTTTCATATAATATAAATATTTATATTATTTACAATATTATAAATACGACGCATTTTTCGAACTAATAGAATTTCAACTCATACTTATGATGTGTTACTATTAAAATTTATCGTCAAATTTATAATAGAGTTCCATATTAAAA
The DNA here is from genome assembly GCA_037693485.1 of Kitagawia praeruptora. NCBI lineage: Eukaryota > Viridiplantae > Streptophyta > Magnoliopsida > Apiales > Apiaceae > Kitagawia > Kitagawia praeruptora. Next base: position 93,039,683 of record CM075347.1, on the reverse strand, counting down.
TTTATCATCAAATTTAAACTTATATATTTATCGTCAAATTTATCATATAAATTGCTCAAACGACACATCATTATTTCCTTGAATTTGACAAATTTTAAAAAAATTCCCTCAAATTAATTTAAGCATAGGATACTCAATGGACCAAAAACATCTATAATGAAATACTTCTATTCCTGATGTATTATTTATTAGTATTGAATAATTAATAATAGTTGTAATATTATTTAATAAGTTTTTTTCTATCCATCAAATTTCTTTTTAAAATATGTAATTATGATAGTCAACGAGTGTCGATGGTTAATAATGTAATTAATATAGTAATTAAATGAAAACAAAAGAAAAGACCCGTGTGCGAAGCACGGGCATATTCTAGATTGACAAAAATTATTTCATTAAAGAATCAATACACTGTGATAAAAAAATTAAAAAAAATGGCTCTGCTATATAATAAAAAAAATAGATGGTTCTCCACGGTTCTCTATGTAAGATGATTCTTTCTAGAGTGCTACTCATTTATTTAAAGAGGAAAAGTGTACTTTGTATAATCCTCTTTTACTCATAACATCATTTGTAATATTTTAGTTTAAAATCGAGCAATTAAAATATAAATAATTATATTTATTATATTTGTCGCATTTCGTTATTTTGGATCTGCACGGGCATGCTCTATATTACAAATATACATGAATTATTCATAATTACGTAGGATTGGATTGTTGATATCTTCGATTATTCATATCTTCGCAGCAATTGTTATGAGTAAATAGAATTTATGCAATACCCGATCGTGACATGCAAATTATAATTCTGGTTAAATTAAATTTGTTTTATATTTTACGCTATGTTTTGTTTTGTTAAAGCAAACTTGAACGATATGTAATAAATTTGTCAATGTTAAGATCAAAACCGTACTTCGAAATCTAAATATATAGAGTTAACATGGATGGATACAGAGATACATACATATATTAATTACATAATAATAAATGCATATTAGTTCATATCATTTATTATTATGTAATAAATATATTAGTGTTGCAATACCTAAATAGCCCCCAGAAATATAACATGGATATAATTAGTAGGGGTAAATATGACTTTTTATATGAATAAATTTGCTTATGAACCCTCCCATTTGCTCTATTATTTATATATATATATATATATTTGTTATATTGTTTTGTGCGTTTACGTATTAAAGATGTGATTGATGAGTTTTACGATAGTTAATGTTAATACAAGTTTGTATTATACTTATATACGCATGAAGGCTTTTTTTTTTGTATTGGGATTTTTTTTATAATATTTAATTCGTAAATAATTACAGTAGATCTAAAATGATTAATAATATATAGTATATGTTAGTGAATATTATAGTACATTATAACATATCCACAGAAATTTATATATGTATGTATTTATGTTTGTACATGTGTATGTATGTATAAATATGCATATTGATTATACAGTAATTAATATATTACAAATAATGAAATATTAATAGATTATACAACATAAATGTATGTATGTTTGTATGTATGTATGTATGTATGTATGTATGTATGCTATATAGTATGTATGTATATATGTATATAATATTATAGTATATTATTATATATCCACGGAAATTTATATATGTACGTATTTATGTTTGTACATGTGTATGTATGTATGAATATGCATATTAAATATACAACAATTAATAGATTACAAATAATGAAATATTAATAAATTATACAACATAAATGTATGTATATATTATATGTATGTATGTATGTATGCATATATTATATGTATGTATGCATCCATGTATGTATGTATGTACGTATGCATGTATAATTAATAATTATGTTGTATGTATATATGTATATATGTATGTATGTATGTATGTATGCATGCATGTATAATTAATAATTATACATTAATGTATAATTATCTACAAATATACATTATAATTAATAATTATACATTATCTGAGTTAAGCCAATAGAGATTTATCTACAAATTAATATGCATAAACAAAAATATATACTATGTATGTATGTATGTAATATTATAGTATATTATTACATATCCACGGAAATTTATATATGTATGTATTTATGTTTGTACATATGTATGTATAAATATGCATATTAATTATACAACAATTAATATATTACAAATAATGAAATATTAATAGATTATACAATATAAATGTATGTATGTTTGCATGTATGTATGTATGTATGTATGTATGTATGTATGTATGTAATATAGTATGTATGTATGTATATAATATTAAAATATATTATTATATATCCACATAAATTAATATATGTATGTATTTATGTTTGTACATGTGTATGTATATATAAATATGCATGTTAATTATACAACAATTAATAGATTATAAATAATGAAATATTAATAGATTATACAACATAAATGTATGTATGTATATATGTATGTATGTATGTATGTATATAGTACGTATGCATGTATAATTAATAAATATGTATGTATGTATGTATGTATGTATGTATGTATGTATGTATGGATGTATGTATGTGTGTGTATGTACATATGCATGTATAATTATTTATATATGTGTATGTATAATTAATAATTATGTATATAGTGTATGTATGTATGTATGTATGTATGTATTTATGTGTGTGTGTATGTACATATGCATATATAATTATTTATGTATGTGTATGTATAATTAATAATTATGTATGTATGTATGTATGTATGTATGTGTTTATGTATGTATAATTATTGATTATACAAATATTTATGTATGTAGCTAATGATTTTTAATATAAACATAAATGCTCACATAGCTCAACTGGTTATGTTGTTGAATTTAGTTAGCCAAGGTCATGGGTTCGAACCCCATGAATAACAATATTTTTACAAGTATTTAGAGTTAGGTTTGGAGTGAGGTTCGGAGGTGTTACCTTTTCATTATCTGATTTACCAACAGCCTTTTTGTGTAAATCACCTGACTTAGCCTTCCCACTAGATTTGGTTTGGCTACACTCACCAGTAACAATGTTCTTGGTGACTGGACCATACTTAATATCCAGTTTCTTGAGTTCCCCTTTAATAACAAACTTTTTGTTAGTCGACAGATACCTCTCATCCGTTGATGGTTCATCTGTCAACGGATGATCACTATCCGTTGATTCACAAATAGTCTCTAGATCCTCAAGGCAAGGTTCTAGCTTCTTCTTGTTTTTATTCCAGGTCTCCTTCACAAATGATTCTATTCCCTGGATTTCTACTATGTTTTGTGAAATTTTCCTACAACTTTGAAATTTAGCAATTATCCCTTTTTTTTTTCCAGCTGCTCTCTTAAAATTAGTTCCCTTTTTAACACAGCTTCAAGTTCACTTTTAGCATCATTGCAATCAACTCTCATTTTCTCAAATTCTAGAAATTGAATTTCTAGAGCAGCATTTCTATCACTTAAAAACAGATTAGTCTCTTTAATCCTATTGTTCTCTTTAGTAAGTGATTTAAGAGTAACACTCAAGTGATATAGTTCAGTAGACATTTCATCTATAACACTATTGCATTCCTCTTTGGTGAGCTCAGAGAGATTAGTAGAAAATACCTGATTGATAGCTGAACTTGCTTCCTGCTCAGAATTAGCCATCAATGTAAGGTTGACATACTCAGCATCATCATCAGAATGATTTCCATCAGCAGCCCAGTCATACTCTTGGGTCATGAATGCCTTTCCTTTCTATCTGAGAAGATCAAAATATTTTTTCTTGTAGTCAACAGCTTCAGTTGACTTTGCCTTGTTCTCAGATCTGGGCTTCCTGCATTCACTTATCATGTGACCAGTAATTCCACAATTGTAGCATTTAATTTTGGATTTATCCACAAAGTTGCTTGAGGAATAATCCTTGTTAAATGGCTTGGCCACCCCAGAGTTTCTTCTGAATTTCAGCTTAGAGAATCTCCTAGATAGAAAGGATAAATGCTCATCTATCTCATCCAATTCATCCTGCTAAAGGACACTCATTTCTTCAGACACCTTTTCCTTGCTCTTGCTTGATTCTGCTCTACATTCGCAAACCTCCCTATTTGGTGTAGATTTAGCAGCTTCTGTCCTCTTCTCCTCCTTCTGCTCCAAGTTGGCAACAAGTGCAACTGACCCACTTTTCTTTTAGGCCTTCTCAATCTCTTCATCCTGCTCCATTTCTAGCTCATATGTCTTTAAAGTTCCATAGAGCCTTTCAAGAGTAAATGTCTTGTACTCTTGAGTGTTTCTCAAAGAAACAGTCATTGGCTTCCACTCTTTGGGCAGTGATCTCAGAAATTTGAGATTAGAATCTTTCACTTGGTAGATTCTTCCATACAGTTTCAAGCCATTTAGTAGCTTTTGAAATCTACTAAATGTGTCATTCAATGTTTCTCCACTCTTGAAATGGAAGTGCTCATACTGTTGGATTAGTAGTTGCATCTTGTTCTCCCTTACCTGTTCTGTTCCTTCACAAAGGGTATGTACAATGTCCCATACTTCCTTGGAGGTAGTACAGTTGATAATGTGACACCCCCCAAATCCGGGGTCAGAAGATTTGGTTGTCACGCAAAAATCCTCAAAATAAAACATCTTGTTAATAATAATCATCCATTTGTGATTGTCCAACACTGGAAATATAACATCTGTGACCCCAAACATACCAAGATCTTTTACGGTTATAGGGCTAGAAACAAGAATCCAAATTCCATTAAATAAAAAGCATTCCTTCTTTACAACATTCTCTTTGATCAAATCTTAAACCACTGGTGTAACTTCGATAAGAAGTACGCCAGGCTAACCAGACCATTAATAATAATAATAAATATTAGAACTCAAATATATAAAATAGATCTTACACTAAATCCAGAGATCCTGAGCCAAGTCATCTTCGAAATAGCATCACGCTTCTTCTCTTTCTGAACTGAGCGGATAAGTCTCGCCAAACTACCTTACTGAAATGTTAGAATTTACAACAGCAAGTATGAGCGAAAGAAATGCTCAGCAAGCGTATAAAAATTTTGATATAAAATCAGGATAAGTGGGGCATAAAATCAACTGAAATGTAAAGCAGTTTATAGAGAAACTGAATCAACAACTGTGATATAATTCAAATCATAACTGAAATCATTTGGCATGTCATAAAAATGAATCATCTGCCAATTCACAATATATAATAGCCATTCTGGCGATATGGATTGGATATATATAAAAAAAAACACCCATTGCCCCCTGATCAGGTTCAAAAGCAATGAGACCCTTTATACTACCACCGGTACATTTCTATACCCGTGTGTATAACCCGGATTTCAATGAGGGTACCAAAATAGGCAAGTAATGTTAGCCTATAGGAAGATGGAATGGTTACCATATCCTCCTTAAATATTGCTGGACCATGACAGCAACCATGGCCTCCTACGCTTTATCAGTTTCCAATAAATATTGCTGGACCATGACATCAACCATGGCCTCCTACGCTTTACATTTTGCTGGACCATGACAGCAACCATGGCCTCCTACGCTTTACCATTTTCCAATCCAATAGAGCAATTTCCGAATTCAACAGGAAATGCTTAGTTTCACATACAGTTCACATCCCGATTATTTACTACGATAATAAGGACATGAAGAGTTTATTTTCAACAATTCCCCACATCAAGGGTACCCATATCAAGCAACTGAGTTCGCACAAAAATATTAAGAATCACAAATAGCTCTGAACAATAGCTATTCGTCATGATATGAATCAATGAAACATAAAATAAAAGTGTTTAAGATGATCAAGAAAATACTTGCCTCTGGTCCTTTGTTATTGCGTAATGCCGAAGTAATACAACTATCTTTTTCTATCTCACGTCATCATGTCCTCTGTTGATCATTCGCTGGTTTGACGCTCTTGCGATTGCCACGAGTCTGATCCGTTGACATCGAGCCTGCGCGTCTACTTCAATATCTCTGTCCGAAGAAAATAATTGGAAATGTCCCCTTTGAACATAGACGTTTTCCCGGTGTTAAACACCTCGCAAGTAAACTAGCAATTCCACAAACAATACTTTCATCTCCAACCTTCTTTATTACAATCCACACAATACTGCATCCATCTCCAACTTTCTTCGTCTCATACCAACTTAACTCCGCTGACATTCCTAAGTCAATATTTACCAATTAATCCTCGAATTAAACATTTATGCATTCAACTTAGTCCAACTCAATCTATAAATAATCCTCAAAACATTTATCTTATTCCTCAATAAAGAAACATGAAAATCAATTAATCCTCAAGACACGATTAATCCTCGAGATAACAATTAATCCTCGAAATAAGTCATAAATCCTCAAGACAATAATTAACCCTAGAGATAATCATTAATCCTCGAATTAAATACATATATATCTGTCACATAACCAATTAACACATAGCATATACGGCTCACAAATAAAAGAGCACTCAAATTATTCATAGAATATTTACAAATCACTAATAGATAATCAAAGAATAATAACACGCAATTCACATAATCACATAGCACGCTTGATCAGATCATGAAAAGATTTTATCCAATATTTTTAAAACAGAAAACGGTCAAAACCCTAATTATCGGATATAACCGACTCAAAAAAAAAGTTTGGTAAAAAGTCGATCCAAATTTAAAAGTTGAATTGTAACTTAAAACTATTTTTATAAGAACCGGATCGTTTTTCTGATTCCAGAAATACTTTTCTCGTTGAAAACGGACAAACGGTTTGATTAATACGCAATTAATAAGAATAATTCAATTAATAATTAAATTAATTGATTATTCAAATTAATTATTTATTGATCAACTCATAAAATAATAAATCTTTTATAATAAAAAGATTTAAATTCAATGAAGTCAATTATATATTTAAATAATAATTCATTAATATAATTAATCAATTAAAATGAATTAATCAATTAATTAAATCAATTAAATTATTATTTAAAAATAATTAACTAATTAAATTAATAATAAATAAAAGAAATCTGAATTTTAGAAAAATTCTATAAAAATTTGACCCAAAAACATTTTTCTGAAAAGTTTAGAAAATTTTTGAATCAAACTGCACTATTCATCACCATCACCACACATTCATCACCAAGAACACCAAGAACACTTAACCACCATCAATGGAGGTTCGCCGGAATCCGGAAATTTTCCGGCGACCAAAACACTCCGGTGACTCCGTTTTCTACACCAAAAGAACACAAAATCGTTGCCCATCAACCGGGCAATAACTACATCACAAAATCCGACCAAAACAAACCACAAATCACAAATTCCGGCGAGCTTCAAACTAATATTCCGGTGAAATTCGAATTGTACAGAACGGGCACCAAACTTGATGATTCTTATGGCAAAACGAAGCTTAAACAACAACAAATCTAATACCAACAACCAATTACATGAACAATAACACATACTTAAGATACAATTGATTTTATAAACTAACAAAACCCATTAACTCGTTTTACACTTATTCGAACATAAACATAGCAATTAGATACTCAAATCGATTGTAAATCATCATAGGAAGCTAATGGAACCATCAAAACAAGCAAACAATCAACCATATGAAAAGCCCCAATTTGCTCATGAACCCTAGAATTCGAATTGACCAAACTAGCAATATAACGATGAAATTGAACATGAAATTGAACTCCTGGAATCAATATGAAGCTATACAAACAATCAATTTGACTGAACAAACAACGAATCAAAAATCCCTAAATTTGATGAAGAACCCTAAAACGCAGATTCAAAAGATAATTCATATAAAATCAGAAATTTACCCAACACGAAAACTGATTGCAGATTATGAAACTAGATGTTGAGAGCTTCGATTCGACTACAAGATCGCCAAAATCCGGTTAAATTTCGACAGCCTCTACAAAGCCCAAACAATCATCAATTCAACATATAACCAATTAACAACACAACCACAGCTAAAAGTAAATCCCGAATCAATCGAAAACAAACCGGAATTATAAAAATCCGGTGGTGGCAGCCGTTTTCCGGCGAGCTCAAAATAACCCAGAAAAATCCAACAAAAATATATTTTAGTATAATAAATTATACGCAATTTTTCCTGATTGATCGAAAATATAAAATACAAAATTTTTAAATATTTTCATAATGCACCCAAATATTAATGGGGCACGGATAAGATAACGGGTAAAATTTTAGTACGAGAAAAATACAACTTTGATCCCAAAATTTTTAAAATAATCTCAATTCACCAAAAATGTGAAAATACTAAATTATTGAATATTTTAATAATTTAAACAAATAAACTTTTGCACACTAGTAGAATATCGGGTATAATTTTGGTACAAATAAAATACCAACTCGATCCATAAAATTTTAAAACGAACTCAATTTATCAATATCGATAAAAAATATCAATTTTTAATAAAATAAAAATAATTCATAACACAACCGGTACCAAATACAGTCTACCCGAATATCATATTGGCAATTAAACACGTACAAGCATTCAATAAGAATAAAATATTCATACTATTATTCCTCCTTTATGAAAAAAACAATAAAATATTTAAATAAGAATAATAATAAATCCTAAAAATCTGGGGTGCTACAGATAACATTGTCAAGCATGTCTGTTTCTAGACCATTGAACAGAATATTCATGGTCTTTTTATCTTTATTGACTTCTGCCATGTCTTCAAGACTCCACTCAGAAACAGGTTTGGGAATGTAAATGTCTGGTGCATCTTCAGCAAGGCCAACTCTTGATGCAGTCCTCATTGGAACATGAGGACCCTTCTCAATGCAATCTACAAAACCTTCATCAATAGACATGAGATGTAGACGCATTTTTACTTTCCAGTGAAAGTAATTTTCTCTATCAGGAACTGGTATCTTTACTCCATAATCCTTCTTAGACACGTTGGAAGTGTGTTGATCTTTAAACTTCAAATATGTTAGAAGCTTGCTCTGATACCAATTGTTATTCCTAGATTACACACTTGTATAATTGTAGAAGGGGGGGGGGTTGAATACAATTCTTGATATTTATAATTTCTGATAAGAACTCCAGAAATCTATAAGGGTATAACTACTGTATGAAGAGTAATGCACAAACACATATAAAATCGGGTGGTTAATATGCACCACCTGAAGCTTTTATTTGAAGAAAACTCCGTGATACAAATGTACACAGCTGCCGTTTTACAACTCTTTGCTTCTAAGAATATTCAAGAAATATCTAAGCAAAATAAACTTACAAAACAGTTTTCTTAGTTTCTAAAGAGTTGCTACACTTGGTTATATATCCCAAGTTTACAAGTACTACAGGAATAAGATAATATTAATCTAATTCAAGTTGACTTGCTACTCCACTCCAAATACACATGTAGCCGAAAGGTTGTCCTTGTGAACAAACATGTCCCTTGCACCTTTCTTGTATTCACTGTGTAAATGGAATGCTTATTTCTTCTGCGTTTCCAAAGTATGGCTGCCATACTGCTTTTTATACCTACTATCAACCAATGTGATCTGTCAGTCAAACATGTCCTTATCAACTGCTAATTCCCAGCTAGCATAGAAGAAAGTGCTAATGATTATCCGTTGATGTTGTATACTGTCATCTGTTGATAGTAGTTTGAGCTGTATCCGTTGATATTGTAGATTTGAGTTGTATCCGTTGATAGAGTCCTGTTCTCATCCGTTGATACACTTTCACTTAGACAGAATTACATAGCATAGCTTATTTACAATTAGCTACCCTATTCTGCCTATCCGTTGATGGTCAACATGACTCTGAATAAAAACACTATCAACTGATAAATAGAGATACTGCAGTATGCTACAAAACCTCATCCGTTGATGAGCTACCTGTCAACGGATAGAGTTATAATGTCTCATCCGTTGACAGCTACAAAACATGACTTATACAATTTGTGCATAAAATGTGAAGTTATCATCAAGTACAACATATTCCTAATAGTCCCAACCAATAGTTAACATTGGGGGACGGGGGTTCAGCACTCATTTTAAGGATAGTTCCATAACTTATTTTTGAAATTTTCTTTTTTTGTATAAATATAGAACAATCATATTTTTATACAAAAAAAGAAAATTTTAAAAATAAGTTATGAAATTATACTTTATAAGAGCCTTAAAATGCGTGCCACGCAAGTAAAAATTTATGTTAAGAAATGGATGAGATGGAGAGACTACTTCAATACTTCATTAGCTTGATCATCATGTGGACCATCTTTCTTTTTATCACTTATGTTGCTACTATGTAGTCTATCTGTAACTAACATCTTTCTTTTTATCTCTTATGTATGTTGCTGCTATGTAGTCTATCTGTAACTAAACATCTTTCTCTGCTTGTAATCTATATTTATAAATGCAAGCTTCTTCTTGTATTGTATTTTGTTTTCAGTATTTAAAATTATGTAGCTGGAGGAGAAGAGAAAGGCTGGAGGTGCAATCGTAGTACTACAACATTACTGAAAATAAGTACAATATCATAATAGAATTTTTTGTTCCAATCTAAATTGGGTCGCTTCAAATGCTGTGTAATGACAAAAAGGGGCATTAAAGAAATAAAGAAGATTAAAAAACAATGAAGGATAATACTGTTTACCAAAAACACAGGTCTCCGCAAGAAGCTCACTTATAAACTTTTATCTTCAAATAATGTATGATTACAAATTATAACAATCACATTTTCCACTACCTATTCTCTCTCAAAAAGCCAACTAAACTGAAAAAGGGAAAAGTTAGTGCTTTTATATTTTAATATGGAGCTCAAGTGAAAGTGCTAAATATGAGATCATATATGAAGTGAAATTGAACGCGAGTAAAGAAGATATTTAGAGCATAAATAAGAGCAATGTTGCCTGACCCAGAGGGTGAGGCTTATGACGTGGGTCTGAGCTTCTAAGTATGCTATTCCATAGTCCCTTCGGAGACATCCGATAAAAAGTATGTTATTCCATAAGACCTTCTAGTACGTAGCATGTCTACCCCATGAACCTTAAGTTGAACAAATCCATAAAGAACATAAACTTGCTTGAAAACAAAATAATGTCGATAAGTATCAAATTAAGTCCCAAGATTATTTACAAATAACATGGTATGTACTGTGTCAATGTTATTAACTGGTAATCTTTCCAACTACCTTTGTTATTATGACATGTAAAATCGAAAATTGAAAGGCCAAGCAAATATTTTAAAGGTACCTTTCTGGTGTCCTGTATATTATTATAACATCGGGTAATTCATTAAAACTTTAATTCTTAAATTCCAAACCAAAATCAAAACCAAACAAATATTATCCTGTCTAATTTTTAATACTATGAAATCAATAAAAACTTAACTCTTATAGCCAAACTAAAAACCGGAACCAAACATATATGACCCGTACGGAGGTCTAGTACACATACCTTAACCCTACTTCAGGGGGTTGAGATGTTAATTTGGTGAAAAACCCAGCTTTCAAATATGAAAAGTGCAAACATACGTCAAAATCCAGCAGTGTGAAGATTTGAGCGGCTTGGACTTGAAGGTGAAAAATGACAGAGATAGATTTGAGTAATAACAAAAAGGAGAATCAAAGAAATAAATAAAGATAAAAAAAATAAAAGATAATAGTAGAGGTTTAGATTTGGTTCGATTCAATTGGGTTACTCCAAATGATGTGTAATGACAAAAAATAGTATATGTTTAGATTTGGGTCGATCCAATCTAAATTGGGTCGCTCCAAATGCTATGTAATGGTAAAAAAGGGGCATCAAATAAATAAAGAAGATTAAGAAAATGAAGGATAATAGTATCGTTGACGGAATTCGAATCTTGAAATTTTAGTAAATAAATTTAATCATGTAACATATTTAATCATTAGATCTAACAGTTCTAATTTTAACTAAAAATCTAACGGATATTATTCGTTGTATACGAATTTTTATTATATTTTGTTAGTGGTTAGAAGATATGATGTCATATTTTTGGGTATGCAATTAGTAAATAAATTTAATCATGTAATATATTTAATCATTAGATCTAATCGTTCTAATTTTTAACTAAAAATCTAACGGATATTATTCGTTGTATATGAATTTTTATTATATTTTGTTAGTGGTTAGAAGATATGATGTCATATTTTTGGGTATGTATTAATTATTGCAATATTATGTTTTAAATTAAAAGTCAACGTGTTTTAATTAGAGAGAAAAAAAATATTGATTGGAAGATATGATATTTTAGGTATTTATAAAAGGTAATATCATCAATTATAAGTAAACATCTTTTAATTGAAAAAGGCAATCAGCGAATTATCATTAATTGTATTATTAATAAAAAATGAAGGATAATAGTAGAGGTTTAGATTTGGGTTGATCCAATTGGGTCGCTCCATAGGCTGATTAGAGAGAAAAAAAATTATTGATTGGAAGATATGATATTTTAGGTATTTATAAAAGGTAATATCATATAAATTATAAGTAAACATCTTTTAATTGAAAAAGGCAATCGGCTAATTATCATTAATTATATTATTAATAAAAAAAAGAAGGATAATAGTAGAGGTTTAGATTTGGGTCAATCCAATTGGGTCGATCCAAATGTTGTGTAATGATAAAAAATAGTATAGATTTAGATTTCGGTCGATCCAATCTAAATTGGATCGCTCCAAATTCTGTGTAATGACAAAAAGGGACATCAAAGAAATAAAGAAGATTAATAAAATAAAGGATAAAAGCAGTAATTTTCCTGTGTAATGACAAAAAAGGGCATCAAAGAAATAAAGAATATTAAAAAAATGAAGGATAAAAGCAGTAATTTTTAAAATGCAATATTAGCAGACATTAGGAATATATTGATATTGATACATACATGAGAATTAAAATGATTGAACCATATTTTGAGTTTCAATTTGTTATGACATATTTTTTGTTTCCTCAATTATCTTTAAAATTTACCAATATGAATCTCATAATAATTAACTTAACCTTCAAGTTAATTATTTTTTCTGTCTGAAACGATGAATAATCTCCAACTAATGATAGAAAATATCTCCAAACGATAATATAATTTAAATAGATAAAATCTAATAATTCCCGATATATCTCTTAACAATCATAGGGATTAAAAACAAATCCGGAATAGAACTGCGTTGGCTTGATCTCTATAAATATAGAGTACGCATGCATCTTGGAAAAGGATTCGACATATCTAACAAGCCGAGACACCTCTCAAGTCCAGCCCCAAACATCCAAAATCTCAAATCCCCCTATTTTCATAGTTTCGTTATTCCAACAACCTCCGAAATTTGTTATCACCAAATTCCTCCGTTAACAATTGGTGCTAGAAGGATGACATATTTTTTATTGTAGAGGACAATCAATTCATACACATGGGGGTTATTATGGATCTCGAGCTGCTTTAATGGAGGAGCTAAACGATGAAGATGGTGGCTCTATTCTGAATTAAGATAAGTTCTTATGATTCTGTTCATACAAATTAGTTATCTTATTAAATTCGTATTAAATTCAATAAATGTAGGATTTTGATGATTTTTGATGATTCGGAAAGCTTTTTAAATTGCCTACAACTTTCGTTCTTTGAGTTTTCTCAGATTATATCTTGATCTATTCTCTAAATCACAAAATACAATCAGATCTCGTTTTTCAACATCAAGAAGTTAATCAGCAGATGTTTTATTTGATTCCTGATTCGTTATAAGTTCGTTTTTGATGAGCCATATCTTGTCGTAAAGATCTTTTCGTTCTCTACAACTTTCGTGTTTTGTGTTTTCCTGGAAAATATCGTTTAGGAGGTCAAAAAGGTTAAAAATAGATTTGGGCATAATTTGAATCTTGGAGATGTTCAAGATTTTATGTATAATATTCGTGCTACATGATATTGGAAGGCCCACCTTTGTGGGGGTTAATATTTTGGAAGACTGTTATTTGAAGAGTTTATTATTTTGGAAGGTGCTCCTTTGTGGTGGTAATATTTTGGAAGGCTCTCTTGTGTGGGTGTAATATTTCGGAAGACTCTTATTTAAAGAGTTTATTCTTTTGGAAGGCCCTCGTTTGATGGGGTAATATTTTAGAAGACCCTCTTTTTATGAAGTTAATATTTTTGAAGGTCCTACTTTGTGGGGGTAATATTTTAGAAGGCTTTTATTTAAAGATTTTTTTTTTATTTTGGAAGACCCTTTTTTGAGGAGGGTGTTTTTTTTTAAAGATCTTTTTTTACGAGTAATGTTTTGGAAGACCCTTCAGGGATAATGTTTTCGAAGACCCTTTGGGTAATGCTTGGATTTCATTGGAAGACCTTTATGGGTAGTGCATTGGAAGATCCTCCGGGATAATGTTTTCAAAGACCTTCCCTTTGTGGAGGGCATGGCTTGGAGTACCTTGGAAAACCTGTACTTCCGGGAAGGCAACCCGTACTTTTGGGACCTCACCAAGAAGATTCGTAGGGATACGACCTTCTTTGAGGAGGGTATCTTTCATATTTTGGAAAACCGTACTTTCGGGGAGACAACCCGTACTTCCGGAACCTCACCAAGAAGATTCTAGGGGGTAGACCTCCTCTGAGGAGGGTACTCTCTGGAATGCATTATGGAGATTCTAAGGGGTACGACCTTCTCTGAGTAGAGTACTCTTCGGAATGCATTATGGAGATTATAGGAATACGACCTTCTTTGAGGAGGGTATTCCTCGGAATGCTTAATGGAGGATATTTCTTTGAATGTTTGATTTTCAGGATATTGCTCGGAATGCTTTGGATGACTCTATGGGTAATGCTTGGATGACCCTCCAGGATACATTCTCTCATACCTAAAAAACTACTCATACATATTTTTTTTACATCTCGCATATTATCTCGTTTATATCTACATGTATATTACGGGCACCTAGGTGCTCCATATTTTTTACTAATCTTCCTCTTCTAGTTGTTTCAATGACTCATGAAATTTAGAAGATCGAAGCATGCTTAGTTCTCCAGTCCATCAAGCTGCACTGGAGAACTGGGGTGGTTGTTACAGCATATTTTCGGTTGCCTCAATTATCTCCAAAATTTCCCAATATGAATCTAATAATAATTAACTTAACCCCCAAGTTAATTATTTCCTCTCTCTGAAACAAGGAATAATCTACAATTAATGATAGAAAATATCTCCAAACGATATCCTTCAAATCAGGAAGGTATCCCAAAGCGAATTTAATTTAAATAGATAAAATCTACTAATTCCCGATATATCCCTTAATAATCATTGGGATTAAAAACAAATCCTGAACAGAACTGCGTTGGCTTGATCTCTATAAATACAGAGTACGCAGGCATCTTGGAAAAGGATCCGACACATCTAACAAGTCAAGACACCTCTCAAGTCCAGCCCCAAATGTCCAAAATCGCAAATCCCCTTATTTTCATAGTTTCGTTATTCCAGCAACCTCCGAAATTTATTATCACCAAATTCCTCCATTAACACAATTATTTTTATTTAAACTTGGTAGATTTAAAAGGGATTGGAGAATCTACTAATTATATAGGAGTAGGGTGTAAACGAACAGAGTCGAGTTTTTGTTTAGCAAGTTCGAGTTTGAGCTTTTTTTAACGAGTGGAGCCAAACTCGATTACCTTATCGATTAATTTTTGTTGTTAGAACTTGAGTTCGTTCGAGTCGAGGTGAGTCGAACCCGAGTCGAGTTGAGTTCGAATTTATCAATAAAATTTATTCATATTTTTCATTTGATACCTTTTTCACTATTAATGCATTTTCATGTTTAATTTTGTGGATAATGAAAAATTAGATGATTAGTAGTTGATCTATTAGCTACATATTATTGTATATTTGTATTAATGTATTGTAATATAAGATTTATGTAAATAAAATAATATTTTTTGTATATATAGCTTATCGAGTTGAGTTTAACGACCCGAGTCGAGTTCGAGTCGAACACTCATAAAACTCCGATCGACTTGATAAGCTTATCGAACATAATTTTTTGTTCGAAATCGAGCTCGATTTCTTATCGAATCTAGTCAAGCCGAGCTTAACGAGTCGAGTCGAGCTCAACGGTTATGAATGGCTATGAATATATTTATTTGTCTATAAACATAAGAGGGATAAAATAGATATCATGGGATCAATTGTGTGTCGTGAAGGAGGGGGAAGATTGGGGTTTAAGAAGCTACGAAATTTTAATATGGTGATGCTTGAAAAACAAAGATGGAGATTGATTAAAAATGATAATCCTCTCGTTACAAATCTCATGCAAGCTCGATATTTTCATGACTCAGATTTTTTGAACGCAAAGTTAGGAGAAATTCGAAGTTATATGTGGCATAGTAGGGCTGTACACGAACATGGCTGCTCGCGAGCTTGTGCGAGATCGGCTCGATTTGGGCTCGTTGGGCTCGGTTCGGTTAGTTATCGAGCTCGAGCTCGAACACGAAAAACTGTTCGTTAAGCAAAACGAGCCGAGCCGAGATTTTGGTATGTGCGGCTCGAGCTCGGCTCGAGATTGTTCGGTTCGGGATCGGCTCGATAAAGCTCGAAAAAAAACCCCAAAATCGCAGCACCTACAACACAACACCACCATAGCAGTAGCATCAAGATAGCAAACGGAGAACTCACAAACGCACCATGACCCATACACACACACACACGGTAAACGCACACACCACAAAACTCACACCCAGTAAACGCACCTACACACCCTATTGAATTGAGCCCCCATCATCTAACACCAGAATCCGGCCACCCACACACCATATATGTATACATAAGTATATATAATAGTTAAAGGAGGGGAGGGAGAAATGGAAAGAACGAGGGTTGAGAGAGATGTCAGATGAGAGTCAAAGATGAAATGGGAAAGAAGCTTTTAATCAAGTTAATGTTTTTTCTTTTTCCTACCAAATTAGCATGATTTACGGACACATTTAGGCAATTTGATTTTTTAATAGAAATAAAGTTTCTTTTTTTGAAAGGAGGAAATAAAGTTTATTGATTTTTTGTCAAGTTGTGCCAGTAACGTTCCAAAACATCACTACCTAATTTGGGCCACTTCAAATTGATACTGTATTAATCTGCAGTGTAGGATTATAGGTGGACCAAAAAGTATTTTCTATATAAAAAAGAGAAAGTTTTAAATATATTACTAGAACAATATTTTAAAATTACAATGCATTTTTCTAAAAAAAACATTACAATGCATTATTTCAAAAAAAAACATTACAATGCATTATATGTTGACATCCTTACGGTTGGATCGTCGAGAAATAATTGTTCGCGAACAGCTCGAGCTCGGATCGAGCTCGGCTCGGCTCGAGGTTGTTCGTGAACAACTCGAGTTCGGCTCGGTTCAATCAAAGCTCGGCTCGGTTCGTTAAGAAATCAGCTCGGTTCGTTAAGATCAAAGCTCGGCTCGGTTCGTTAAGGTCAAAGCTCGGCTCGTTTCGATCAAAGCTCGGCTCGGCTCGGCTCGGTTCGTTTACAGCCCTATGGCATAGCATTATGACAGCGCAAGATGTTGTAAAGCAAGGATGCAAACGACGTATTAGGGACGGGTGTTGTTCTAAAGTATGGAAAGTACCTCCGTCAAAAAAAAAGTATGGAAAGTACCATGGCTACCATGTACGGAAAATGGTTACGGAAAAGTGATCAATTTTTTGTGGCATTTGTGTAATGGATGTCTTTCTACTGCAGTATAGTCGGTGAGAAGAAACGCAAATATGAATGTAGAATGCCCATGATGCAACATAGGTAACGAAAATGTGATCCATGTCATGTTTAAATGTGAGTTTTCTCGAAAAGTATGGGCCACCGTTGCATTACAAGATTTAATCGTGGTAAACACTAACAATACAATGTTTGAAGTATTGAATACAACCTTATTTTTGTCGCAATTTTATTCCAAATACAGGTTGACCATTTTTTGGCACATCATCCAGAAATTATATATCCAAAAAAATAACGTGAAATTGTAAGACCATTTTCATAGACATAGCGCTTAATAAATTATGTCATCTTGCAATGTAAATGGGCTTATGGATAAAATAATGAAAAAGAAAATTGGAATTGACTAAGTAAATATTATGCAAACGAAATAATAGAAGGTTCGAAGTGCATTTTACCACTTTCACATGTTAAGAACCCTTCTGACATGTTAAGCCCTCTGCCCCGTGTACAACTATGTTCTTAGAACCGGACCAGACCGGCCGGACCGCTAACCGGTGACAGATCCGGTTCGGTTCACCCCTAAAACCAGTCCCCCGATTTCCCTATTCAAAACCGGTTTTGGCCAAAAACCGGTACCCGACCGGACCGGACCGGCGGTTTATTGAATAACACGGGGCAACTTCCGTCCAAAAATGAAGCAACTTCCGGTCAACCTCGAAACTTTCGGCGAACTAAAACAACTCAGAAACTCGAATTACCCCAATATGCAAAGCTAAATATAATACAAACAACCCATTTTTATCAATTAAACATTAAAACGAAGTAAGAACTAACCGAAAACGAAAAAGAGAGAAATTAGGGACGGGGAAGAAGCTGGAGGGTTTGATTGTTTTTTTGGGATGAAGAACAGGGGAGGGGAGGGGAGAAATTAGGGACGGGGAAGAAGATGGGGGGGGAGCTAGGGGGGGTATTTTTGGGTGTGTTTGTCAAAGAAAAGGGACCATATGGCTGACCGGTACGGCGGTACCTAATAATAAAAGCAGGGTTGATCGATGGATAATAATACAAGAGATGTAGGGGCAAGGACTAAAAGCTAAAAATGGAGGAGATGGAAGTAGGAATGTTTCATCTCTGTCAATACGGGTTAGATTAGGTGAAAAAAAAAATAAGTTTACCTACATATATTTTAATATTTAGGCTTCTAATAAAATTGGGGTTTTGTTTTAATGCAATTATTCATAATTTTCAGATTGTATTATATATTTATATATTTATATATATATATAATATAATATAATTAAATATATATATAATTATATATTACATAATTATGACGTCACACCGGTTGAACCACTAGTCGAACCGGTTGAACCAATCGAACAAGTAACCAGTAGGGCTTCCGATTCGATGCCCGGTCCGGTTCTGAGAACACAGTTGTACACACTATAAGTATAATTCGGCAAAATTTCATCTATTACTATATATTAAAGGAGAACACAAGGGTAAAAAGTGTCAAAAAAATGGTTGTGAAGTTACAATTTTACCCTTATATGTCACAAAATTGCAAAAATGCCACCCTTTTATAAATTATGCTAAAAATATGTGATTTACTTTATTTATTGGGAATCGAACCTCTAACATCTTCTAACAGATTCAATAATATAACCACTATGCTACATTGCATTTGAGTTTACTTTCAAAATCTTATTAGATATGCCACATATTCTCCTGTTATCGTAAGTTATTTATTTTAACTTTTGAGTACAATAAAATGTTGGGTTAATATATTTATATAACTCCGTATTTTTGGTTATCGTATATATAACCAATTATTCAATCATCTTTATAAATTTTTATGATACTAGCTTAAAGCCCGTGCGATGCACAGATTTTTTTAATATCAAATGAATTTTTTTCATTAATTTAAATTAATTTTTTTAAAATGTGAATTTTGGAGACTTCAATTTTTATATGAGATGATTTGATAATAATTATATAAATATTATCCGTGCTATTTCTAGAAAAGAAGATATTTTAGTTAGACAAAATATAAAAGATATTGTATGGGTTTTATATCAAATAGGCCACCCGTTTCACTCAAAACTATTAATTAGACCACACATTCTAAAACTATATCATTTAAACATTAAAGTTATAATAAATATCAAAGTGGCCACCCATTATAGTACTCGGGAAGTAAAAGTAATTATTCATCGAGTTCTACACATTTTTCTTAAATTCTTCCATAACCTAACGAAAGATTAATAATTCTAGTATTTCTGATAATATATTTAGATTTTTAAAAATTCATTTACTATTTATTTTTTATTTTATTGTCATTTTCCTTGTTTTAATTAAAAATAAATAGTAAATAAACTTTTTAAATTCTAAATAATATTATCACAAATACTAGAATTCATAACCTTTTATTTGATTATAGTAGTATTTAAGACAAATGTGTAGAACTCGATAAAAAATAACTTTTACTTCCCGAATACTATAATGGGTGGTCACTTTGATATTTATTATGACTTTAATGTTTTAAATGATATAGTTTTAGAATGGGTGGTCTAATTTATAATTTTGAGTGAAACGAGTGGCCTATTTGATATAAAACCCGATATTGTATTTTACATATATAAATAAGCAATCCGTGGAAATTTAAAATGTGATACGTAAATAAATATGAGAAGACAAAAGTTGAACATTATATATATATATATATATATATATATATATATATATATATATATATATATATAGGCAAGTGCTCAAATGAGACCCCCCTTATTTTGAGAATTGAGAGCTTTCCATTTTATACTATACTACTTAATCTGGACCACACAAATCTGACTATATTAATATCTAATAAATCTGATTATATTCCCCCCCCACATCCGACCCCCCCCACCCCCACCCCCACCCCCACCCCCACCCCCATCGGCAGCGGCACCGGTCCTCTTCTCCGGCGGTCGACACCACCTCCTTTTCCTTTCAAACTTCTTGCCCCGCATGGGCATATCTTCATCCACCAACAATCACACTTGCTCCATTTCTATCTTCCCCTTTCCTTCACCCCAACAATCACACTTCATTTCCCTCCACGTTGCTGCCATGTAGTCGGGAAAACAAACATAAGGTAGATTTGTTTTATATTTATAATTTTCAAATCCGATTTCTTTTCATCTAGATCTGATTTCTCTCATCTAATGGTGGTTATGGTGGTTGCGACATCTGTAATGGGCAAGATGAATGATGTATGGTGGAGATGGTGGTGGTAGGTATGGTGAAGGCGGCGCTTTACGTGATTTGTTTAAAAAAAATTGGTGATTTGTATCGAAATTTGGTGATTTGGATTGAAATTTTAGTAATTTGGATGGAATTTTGGTGATTCTATATGTTGTGATAATAGTAGCAATCTGATGGTGATTTTTGAAGGTGGTAGATTGGATAGAATTTTAGATTGTATGTTTAAGAAAAAGAAGACGTCATGGATCGATTGAAAATTGAGTTCACCATGATGAAGGGCTACTTACAATCGGCAAGCACGATAGTGGGTTTATAGGCTAGGGAAATGGTGACGATGACTCAGATCTGGTGAATTTGATACTATTACGAACTTAAATCTTTTTTTTTTTTTGTGTTTTTGTGCCCAGAATTTTTGGTGATTTGGGTGTAAAATTGGTGATTTATGTATGTATATTTCGATTTATAAAAGTTTACAGCAGAATCACCATTTGTCAAGTAAGTATATTTATCTATTTGTGTATGTATATTTCAAACTTTTGTAACTTTTCAAATTTCTAACTACTCACCAATTAGTCAACACAAATCACAAATTAGTTCTTACACCCAAATATACATACACAAATAAAACAGAAATTAGTCCGTAGAGGATATATGTATTGAAGAAGGTAAGAGAAGGGAGCATGCGACTGGATTGGTCTATCAAAGTTAAGTGTCTGTGCTAAGGAAGCGACAAGAAGAACTGACTGAAAGTGAAAATGATGTTATGTTTACGGGTAGTGGGTTTGAGTTGAATGTAATATCTAATATTTTAAAAGAAGTAAAATGGTTGCACACTGGTCAGTTGGAATTTGAAGATCTATTAGGTGGCATGGGTAGTGACAAATCTGTTACGGAATCTAATGAAGTCAGGCGCACGCGCATGTTTAGTTTATTGGGGTTGGTGGCCCAATGTGCAGTTCTTATTATAAGAGGGGTCTCATTTGAGTAGCCCCCTATATATATATATATATATATATATATATATATATATATATATATATATATATATATATATATATATACATTAGTTGAAAAAGGTAATCGGTTAATTATCAATATTATAATATTATTAGTTTATTGTATTAAATAGAACTGCCCGTGATATAATTGGAAAAAGAGAGATTTTAGTTAGATAAAATAGAAAGGTAACATGAAAATTAGAAAATATAGAAAAGATGATATGTTTTAGCTGAAAAAGGTAATCAGTTAATTATTAATATTACAATATTATTAGTTTATTATATTAAATAGAACCACTCATGATATAATTGGAAAAAGAGATATTTTAGTAAGAGAAAATAAAAAGGTAACGTGAAAATTAAAAAGGTGACACATGATTTATGAAAAGGTAATTGATTAGTTTATAAAAATTATAATTTAATTATGTTGTTTTACTAAATAAAATTGCTCATAGTGTTTTTAGAAAATGAGAAATTAATGTTACCCGTGATATTTCTAAAAAAAGGAAATATAAATAGAAAAAATAGAAAAGATGATACGTTTTAATTAAAAAGGTAATCGGTTAATTATTAGTGTCATAATATTATTATTTTATTTTTATTAAATAGAAACACCCATGATATAATTGGAAAAGGAGAGGTTTTAGTAAGAGAAAAAAAAATAACATGCTTTGGCTGAAAAAGGTAACTGTTCATGATATAATTGGAAAATGAAAGATTTTAGTTAGAGAAAAGAGAAAAGGTTACGTGTTTTGGTTGAAAAAGGTAATTGATTAGTTAATAGTAATTATAATATAATTATGTTATTTTATTAAACAAAATTGCTCGTACTGTTTTAAAAAAATGAGAAATTTTAGTTAGATAAAATGTAAAAAAATATTGTATTTTACCTAAAAAAGTAAATTATTTAGTTATTGAAAAATAGGAAAGGTAATATTTTAAACCTGAAAAAAGAAATTGATTAATAATGGAGAAATTTTAGTTATATAAAATATAAAAGACATTGTATTTTACCTAAAAAATTAAATTATTTAGTTACTGAAAAATGGAAAAGATAATATGTTTAAAATTGATTAATAAAGGAGAAATTTTAGTTAGATAAATATAAAAGATATTGTATTTTACCTGAAAAAAGAAATTATTTAGTTATTGAAAAATGAAAAAGATAATATGTTTAACCTGAAAAAGGAAACTGTTTAGTTAGTAGGATGGATTTTATCTGTAATTGAGTAAGGGTAAATAAGTAAAATCAACAGGTACCATACCGACCGACCAAAGTACTTTTAATGTTTCGGCTTTTATATAATAGTATAGACTTATTTTTTTTTCAATTGAATATATATAAATTATGAAGAACACAAGGGCAAAAAGTGCCAAAAAAAAATGGTTGTGAAGTTACAATTTTACCCTTGCATGTCACAAAATTGCAAAAATGCCACCCTTTTACAAGTTATGCTAAAAATATGTGATTTCCTGTATTTATTGGGAATCGAACCTCTAACCTCTTCTAACAAATTCAATAACAACAATTGTGCTACATTGCATTTGAGTTTACTTCCAAAATTTTATTAGATATGCCACATATTCTCCTGTTATCGTAAGTTATTTTATTTTAACTTTTAAGTACAATAAAATGTTGGGTTAATATATTTATATAACTCCGTATTTTCGGTTATCGTATATATAACCATTTATAATCACATGGATGTGGTGATCCCTGTGTGGAATAGAGAGATAGTGAGAATGAATCAAGATGATATAATGGTGGAAGAAGTTTTCAGTTGAATGATATACCACATCATTCGCTAAGGCTAGAAGCTCCTCCAATTTCCTCTCTCTCTGCGAAGGTTAACTCTAAAGGGAAAGGCCATATGTATTCAGAGTTTGCATTCTACAAAGATGGGTTGCTTAGTGATGAAGCTATCAAGATACTGGAGGAAGGGAAGTTAAGTCATCTTTCAAAAGCTTTCAAGAGGTCTGTTATAGACATGGAAGAAGAGGTTTTTCATGGAATACTATATGTGAAAACTTTGCCATTTCATATCATAACCTTAAAGAATACTATATGTGACATTTCATAGCAAAAACTGGTTCTTTTTGTTATCGAAGCAAATGATCTTATGATTTATCCATGAATGCATCCTGCACTTTTTATGAGCACAGTCCTGAGCTAATTTATGAAAGTTACACACGAATGTGATCATGAATTCCTTATTGAATATGTTTTTGATTCATTTTATCGACCTCTTTATTTCACAAACAAATTTTAAAATCAAGTTCGAGTTTGACGTATGTTGATCGATATTTTTTCTTGAAATATATAAAATATCAAATTAAACTGTTTGTGAATGAGTGCGTGTATTAGTTTATTTACAACTTTGCAAAAATGAATTTATTTGAAATTTATGGGGATGTGTATTAATTTATTTACAACTTTAAACATGTCAAATTGAAAGGGTAAATTTATTTAAGAATTTATGGGGACATGTGTCCTCAAAAAAAAATAAACTAGCTTTATAACCCGTGCACGGCACGGGCAAGCTCTAGTACGAAATTTTTAAGTGATATTCTTTATATTCAAAAGTGTTGCAGACCACTTGATTATGTTAAAATATATCACCTCTAGGTTAGAATGCTTTCCAGGTTACAAAGTTGATAATAAGTTAAAGTCTCTTAGATCGGGATACTTCATTATTCACCAATAGGTAACACCTGTGATATCTTTTGTTGTATCACATATACATCTTCTGTGATATAACTTCTTGACCTAGGCAAATAACATTAAGCATCTGGATCGTGTAGTCCTGTTATACTAGTAATTATAGTTAAATCAACCATAATCCATGCAATTGGTTAAACTAGTATTGACCTGTATCATGCTTCTGGTTTTGATCTGCCAAAAAAATGAATGTGAAAACTGTTTTAATTATTTGACATAACAGGTTACTCTACTACTACTATACTAGTAGAATGTGGATCAGAGTCGATGAAATCAGGCACTTTTTGGGTAAACAGATTTGTGACTAGATAACTGATAGAGAGCTAAATAACTAGGAGATAATAATTACAATAATGGTAATCATAAGACGATCCATCGTGATCAAAGGGAAGTTTTGTATTAATGAAATGTTTCACTCTCTATAAAGTAGGAGAGTCTCTCTCTATTCTCAAATTGTCAACCCCTAAACAAGTGGGTTTGATTAGTACTCCCTCCGGTCCATTATATAAGGCATTTGACTTTTCTGCACGTAACTTTAGGTGTTTTGACTACATAGCTAAAATTATTATTTTTTAAAATTTCTTTTTCTAAATAAAAATTAAAGTATCATATTTTTATTCAAAAAAGGAAAAATTAAAAAATAATAATTTTAGCTATATAGTCAAAGCACCTAAAGTTACGTGCAGAAAAGTCAAATGCCTTATATAATGGACCGGAGGGAGTATTTATAGGGGATCCCTTGTGGGTCCCCTAATACTTAATTTACTTGCCTAGTAAGTTTTACACTTGTGGGCATCAAGACCCTAAAATATACAAAATGCTTAATGGACCTAATACAATCTAAGTTAGCCTTTTAACTAAATACAAATCACTTTCGCTGGGCTCAATGGTCCAACAATAACAAAGTCAGTTAGGAAGTCGGAACAAAGGCTCGAAGACATGGACTCAAAAATTGATCTCCACGAATGAAGCTTTTCTGAGGTTGCCGGTAAGTCTAAAGGCAAAAATTACAGTCAAGGTATAATAAGTGCACAAAGGATGTATTATGTGTTGATATGACTCTAATATTTTAATCCAGGAGGGAAAAGCGAGATCATGACCAGTTTCTCAAAGAAGGAACTCATGATCTCCAAGGGTTATACCCTGTAGATAATGGGGGATGTAGAGAACACTTACAATATCACCTAAGAAAACACTACAGTTAGAGCAATGCCCAAACATACAATCAGAGCATCAGCTAGTTATTTGTGAATGTTCTAAATCGAAACAAATGGATGGCTACAAATATTTAAATAAATACACCAATCCTGCATTTTTTTAATAATTATGTTAACCAATTTATTTTGGGAATCAGTTATCACTTATCACCGATCATACTGTTTTATAGCTAGAATATACTACTAATCGATTTTAAAGAAATAAATAGATGTTCAGAAAACAAAATACTTTTTACCGGCCATCATGTTTATTACCTTCCTACGTTCGGCACAAACTCCACAACCACAAAAATAACATCTGTTAAGGACCATTGCTACACCAATCCCAAACAGAAATATTTCAAGATATTATAACTAGCATGAAAGCTCAACTCTTGCAACAAACAGATAAGCAAGTGGTACTTTCAATCTAATATGCACGAAATATAGTACTCTTAAATGCCCTTAGATGTGGATGAAAAATCAAATAAAATATTACATCTAATGATCGCGGAACAATTACAATATGCATCGTTGACCACCAAATATAAAATTACTTAGGTAGTAGCAACCACGAAGAAAGTGAAACTGGAAGTCAATAGGACGATTACATTTCTACAACCAAATGTAATATTAATCATGTTACACAATATGAAATTCCAAGTTTACATCAATATTATTATAGAAGTCTCAGGTAACTGATAGTAAACCAATAACCTAATATCAATCCCAAGCTTGTCAACAGGATCAATAATTTGATTAAATTAGCCCTTCCATAATCCATTAGGTCGCATAACCTCGGGTTATAGAACTCACCTAAAAACACCAAAAAAAGGTACTCAAAAAGTCATCAACTCATATTGTACAATTTAAATGTAAATTATGACATGTAGTCGCATAATTGAGCCATTCGAGTAGAAAAAAGAGAAACATTTGTTTCTTGATGAAGTACCTAGATAACCCAGCAGCCTGCCCAAAACTTACCTTAAAGATTGAGTAAAAATCTAAGCTAAAATGCATCAGTTTATACAGGGGAATAATCGGGTTACACCAAATTTACAAGGACAAGTTTGAAGTCTTACCACCAACTTTAAATCAAATCATTTGTGTGCCACATAGCCGTTTATAACTACTACTCGTAATTGGAAGGGTAGTAGCGTTAATGAATAAAATATTATGTGTTAGTCACCAATGAGGTGTCCTCATTGAGAAAAGAAATCAATTTTGCCTTAGTTAAGCAATAGCAAGTCTTCCCAAGGTTAGCATTGGATTACCTACTTCATGCTGACCCTTGCAATCCGACAGACCAGTCAGCAGCCCTAACTCATCAGTGTAGTACTAAAGTGGGTCTTGTTGCTAACTAACTTGGTTTAGATGGAGTAAATTTTG
The DNA here is from genome assembly GCA_037693485.1 of Kitagawia praeruptora. NCBI lineage: Eukaryota > Viridiplantae > Streptophyta > Magnoliopsida > Apiales > Apiaceae > Kitagawia > Kitagawia praeruptora. Next base: position 93,012,419 of record CM075347.1, on the reverse strand, counting down.
CTACCTATTTGGTACCCTTGACATTTTATATAATTTTGAATTGATACAAAACCCTCAAATTAGTCTCACTCATAAAACTCTAACTTTTACATATCATCTTCTCCGCTCGAAAAGAGCAGTCTCAATGCGTATAAACACAATCTTGTGTGTTTATAGTGGTCAGGGAGGTCATGACCAAAGATTGAGAAACACTTTGAGCTAAAATCACAAATAATTTATAGACAACCTCTTTAGGCATGGCAAGTACTGCAAGGAGGCCAAATCACATATTTTAGTTCAAGGCACTTTCATATGATTAGAAACATTTCAAAAGTTCCATATATTTACATCTTTGTCACTAGTTAAATCTCAGGTCTACAATTTAAAAGCATAAATTTTAACATGAACAAGTTTTATATATATCAGAACTTGCTTCGGGTTGGTGATCCATTTGTCTATAGTAGTAAACACTCAACAAGCTCAAAGCTTCCGGTTGTAATCTATTTAGCGACTATTGTAGTAAACAAGTTCAAAATATTAACTAAAACATAGATACCGACAATCAATCAAATATGGATAAAAATAATAAAAATGTCAATGAGAATGAGAATTTTACCAGTAATCTTGGGCTTCACGATCTTGCACCTCACAAACTCGAAAAATGGAGCTGTTGGCGGCGGGTTCTGCCGCGGGTCCTCATGTACTTTGGTTTCAAATATCTCGGGAGGATTATGGAGGCCAAAACTCGCTTGGAAAGTCAAATAGTACCAAAACCCGTTAGAAAAAGAGCTCATTGCCTTGATGACTAGGACATTGCCAAACTCTGTTCCCTGTAAAATGAATTTTGCTGAGTTAGGAAATACAACAAATGGAAAGAGGGGGGAATGGATAAAAACAGGTCAAACCTGTTTGTTATTATATTGGTCAATGGCCAGATTTGCGAGACGAGTCAAATAAGCCATCTGGTAACCTTTGACAGTGATTTCTGGAGGGTAGTAGTATCTAGTAATGAAGGGGCCACAAAAAAACTTGCCAGCCAGATGCGGGTAAACACCAACATCAAAACCCTAACTCAAGAAAATTAAAACTATAAGAAGAACATAATCAAAAGAAAAACAAATAATCAAGGAAAAAAATATAGGATAGGAGATCCACCTCAGTAGCATTGATGTCGTCGGCGTACTGCCTCCGTTGTACAATATGCTTTCTTTCCTGGGCGATATATTCCCTTTTTGCCTGGTACTGCTTGGCTTCTATCATTATAGTCTTCATGATTTCATCATCTTCTTTTGCGATCTCCTCATCCAACCAACTATCATCTTCTTCTGGGGGTGGGGGTGGCATCCAATTGGGGTAGAAGAGAGGCTTTTTGGGTTTTGGTAACCAAATTGGGTTGGGGTAGACAGGTTCGCCAGTTGGTTTGATGTAGACAACTTTGCCATTTGGTAACCAAAGTGGCATGGGTACCCCAAATGCCGAGAGGTCGATAGATATGCCAGGGGGTCTATTAGGATATTTCTCCATTGCCAAACCCTAACTCTTTCTCTCTCTCTCGGACGACGACTCTCTTTCTCAGGTGTAGGTTTATGAATACGCGCTTACCCTCCCCATTATACTTATATAATAAGCGTGATCACAACCAAAATAATCACATGAATTATCGAATATATTATTTATTATTTTTAAAAATACGTGATCAAAATTATATTATATTAAAAAAAATTATAATTTAAAAATGATATAATTAATTAAAGTCGTAATAGAATTGAATTTTAAAAATAAAATTATAATATAATTAAAAAAGTATACAATTCAGTTTTATTTATTTTATTTTATTAATATAAATTTTTAATTATAAAATTAAATTTCATGCGGGCTGTAAAATCGTCAAAATCAAATTTTAATAATTTAAGATAGAGAATAAATATTAAATTGAACTTGTAAAATCTTATATATATATATATATATATATATATATATATATATATCAATTTTTTAACAACAATTTGATATGTAAATTAATAACATAAATATTGAAATAAATAATATAAATAATATAATTATAGATATTAGAAAAGTAACCGCACCAACTATATAATATAGATGTCATGGGATACTGCATGGAATCCAATCACAACGTTAATCTATTAATAGTAATAATGTTTAACTTAATTTTGTCAAAGAAATAAAAGAATTGAAATCAGCGTATTACAAGTTAATTTGGATTTTGAAGAGTTTATTTTTTTACTTTGAAAATTCAGTTGTATTTGTTTTTGGATTTCAGTAGTTGGGATATATTCAATTTGGATTTTAGAAATTAAAATTTGAGTGTATTCGACAAAGAATTTAAATAACCTTTATATCAAAATTTTAAATAATTTTTAATCAAATCCTTTAAAATTTGATGGTATTCAATTAAGATTTTAAAAAATATAGGGTATTCATTCGTACTTCAAATCTATACTATTATATAAAAGCCGAAATACGGTACCTATTGATTTTACTAATTTACCCTCACTTAATTACAAATAAAATACATCCTACTAATTAATCAATTTCCCTTTTCATGTTAAACATACTATATATTCTATTTTTCAATAATTAAATAATTTTGCTTTTCAAGTAAAATACAATATCTTTTATATTTTATCTAAATAAAATTTCTCTTTTACTAATCAATTTTTTTTCGAGGTTAAACATATTACCTTTTCTATTTTTCAAAACTAAATAATTTCCTTTTTCACGTAACGTACAATATCTTTTATATTCTATCTAACTAAAATTTCTCATTTTTAGAAACATTACGAGCAATTTTGTTTAATAAGATAACATAATTATATTATAATTACTATCAACCAAATAATTACCTTTTTCAATCAAAACACGATAACTTTTCTCTTTCCTAACTAAATTCTCTTTTATCCTCATTATATCATGGACAATTACCTTTTTCAATCAAACCACTTTATCTTTTCTTTTTTCTCTAACTAAAATCTCTCTTTTTCCAATTATATCAAGGGCAGTTCTATTTATTAAAAATAAAATTATAATATTATAATATTAATAATTAACTAATTACCTTTTCAGCTAAAACATATTACTTTTTCTATCTTTTCTAATTAAATTCCCTTTTTATTTATTTTACAAACCGAGAACTTACCTTTTCCCTTTTATCTAACTAAAATCTATTTTTTCTCAATTATATCACGGACAATTACATTTTCCAGTCAAAATACGTTACTTTTTCTCTTTTTCCTAACAAAAATCTCTCTCTTTCCAATAATATCACGGGCGGTTCTATTTAATAAAAATAAAATAATAATATTATAATTATATTCTTATAGGGAAAATTAATTCTATGGTCCCTGAATTATTAGTCATTTTTTATCCAAGTCCCTGAACTAAAAATGTAAATTGATAGGTAATTGAACTTTTAATTTTTCTCATCAAAATGCTTCCGTTAAAATTTATTAAATGGCCGTCTATCTTTGCTGACGTGGAAACCTACTATTAGGCATTTCTTATGTAAGTTCTTAAACTATTAGGCATTTCTTATGTAAGTCCTGAACTGAAAATTTAAATTTAAATCTGAATTTTATATTAAAAACCACATTTATTACTCTTTTCTTTTTTATTTACTTTCATCCTTGTTAGTTTAGAATTTTACTTATTTTCTTTTTAAATTTTGCATATATTCTTACTTAATTACTTAGGGTGAAGGCCCTAAATAATCAAAAACAAATATTGTTTGTCCAAAATACTGAGCTCCAAATATTTGGCCTTAAATACCGACGGGACACGTTGTTTCGTGTTCCGTATTGTAAGGATACATTATTCCGTGCTCTGTATTGCAAGGATACGCTTCTCCGTGAAACGTGATATACACAGATACGGAGCACAGTCCAACGTGATATACAAAGATACGCGGCACCGTCTAACGTGATGTTTTCCGGTTGTGTTCTTTACTCCGGCGACGATGACGGAGATAAGCTGATTGTTTGATTTCTGCCCCTGCGGGGCCGTCACAGAATAACGGAGAATAACAGAAGTATCGTGTTTCCTTCACAAGTAAATAACCAATGAGATGAATGCTCGGAACTTGGGCGTTCATATGCAAGGGTGGGCGGCACCATAAGTTAATGAAGACACAGTCCATGCTGGTCACTCTACTTCCAGGAGAAAAAAATCTTCTTCCATAAGTTTTATACAAAACTTATGGTCCATAAGTTTCACTCCATAAGTTTATGGTCCATAAGTTTTACTCCATAAGTTAGTTTCCATAACTTTTCCATAAGATTTTATCCAAAACGTATGGTAGTGCTCCATAAGTTTTTATCCAAAACTTAAGGTAGTGCTCCATAAGTTATTCCTCAATACAGAGCACCGTCCAACGTGATATCCACAGATACGGAGCACCGTCCAACGTGATATCCCTCAATACGCAGCACCGTCTGATAACTCTGAATCTTGATCGGGTACTTCCCCGCCAACTCCTGTCTCGGAAGAGGTGTAGCTGCGGTTGGGTATCTACAAAACAACACCGGAGGGGGGGTTTGGCCCCGAAGTGCCCCCGGCGTGAGAATAAGAGTTGGCTTTGGAAGATAATAATCAAGTAGAGTATCACAAAGGTAATAAGTGAGTGTAGGTGTGTAATAATGTCCAACCCCTAAACCCTATTTTCTAGGGGTATTTATAGCCCTAGGCCTAGGGTTTAGGGGTGGGTTACCTTTACTCCTGACCGTTGGATCTGGGGGACAAGGTGCTGAACTCCCGAGATGTAGGACACGTGTCCCTATTTGTGGGGACCGTTGACTCGAGTGTGGCAGCGTTGTTGAGGACATGATTTGACACATGCTATTCCTTGGACTTTAATGTAGGTCAGCATCAAGTGTGGGGATGTCGGCTGAGCTGGACTACCACGTGCGCCAGGGGTCATCAGTCTGGGGTCCCCTAGTCTGGGGTCCCCTAGTCTGGGGAGGGGACCATGCCACGTAGCGGTGGCTCTGGGCCCGGGGCCCACTAGCTTGGGCTGGGCTGCACTTATTCTCATAAGGTAGATTGCTTGTTACTTTTGGGCCTGAGGCTGGGCCTAATTGGACCTGGGCTATTTCTAGCCTATCATTTGCCCCCACTCCCTCATGTGGATTCTCCAGATGGGGGAGTAGTAGGTATATCTGAGCTCCCTTATATGTTATCTTTACAAGTCCAAAGTTTCATGACTTTGGGTAACTTAGAAGAAATTTTTGTTTTTGGTTGCCCCCCAGGCCCGGGGTGTGTGTTGAAAGCCGCATCCCCGGGGCTAGGAATGGTATGTTATCTGCACAAGTCCAAAGTTTCATGGCTTTGGGTGACTTAGAAGAAATTTTTGTTTTTGGTTGCCCCCAGGCCCGGGGTGTGTGCTAGAAGGCGCATCCCCGGGGCTAGGAGTGTTTTGGTTGGTTCACGCGTATATATACATACATATGTATGTATATTTTGGTATGTTCTAAAAAACTTTTTCTTTTTTTTTTTTTTTTTTGAAGATATCCCTCCATAGTTTGGTGGAAGACAGCTATCCCGCATTATCTCCGAGTTTTGGGATGTTGGGCCGATATTTGGGCCGCCACGTGCGATGGCGGTTGCTCTTCTGAATTGCCTATAAATAGAGGCTGCCCTCCTCACTTTTGTCCTTTACACATTCTTGAGTTGCTATTGTTATCACGTTTCTCTGAGGACGCGCACTCCGGGCTTATGTGTTTTATCTACTCCTTTTCAGGTCTTCCCAGCTATAACTCAGAATTTGAAAAATTCGTCGAGATGAGTAAGGCAACCAAAGCTCTGGCGGCTACTCTCTGGAACATTGGTTCCGTCCGTGACAACACCAAGGCCCCCGGGGAGGCTAGTGGTTCACGGGCTAACCAGGAAGGAGGTTCGGAGAACCGGGGTCCTGGGGACATGGTGGTCAGCCCGGCGCGCTCCGACCACGAGACTGATGCTGGGAATACCGGGTTGAACCCGATGAAGAGGCCCCGGCTTTCTGTTATTCAAGCTGAAAAGTTTGGGACCATGCTCTCGGATTGTGAGATCGTGCAGGATCCGGCAGCTGATGGTAGTTCAAGGAGGGCCAACTTCGGGCCTCATGAGTATGCGCCCGTCTCTCCGGAGGAGAGGAATTTTATTGGGTTTCTGGCCGACCTTCCAAGCAAACTGGAGTGGGAGGAGATGGGCAAGACTTCGGCCATCTCGCAGTTCCAAGACATGATGGGGGTCTATGGCCAGGTATATACTTCTCCGGGTCTCCTTTTGCTTGTATAATTTTCACTATATCATTGCTTTAATTTTTGCTCTGTGCTGAGCTGGAGACAATCAAGGAGGCCCGGGATGTGCTGAGCTCGATGTCGGAAAAGAGGAAAGAGTTGGAGTCGGAGGCTGAGACCGCCAAAAAAGAGCTTGAGGACTTGAAGGAGGCTACCGAGCTTCGGATCAACAATTATAAGGATGCAACCAAGTCTCTTGATGAGGAGCGGGATACAGCCCGGTCAAAGGTCAAGGAGTATAAGGAGGAAGTCAAGAGGCTCCGGGATGAGCTAAAAGCTAAGAAATCTGAGGAGGAGGTGATTGCTGAATTCCGGAAGTCGGATGTTTATGATGATGACTTGGCTGCTGTTGCTTCGAAGAAAATTCATCGTTGTTGGGTGATTGCTGAGAATATGTGTAAGACCGATCCCGAATCCGCTACCTGGGTTAATTTTATCACGGTTTACATGAACGCCGAAGATACTCTGGTCCGGGGCGAGGGCAAACTTGTTCCTTATGCCGCTCCCAACTCCTCTCCTCCTCCCGAAGCTTGAACCTCTAGACTGGCTGCGCCCAGGGTCTGGGCTATGCCCGTGTAATCTTTACTTATTCTGTCTTCGTTGAAATTTTACTTGAATTGTTGTAACTTTTAACTGTCAGGTATTTCGGGCTGTTGGTCAGCCCGGCCTGTTCTTTTTCAATATTATGTCGTCATGTTTTCTGCCTTCATCTTTATATAGCTTTAGCTAGGTGTGGCTTGTCTTGCCCCCCACTCCCTTATGCGGGTAATCCGGATAGGGGAGTTGGTGGTCCGAAAGTTTTCAAATTGTTGATGTTTGTGTAGCCCCGGGCCGAAGTGTTTACCTCTTGCCCCGAGGTGCTGTCATACTTGGACAGTATGCAAACTTTCCAAGTAGGAATTCGTATTGGTTGTTTGTCTCCGGGCCAAGGTATTAGCCTTTGACCCGGGATTCAACCATACTTGGAAATTATGCAAAATTTCTAAGTATGAATTTGTATTTGGTTGTTTTGCCCCGGGTCAAGGTAATAACCTTTGACCAGGGATTCAGCCATACTTGGAAATTATGCAAAATTTCTAAGTAGGAATTTGTATTTGGTTGTTTTGCCCCGGACCAAGGTAATAACCTTTGATCCGGGATTCAGCCATACTTGGAAATTATGCAAAATTTCCAAGTATGAATTTTGCTTTGGTTGCTTTGCTCCGGGCCAAGGTAATAACCTTTGACCCGGGATTCAGCCACACTTGGAAATTATGCAAAATTTCCAAGTAGGAGTTTGTTTTTGGTTGTTTGTTCCGGGCCAAGGCAATAACCTTTGACCCGGGATTCAGCCATACTTGGAAGTTATGCAAAATTTCCAAGTAGGAATTTTGCTTTGGTTGCTTTGCTCCGGGCCAAGGTAATAACCTTTGACCCGGGATTCAGCCATACTTGGAAATAATGCAAAATTTCCAAGTAGGAGTTTGTATTTGGTTGTTTTGCCCCTGGCCAAGGTAGTAACCTTTGACCCGGGATTCAGCCATACTTGGAAATTATGCAAAATTTCTAAGTAGGAATTTTGCTTTGGTTGCTTTGCTCCGGGCCAAGGTAATAACATTTGACCCGGGATTCAGCCATACTTGGAAATTATGCAAAATTTCCAGGTAGGAGTTTGTTTTTGGTTGTTTGCTCCGGGCCAAGGCAATAACCTTTGACCCGGAATTCTGCCATACTTGGAAGTTATGCAAAATTTCTAAGTAGAAATTTGTATTTGGTTGTTTTGCCCCGGGCCAAGGTAATAACCTTTGTCCCGGGATTCAACCATACTTGGAAATTATGCAAAATTTCCAAGTAGGAATTTTTATTTTTATTTTTGAATTAAAATAGATTTTTTCTTAAGATGTTAGTCGTTATAGTTGTCTACTTACTCGCATTTTATAGATTGTTTAAAATAACTTGTGCTACCATCATTATTCTTTGTACCTGCTTCGAAGTTAGATTTAATCATTAGATGGATTAGACATTAGATGGATTTATAAACTTGGAAACCGTGACAAAGGCAATACCTCCTTCCTAACGGGTTCTTCCTTCTCAGACAAAGTCAATTCAATGTGGCACGGGGATGACATGTATGCTGGGAAAAAAAGGGATTAGAGCTCTTTAAAGTGTAACTTCTCAAATATAATATATATATATATATATATATATATTGGTATCTGCACTACAGTGTAACTTTTTTTTCTTTTTTGCTAATTCACTACATGACTTCCTAATCAGTCATGACAACATTTTGAAACAGCAGGAAACTATTTCATTAATTCAGAACCGGTCCTAACTACACATTGCCTGAATTGAGACTCTAGATATACAATATTATGACTCTTGGTGCTTCTGTTAATTCTTCAGATCTGTTTTTGTTGTGGGTATTATCCCTGCTAAAACACAGACTCATTTTTTACTTAGCAACAATAACATACGATTAATTCTTCCATGAGCACGATATGTTCGACGTCTCTGCTTCTGTGCTTGGTTAACTTGAATATGAGATATGTAAAGGGAATCCACGTCCAAGCCCTTCACCTATAAAAGGAACTCAAAATCAATATTCATCTCCTTTGAGATAAAATACAAAGGAAAGAACAGAAGGCGAAAAAAGATATAGTAGAAGACATACTTCAGCATTAATCTCGGCATTCTTGAGTAAATCCAGAATAAACTTTGGAGATTTTGCAGGCCAACGCCCTTGTCCATTAGAATGTCTATTTTTAGCCAGAGCAGTTCGTCCAACTCCTCTACAGAAGCGAGTAAATGGAATAGCTTGATTGTGTGCAAGAACATCCTCCAAGTACCTTTTGGCCTTGATCAAAGGCAACTTAAGGATGGCATGCGGAGTTTCTCTAGTATTCTATTAAGCAAAACAAAACAACACAAACTAAATAATTGACAGGAACAGAACCATATAAGCAGAAGGAAAAATATATTTTACATAAATACGTAGAACCATGACTGATACAGAAGACCACCAAAAAATTGTCAAACAATGAAGTCTAACTGTTTATTTTCAATAACATAAGTACATAAGCACTTGAAAATACAAGAAAAGAGATGCAAAATGTAATAAACAAAAGTACAGCCCTTACCTGAAAATGAGATCTAGGAAGCAATTATAACTATTCTGTATAAAATTCTCAAACCTAATAATCTGATTTCTGAGATGTAAGCAATGTAATCAATGTATAAATTTATTTAAAGATGTTTATCTTGATACATCTAACAACTTTAGAATGAATACATATTACAACACAAATTTGGTGTCAAATCTAAGATACAAGGTGAGTAAAGTATAATTTAAATCAATTGACTTGCCTGAATGATTAGCTGAAAAGAGTTGGTCAGAGGAATCCTATATAGCCCATGTATATTGTAACAACTAACAATCTTGATCTTCTCAAATATGGCACGGGGATGACATGTATGCTGGGAAAAAAGGGATTAGAGCTCTTTAAAGTGCAACTTCTCAAATATAATATATATATATATATATATATATATATTGGTATCTGCACTACAGTGTAACTTTTTTTTCTTTTTTGCTAATTCACTACATGACTTCTTAATCAGTCGTGACAACATTTTGAAACAGCAGGAAACTATTTCATTAATTCAGAACCGGTCCTAACTACACATTGCCTGAATTGAGACTCTAGATATACAATATTATGACTCTTGGTGCTTCTATTAATTCTTCAGATCTGTTTTTGTTGTGGGTATTATCCCTGCTAAAACACAGACTCATTTTTTACTTAGCAACAATAACATACGATTAATTCTTCCATGAGCACGATATGTTCGACGTCTCTGCTTCTGTACTTGGTTAACTTGAATATGAGATATGTAAAGGGAATCCACGTCCAAGCCCTTCACCTATAAAAGGAACTCAAAATCAATATTCATCTCCTTTGAGATAAAATACAAAGGAAAGAGCAGAAGGCGAAAAAAGATACTCCCTCCGTCCCATTGAATTATTAACATTTGCGGACCAGTTTCCGGCACGGATTTTAAGGTGCATTTTAAGGATAGTTCTATAACTTATTTTTGATATTTTCTTTTTTTGTATAAAAATAGAACAATCCTATTTTTATACAAAAAAAGAAAATATCAAAAATAAGTTACAGAACTATCCTTAAAATGCACCGTAAAATGCGTGTCAGATACGCAGTTTTTTTATGTTAAGAAATGGATGGGACGGAGGGAGTATAGTAGAAGACATACTTCGGCATTAATCTCAGCATTCTTGAGTAAATCCAGAATAAACTTTGGAGATTTTGCAAGCCAACGCCCTTGTCCATTAGAATGTCTATTTTTAACCAGAGCAGTTCGTCCAACTCCTCTACAGAAGCGAGTAAATGGAATAGCTTGATTGTGTGCAAGAACATCCTCCAAGTACCTTTTGGCCTTGATCAAAGGCAACTTAAGGATGGCATGCGGAGTTTCTCTAGTATTCTATTAAGCAAAACAAAACAACACAAACTAAATAATTGACAGGAACAGAACCATATAAGCAGAAGGAAAAATATATTTTACATAAATACGTAGAACCATGACTTATACAAAAGACCACCGAAAAATTGTCAAACAATAAAGTCTAACTGTTTATTTTCAATAACATAAGTACATAAGCACTTGAAAATACAAGAAAAGAGATGCAAAAATGTAATAAACAAAAGTACAGCCCTTACCTGAAAATGAGATCTAGGAAGCAATTATAACTATTCTGTATAAAATTCTCAAACCTAATAATCTGATTTCTGAGATGTAAGCAATGTAATCAATGTATAAATTTATTTAAAGATGTTTATCTTGATACATCTAACAACTTTAGAATGAATACATATTACAACACAAATTTGGTGTCAAATCTAAGATACAAGGTGAGTAAAGTATAATTTAAATCAATTGACTTGCCTGAATGATTAGCTGAAAAGAGTTGGTCAGAGGAATCCTATATAGCCCATGTATATTGTAACAACTAACAATCTTGATCTTCAGGTTGTTACAGCATGCATCTGAATTGACAGGATAATTTAAGGGCCAAAAACCAAAGAAAATACATCAAAATTTTCAATATATTACCTGGCGTGCGTGTGTGTGTCATTCAACACATGTGCATAGCTGTGTAAAACCGAAACAAACACTTTCTCACACCATTTACCAAAACCTCAGTCCCCTCACTCTCACCACAATCCCAAAACCTCAGTCCCCTCACTCTCACCAGAATCCACCCCATGCTTGTTTAGGGTTTTTTATCAAACACCAGGTGTGCACTCTCCAAACTCGAATTCTCGACCACTTTCAAAGAAACTAATTCCTGGTTTTTGCGTTTATTGGTCGGAGAAGACTCGGGTTGGGGTTTTTTCTTTGCCGCGGCTGAGGGACATGAAGAAGACATGGTGGAATTGAAATTAGGGTTTTTTTAAATGGGGTCCGGGAGAAATTGAAGAATTGGGTTCAGCCTCAGTAGGTATTCGCCTACACGGTGCACAATTATACATATATATACCTCTATGTTTGACGTTTGATATATAATGGTAAATGAAAAGCTTGAAACTGATGGAAGCTGGAAGGCTGAAAGGCGAAAATTGAATATTTTACAGAAAATAGCCTAAATTCCAGAAAGGCTTGAAAATGAGAGAAATTGGTTAAGACGAACCTGAAGACCGCCACGTCATTCTCCCGAGATTTTCCTTTATATAGATAGAAGATAAGTATCCTAGAACTAAAAATTAGGATTTCATCTTACTTTTTTGAAAAAGAGTCAAGTGAAATTCTATTTATTCACATTTTTAACGGTGTCATTTTTCATATACCAGGTTAAATATATATTCAAACTATATATTCAAAAAATATATATAGTTGAAATATTTTTCATTTTGTAGAAAATATTATTCAAATTGGGTGACAAAATACAGTATCATTTTTATAAATAAATAAATATCATTTTTCATTTTGTTTATGGATGAATGAATCTGGGGATAACTTATTACAATAGTATTTTCTTATTCAAATTGTTTGATTACATTTTCATTCATCTGAACGACTCATATTCATTTGAGTGAGTTCTGGATGAGTCACTGTCAAAAACAAATTTGAATATATTTCTGGATCGTTAATATTTTTGGATGATTAATATTCCTAGGATCAAAATATGAAAAGTTATCTTTATTTAAGAGTTACTATAATTTAGTGAAGCAAGACCAGTGTTGCAGATTTTGGAAATCGGAATTATTCGGTTGAGGTACCGATTTACGATTTATCGGGTGATTAGGTTGAAAAATCGGCGATTTATAGGCGATTTTTGTAAAATCGGCCGAATCGATTCCAAAATTTTGACCGATTTATCGGCGATTTTTCAGAAATCGGCCGATTTCTATAACAATGAGCAAGACATTCTTAAGTAATTAATCGACAATAAATGTAAGAAATATGGTCTGCAAAACATAAAGAATTATCTTAATTTAAGAGTTATAATTTTATTAATGATAAAAGTAAAGTTATGATAAAAAGGTTATCATTTATGCTTAAATATCCAAAACATTATCCCAAGTTGCATCATTGTTACATAACTAGCTTTATAGCCCGTGCGAGGCACGGGCATGCTCTAGATGTGCTTAATGACTTCGCGAATATTTGAATATTAGTTTGTTAATCCAATATATATTGTGTTATGAGCGCAAGATTTCTCCATTTTTGTTGCTTAGTGCCATCTCGAGTAGGCATGAATCTCTTACATGTACCTTTTAAGCGATAGTAAATTTGTAATTCTCCTATATCATCCATCTATTGCTTGGGAAGAGATTTGGGGTTGTTATTACAATCGAGATCATGTAATCTACATCTTTCCTCGCCTTCATTGGTTGACTACGAATTTTGTTAGGTTACGGGACATAAGGTCCTAAAGCAAATTGAAACTGGGGCATGCATTTGCTCCCTGGTGTGATCCATTTCTTAACTGCTTCTCTCTCGAAGCTTTGTTATTTGCTAATGTATGATATTTACTTAGGCTTGCATCTTTAATTGAATTTCTTTCCTCACCTGTCGAATCCCTATTTTAATGAAGCCTGCAGTGAGATTCCATCAAGAGTAGCGTTGTAATGTGGTTTATCACCACCTGTTTGTTCTTACGATAGATTGTTAGAAATGTAAACAGATAACAATATAGCAGACAACATTATATATATAACTTGATGTAGCGTGCCAAGTAACCTGAAGGAGCATGCTATGTTTTGTATAGGGTCAGAAAAGCGAAAAATCCTTCTATTTGGATTAGTAGAAGCACAAGACTTGGTCAACCAAATCTTCTTAACTAATTGTGGACCTTAACTTCTTAACTCAAACAAATTAGAAGAATTTACCCCTCCCAAATGAACCAAAAACAGTTGTCTATAATTTAACAAACTAAAAGTTAAAATGAATTTTTAGGAACGCAAGTGGATTCCATTGCCAAGTGGCTTTGCCATTGCAGAACCAACATTTAAAAAAATTATCAACTTGTTGTACCAGAATTAAAATGTAATCAAGCACACAAAATAAAATTAAACATCCGAGTACCTTCTTTAATATAAACGGAAGCCAGCAGTTCCTTTTTCAATGGATTTGGATTCATAAATTTCTGCAGTGCAAGTCAAAAAAGATTCCAGTGTTCCCTTCCTTTGCTGCATACCCATTTTGCAAGAATCAACTTTCCACAAGCACAAGTGACTAGATGTTTTAAACTTTCTCCTCTGTAGATGAGCTCATCTACAGATCTGACCGCCTATAGATAAAGAAGTAGGCTTAAGAAGTCTTATTCACATTAATTGTATCAAAGGTTGTAAACGTAAAACATGATTTCTTGTACCTCTATGACCAAGTCTACCTATCTAGAACTCTTATAATTAAGAGATCCTTTAAGGAAACGGGTTTTTACAATAGGTTGGTCACCCAAGAGAATGCAACACACACAAAAAACAAAATAAAAAGGAAGACATGAGGATTCCCTGATCCCATAATCCCGTTAGCTTGATAAGTAGCCACATGCCATATGGCTTCTCAGTTGAGGTGTCCAACTACGCCCAGATTCTGGTTTTGTTGGTCCAATTTCCATTTTTAATTTTCTTGAGCTTCTTTAACTTCTAGAAAAACAAATATAAACATGTTAGGATAATGAAAAATAACAGGCAAAGGTAAACATTTTAGTATGGAAAATTATCATGCAAATATGATACAAGTTCCTGAAACTTTGACACGCAACATATTATGGATTTCGCATCTTTTTTGGAAGTCTTATAGCCAAACCTTCTATGGACTTTTTTATTCTCCACTGAGGAATTTTAGTTCTGGTGGATTATAATTCCTTTAATTACATTGATGAAGTCTGAAATCTATAAATTATGCACGATACTTCTTTCCAGCAAAATTGTAATCATAGATTTAAAATGTTAGCAACATGTAGAATTCAGCGGAAAATTACCAATTGTAGAACATTTTACCAGGTTAGTGGCTACATGAGGATCCCCAATCAACTCTAGAAGTTCATTGCACTCGTGAAACTCAAGATCCAAATGTCCTATTTTAATTGGAAACTAAAGATTGAAATGCAGTTGACAAAGAATGCAGAGACAACCTACCTAGCCTAGTACCAGGTATCACACCCTGCAGCCAAGCGGGAAGGGCCGGCCAAATCACTTCCTGCGAATGCAAAGAAGTGTGTTCTGAAAAGGTTAGCCAGAGCGTCAAAATAATTGCCACTGCAAAGCCCAAAAGCATAAAAGCAGGAAATGAGAACTAACACACAACTGGATCATCAATTTACCTCCTCTTTGTTGGCGATTGTGACGTTACTTAGACAAACAACGTGCCTCGATCACCTCCTCTGTCACACAGGAACCGTAGGCCTGCCTCTCTAGTCTCTTCCGTCGTGACTGTTCCATGAACGCATGGTAACTGTATCAGCACACCCAAATAAAAAGTTCCATAACAAAAAAAAAGTACTATAAATATATATATGATACTGGCTACCTGATGATCTTTTATTAAACTAACTGTAATATATAATAGGAACAACAAGAGGCAAATGGGAGGAAACAGTTGACCTTTAGAATTATGGCAAAAAAATTAAGCTGTAATCAATCAAATAACACCATCAGTTTGCACTTATCTGTCTCCTATATTGATAATGCTTGACAAGGGTCTATGTTACATGACCATCGAATAATTTATAGAGGTCGAGTTTTTTTTTCTGCAAGTGGACTTTAAAGGGAAAATGAACCTACATGATTTTGACAGGGGTCCATGCTACACTTATTACACAACCATCAAATGATTTTTTGAGATTGAGTTTTTCCTAGCAGCAAATTTTGGAGGGAAAATGAACCTATATGGTTTCTATTCTAAGGCTATTTAAAATGTTAAAATGAATATAATAATAAACATTAGCGCCTTAATTATCCGTAACTTTAAATTTTAATCAAGGTAATTGCATAATTTAAGTAAAGGCTGATAATGTTGTTGACAAGAGCTACATGATACTGCAAGGTGGTTGTGAAACTGGAAAGCACGTCAAACAGAGTAAAATTCACATAGGAGTTGTCTGTACATACACTATCGGACATAAAAGAAGTGACTGTTCAGTTTAAGCAAGTGTCTCACAAATTGACAAATATGAAAATATTGGCTTATAAAGAAAATACGACTTTGAATATTGGCTCAGTATAAGTAGTTTAAATTAAGCAACTACTCCACCTTCATTTCTAGATCCAAAATCATAAAGAAGAATTAACATATAATCCTGGTTTTGCCCAACTCACCGTAAACGGCCAAATTTCTAAATGACATACTAAGATAAGTAGATTACGACCTATTTAATAATGGCCTCCCACTTTCACTGTATCAACAACCTTAAAAAAAGGGTAACTTGATCTTATTTAGGAAATTAAACATATCAATTTCTACAAATTACTGTACATGATAAATTTGAAAGTACAAATTACTGTACCCGTAAATTAGAGTATAGCAGTAGGGGACAATCAACAACACAAGCCATTTCAAATCATGGTTAACATGAATAGATCATGACAAATCACTGATATAAAAAATAAATACAAACGAAATACATGAATACAAACATCTAATTGAAATCACAAGAAAACCCTAATATTATTCAAAATAACTTTAATCTAAAAACAATATATAAATAAAATAACGATTCACCTGGAGAAGATTGTGATACAATGTGCATTACCTGTGGAGCTGAGCTGGAAGGGCATGCTGAAGTGGTCGTGGGACAGGGTGACATGGCCAAGATTAAAGATACGTTAGCAAAGAAGGGAGAGCAGGGGGCCACCCATGTGCCAATCATTTGCATTTGCTAATCATTTGTATTTCATTTATCTGTCATTTCAAGTTCCTAGGTAGATATAGCCTTTGTTGAGTATACAACAACGAAAGCAAAACCCAAAGCGAATAAACAAGAACAAGAAAATAAACGACAATCACACAAGACAAAGATTTACGTGGTTCGGAAATTCCTACTCCACAAGCCGCACTGATTTTGTATTGATCTCTCACAATTGTGTTGTGTTGTTGTGTTACAATTACATGAGTATTTATAAGAGAAGAAACTGGGTCAAAACATATCAGAGTCTAATTCTGAAATTCCTAACTCTAATCCTATCTCTAATTAGAGTCCAATTCAGGAATTCCTAACTCAAGTCAGAATCCAATTCCAATTCTGAAACCTGATAGACTCCATAAACCCAACAATCTCCCACTTGGAGTCTGACCACATCTTCGCTTCACTCTTGTAAATCTAGTATCACCCAATTCTTCGATCAATAACTCTAACTAGTGCAGCGCCTTCTCAACAATCAGTTCTGAAGGCCAGTTGAAGCTATGCAAAGCTTCAATTTTTCATTAGTAACCACCTTAGTCAACATATCTGCAGGATTCTTTGAACCAAGGATTTTCTTCAAGGACAAAGTACCATTGCTAATCAACTCTCTTGTAAAGTGATATCTCAGCTGAATATGCTTTGTCCTAGCATGAAACACAGGATTCTTCGCAAGATGAATAGCACTCTGACTATCGCTATAAAAAGCACTGTCCGCCTGTTTCTTGCCCAACTCCTCAAGAAAATTCTTCAACCAAATCATCTCCTTGCTAGCTTCAGAGATAGCCATATATTCTGCTTCTGTGGTTGAAAGAGCAACACTCTTTTGAAGTCGAGACATCCAACTAACTGCTGTGCCACCCAAAGTGAAAATATATCCCGTAGTACTTTTTCTTGTATCCAAACATCTACCCAAATCTGCATCAGAGAACCCTTCCAAGATAACATCTTTCTTGCTGAAACATAACGCAACCTTGGATGTGCCTTTCAAGTAGCGTAACAACCACTTGACTGCTTCCCAATGCTCTCTTCCTGGATTAGACATGAACCTGCTAACAACTCCCACTGCATGAGCAATATCTGGCCTTGTACACACCATAGAATGCATCAAACTGCCAACTGCAGATGCATACGGAACTTTAGCCATATCTTTCTTGCATTCATCCATTTTAGGTGACTGCTTCTTCGTAAGATTAAAATGAGTCGCCAACGGTGTACTTCTGGTCTTCGCATCCTGGACACTGAATTTCTGCAACAATTTCTCAATATACTTCTCTTGAGATAATTTCAAAGTACCTTCAGATCTATCCCTTATGATGCTCATACCAAGTATCTGTTTTGCTGCACCCATATCTTTCATCTCAAACTCCTCAGACATTTGTCTCTTTAACCTGTTGATTTCCCTCATGTTTGATCCTGCTATCAACATGTCATCAACATACAACAACAATATGATATAAGATGAATCAAATTGTTTAAAATAACAACAATGATCCATAGCACTCCTAGTGTACCCATTCTTTATCATAAAGCTATCAAACTTCAAGTACCATTGTCTTGGCGCTTGCTTCAAACCATACAAGCTTTTTATAAGCTTGCAAACAAGGTTTTCTTTCCCAGCTACCTGAAATCCTTCTGGTTGTACCATGTAGATATCTTCCTCAAGATCACCATGTAAGAACGCGGTCTTAACATCTAGTTGCTCTAGATGTAACTCCTCTGCAGCCACAATACTTAGCACAATTCTAATTGTAGTCATCTTAACAACCGGAGAAAATATATCAGTATAGTCAGTACCCTTTTTCTTTTGATTACCCTTGACTACTAACCTCGCCTTGTATCTCTTGCTGCCATCAGGTTCTTCTTTGATCCGAAACACCCACTTATTCTGTAAAGCCTTCTTTCCTACTGGTAATTCTGTTAAAGACCAAGTTTCATTCTTCTCAAGAGAACTCATCTCTTCTTCCATGGCTGATTTCCACTGAACTGAATCATCCACCTGAACTGCCTTTGAATAACACTGAGGCTCTCCATCCTCGGTCAATAACATATAATATGCTGAAGGAGAAAATCTTTGTGGTGGCCTCACAATTCTGCTAGATCTTCTTACCTCAGCCTGTGGAGTAACTGGAACTGTGTCATCACCATTCCTCGAACTCCCACTATTTCCTGCAAGATCTTCTTCTGTAATATCTTCAAGCACTACTTTCTCTTTCTCAGGTTGTTCCTTTGCAAACTCAGAATCGACTGCAAGCTTATCCTTGTACACTGCACTTTCGTTAAAAGTAACATGTTCCGTAGGTGATCACGGTTGCATTTGGCATATGCAACAAGCCCTTTAAACCCCTAGGTAGCCCTAGTGGACGAGTAAGGTCTCGTGAGGGCCTATAGCGAATGTACCCACAAAATCCATTTAACCTAATGCAATGCAATTGCATGAATGCAACTAATATGAAAGATGCAAGATCCCCTTCAAACTCACCAAAACCAACTAACAAGCAAATATCTCAACGAATGCAACAAATCCAAGCAGAGCTCGACTAAGTCCCCGTATACTAACAAAACATGAACAGAAACGTGCGTGTGTGCAATGCTCATCAGAAATACCCCCAGAACTAGGTCAAAAATCATACATGCCTTCCGTCAAGACAATCACAGGTTTATAAACAGAATAGACTGTAGACACTCCATAACCTAGGAACACCTCCACCCTTATCCAAGGTAGACAGAAACTCAAGCTTTATTACTATGACACATAATATACAATACGCATGCTTATTTAACCGTGCAATGAATGAGACCCCAAAAGGCTTATACAATAATACCCATGTAGCGAGTGTTGGGTCAGTGGATCCCAGACTGTAAAAGCCTTAGGTCACTAGGACTAAGTCCCCTCAGACTTAATTACTCGAGTATTAAAGAGCTCACTCTGGTTAATTCTGCATATAACAAACAAATAAAAATTGGACTCTTTTTTTTTTCTTTCTTTCTTTTTTTTTTTTTTTGAATAATCTGGAATGAGCCTTTCTCATTTCCAACCCTAGACTACTCATATAAATATGAGCCGGCTACTAGCCATTTGACGCCTAGCCATTACTAACAACTAGCATGAAATTCCTGTTTTCCCCCAAACTTAGATTTTAGTGTTCCTACGCTATAAAGGGAATAACGAAAATTCTAAGAATAAACAAGTGATTAAATCTCAAAACATCCAACAGGCATGACTCCAACCTAACCCAAAAAGCACCCCAATGAGACTGTGTAATAATTTTGTTTCCGAAACATGCAAGTCAATTACCTAGGAACTATAAATCAGCCCTCTACTCATCATCATCACACCCAAATCAACATCTACCTATCAATCAGAATCAGCTCATCCTAATGGATCATGAAATATGCATGCCATTAAAATGCAACTAAAATGAACTCACATGGTAACAAACAAACAATAACAAAATGTCCTATATGAAACAAACGTAGATAATACGAACATATAACATATATGAATGAATTACGACTAATATGCAAACATGATATCCTATATGAACACAATGATACTAATACTACTATACCTTACTTATCCCCCAAACCACCCCCAACCTTGAAAAATTCAATGTCCGCATTGAATGGAAGTAAATACAAGGGATAGTAGAAAACATACCTAAAAATACCGAAACACATGGGTTGCCTCCCAAGAAGCGCTGTCGTTAACGTCATTTAGCCGGACAAATATGATTCACATCATGGTGGCTCGAAGATTGCATTCGACTTGTCTTTAGCAGAAGGACCATTCACCCATTGTCTGACAACCTTCTTGCTATCTTCCCACAGCTTCTCTAAATCAAACTTCACTTTGCCTCTTCCTCCAATCGACTTTTTCTTTTTCTTCTTCACACCTCTAAGGTGTTTATGCTTCACAGTTGATTGATAAGAACACTCCTCTACCTCATCATCCATGATCCACCTTTTTAACACATTATCGTGACCCTCTTCAAAAATCACTATCTCATCATTCAAAAGGACATACCTCAAATGGGATGGAAGTTTTCCGAGCTTGACATTCGAAAGATCTCGAACTGAAGAACTGTCAATGGAATCAGTGATGTGATGTTTGAGCAAGTGTGTGTCCGACTTTTCGCTCAACAACTGATTAAACTTCTTTTTCTGACCCGTATCAACCATTTCCACACTACAACACTCTTCATCATCTATCGGAAATTTCATGGTCTTGAACACATTAAAGGTGACACTCTGATCTTGCACCCTCATTGTAAGCTCTCCTTTTTGCACATCAATCAAAGTCTTTCCTGTAGCCAAGAACGGTCTTCCCAATATTATGGGAATCTTCTTATCTTCTTCGAAATCCAAGATCACAAAATCAGCTGGAAAGATGAACTTATCAACTTTTACCAAAACATCCTCTACTATACCCCTCGGATAAGTGATCGTCCTATCAGCCAACTGCAAAGAGATGTTAGTCGGCTTCGGCTCTGGTAGACCAAGTTGCTTGAAAATAGACAATGGCATGAGATTAATACTAGCTCCCAAATCACATAAACATTTGCCGAATGAAAGGTTGCCAATAGTACATGGAATAGTGAAACTTCCCGGATCTTTCAGTTTAGGTGGCAACTTCTGTTGCAGAACAGCACTACACTCCTCCGTCAATGCCACTGTTTCAAAATCTTCCAACCTTCTCTTCCTTGACAAAATATCCTTCATGAACTTTGCATATCTTGGCATCTGCTCCAACGCTTCAACAAAAGGAATGTTAATGGACAGTTTCTTGAAGACATCCATAAATTTTTGAAACTGTTTCTCTTGACTTTTCTTCAAGCGTCCAGGAAATGGCGGAGGTGGATAAATCTGATTATTCTTTGAAGATTGCTCCGGAGTAGACTTTCCAACAGGTTTCTTGCTCTTCTCACCATCTAGCTGATCAGCCACTAAATCAGATTTCTCAACTTCAGGCATTGCAGATTTTTCAACTTGCTGATTCTGAACATCTTCATCTTCTTCAGTCGCTGATTTAGGATCACTCGTGACTTTTCCAGATCTCAAAGTAACTGCATTGACCTGTTCCTTGCTTTCCCTCCTACCTGGATTTGCTTCCGTATCACTAGGAAGAGTTCCTTGATGCCTACTGAACAAGGCACTTGCAATCTGTCCTATCTGAGTTTCCAAGAGCTTCTGACCAGCTTGCAGGTTCTTTAATGCTATCCACATCTCATCAGATTTATCATTAGAAGATTGCCCTGCATGAACCTGGGGTTGTTGCTGCTGAAATCCCGGAGGTTGATATGGTGTCCTTGGAGCATAAGGCTGTTGATAACCTTGATTGTACGGCTTCGCTTGCTGATAAGATTGTTGAGTATTCTGATTGTTGCTCCAGCTGAAGTTAGGATGATTCCGATTGTTGGGATGATAAGTGGCTGGAACTGGTGCAGCAGGTCTTTGGAAATTACTCACGAACTGTGCTGATTCGGAAGAGATAGCACACTGATTCGTCTCATGTGCGTCCGCACATAACTCACAAACACTAGCCACCTGCTGAACTCCATAATTAGCAAGAGAATCCACTTTCATAGCAAGAGCCTTCAACTGAGCTGTAATCATTGAAGTTGTGTCTACTTCTAAAATTCCCGTTACTTTGCCTTGAGAAAGTCTTTGGGTTGGATTCTGGTATTCATTAGCAGCCATCATCTCGATAAGTTCATAAGCTTCATCATAACTCTTCGCCCAAAGAGCTCCACCTGATGCTACATCTAGCAAAGGCCTAGATTGTGCTCCCAACCCATTGTAAAAACCATTAATAACCATCCAATCAGGCATGCCATGATGAGGACACTTCCTTAGCATTTCCTTGTAGCGTTCCCAAGCCTCACACAAGGACTCGCCAGATTGCTGTTGAAATTGAGTCAACTGGTTCCTTATTGCTGCAGTTTTCGCCATAGGAAAGAATTTAGTAAGAAACTTCTGAGCAAGATCTTCCCATGTAGTAATGGAACCAGGTGGTAAAGAGTGTAACCAGCTCTTAGCCTTATCCCTCAAAGAGAATGGGAAAAGCCTCAACCTGATAGCATCATCCGTCACACCATTACACTTGAAAGTGTCGCAGATTTCGATAAAGTCCCGAACATGCATGTTAGGATCCTCCGTAGAAGCTCCCCCAAACTGGACTGAATTCTGTACCATCTGAATTGTGCCCGGCTTGATCTCAAAGTTGTTCGCTGCAATAGCTGGCCTAACAATGCTAGACTGGATATCATTGAGCTTCGGCTGAGAATAGTCCTTCAAAGCCTTGATTGCTGCTGCTGCATCACCCATCTCTACAGTAGTCTCAGATTCCTCTTTATTCTCTATATTCTCTACACGACCGTCTTCTGCCAGTTTTTGTAAACGAGCTTGCGAACGTGTTTGCATATAAACTCAAGTACCTGAAACACCACGAAACAAACAAACTAAGTAAGAATCCGAGTCAGTGAACGCTAACGACCACTATTGACAAACACATAAACTGAAATAAAAACACCGATGATCCCCGGCAGCGGCGCCAAAAACTTGTTATGCTAAACTCACGCAAGCGCACGTAGTCACAAGTAATACAATTAAAGTTCGTTCCACAGAGATCTTGGTTAATTTTTACTCAGAAAATATGTCTATGCAATAATGTATGGTTTTAATTCACTGCTAAGAAAAATAACAAATATGGGTTTAATTACCTAAATTAAGCTAAGATGCAAATTATAAAATTAAGAATTAACTAATTGACAAGAATTTAAATCGAATTACTTATAGGAGAATAAACATGGAATCCTAGTTTCATTATCTACTTCACTTAGAGTTGCAACCTTCGATTAAAACATGCGATGGTTTTGATATCTGATCGAATAACACGAAAAGAGTAAAAGTTACCTCTCGGTATACTAGTACCAATCTACGCATACATCCACAAAAGAGATAGAAGATGAATAGGCACCTATTATGTTTAGACCCTATATCTCTATAGAATTTGAAAACATAAAGGTTGAAGCACAAGTTATCCACTTAGATCACATAGGGTAGCATAATATCTCTATTCATGCCACAAATCATGATGCTTAACATCAACCTATCCTATGCTAGCATGGCAAGTTCTAAATCTCAAGATCCACTCTCGTTTAGCAAGAGATTAACAATTCAATTTAGATGTTAGCTACTCATCTAAAAGCATTAAGATTAACCATACGAGGATATCAAGAATTCACCACACATAAATCTCTAAGGCATGCAAACTACTAAGCTACATAGATAAATCCACTAGGATCCCACGATAACGATTAGTTCATAATCGAACCTTTCGTCACCATGGGATTAGACGAAAGCATGATATTAAACAAGATAAAGAAGATGAATAAATCAATAATAGAATAAGGTTTAGTGAACAAATCCGTGAAAGTAACAAGCATCCAAAAGATACGCCTCCACAAAGGAATACAAGGAAAACTATATCTAGATCTTCTTGTCGTCACGATCCTCGCCTTGGCTTCTCTCTGGTGCTCTGAACGAATTGTGTGTGTAGATTGTGTAGGTGATGTGCCCCAAGGTGTGTATTTATAGCCCCAAGTGCCTCCTTGACCAAGCAATTACCGTAATTGAAATAGGATAGAATTCCGGTAATTTTCCATCTTTGATTGAAATAGAATTCCAAATTCCATGTTTAGAACTGATTCTAGAAGTTTCAGGCCATTCATGGAACTCCATAATGATTGGGAATAGAAAACAAGGTAATTTCCCACTAAAAATAGAATTCTGACAGCTCCTGGAAATTTTCTGGCGCAGCTGGGCGCGGCCGCGCGGAATTCTAGTGTAAATCTGGCGCCCCCGCGCTGCTGAAATTTCTGGCATTTATCCCAGCGCGCCCGCGCGGCTTTTTAGTGTATTTTTGGCGCGGCCGCGCGGAGAACTCTGCTATAAATCTTTTTATGCTCTAGAACATTCTCCGAGCTTCGCGTGGACAGCTTACGGGCCTCAAACGGACTTGTAGAACTCCAGATATGGCCAAAACAAAGTGGACTGCGCAACCTACCGGCAAATCTGAATTTTCCACAATTTTCTCATTTCACTTCCATTTTCTCTTCCGATTCTTTTGCCACTTCCCGTTCTTCAATTCTTGACTTATGAATCCTCATGGTAGCTTAGGGAAATTCACCATCCTTCATTCCAATGCTCAATTCCACTCTAATATCGTTTAGAAACACCAACACTAACCGATAGCTACAACCCTGCACAACTGCACAAAACACATCAAAAATACACCAATACTTGAGATACAAAACACCAATTTAAGCCGAAATAGAATGATCCAAGTGGATATAAATCCACTTATCACTACTTCTAACAACCTTCTTCGTCAGTTCATCCCAGAAACGGTAACCCATATCATCTGAGCCATAACCAATGAAGATACACTTCTTTGCTTTTGGATCAAGCTTGTCCCTGTCTGAATCTTTAACACGCACATAAGAAACACAACCAAATACTCGCAAGTGTGAAAGATTTACCTCCTTTTTCTGCCACTCTTCTTCAGGAATCTTGAACCCCAAAGGAATTGAAGGTCCTCTATTTATGAGATACGCTGCTGTGCTAACGGCATCAGCCCAAAAAGTCTTTGGCAACCCTGCATGAAACCTCATACTCTTGGCCCTCTCATTCAAGGTTCTATTCATGCGCTCTGCAACACCATTCTGCTGCGGTGTCTCTGGAATAGTTTTGATCATTCTAATCCCATATTCTGCGCAATAGCTTTTAAACTCATCACTACTGTACTCACCACCATTATCTGACATCAAACTCTTAACCTTCAAACCGGTCTGATTTTCAACTTCGGTCTTCCACTTCTTGAAAGTAGCAAACACATCTGATTTATTCTTCAAGAAATAAACCCATACCTTTCTAGTGGAATCGTCAATGAAAGTGACATAGTTGTGAGATCCTCCCAACGACGCAACTACTGTTGGACCATATACATCTGTATGAACTAGCTCTAACCTCTCACCCTTGGGTGTTCTCCCTGATTTTGCAAAAGTAACTCGTTTATGCTTTCCAATAACACATGGCTCGCAGAACCCAACTTCCACATTCTTCAGCTCTGGAATCTTCCCTTTCGAAGTTAACAACTTCATACCCTTTTCACTCATATGACCAAGTCTTTGGTGCCACAAAGTTGAAGACCCAATCTCATCAGCAACTGCATTTGCTTCATAGCTAGATTGTTCAACTATGTACAACGTCCCCTTTTTCTCTCCACGAGCAACAACAAGATTCCCCTTAATAACCTTCCACTGTCCGTCTCCGAAAGTAACTCGATACCCTTCCTTATCTAACTGACCCACAGATATCAACATCTTCTTCAGTCCAGGAATGTACCTTACATCTTTCAACGTCCAGCTAGTCCCCAAAGAGGTCTTGAGATTAATATCTCCCATGCCCGCAATATCCAAAGTCTCATCATCAGCAAGACGGACTTTACCAAAATTTCCAAGCCTAAAATTTAACATCAAATCCTTGCAAGGGGTAGCATGGAATGATGCACCAGAATCCATAACCCATGATTCAACCGAACATTCAACACAACAAATCAAATCATCGTCATTCGCCACTTCTTCAACTACATTAGTTGAATTATCCTCTTTCTTCTTTCCTTTAGGAGCTGCGGGAGCCGTACACTGATTTCTGAAGTGACCTTTCTTCTGACAATTCCAACAAACAATCTCCTTGCGATCTTTGGACTGTCCTTTCTTCTGTGACTTCGATCTGCTACGCCCCTGATTCTGCCCCCTATCGGACTTTCTACCTCTACTCTCAGTACTCAACAAGGAACCTGACGACTCTCCTGAGTTTCTCCTACGAATATCTTCTCCAAGAATCGCATCTCGAACTCCATCAAAAGTCATCTTAGTGCTCCCAGATGAATTACAAATAGCAGTGACAAATCCTGACCAACTGTCAGGTAGCGAGGATACCAACAACAAGGCTTGTACTTCATCATCGAATTTAATATCCACTGATGTCAATCTTGATAGGATAGAGTTAAATTCGTTCACATGATCAGCAATACAATCACCTTCATTCAATCTCGTGGCAAACAACAAGCGACACAAATATACCTTATTCGAAGCAGACAGCTTCTCATACATATTTGATAACGCCTTGATCAATCCATAAGTTGTCGTTTCCTTGACGATATTGTAAGCAACGTTTTTCGCCAAAGTCAATCTGACAACACCCAGAGCCTGCCTATCCAATAGCTTCCATTCTTTCTCATCTATTGAATCTGGCTTTTTCTCCTCCAGCGATTCGTGTAGTTTTTTCTGATACAAATAATCTTCAATTTGCATCTTCCAAAACCCAAAATCTCTGCCATCAAATTTGTCGATCTTTACTTTCCCTTCTTCTGCCATCGCTCCCACTCGCCTGAAAACCTAGGCTCTTGATACCAGTTGTTGAGTATACAACAACGAAAGCAAAACCCAAAGCGAATAAACAAGAACAAGAAAATAAAATGACAATCACACAAGACAAAGATTTACGTGGTTCGGAAATTCCTACTCCACAAGCCGCACTAATTTTGTATTGATCTCTCACAATTGTGTTGTGTTGTTGTGTTACAATTACATGAGTATTTATAAAAGAAGAAACTGGGTCAAAACATATCAGAGTCTAATTCTGAAATTCCTAACTCTAATCCTATCTCTAATTAGAGTCCAATTCAGGAATTCCTAACTCAAGTCAGAATCCAATTCAAATTCTGAAACCTGATAGACTCCACAAACCCAACAGCCTCCACATGTGGTATTGGCTGGGTATGTTGAGTAATGACAAATCATTTTTTTCCTTGTTCTCTAACTATGTCACCATATCAGTATTATTCTTCAAAGCTGCCTTTCTTTTCTAGCTAGCTTTCTGGAATTTACTTACTTATTCCTGATACTCCTATGGTTTTGATGATCACATTCAGCAAGCTATTTGTGTGTAGTTTGATATAAAACATCGTGTTATGTTTGTACTAACTTGGTTTTGCAGGGTATATTAAGTCTACTGATTGTTTACACAGAATATACAAACAGCAAGCCATTTGGTGCTACATCAGAGACAGTTTGGCAAGCCAGTTGCACACAGACAGTTCACAAACAGCAAGCCATTTCCAACAGTCAGTCACAAACAGCAAGCCATTTGCAACTGCCAGAAATCCTGAAGATAAAGATCAAGATTGATTCTCATGGATTTAATTCAGGAAATATATTGTAAGGAATCTTTATTATATAATACGTACATAATATATTCTAGAGCTCAAATCTTTTCAAATATCTTTCTTTAAATCATTTTATAAAACTTATGGGAGTTTCCTTATTTAAAAGATTTCTTTCTTTCAAATCTCCTATACGCGTTTTATATACATACGAACAGAAGGGATATGTTTTTCATCGATCTTTTTCTTCTAAACCTTCTGTCTAACGTTCACAAGAACGTTTGTAAAATCTCTAACCAATTGAACGTTAGAAATTGATTTCAGAATCGTTCGAATAATTGGTGATTGATTTTCTGAACGTTGGTGTGAAGCTTTATAAACCTGTTCTTGTGTTCATTCGTTTTTAATAATTCAGAGAAAACATTCAAGAACACCAATTTTCAAATAACTCAGTTTTTCATTGCTATATCCTTTGATTCTCTCGAGCTTTTAATATATTCATACGTGCTATATCTTAGAGAGTTTATAGTTTGAGTTGTATTCATCTATTGATTGTATTGTTCGATTTGTAAGGTTTAGTTGTTGGACAAGTTGGCTTGGGAACTAGGGTTTGGTGATCGTTGCTAGAGAAGTATACTTGGGAAGTATAGCTTAGAGAGCAAGTTCATAAACAGGAGTTCAGCACGCCATTTGTCAACAGCTGGGTATTGAGGGAGATATATTGTTGTATCTTGTAATTGGCTTATTTCGTTGACCAATAATATATTCTCTTACCAAGTTGGTAAGGGACCAGGACGTAGACCATAGGGGTTAGGGGTCGAACCTGGCTAAAAGTCTTTGTGTTCTTTATTTTCTGCTCTTTACTTTCTGCTTGCATTTTGCTTACTGTTTGCATTCAGCTTACCATTTGTCTCTGCATAAAACGAAATCAGTAAGCTGTTTCTGGTAATTTTTAAAATCGAACTTAGTTGAATATAGTTAGCCATTTACACCTGTTCCCTCCCTCTAGGTGTGCATTTTCATTTGGTATCAGAGCATTGGTATACTAACAATTCTGTAACAGGAAAATATTCGATCATAATGGCTGAAAACTATCCCGAAGGAAAATCTGATTTTAGACCTCCACTTCTCCATGGCACACACAACTACCACTGGTGGAAAAACAGCATAGAAACTCACTTATCCAGAGATCCATTAGTTCTGAGAGTTGTGTAAAAAGGTCCATATGTCTTTCTTGATAAGGAAGGCAAGCCAAGGGATGTTGATGATCTCACTCCGGATGAATTAATCAAACTTGGCTACAATGGAAAGGCAAGGAGTTCTCTTATGAATGGTTTGAACCAGGCTGAATATGATAAAGTATCTTCACTCAAATCAGAAAAAGAAATGTGGGATGCTTTGGAGACTTACATCAAGGTTCGAAATCTCTAAAGAAGGTGAAACTTAGCAAGCTAATGAATGATTTTGGAAACTTCAAGCTTAATGAAGGTGAAACTATCAAGGATAGTCAAGCACGGTTTCAAGTTACTATAAATTCACTAAAGAGGCTTGGGAAATCTATACCACAAGACGAAATCAATATGAAGCTATTGAGTGCAGTACCATTTATCTACGAAGCCAAAGTTACTGCCTTGGAATCCTTACCACTTATTGATACTATGGATCACTTGGCTGTATTTGCTGAGCTAGAGCAATTTGAAAGCAAGATAAATAGAAATCAGGTGGGAAGTTCAAGTGTTAAAGCTACAACAGAAAAGATGAAGAATATGGCTCTCCATTCCAAAAACAACAAGCCAATTGACTCTGATGGTGATTTTGATTCAGATGAGGAACTTGCACTTATTTCAAAGAAGATCAAGAGGCTGATAGAAAAGAAGAATATGATGAAAAGGGAAAGAGGTGGTTTCTACAACAACAAGAAAGGCTCAAAAGACTCTAAGGATGAAACTTATTTCGAATGTGGCAAGCCAGGCCATTATAAAAGGAACTGCTACAAACTAAAGTCAAAACAGCCTACCGTTTTCAAGGACAAGAAGAAATCAAAGGCTCTACTGACTTGGAGTGATGATGATTCAGATTCCAGTGATGACTCAAGTGAAGAGATGGTGAACTTAGCACTTGTTGGAATGGAAGATGAATCTGTTCTAGGAAATTCAGAAGGAGTGTATGCTGAAACTGTTCTGAAGAGGATCAGAGTGAGGTAAACTCTTTTAATGATTATATTTCTTCAGATGATACATTGTTAGACTCACTAACCATGCAGGAACAAAATAGTGTTACAATTGAAGAACACATGGCACTAAAGGCTGAAATCAGCAAGCTGACTGATAAGAATGCCTATTTATCCAAAATGGTAAAAGATCTGTTGCAAAAATGGAAGAATGGGATTCAACTTCATTCAGTAAAGCTACAGATATCAAGGAACTAAATACTAAGAACGGACATTTAGAGGCTAATGTCAAGCTACTTGAAAAGAGAAACAAGACCTTGACTGAAGAAATCAAAGAGCTAAGGTCTGATGTTAAAACTAAAGCTAAAGCATTGGAATCATACAAGATGAAGGAATCTAGTCAAGCCGAATCCTCAAAAACTGCTGAAAAGAGAGTTCAGCAAGTTGAACTCATCAAACAACAAGCTGAAGTGATCACCCTCCTAGAAATAGAAGTTAAAGATCTCAAGAAGGGCATGGAAACTTTTGTTCAAGGTGAAGACACTTTGAAGACAATGATGAAGAAGGTAAATGTCCCCTTAGTCAGAGAAGGAGTTGGCATGAATTTCAACAAGAAAGATAAGGTGCTCAAATATGATGGAAGGAATGGCATACCCAATGACTATGCTATGCCTTGGAAGACATGCAACAAATGTGGTGGAAAAGGTCATCTGGAAAGACATTGTGTGGTTCAAGTATATCATAAAGTGAAAATAGCTTACCAAAATGGACCAATCAGGCGGCAAACAGCTTACCAGAATGGACCAGTCAGGCGACAAATAGCATACCAGAATGCAAATAGCAGGAGACAAACAGCTTACCAACAGAATGACAGCAAGCAAAATCAGTCCCCAAAAGTTGTCCAAATGTGGATCAAGAAAACTGATTTAAATGCTTTATATATTCTTGCTACTAACCAACCTGGACCCAAACCTATATGGGTACCAAAACATTGAGTTATTTTTGTTTGTTTTGCAGATGTGCCTTGCTGCTAAGGTCAAGTCAAAGCAATGGATCTTGGACAGTGGATGCACAAGACATATGTGAGGAGACAAATCTTAGTTTATGAATCTCAAAATGAAAAAGGGTGGATGAGTGACAATTGGGAATAGCAAAACTCTTCAAATCCTTGGTTCCGGTTCTATTGGTAATAGTAATATTTCAATCGATAAAGTTCAATATGTCAAAGGTCTTACTTATAACTTGCTTAGTGTCACTCAATTATTTGATGATGGACATCTTGTTGATTTTGGCATTGATAAAACTATTATTACTATTGGTACTAAAAAAATCCCCCTAGTTGCTAGAAGGGAAGGAAATATATATGTATTAGACTTTGATATGCAGGAAACAACATGCTGTTTGGCTGCAATAGATAATGACCCATATATTTGGCATAGAAGATTGGGTCATGCACACATGGATTTGCTCAGAAAGTTGTCAAGCAAGAAACTAGTGAGAGGGCTGCCCAAGCTAAAGTATGTCAAAACAGAAGTCTGTTCAGCTTGCCAATTGGGAAAATAGCTTCGAAGTACTCACAAATCAAAGAAAATGGTATCTACTTCTAAACCCTTAGAGCTTCTGCATTTGGACTTATTTGGTCCAGAAGCTTACAAGAGTATTGGAGGTAAACAATATGGTTTTGTGATTGTAGATGATTATTCTAGATTTACATGGGTATTATTTCTTCGTACTAAAGATTGTGCTTTTGATGAGTTTAAAAAGCTAATCAAATTACTTGAGAACAAGTTGAATACAAGACTTGTAGGTATAAGAAGTGATAGAGGAGGAGAATTTCTCCACAAAGACTTCATTGCTTATTGTGAAGAAAGAGGAATTACACATGAATTTTCCGCACCAAGGACTCCACAACAAAATGGAGTGGTAGAAAGGAAGAACAGGTCACTACAGAAATAGCAAGGACTTTATTGCAAGAAAGCAAGCTGCCTAGAAGTTTTTGGGCAGAAGCAGTGAATACAGCATGCTATGTGTTGAACAGAGTCTTAATCAGGCCTATTTTGAACAAAACTCCGTATGAATTGTTGAGGAAAAAGAAGCCAAACATTAGTTACTTCAAAATCTTTGGCTCAAAGTGTTTTGTGCTCAAGACAATTGATAATGATGGTAAATTCGATGCTAAGTCTTATGAAGCTATTTTTCTTGGCTATTCTTTAACTAGTAGAGCATATAGAGTTTATAACTTAAATAAACATATAGTTGAAGAATCTATTGATGTTACTTTTCAATGATCTGCTAAGAGATGAGGAAGAATTTGCAGGTGAAGCTGATAATATACAACCTCAAGTTACTGGAAATCAGCAAGCCAACAATACTGTTGAAACTGGAAGTCAGCAAGCTAACAACATTACCAAGAATGGAAAATACCAAGCTGGAACTTCAAGTCAGCAAGCTGAAGTGGTCAGAATAACTTCACACGAAGAAATTTCTCAACATTCTCTACCAAAGGTTACAAGGACAGTAAAGAATCATCCTCCAGAACTTGTCATTGGAAATATCTCAGATGGAATCACAACAAGAAGAGGAAAGGCAAACTTTTGTGCTTATGCTGCCTTTCTAGCTCAAGAAGAACCCAAAAATATCAAGGAAGCATTAGAAGATGAAAACTTGATCATGGCCATGCAAGAGGAACTCAACCAATTCGAGAGATGTGATATTTGGGAACTTGTAAAGCCGCCAGAAGATGCTTCTATCATAGGAACAAAATGGGTGTTCAAGAACAAAGTGGATGAGTTTGGAACCATCACTCGAAATAAGGCAAGGCTCGTGGCTCAAGGCTATAATCAACAAGAAGGAATTGATTTTGATGAAACATATGCTCCTGTTGCTCGTTTAGAATCAATCAGAATGCTTCTTGCTTATGCATGCTACAAGAAATTCAAGTTATATCAAATGGACGTAAAAAGCGCATTTCTAAATGGCGTGCTGAATAAGGAAGTCTATGTCAAACAGCCTCCTGGATTCGAACATGAGAAGTTTCATGATTATGTTTACAAGCTCAAGAATGCATTATATGGTTTAAGGCAGGCCCCTACAGCGTGGTATGAGAGGCTTAGTAAATTTCTTCTCAAAAATGGATTGACTCGAGGTAATATCGATCCCACATTATTTACAAAGCAAAATGGTAAAGATATTCTTGTTGTACAAATATATGTGGATGATATTGTATTCGGTTCTACTAATGAATCTATGTGTGAGTGGTTTTCTAAGTGCATGTACAATGAATTTGACATGAGCATGATGGGGGAACTCAATTACTTCTTGGGTCTCCAAATCAAGCAAACCATTGATGATATTTATGTGTATCAATCGAAGTATACAAAGAATCTGCTCAAAAGATTTGGATATGAAGATGTCAAAGTAAAAACAACTCCAATGACTCAAAACAGCAAGCTGTTTGCAGATGAGAATGGTAAGGATGTGGATGTCAAAAGGTGTAGAGGTATGATTGGAAGTCTACTATATTTAACTGCCTCAAGACCTGATATCATGTATAGTGTTTGTGTTTGTGCAAGGTTTCAATCCAACCCTAAAGAGTCTCACTTAAATGCGATTAAAAGAATTTTTAAATACTTAAGTGGTACTATCAATCTTGGTTTGTTCTATCCTATCACAAATACTTTTGATCTCGTGGGGTATAGTGATGCAGATTATGCAGGGTCTCAAACTGATAGAAAGAGTACAAGTGGTGTTTGTACATTCCTTGGACAAAGCTTGGTTTCATGGCAAAGCAAAAAGCAAGCTTCTGTTGCTCTATCAAAGGCCGAAGGAGAATATCTAGCAGCTGGTAGTTGTTGCTCTCAAATTTTATGGATGTTTCAAACTCTAAGGGAATTTAATATCAAGTGTGGCAAAATTCCAATATATTGTGACAACACGAGTGCTATCAATATCTCCAAGAATCCTGTGAATCACTCAAGAACGAAGCATATTGACGTTCGTCACCATTTCTTGAGAGATAATGCAGCAAAGGGGAAGATTGAGTTGGTATTTGTCTCAACTGAAGTTCAACTAGCAGATATCTTCACAAAGCCATTGGCTGAAGAAAGATTTGCAGCCATACGAATGGAGCTTGGCATGTGTACTGTGTAGTCAGCAAGCTGACAAGCACAGAATGGGTAACGTTGGCTTACCATTTGTATCTGAACTGTTTATATGCCATTACCATGATTTGATTTTTTTAATTTTATTTCTCTATGCTTATTCCAAACATGGACTAATATTCTTTTTGTTGAATTTTTGATGGATTAAGGGGGAGAAATTTAGGAGAACTTATTTGCTTGTTTGGTCAAGATATTCGATTTGGATATGGTTAATCATGCTTGTGTATCTTGAATCTGTTTTATATCAAAATGTACTAATATGCAGGGATTTAGGGGGATTTCTTATTTCTCCTAAATATTGTGTAATCATCAAAAAGGGGGAGATTGATACTCCTATGGTTTTGATGATCACATTCAGCAAGCTATTTGCGTGTAGTTTGATATAAAACATTGTGTTATGTTTGTACTAACTTGGTTTTGCAGGGTGTATTAAGTCTACTGATTGTTTACACAGAATATACAAACAGCAAGCCATTTGGTGCTACATCAGAGACAGTTTGGCAAGCCAGTTGCACACAGATAGTTCACAAACAGCAAGCCATTTCCAACAGTCAGTCAAGCCATTTGCAACTGCCAGAAATCCTGAAGATAAAGATCAAGATTGATTCTCATGGATTTAATTCAGGAAATATATTGTAAGGAATCTTTATTATATAATACGTATATAATATATTCTAGAGCTCAAATCTTTTCAAATATCTTTCTTTAAATCATTTTATAAAACTTATGGGAGTTTCCTTATTTAAAAGATTTCTTTCTTTCAAATCTCCTATATGCGTTTTATATACACTAGCATTTTGCCCGTACTTCGTACACGATATCTTATTTAATTTAAAATGATAATACCAAAACTTTAACAAATTTGATTGATTTCTTAAAACATCTTATTTAATTTAAATTGACAATACCAAAAATTTAACAAATTAATTTGATTGATTTCTTAAAAAGATATTGTATGCAATTATATAAATAATCAATTCTTAGAAAGATATTATATACAGTTATATAAGTATTTAATAAAATAATGATATGCTAAAATTTATATAAAAAAGTAGCATACAATTCTATTTTAACAATGTTGAAAATTTATTTAATCCATCAAAATCTGTAATAAAAGTAATAAATATTTTTACAAATATTGTTCTCTAATTGAAAACAATAATAAATTGTCTTCATTATTCAAATGCGTAAATGATAATCCCTTCACCCCCAATGGCTCCAAAACATTAAACCTCATATAATATCAAGAACATATTATATTAACTATGAGACCTCATAGTTAATATAATATGTAAATGTTGGAGAACAATGAGATCACATTTCAAGTAAATTTTAAATTTTTTGTTAATTTTTTTTATGAATGGGTAAAGGGTAGAATTATAAGACTTTTGTGTGCAGATGTCCCTAGCGGGGCCTTTTAAAATAGCTTGAAATGTAGTGAATATGTGTGTTCTCACTGTTCTCATTTTAATTTTTTTTTGTTACTTTTTTTATGAATGGATAGAGAGTAGAATTATAAGATTTTTTTTGTGAAGATGCCCTAGCGGGGCCCTTTAAAATAGCTTGAAATGTAGTGAATATGTGTGTTCTCACTGTTCTCATTCTCACCAGAGCGTGACCATTAAACTGTATTAGTAAATTCATGTATGAAAATACAGTGTATATATATTATTAATATAGATTCTTTTATTAAAAATAAGTAAATTATAAAATTAAATAAGCAAGCCAAAATATCAGATAAATATTCTAGTAGATTTATAGTATGTTCAAATTAAGGTCTTTCACCATGGCTCTCGCTTTCTGAAATTGTTGATTTTTTTTATTGACTTTATTATATTAAAAGCATGTTCTTATTGAAACGAATATAATAATTTGAATTTGAATACATTTTTAAACTACTTATTTTGATGGGTTGTTAATTTTTTTGTGATCAACTTAGAGGGGTGACCAAAAATAAAATTAATGGGAATACATAAACCCATTACCCACGTTATGATAAACAATACCTATAAAATGGAAGTTGCTTATGTGGTTCAGGCTTGTTAATTACTTCAATACTTCATTATCTTGATCACCATGTGGACCATCTTTCTATTTATCATTTATGTTGTTGCTATGTAGTCTATCTGTAACTAACATCTTTCTTTTTATCACTTATGTTTTTGCTATGTAGTCTATTTGTAACTAAACATCTCTCTCTGCTTGTAATCTATATTTATAAATGCAAACTTCTTCTTGTATTGTATTTTGTTTTCAATATCTAAAATTATGTAGCTGGAGCCGGAGGAGAAGAGAAAGGCTGGAGGTGCAATCGTAGTACTACAACATTACTGAAAATAAGTACAATATCATAATAGTTTTTTTGTTCCAATCTAAATTGGGTCGCTCCAAATGCTGTGTAATGACAAAAAGGGGCATTAAAGAAATAAAGAAGATTAAAAAAATGAAGGATAATACTGTTTACCAAAAACACAGGTCTCCGCAAGAAGCTCACTTATCTACTTTTATCTTCAAATAATGTATGATTACAAATTATAACAATCACATTTCCCACTACCTATTCTCTCTCAAAAAGCCAACTACACTGAAAAAGGGAAAAGTTAGTGCTTTTATATTTTAATATGGAGTTCAAGTGAAAGTGCTAAATATGAGATCATATATGAAGTGAAATTGAACGCGGATAAAGAAGATATTTAGAGCATAAATAAGAGCAATGTTGCCTGACCCAGAGGGTGAGGCTTGTGACGTGGGTCTGAACTTCTAAGTATGCTATTCCATAGTCCCTTCGAAGACATCCGATAAAAAGTATGCTATTCCATAAGACCTTCTGGTACGTAGCATGTCTACCCCATGAACCTTAAGTTGAACAAATCCATAAAGAACATAAACTTGCTTGAAAACAAAATAATGTCTATAAGTATCAAATTGAGTCCCAAGATTATTTACAAATAACATGGTATGTACTGTGTCAATGTCATTAACTGGTAATCTTTCCAACTACCTTTGTTATTATGACATGTAAAATCGAAAATTGAAAGGCCAAGCAAATATTTTAAAGGTACCTTTCTGGTGTCCTGTATATTATTATAACATCGGGTAATTCATTAAAACCTTAATTCTTAAATTCCAAACCAAATCAAAACCAAACAAATATTATCCTGTCTAATTTTTAATACTGTGAAATCAATAAAAACTTAACTCTTATGTCCAAACTAAAAACCGGAACCAAACATATATGACCCCTAAGGAGGTCTAGTACACATACCTTAACCCTACTTCAGGGGCTTGAGATGTTAATTTGGTGAAAAACGCAGCTTTCAAATTTGAAAAGTGCAAACATGCGTCAAAATCCAACAGTGTGAAGATTTGAGCGGCTTGGACTTGAAGGTGAAAAATGACAGAGATAGATTTGAGTAATGACAAAAAGGAGAATCAAAGAAATAAAGAAGATAAAAAAAATAAAGGATAATAGTAGAGGTTTAGATTTGGGGCCCTTTAAAATAGCTTGAAACATAGTGAATATGTGTGTTCTCACTGTTCTCATTCTCATCAGAGCGTGACCATTAAACTGTATTAGTAAATTCATGTATGAAAATACAGTGTATATATATATTATTAATATAGATTCTTTTATTAAAAATAAGTAAATTATACAATTAAATAAGCAAGCCAAAATATTAGATAAATATTCTAGTAGATTTATAGTTTATGTTCAAATTAGGGTCTTTCACCATGGCTCTCGCTTTCTGAAATTGTTGAATTTTTATTTTATTGACTTTATTATATTAAAAGTATGTTCTTATTAAAACGAAAATAATAATTTGAATTTGAATATATTTTTATACCACTTATTTTGATTGGTTGTTAATTTTTTTGTGATCAACTTAGAGGGGCGACCAAAAATAAAATTAATGGGAATACATAAACCCATTACCCACGTTATGATAAACAATACCTATAAAATGGAAGTTGCTTATGTGGTTCAGGCTTGCTAATTACTTCAATACTTCATTAGCTTGATCATCATGGGGACCATCTTTCTTTTTATCACTTATGTTGCTGCTATGTACTCTATCTGTAACTAACATCTTTCTTTTTATCACTTATGTTGTTGCTATGTAGTCTATCTGTAACTAAACATCTCTATCTGCTTGTAATCTATATTTATAAATGCAAACTTCTTCTTGTATTGTATTTTGTTTTCAATATTTAAAATTATGTAGCTGGAGTAGAAGAGAAAGGCTGGAGGTGCAATCATAGTACTACAACATTACTGAAAATAAGTACAATATCATAATAGAATTTTTTTTGTTCCAATCTAAATTGGGTCGCTCTAAATGCTGTGTAATGACAAAAAGGGGCATTAAAGAAATAAAGAAGATTAAAAAAATGAACGATAATACTGTTTACCAAAAACATAGGTCTCCGCAAGAAGCTCACTTATTCACTTTTATCTTCAAATAATGTATGATTACAAATTATAACAATCACATTTTCCACTACCTATTATCTCTCAAAAAGCCAACTAAACTAAAAAAAAGGAAAAGTTAGTGCTTTTATATTTTAATATGGAGCTCAAGTGAAAGTGCTAAATATAAGATCATATATGAAGTGAAATTGAACGTGAGTAAAGAAGATATTTAGAGCATAAATAAGAGCAATGTTGCCTGACCCAGAGGGTGAGGCTTGTGACGTGGGTCTGAGCTTCTAAGTATGCTATTCCATAGTCCCTTCAGAGACATCCGATAAAAAGTATGCTATTCCATATCTGGTACGTAGCATGTCTACCCCTTGAACCTTAAGTTGAACAAATCCATAAAGAACATAAACTTGCTTGAAACCAAAATAATGTCTATAAGTATCAAATTGAGTCCCAAGATTATTTACAAATAACATGGTCTGTACTGTGTCAAAGTTATTAACTGGTAATCTTTCCAACTACCTTAGTTATTATGACATGTAAAATCGGAAATTGAAAGGCCAAGCAAATATTTTAAAGGTACCTTTCTGGTGTCCTGTATATTATTATAACATAGGGTAATTCATTAAAACTTTAATTCTTAAATTCCAAACCAAAATCAAAACCAAACAAATATTATCCTGTCCAATTTTTAATACTGTGAAATCAATAAAAACTTAACTCTTATGGCCAAACTAAAAACCGGAACCAAGCATATATGACCCGTATGGAGGTAACATATACCTTAACCTTACTTCAGGGGGTTGAGATGTTAATTTGGTGAAAAACCCAACTTTCAAATCTGAAAAGTGCAAACATGCGTCAAAATCCAACAGTGTGAAGATTTGAGCGGCTTGGACTTGAAGGTGAAAAATGACAGAGATAGATTTGAGTAATGACAAAAAGGATAATCAAAGAAATAAAGAAGATAAAAAAAATAAAGGATAATAGTAGAGGTTTAGATTTGGGTCGATCCAATTGGGTTACTCAAAATGTTGTGTAATGGCAAAAAATAGTATATGTTTAGATTTGGGTCGATCCAATCTAAATTGGGTTGCTCCAAATGCTGTGTAATGGTAAAAAGGGGCATCAAAGAAATAAAGAAGATTAAGAAAATGAAGGATAATAGTATCGTTGACGGAATTCGAACCTTGAAATTTTAGTAAATAAATTTAATTATATAACATAATTAATCATTAGATCTAACAGTTCTAATTTTAACTAAAAATCTAACCGATATTATTCGTGCATACGAATTTTTATTATATTTTGTTAGTGGTTAGAAGATATGATGTCATATTTTTGGGTATGCAATTAGTAAATAAATTTAATCATGTAATATATTTAATCATTAGATCTAACAGTTCTAATTTTTAACTAAAAATCTAAAGGATATTATTCGTTGTATACGAATTTTTATTATATTTTGTTAATGGTTAGAAGATATGATGTCATATTTTTGGGTATGTATTAATTATTGCAATATTATGTTTTAAATTAAAAGTCAACGTGTTTTAATTAGAGAAAAAAAAATTATTGATTGGAAGATATGATATTTTAGGTATTTATAAAAGGTTATATCATCAATTATAAGTAAACATATTTTAATTGAAAAAGGCAATGGGTGAAGGCCCTAAATAATCAAAAATAAATACTGCTTGCCCAAAATATTGACGGAACACGGTACATCGTGTAGCGTGATATACAGCCTATCGCGGTAGTTCGTGTTCCGTAATACTACATAATACGGAGGACAGAGAACCGTGTTCTGTGTAATACGGTGTACCGTGTTCCGTGACTGTGCTGCGCACCCGCCTAACACGGAACACCGTCCACCGCATCATGCATAACACGGAAGACGTAGCTCCGTATCTACATAATACGGAGGACGATTCTCCGCATCATGCTAACACGGAGGAAGATTCTCCGTATCCCGTCGGTATTTCGG
Source organism: Kitagawia praeruptora (assembly GCA_037693485.1). Classification (NCBI taxonomy): domain Eukaryota; kingdom Viridiplantae; phylum Streptophyta; class Magnoliopsida; order Apiales; family Apiaceae; genus Kitagawia; species Kitagawia praeruptora. The sequence goes on along the minus strand of CM075347.1, from coordinate 92,971,772 downwards.
GCCATTTTTTTTTCAAAATCAGTATTTTGGGCAAAAACTTGTGAAAAATAGGCATTTTGGTAATTCTCTCAAAGGGAATCAGCTAATTATCATTAATTATATTATTAATAAAAAAATGAATGATAATAGTAGAGGTTTAGATTTTGGTTGATCCAATGGGTCGCTCCAAATGCTGATAGAGAGAAAAAAAATATTGATTGGAAGATATGATATTTTAGGTATTTATAAAAGGTAATATCATATCAATTATAAGTAAACATCTTTTAACTGAAAAAGGCAATCGGCTAATTATCATTAATTATATTATTAATAAAAAAATGAAGGATAATAGCAGAGGTTTAGATCCCCTCGTTTCTCCTTTATATAAGTATATAATAGTTCTAATTTTTAACTAAAAATCTAACGGATATTATTCGTTGTATACGAATTTTTATTATACTTTGTTAGTGATATTTAATTTCCATTATTATTAAACTTTAAAATGCAATTGAGTTGTATATTTAGTTTTCTCGATTAGTAAAAATTTAAAATGCAATTTAGAGAAATTGATTATTTTAATATGTTTTACTTGAAAACAGAAATTGATTAGTTATTAGGAGAAATTTTATTTATAATTAAGTAAGGGTAATTAAGTAAAAACAATAGGTACCGACCGACCAACCAACCAACCGACCGGCGCCATATAATTGGAAAAATATAGATTTTAGCTAAAGGAAATAGAAAAGTAATGTTTTTTTTAAAGAAAATTGATTATTTTAGTATGTTTTACTTGAAAAAAAATTGATTAGTTATTGGGAAATTATTTATTTATAATTAAGTAAGGACGTCATTTAATTGGAAAAAGAGATATTTTAGCTAAAGAAAATAGAAAAGGTAACATATTTTAGAAGGAAATTGATTATTTTAATATGTTTTACTTGAAAACAAAAATTGATTAGTTATTAGGAGAAATTTTATTTATAATTAAGTAAGGATAATTAAGTAAAAACAATAGGTACCGACCGAACGACCGACCAACCAACCAACCGACCGACCAAACTAAATAAAATAGCTCATAGTTTTTAGAAAATGAGAAATTAATGTTGCCCTTGAAATTTCTAGAAAAAAGGAAATTTAATTATAAAAAATATAAAATATGATACGTTTTAGTTGAAAAAGTAATCAGTTAATTATTAGTACTATAATATTATTATTTTATTTTTATTAAATAGAATCGCCCGTGATATAATTGAAAAAGAGAGATTTTGGTAAGAGAAAGGAATAAAGGTAACATGTTTGAAAAAGGTAACCGTCCATGATACAATTGGAAAAAGAGAGATTTTAGTTAAAGAAAAGAGAAAAGGTAACGTATTTTGGCTAAAAAAGGTAATTGATTAGTTAATACTAATTATAATATAATTATGTTATTTTATTATACAAAATTGATCGTAGTTTTTAAAAAATGAGATATTTTAGTTAGATAAAATGTAAAAGATATTGTATTTTACCTAAGAAGTAATTATTTAGTTATTGAAAAATAGAAAAGGTAGTATGTTTAACCTGAAAAAGGATATTGATTAGTAAAGGAGAAATTTTAGTTAGATAAAATATAAAAAATATTGTATTTTACCTGAAAAAGAAAATTATTTAGTTTTTGAAAAATAGAAAAGATAATATGTTTAACCTGAAAAGGAAAATTAATTAGTTAGTAGGATGGAAATTTTAGTTAGATAAAATATAAAATATATTGAATTTACCTGAAAAAAGAAATTATTTATTTATAAAAAAATAGAGAAGATAATATGTTTAACCTGAAAAAAGAAATTAATTAGTTAGTATGATGGATTTTAGTTAGTATGATGGATTTTATTTGAGTAAACATCTTTTAATTGAAAAAGGAAATCAGCTAATTATCAGTAATTATATTATTAATAAAAAATGAAGAATGATAGTAGAGGTTTAGATTTGGGTTGATCCAATTGGATCGCTCCAAATGCTGATTAGAGAGAAAAAAAATTATTAATTGGAAGATATGATATTTTAGGCATTTATAAAAGGTAATATCATATAAATTATAAGTAAACATCTTTTAATTGAAAAAGGCAATCAGCTAATTATCATTAATTATATTATTAATAAAAAAATGAAGGATAATAGTAGAGATTTAGATTGGGTCAATCCAATTGGGTCGATCCAAATGTTGTGTAATGATAAAAAATAGTATAGATTTAGATTTGGGTCGATCCAATCTAAATTGGGTCGCTCCAAATGTTGTGTAATGACAAAAAGGGACATCAAAGAAATAAAGAAAATTAAAAAAATAAAGGACAAAAGCAGTAATTTTTCTGTGTAATGACAAAAAAGGACATCAAAGAAATAAAGAAGATTAAAAAAATGAAGGATAAAAGCAGTAATTTTCAAAATCCAATACTAGCGGACATTAGGAATATATTGATACGAACAGAAGGGATATGTTTTTCATCGATCTCTTTCTTCTAAACCTTTTGTCTAACGTTCACAAGAACGTTTGTAAAATCTCTAACCAAATGAACGTTAGAAATTGATTTCAGAATCGTTCGAATAATTGGTGATTGATTTTCTGAACGTTGGTGTGAAGTTTTATAAACCTGTTCTTGTGTTCATTCATTTTTAATAATTCAAAGAAAACATTCAAGAACACCAGTTTTCAAACAACTCAGTTTTTCATTGCTATATCCTTTGATTCTCTCGAGCTCTTAATATATTCATATGTGCTATATCTTAGAGAGTTCATAGTTTGAGTTGTATTCATCTATTGATTGTATTGTTCGATTTGTAAGGTTTAGTTGTTGGACAAGTTGGCTTGGGAACTAGGGTTTGGTGATTGTTGCTAGAGAAGTATACTTGGGAAGTATAGCTTAGAGAGCAAGTTCAGAAACAGGAGTTCAGCACGCCATTTGTCAACAGCTGGGTATTGAGGGAGATATATTGTTGTATCTTGTAATTGGCTTATTTCGTTGATCAATAATATATTCTCTTACCAAGTTGGTAAGGGACCAGGACGTAGACCATAGGGGTTAGGGGTCGAACCTGGCTAAAAGTCTTTGTGTTCTTTATTTTCTGCTCTTTACTTTCTGCTTGCATTTTGCTTACTGTTTGCATTCAGCTTACCATTTGTCTCTGCATAAAACGAAATCAGTAAGCTGTTTCTGGTAATTTTTAAAATCGGACTTAGTTGAATATAGTTAGCCATTTACACCTATTCCCTCCCTCTAGGTGTGCATTTTCAATTCCCATCTATTTATTAGATCGAATAAACTTAGTTTTACTATATTATCTTTAAATAACAAGAGTGTATCACTGGTATCAGAGCTAAACCTTCCTTGGAAGCATGGTACAGGGACGAAACAACAGATCTATAGATATTGTGGAAGTAGATGGAGGGTCTTCGTCAACAGAAATCCAACATTTAGAGGTAACTGTTAAAACTTTGCTAGAAGAACAAAATCAGAAGATGATCCAATCTTGTAGTGCAAATACTCAAAGTATTACTCAAAATGCTAAATCTATAGCTGCTTTGAATGATTTGATTGTGGGTTTGTCGATGCAAGTTAGTAAAGTAGTTTCGGCTGAAGGAAGGCACTCTGAGACTTCTAGATCTAATGCTGAAAACGACCAGGGTCATAGACCTATAGATAATCCATTTAGACATCATAATTTTGCCTCTAGAATGACCAAAGTGGAATTCCCAAAATTTAATGGCACCGACCTTAGATCCTGGCTGTACAAGTGTAACCAGTTTTTTTAATTGGATGAGATCGATGATGGTCAAAAGGTTAGATTGGCAGCCATACATCTGGAGGGCAAAGCATTATTGTGGCATCAAAATTTCATGAAAAAATGCCAGAATGTTGTACCCACCTGGAGTAAGTATACGGAGGAAATCACAATGAGATTTGGGGAATTGTATGATGACCCAATGGCTGAGTTGAAGGCTCTTAGACAGACAGGGTCGGTGCAGGAGTATCATGATGAATTTGATGCATTGGCAAGTCGTTTACAGCTATCTGAGGAATATATGCTTAGTTGTTATTTGGAAGGTTTAGAGGATGAAGTGCAGTTGGCAGTAAGGATGTTTGTGCCCAAATCTGTGCAGCAGGCTTTATGTCTAGCTAAACTGCAGGAGGCATCTCAAAAAGCTAAGAAGATCAAGCTGTACACGAAGCCACCACTCTTACCTACACCTCCTAGCAAAAGTCTGGCTGTTACTACACCTAAAGGAAGCCCTGCTAAACCTGTAACTGCTCAGCAGACCAACAGAAAAACGTTGACACCTGAGGAGTTCAACGACAAGAGAGCTAGGAATGTTTGTTTTTGGTGTGATGAAAGATATACACCTGGTCACAAGTGCAAAGGGAAGAAGCCTCAACTCTATCATATCGAAATGGAGGCTGATGATGAGATGCAGGAGGAAGAAATAGATAAAGAGGGGGAAATTGTACCAGAAGATGAAACTTAGTGTGCTCAGATCTCGGTACAAGCCATGGATGGAGTGACCACCAATCAGACTATGCGAGTGACATGACATCATGGTAAGAGGAGTCTCCAACTGTTACTAGATAGTGGTAGTACGCACAATTTTATAGATGTTGGCACAACACTAAAATTGGATTGTAGAATAGAACATATATCTCCTATGTGGGTGAAAGTGGAAGATGAAGGGCAACTCAAATGTGATAGTATGATCAAGAATTTTAAATGGAAAATGCAAGGGGTGGAGTTTGAAGCTGATATGCTACTTCTTCCCTTAAGTGGCAGCGACATGGTGCTGGGAATTCATTGGTTCTCTCTACTTGGCCCTGTGTTATGGGATTTCCTTAACTTAACTATGCAGTTCACTTAAAAGGGTAATAAGGTGAAATTACGAGGGATGCAAAATAAGAGATTAAGAGGGATACAGTCAAAGAAATTGGAGAAGCTAGTCCAAGATACAGGAGAACTATCTATGCTACAGCTGATACCATGTGAGAGTGGCTGTTTGCACTAAATCACGCAAGCGTACGTGGTCACAAGTAATACAGATATAAGTCATGTTCGTTCCCACAGAGATCTGGTTATGGTTTTAATTCAGTAGATGCACCTATGCAACAATGTATGGTTATTATGCACTGCTAAGACAAATAACAATTTTAGGTTTTAACTATCTAAATTAACTAAAAAGCAAATTAACAAAACTACCAATTAACTAATTAGCAAGAATTGAAATCTAATTACTTCTGCAAGAAAAACCATGGAATCCTAACTTCATTAAATACTTCGCTTAGATCTGACGCCTTTAATCACTATATGCAATGGTTATGATATCTGATCAGATAACACGAAACAAGTATACGCTACTTCTCAGTATACGAATACCAAACTAAACATACATCCACAAAAGAGATAGAAGATGAATAGACACCAATTATGCTTAGACCCTATATCTCTATAGAATTTGAAAACATAACGGTTGAAGAACAAGTTATCCATAATGATCACATAGGGTAGCATATTATCTCTAATCATGCCACAAATCATGATGTTAAAACATCAACCTATCCTATGCTAGCATGGCAAGTTCTAAATCTCAAGATCCACTCTCGTTTAGCAAGAGATTAACAAATTAGATGTTAGCTACGCATCTAAATACATGAAACACAACCATACGAGGATATCAGATATACATCACACACAGATCTGTAAAGCATCAAGATACTAAAGCTCCATAAATAAATCCGTTAGAATCCCATGACAACGATTAGTTCATAATTGAACCTCTTGTCATCATGGGATCTGATGAAACCATGATAAAAACAAAGTATGAAAAAATACAAATAAATCTAAGTAATTGATATGTAATGGTTCTACTCCTAATGATGATTACAAGGGTTGGATGTGTTTATATAGGCTCTAGAAGTCTTGCCCAGCAAGAAAATACCCAAAATAGAGTTAAAATAGAATTTCTGCAAAATACGTTTCCTAAACTGATTCTGTTTTTTAAGGAAAATTCGTAGTTGACTTTTTTTCAGTTTTTCAGGACCGTTCCAGTAGTAATTGGACATCTGGACTACTTTAGAATGGTAGAGAATTCGATTATCTTCGCGTGGACTGCTTACGGGCCCCAAACGGAGTTGTAGAACTCAAGATATGGCCAAAATAGTAAAAACTATAATTTTTCAGGGGCAATTTGCGCCCAGCAGTCTGTTCTTCACGCAGATTGCTCCTACCCGGCGCAATTTGCTCGTGGGAATCCTATCCCAAGTTGTAGAAAATCTCCCAGGCTTCGCGTGGGCAGTAAGATCGCTGAAAACAGACTTCTAGAACTCCAGATATGTCCAAAACAGTGTAGACTGCGCAACCGTCTCAGAAATCCGAATTTTAACTAATTTATTCTCCAAAAACGATAGAAGCATCAACCTTAATCAACATTCTTGTAAATCTGCACAACTAAGCAAAACACATCAAAACTACAAGAAACTTGAGTCCAAGACAATCAATTTAAGCCGATATGGAACGCTCTAAGTGGATATAAATCCACTTATCACACCCCCAAACTTAAACCGATGCTTGTCCTCAAACATAAACAATTACAACTAACTAACTAACTAGTACCACTTCCGTAGGTGATCACGGTTGCATTTGGCATATGCAACAAGCCCTTTAAACCCCTAGGCAGCCCTAGTGGACGAGTAAGGTCTCGTGAGGGCCTATAGCGAATGTACCCACAAAATCCATTTAACCTAATGCAATGCAATGCATGAATGCAACTAATATGAAAATGCAAATAATCTAGTACTAATATCCTACCATACCTTCAATTCCTCTCATGCCATATCAACTTAAGAATCAAAGTAAAAACGCAATGTCTTGGTGTCGAAAGTGCAAGTATTCACATAGTCTACTCAATGAACATGCATAAGTTCTCACAAGCCCATGTCAAATGTAAGAATAAGTTAGTAAACATGCTAAGCCTACAAGAGTACATCTTTGAGACAAAACTCGGGATCTCATACGCAAAAACAAGCAAACACTCACAATCCACTCACAAAAGAATATTCACTCAAGAATAAGGGTAAGTGTATCACTCAATTCCAACAAAATCATAAGCATGCTTGACATTTGGTATCAATCTAACTCTTAACATAACATACATCAATGACGATAATCAAAAGGTCTTTAATTGGGTTGTAACGGGGCTAGGGACAAGGTATGTCAAATAAGCCGAATCAGGTGAAGTGTCAAAAGCTAGTAGGAACTATAATACTCATACACAACACCCTAATTCCCCCCACATAATTTATTCTTTTTCTTCCAAAAAAACTCTCGACTAGTCGACTAAAGTAGGATCATAACAATACAAACATGCTCTCATAATATATTTTTTTTCTTCTTTTTTTTTCTCTCTTTTTTTTTCTTTTTTTTCTTTTCTTTTCTCTTTTTTTTTTCTTCGAGAGCTAAATATAACACAAACAATAATATAAACAATAACAACGATCCCATGAATTTATTACACATGCCGACTATCAAGTAAACAAAAAATTTCAATATTTCCCCCAAAATTATGACCAACTATACCCCTCCTTGCACACCTTATTACTCCCTTAAGCACTCTACTAGCCTTTGACAATGTGGGTTCAAATTAATGTATGGCCAATACAAGAAAAAGGTCTAGGCAAGTAATGTGGTATGTCACCGAAAAAATAGGATTAAGCTCAACGGGTTAACTAATTGATCATGTAAATATGGTATGGTAATATGGGAAAATATGCGGTTAATCCTAATGCCTTTATCATTTTAATCGTCAAATAATGTCATGCGTTTCAAGAAAGACCTCAAACAACTGCTAGCAATGCAAACAATCCGTGGACACTCAAGCAAACGAATAAATTGCAAAAAATATGCAATAAGGCTCAAAATCTCACTTGGTGGAAAAACATACTCAATCCAAAGCAAAAATCTCTCTAACGCACCGACTTGTATTCAAAGCATGCAAACTAAATCATCTTGCACATATTCATGTCCTTCTAATCACTTACAACATTCAATAAGTCTACTAGTTTCAACTTACTAGTGTATGTGTGTGCACAAGAACAAAGCATATCTCTTCTCAATCAAAAGAGTCAACAACATAAAATTCCTATCAAGCATGGGTGCAAATGCATCTATTATGAACTCACATGATATACGAAAAGAAAAACAGAATGTCCTATATGACACAAACGTAGATAACACGAACATATATGCATAATTTACTACTACTAACATGCAAAATATGAAATCCTACATGAACACAATGACTAACAATCACATATATATACACTACTTATCCCTCAAACCACCCCCAAACTTAGAATATTCAATGTCCTCATTGAATGGAGGTAAATACAAGGGAAAGTAGAAAACATACCTTGGGTTGCCTCCCAAGAAGCGCTTCTTTAACGTCAATAGCTTGACGTTACTTCCAAGCCTCCATTATGGATGATAATAGTTGGCCTGATCCTCTCTTCGTGAGACTTCATCATCATCACGGCGGCACACTTTCTGTCCTTTCTCCTCGCTTGGCCTATTCGTATAACAACTCTGTCCTATTCCAATGCCTTCATCTGTTGACCCAAAATCTGTTAATTTGTAGAACAACACACACTCGCGGGCTTCGCTGGAATATAATGGAGGAGGATAAATGTAAGTTGCTGAAGCCTTTGGTTCCTCAAAGAGAACTTCCTCCATTGGCTCTAATGCGCTACCTCCATCTTTAAACTCTGAGACAAGTAGAAGATCTACATCTTTCCCATGTTCTTCATCCTCTTGGTTCGCACATACCAGTTCTTGAAATTTGCGTAACTCATTAGTGTCCTCTTGATACGCACATACTAATTCTTGAAATTTCTGTAGCTCAACAGTGTCTGTACCAAATAGTGCCCTTTCCAAATCTTCCACCATCCTAACATGATCAAATTCCTCACATGGCTTGTGAACGCTAACCTCCTCTTGGAATTTGTCTTCCTCAATTAAGCATGCAGTACCTCGCTCCAAGTCACCGTTATTTTCTGGTGTTGCCTCTAGCATGAATTGTTGTTTCTCTTGATCCAAGGCACTCAAAACTTGAGCAGCTAGTATTTCCAAAGATTTGATAGATGCCTCGTTACTCTTTATACGCATCCTAATCTCCTCCAGAGTCTCTTGTTCCAATGATCTCACAGCTTGAGCAACTAGAATCTCCAAAGATTTGAGAGACTCCTCATTACTCTTCACAAGCATCCTAATCTCCTCCCTAGTAGGAACCTCATCTGACTGAAAAATAGGAGTAGATTACTGATGTTGAAACTCTTCACTACCAAAGACATATGACATATCTGGAACATCTTGCTGGTACTGTTGAGGATGGTATTGAAAATATGGTTGCTCCTCATAAGTGACATATGGATCAACTCCTCCGTAGTAACAATACTGTGAGGGATCATGAACGCCCAAACACCGCTCACATTGTTGAGGCATGGATGTACTCGAATATGCCCACCATGGCAACTCCAGACCTGCCATCTTCAACACTCAAGTACCTGAAACACACCGAACTAAACAAGATAGTTAAGAAAAAAAAATCCGAGTCAGTGAACTCTAACGACCACTATTGACAAGCACATAAACCAAAAATAAAACACCAATGATCCCCGGCAGCGGCGCCAAAAACTTGTTTGCACTAAATCACGCAAGCGTACGTGGTCACAAGTAATACAGATATAAGTCGTGTTCGTTCCCACAGAGATCTGGTTATGGTTTTAATTCAGTAGATGCACCTATGCAACAATGTATGGTTATTATGCACTGCTAAGACAAATAACAATTTTGGGTTTTAACTATCTAAATTAACTAAAAAGCAAATTAACAAAACTACCAATTAACTAATTAGCAAGAATTGAAATCTAATTACTTCTGCAAGAAAAACCATGGAATCCTAACTTCATTAAATACTTCGCTTAGATCTGATGCCTTTAATCACTATATGCAATGGTTATGATATCTGATCGGATAACACGAAACAAGTATACGCTACTTCTCAGTATACGAATACCAAACTAAACATACATCCACAAAAGAGATAGAAGATGAATAGACACCAATTATGCTTAGACCCTATATCTCTATAGAATTTGAAAACATAACGGTTGAAGAACAAGTTATCCATAATGATCACATAGGGTAGCATATTATCTCTAATCATGCCACAAATCATGATGTTAAAACATCAACCTATCCTATGCTAGCATGGCAAGTTCTAAATCTCAAGATCCACTCTCGTTTAGCAAGAGATTAACAAATTAGATGTTAGCTACGCATCTAAATACATGAAACACAACCATACGAGGATATCAGATATACATCACACACAGATCTGTAAAGCATCAAGATACTAAAGCTCCATAAATAAATCCATTAGAATCCCATGACAACGATTAGTTCATAATTGAACCTCTTGTCATCATGGGATCTGATGAAACCATGATAAAAACAAAGTATGAAAAAATACAAATAAATCTAAGTAATTGATATGTAATGGTTCTACTCCTAATGATGATTACAAGGGTTGAATGTGTTTATATAGGCTCTAGAAGTCTTGCCCAGCAAGAAAATACCCAAAATAGAGTTAAAATAGAATTTCTGCAAAATACGTTTCCTAAACTGATTCTGTTTTTTAAGGAAAATTCGTAGTTGACTTTTCTTCAGTTTTTCAGGACCGTTCCAGTAGTAATTGGACATCTGGACCACTTTAGAATGATAGAGAATTCCATTATCTTCGCATGGACTACTTACGGGCCCCAAACGGAGTTGTAGAACTCAAGATATGGCCAAAATAGTAAAAACTATAATTTTTCAGGGGCAATTTGCGCCCAGCAGTCTGTTCTTCACGCAGATTGCTCCTACCCGGCGCAATTTGCTCGTGGGAATCCTATCCCAAGTTGTAGAAAATCTCCCAGGCTTCGCGTGGGCAGTAAGATCGCTGAAAACAGACTTCTAGAACTCCAGATATGTCCAAAACAGTGTAGACTGCGCAACCGTCTCAGAAATCCGAATTTTAACTAATTTATTCTCCAAAAACGATAGAAGCATCAACCTTAATCAACATTCTTATAAATCTGCACAACTAAGCAAAACACATCAAAACTACAAGAAACTTGAGTCCAAGACAATCAATTTAAGCCGATATGGAACGCTCTAAGTGGATATAAATCCACTTATCACACCCCCAAACTTAAACCGATGCTTGTCCTCAAGCATAAACAATTACAACTAACTAACTAACTAGTACCACTTCCGTAGGTGATCACGGTTGCATTTGGCATATGCAACAAGCCCTTTAAACCCCTAGGCAGCCCTAGTGGACGAGTAAGGTCTCGTGAGGGCCTATAGCGAATGTACCCACAAAATCCATTTAACCTAATGCAATGCAATGCATTGCATGAATGCAACTAATATGAAAATGCAAATAATCTAGTACTAATATCCTACCATACCTTCAATTCCTCTCATGCCATATCAACTTAAGAATCAAAGTAAAAACGCAATGTCTTGGTGTCGAAAGTGCAAGTATTCACATAGTCTACTCAATGAACATGCATAAGTTCTCACAAGCCCATGTCAAATGTAAGAATAAGTTAGTAAACATGCTAAGCCTACAAGAGTACATCTTTGAGACAAAACTCGGGATCTCATACGCAAAAACAAGCAAACACTCACAATCCACTCACAAAAGAATATTCACTCAAGAATAAGGGTAAGTGTATCACTCAATTCCAACAAAATCATAAGCATGCTTGACATTTGGTATCAATCTAACTCTTAACACAACATACATCAATGACGATAATCAAAAGGTCTTTAATTGGGTTGTAACGGGGCTAGGGACAAGGTATGTCAAATAAGCCGAATCAGGTGAAGTGTCAAAAGCTAGTAGGAACTATAATACTCATACACAACACCCTAATTCCCCGCACATAATTTATTCTTTTTCTTCCAAAAAAACTCTCGACTAGTCGACTAAAGTAGGATCATAACAATACAAACATGCTCTCATAATATATTTTTTTTTCTTCTTTTTTTTTTCTTTTTTTTCTTTTCTTTTCTCTTTTTTTTTCTTCGAGAGCTAAATATAACACAAACAATAATATAAACAATAACAACGATCCCATGAATTTATTACACATGCCGACTATCAAGTAAACAAAAATTTTCAATATTTCCCCCAAAATTATGACCAACTATACCCCTCCTTGCACACCTTATTACTCCCTTAAGCACTCTACTAGCATTTGACAATGTGGGTTCAAATTAATGTATGGCCAATACAAGAAAAAGGTCTAGGCAAGTAATGTGGTATGTCACCGAAAAAATAGGATTAAGCTCAACGGGTTAACTAATTGATCATGTAAATATGGTATGGTAATATGGGAAAATATGCGGTTAATCCTAATGCCTTTATCATTTTAATCGTCAAATAATGTCATGCGTTTCAAGAAAGACCTCAAACAACTGCTAGCAATGCAAACAATCCGTGGATACTCAAGCAAACGAATAAATTGCAAAAAATATGCAATAAGGCTCAAAATCTCACTTGGTGGAAAAACATACTCAATCCCAAGCAAAAATCTCTCTAACGCACCGACTTGTATTCAAAACATGCAAACTAAATCATCTTGCACATATTCATGTCCTTCTAATCACTTACAACATTCAATAAGTCTACTAGTTTCAACTTACTAGTGTATGTGTGTGCACAAGAACAAAGCATATCACTTCTCAATCAAAAGAGTCAACAACATAAAATTCCTATCAAGCATGGGTGCAAATGCATCTATTATGAACTCACATGATATACGAAAATAAAAACAGAATGTCCTATATGACACAAACGTAGATAACACGAACATATATGCATAATTTACTACTACTAACATGCAAAATATGAAATCCTACATGAACACAATGACTAACAATCACATATATATACACTACTTATCCCTCAAACCACCCCCAAACTTAGAATATTCAATGTCCTCATTGAATGGAGGTAAATACAAGGGAAAGTAGAAAACATACCTTGGGTTGCCTCCCAAGAAGCGCTTCTTTAACGTCAATAGCTTGACGTTACTTCCAAGCCTCCATTATGGATGATAATAGTTGGCCTGATCCTCTCTTCGTGAGACTTCATCATCATCACGGCGGCACACTTTCTGTCCTTTCTCCTCGCTTGGCCTATTCGTATAACAACTCTGTCCTATTCCAATGCCTTCATCTGTTGACCCAAAATCTGTTAATTTGTAGAACAACACACACTCGCGGGCTTCGCTTGAATATAATGGAGGAGGATAAATGTAAGTTGCTGAAGCCTTTGGTTCCTCAAAGAGAACTTCCTCCATTGGCTCTAATGCGCTACCTCCATCTTTAAACTCTGAGACAAGTAGAAGATCTGCATCTTTCCCATGTTCTTCATCCTCTTGGTTCGCACATACCAGTTCTTGAAATTTGCGTAACTCATTAGTGTCCTCTTGATACGCACATACTAATTCTTGAAATTTCTGTAGCTCAATAGTGTCTGTCCCAAATAGTGCCCTTTCCAAATCTTCCACCATCCTAACATAATCAAATTCCTCACATGGCTTGTGAACGCTAACCTCCTCTTGGAATTTGTCTTCCTCAATTAAGCATGCAGTACCTCGCTCCAAGTCACCGTTATTTTCTGGTGTTGCCTCTAGCATGAATTGTTGTTTCTCTTGATCCAAGGCACTCAAAACTTGAGCAGCTAGTATTTCCAAAGATTTGATAGACGCCTCGTTACTCTTTATACGCATCCTAATCTCCTCCAGAGTCTCTTGTTCCAATGATCTCACAGCTTGAGCAACTAGAATCTCCAAAGATTTGAGAGACTCCTCATTACTCTTCACAAGCATCCTAATCTCCTCCCTAGTAGGAACCTCATCTGACTGAAAAATAGGAGTAGATTACTGATGTTGAAACTCTTCACTACCAAAGACATATGACATATCTGGAACATCTTGCTGGTACTGTTGAGGATGGTATTGAAAATATGGTTGCTCCTCATAAGTGACATATGGATCAACTCCTCCGTAGTAACAATACTGTGAGGGATCATGAACGCCCAAACACCGCTCACATTGTTGAGGCATGGATGTACTCGAATATGCCCACCATGGCAACTCCAGACCTGCCATCTTCAACACTCAAGTACCTGAAACACACCGAACTAAACAAGATAGTTAAGAAAAAAAAATCCGAGTCAGTGAACTCTAACGACCACTATTGACAAGCACATAAACCAAAAATAAAACACCAATGATCCCCGGCAGCGGCGCCAAAAACTTGTTTGCACTAAATCACGCAAGCGTACGTGGTCACAAGTAATACAGATATAAGTCGTGTTCGTTCCCACAGAGATCTGGTTATGGTTTTAATTCAGTAGATGCACCTATGCAACAATGTATGGTTATTATGCACTGCTAAGACAAATAACAATTTTGGGTTTTAACTATCTAAATTAACTAAAAAGCAAATTAACAAAACTACCAATTAACTAATTAGCAAGAATTAAAATCTAATTACTTCTGCAAGAAAAACCATGGAATCCTAACTTCATTAAATACTTCGCTTAGATCTGACGCCTTTAATCACTATATGCAATGGTTATGATATCTGATCGGATAACACGAAACAAGTATACGCTACTTCTCAGTATACGAATACCAAACTAAACATACATCCACAAAAGAGATAGAAGATGAATAGACACCAATTATGCTTAGACCCTATATCTCTATAGAATTTGAAAACATAACGGTTGAAGAACAAGTTATCCATAATGATCACATAGGGTAGCATATTATCTCTAATCATGCCACAAATCATGATGTTAAAACATCAACCTATCCTATGCTAGCATGGCAAGTTCTAAATCTCAAGATCCACTCTCGTTTAGCAAGAGATTAACAAACTAGATGTTAGCTACGCATCTAAATACATGAAACACAACCATACGAGGATATCAGATATACATCACACACAGATCTGTAAAGCATCAAGATACTAAAGCTCCATAAATAAATCCGTTAGAATCCCATGACAACGATTAGTTCATAATTGAACCTCTTGTCATCATGGGATCTGATGAAACCATGATAAAAACAAAGTATGAAAAAATACAAATAAATCTAAGTAATTGATATGTAATGGTTCTACTCCTAATGATGATTACAAGGGTTGGATGTGTTTATATAGGCTCTAGAAGTCTTGCCCAGCAAGAAAATACCCAAAATAGAGTTAAAATAGAATTTCTGCAAAATACGTTTCCTAAACTGATTCTGTTTTTTAAGGAAAATTCGTAGTTGACTTTTCTTCAGTTTTTCAGGACCGTTCCAGTAGTAATTGGACATCTGGACCACTTTAGAATGATAGAGAATTCCGTTATCTTCGCGTGGACTGCTTACGGGCCCCAAACGGAGTTGTAGAACTCAAGATATGGCCAAAATAGTAAAAACTATAATTTTTCAAGGGCAATTTGCGCCCAGCAGTCTGTTCTTCACGCAGATTGCTCCTACCCGGTGCAATTTGCTCGTGGGAATCCTATCCCAAGTTGTAGAAAATCTCCCAGGCTTCGCGTGGGCAGTAAGATCGCTGAAAACAGACTTCTAGAACTCCAGATATGTCCAAAACAGTGTAGACTGCGCAACCGTCTCAGAAATCCGAATTTTAACTAATTTATTCTCCAAAAACGATAGAAGCATCAATCTTAATCAACATTCTTGTAAATCTGCACAACTAAGCAAAACACATCAAAACTACAAGAAACTTGAGTCCAAGACAATCAATTTAAGCCGATATGGAACGCTCTAAGTGGATATAAATCCACTTATCAGTGGCACATCACCTCTGTTATCATCAGTCACAGTTGATAGTAGGCAAAATGAGCAAAGTAAGGGGGAATTGCAAGCTGTACTTTCTCAGTTCCAAAAGGTTTTCCAGGAACCTAGGGGAGTACCACCTGCCAGACCACCTTTTGATCATCAAATCCCTCTCAAAGTAGGTACTGATGCAATCAATGTGAGGCCATATCGATATCCATCTTTGCAAAAGAATGTCATTGAGGAGATGGTGCAAGAATTGTTGGAACAGGGCATTATTAGACCAAGTAACAGCCCATTCACTGCTCCTGTGGTGCTTGTTAAGAAAAAGGATGGGGGTTGGAGGATGTGCGTAGATTACCGAAACCTCAACAAATCTACAATAAAAGACAAATTCCCCATTCCTATAATTGAGGAACTTCTCGATGAGCTACAAGGTACTCAATACTTTTCTAAGATAGATCTTAAATCAGGTTATCATCAAGTACGAATGCAGCCTAGTGATATATACAAAACTGCATTTAAGACACACTTTGGCCACTTTGAGTATTTGGTGATGCCTTTTGGTCTATCGAATGCACCATCAACTTTTCAAGCACTTGTGAATTCTGTTTTCAAACCACTGTTGAGGAAGGGGGTTTTGGTGTTCTTTCACGATGTGTTAATCTATAGTCAATCTTGGGCTGAGCATTTAAGGCACATTACTGAGGTATTACAGTTGATGCAGCAGTACACACTCTTTGCAAACAAGAAGAAATGTTCTTTTGGAGTGACCAAGATTCATTACTTGGGTCATATAATTTCCAATCAAGGGGTCAGTACTGAACCTGATAAGATTCAAGCTGTGTTAGAGTAGCCTCTTCCCAAGACTGTTAAGCAACTTCGGGGTTTTTTAGGATTAACCGGTTACTATAGATGGTTTATACAGAATTATGGTCAAATTTGTAGACCATTGACTGATCTACTCAAGAAAGAGGCATTTGTTTGGAATGAAAATGCAAATTCAGCCTTTCAAGAGTTAAAGAACAAGATGGTTAATCCACCAGTCTTAGCACTCCCTAATTTCAACGAACCATTTTTAATAGAAACTGATGCCTCGGGATTGGGAATGGGAGCTGTGCTGATGCAGAAGGGGCATCCAATTGCTTACATTAGTAAAGCTTTCTCTAAGAAAAAAACTCTGTTGTCAGCATATGAACGAGAGCTACTAGCTGTAGTGTTTGCAGTTAAGAAATGGCAGCATTATCTCCTGCAACAGCATTCACTATTCGGACTGACCAGCATAGTTTGAAGTATATGTTGGACCACAAGTTGGCCACTCCTTTTCAACTAAAATGGTTATCAAAACTTGCTGGTTTTGACTTTGTGATCGAATATAAGAAAGGCATTGACAATAAAGTGGCTGATGCTCTTTCGAGGATACCACAAGGGCAATTGTTGGCTTTAACTGTATCTTCAATTCAATCTGATCTATTAGACCAACTACAACAACATTGGAAGGAAGACACCAACCTTCGGCAAATAATCACTGATCTCCAAAACGATGTGGACTCACATGCTTTGTTTAAATGGCATCAAGGTCAGCTGACTAGGAAGGGAAGGCTGGTAGTGGGAGAGAATCCACCATTAAGAAACTCTATTCTGGAATGGATGCACTCTTCACCCCAGGGAGGTCACTCGGGTATTGATGTCACTTGCAGAAAGGTACAGACCTTATTCTATTGGCCTAACATGAAGAAATCTATGATAGAATTCATCAAGCAATGTAGTGTATGTTAGAAGTGTAAGGCTAATTTACAAGCTTATCCAGGGTTGATTCAACCATTGCCAATCCCAAACAACATATTGATAGAGTATATTTTTATATATATTTTAGATGATTTTATTCTCATATTTATTGTGTTTTGCATGGATTTGGATTTTTATTTAATAGATTTGATTGTTTTATTGTAGGAAATAAAGAATTCATGACTTGGAAGGATTTGGAGCAAAAAGAGCTATTTTGGAGATAAAATAGGAGAAAATTCGTATTATTGGGCTACACGGGTTGCATGCACTGTTTGGGCCATATCTTGAGTTCCAGAAGTCAGAATTTGACGATCTTACTGTCCACGCGAAGCTTGTGGAATTATCTTTAATTCATAGATGGTCCAATAAGCAAAATCCAGTTGGAAGAGCCCAGAAACAGAGGAGAAAAATCAGTTACGAATTTTACAAGAAAATCCAGCAGCTTCCAGAAATTCAATTTGAAGTGGGAAACTTGCCATCTTCTATTCCAACTCTAAGAAGGCAATTGCTTGGAGGTTAAATTTATAGCCTATATAAACACATCTTGGGACACATTATTATGTGTGTAATATTAGATCAGATAATATAGTTTAGAGTAGATTAGTTTTATTATTAGTTGGAGATGTAGAGAAACACCATGACTCTTCTTTTGGGTGACAACATTGAAGTTTGAAGGTTTTGTTCTCTTAATCTTTTCTTTTGTTCTTATTAGTTTAATTATGTTTTCTTGTTTTACTAGTTGTTTTACTTGTTTAATTATTAGCGAGTAGTTATTTATAGGGCTTAAAGGGAAGCCATGTTTGCACTAATATTGGCATGATTTTCATAGTGGTTTGATTGGTTATGGTTAATTCTGATTGATATGTTTTAATCATTAATTTGTGTAATCGGCCGATATCATGGATTAATTATATGCAAATAGGGGTATGGATCGAGAGATTTACTTACTAGAGGCACACATACGATTAGCAGAATTGAATTTGATTGCGAGAGCACCATTGGATTTTCTGAGAGCGTTAATACTCGAGAGAGATTAACATTGCTTTAATTACCTGATTGATTGAATTACTAAAAGTGGTTAATTGTGTTGAATGTTTCGAGAGTGTTAATGCTTGAAAGAGATTAACATACTCTAGTTATAGGATCACATTAATTGCTTTAGCTTAAGAGCCAATTGTGTAAGCATGGTGGACCTGATTGCCCTAGGTTTTAAATAATTTGTTTATCATCTATTTAATTAGTGTTAATCTTGTTTAATTAGTTAATTTATATTCTCCAATATTCGTCTGACCCTTGAAACAATTAGCGATAACTGAAAAGGAATTAGTAGAACCTGTCTCCTTGTGGATTCGACCCGCTTGCCATCTGTACTAGCAATAGACACCGTGCGCTTGCGGTTAGGTATAATTTGACACATCAAGTTTTTGGCGCCGCTGCCGGGGAGACAGCGAGTTTCTGTTGATTTTAATTTAGTTGTTTAGATTGTTTCCATTGTCTCATTGGAACTTTTGTTCCAATTGAGGCAGATTTTACTACGTTTTCTTGGCTTTGTTGAGTGTCTACAGGTTTGCAATGGGTGAATTTGATACTTTTGCACTACTCTCTTCCATGTTGGAGGCACGCACTCAAGAAATTGCCTCATTCAACCCTACAGAGCCCACTATGCGTCCAATGAGTATCAATGAGATGTCACAAGTGGCCCCTAAAACTTACAACTTCTGTCCAATTTGTGGTGTCCAGGGTCATTATGGTTTGGAATGCTATTACAATGTCTATAATTCTCAGAGTGCTCAGTTGGGACAAATGAATTCTTTTGAAGAAGGATATGGGTACAATCAGTATTCAAACACTTTTGATCAAGAATGCGTGAATCAACCAGATTTCTACTACCAGGACAATGGTGCTCAAAATTTTTCATATCATAATCAGCAACAGTTTGAGCAACAATATTATCAGTCATATGAGCAGCCGCCACAGCAAGAATATCAATATCCTCCTCTACAAGAAGATCTACATGTTTCTCAACCCAGTGTAGATGTGCAAGCTGATCAGACAAATGAGATGTGGGATATCTTGAATAAACTGCTAAAGAGTTTTGAAGAATTAGAAACTCAAAGTTTGGCGATTGAATCTCAAATTGCACAGTTGGCTAACTCTTCTACTATAGGGCAGCTCGACTATTTACCATCATCATCTATCCGATCCGAAGAGGACCTGATTGCTATCGATCTCACAAGCGATCAGGAATATGATAGTTTTTCCATGTATGTTGATGATGAGGCCATTGATAAAGAGAAGGAGCATGCCACTGATGACGAGATCAATGATGTTGCTGCTACCGAGAACAATGTGATTGATGATGAGGCTACAAAGGAAAGCAATACAGAGATGGTTGTTGTTTCTCTTCCACAACCTGTGCTTAAGCTACCATGTACTGATAAATTTGCTCTCGATCTAGCCTCTACTTACAAGGCTTCTTTGCTCAAGAACATTTATTTCAAGGTTGATGTGATAACAAATATTGTCCAAGATGGTATTTTTCAAATTCTGGTTGAGGATCCATACAAAGTGGCTCCTACGTTTCAAGCTCGAGAAGAGGGAGAAGATGGAAGTGTCTTATTAGCCAATGATGTGATAAGCCAAGATGTCCGAATGGCTCCAGTGAAAGTGAGGAGTGAAGAAAAGCCACCACCAGAACCTCCACCTTATGTCAAGGGAGTTCAATATTTTCGTGGTGTCGAATTTTATCGCTGTTTTATCACAAAGTTTTCCAAAACTGCACAAGCACTCTCTCTATTGCTTATTAATGACATATTTTATTTTACTGATGCTTGTTTGGAGACTTTCTGCAGGATAAAGACAACCACTAACACTCTTGATACTTTTTGTGGTGACGAGTTTATGATCGAGAAATTGGATATTCCGTCTCCATCGGAGTATTTTTGAGGAGGTCAAGCTATTGACGTTAAAGAAGCGCTTTGTGGGAGGCAACCCACGCATTAGTGTAGGAAAAAAAAAGTGTTGTATTCAAAAAAAAAATTAGGAACAGTGATTTTCGCGCAGGCTGCGCCTGCTTTTGGAGATTCAATTCTAAAGAGGAATTAATTGCAAGTTCACCTCTTTGATTAACACTAATTAAACAAGATTAACACTAATTTACCCAATATGAATCAAAGAGGTGAACTTGCAATTAATTCCTCTTTAGAATTGAATTTTTAGAGATTTAAATAAATAGAAGAGGAATTGGATTTGTATGTATAGGTGGGTATATATATAAGATGATGGATAGGTGATATTTAAAAATTTAGAGTGTAGGAGAGATTTAGGATGGTAAGGAATTGATGTAGGATAGATATAGAATTTAGGGAGTGAAAGAATTTGAGTTAGGATAAAATTTGGGGTTGAATTTGTAGGTTAAAACACAAAAAAATCGGCAGAAAAAACAAATCTGGGGGCTGTAACGCAGGTGCAGACTGCGTTTCAGGGTGGCAGACTGCGGAATGGTCAGTAACGCAGCAGCAGGCTGCGTTACAGGGGTGCAGATTGCGGGTAACGCAGGCGCAGCCTACGCAACTGAGGGGCAGACAGTGGGGAGATCAGTAACGCAGGCGCAGCCTGCGCGAAAATCACTGTTCCTATTTTTTTTTTTTGAATACAACACTTTTTTTTTCCTACACTAATGCGTGGGTTGCCTCCCACGAAGCGCTTCTTTAACGTCAATAGCTTGACCTCCTAAAAAATACTCCGATGGAGACGGAATATCCAATTTCTCGATCATAAACTCGTCACCACAAAAAGTATCAAGAGTGTTAGTGGTTGTCTTTATCCTGCAGAAAGTCTCCAAACAAGCATCAGTAAAATAAAATATGTCATTAATAAGCAATAGAGAGAGTGCTTGTGCAGTTTTGGAAAACTTTGTGATAAAACAGCGATAAAATTCGACACCACGAAAATATTGAACTCCCTTGACATAAGGTGGAGGTTCTGGTGGTGGCTTTTCTTCACTCCTCACTTTCACTGGAGCCATTCGGACATCTTGGCTTATCACATCATTGGCTAATAAGACACTTCCATCTTCTCCCTCTTCTCGAGCTTGAAACGTAGGAGCCACTTTGTATGGATCCTCAACCAGAATTTGAAAAATACCATCTTGGACAATATTTGTTATCACATCAACCTTGAAATAAATGTTCTTGAGCAAAGAAGCCTTGTAAGTAGAGGCTAGATCGAGAGCAAATTTATCAGTACATGGTAGCTTAAGCACAGGTTGTGGAAGAGAAACAACAACCATCTCTGTATTGCTTTCCTTTGTAGCCTCATCATCAATCACATTGTTCTCGGTAGCAGCAACATCATTGATCTCGTCATCAGTGGCATGCTCCTTCTCTTTATCAATGGCCTCATCATCAACATACATGGAAAAACTATCATATTCCTGATCGCTTGTGAGATCGATAGCAATCAGGTCCTCTTCGGATCGGATAGATGATGATGGTAAATAGTCGAGCTGCCCTATAGTAGAAGAGTTAGCCAACTGTGCAATTTGAGATTCAATCGCCAAACTTTGAGTTTCTAATTCTTCAAAACTCTTTAGCAGTTTATTCAAGATATCCCACATCTCATTTGTCTGATCAGCTTGCACATCTACACTGGGTTGAGAAACATGTAGATCTTCTTGTAGAGGAGGATATTGATATTCTTGCTGTGGCGGCTGCTCATATGACTGATAATATTGTTGCTCAAACTGTTGCTGATTATGATATGAAAAATTTTGAGCACCATTGTCCTGGTAGTAGAAATCTGGTTGATTCACGCATTCTTGATCAAAAGTGTTTGAATACTGATTGTACCCATATCCTTCTTCAAAAGAATTCATTTGTCCCAACTGAGCACTCTGAGAATTATAGACATTGTAATAGCATTCCAAACCATAATGACCCTGGACACCACAAATTGGACAGAAGTTGTAAGTTTTAGGGGCCACTTGTGACATCTCATTGATACTCATTGGACGCATAGTGGGCTCTGTAGGGTTGAATGAGGCAATTTCTTGAGTGCGTGCCTCCAACATGGAAGAGAGTAGTGCAAAAGTATCAAATTCACCCATTGCAAACCTGTAGACACTCAACAAAGCCAAGAAAACGTAGTAAAATCTGCCTCAATTGGAACAAAAGTTCCAATGAGACAATGGAAACAATCTAAACAACTAAATTAAAATCAACAGAAACTCGCTGTCTCCCCGGCAGCGGCGCCAAAAACTTGATGTGTCAAATTATACCTAACCGCAAGCGCACGGTGTCTATTGCTAGTACAGATGGCAAGCGGGTCGAATCCACAAGGAGACAGGTTCTACTAATTCCTTTTCAGTTATCGCTAATTGTTTCAAGGGTCAGATGAATATTGGAGAATATAAATTAACTAATTAAACAAGATTAACACTAATTAAATAGATGATAAACAAATTATTTAAAACCTAGGGCAATCAGGTCCACCATGCTTACACAATTGGCTCTTAAGCTAAAGCAATCAATGTGATCCTATAACTAGAGTATGTTAATCTCTTTCAAGCATTAACACTCTCGAAACATTCAACACAATTAACCACTTTTAGTAATTCAATCAATCAGGTAATTAAAGTAATGTTAATCTCTCTCGAGTATTAACGCTCTCAGAAAATCCAATGGTGCTCTCGCAATCAAATTCAATTCTGCTAATCGTATGTGTGCCTCTAGTAAGTAAATCTCTCGATCCATACCCCTATTTGCATATAATTAATCCATGATATCGGCCGATTACACAAATTAATGATTAAAACATATCAATCAGAATTAACCATAACCAATCAAACCACTATGAAAATCATGCCAATATTAGTGCAAACATGGCGTCCCTTTAAGCCCTAGAAATAACTACTCGCTAATAATTAAACAAGTAAAACAACTAGTAAAACAAGAAAACATAATTAAACTAATAAGAACAAAGAAAAGATTAAGAGAACAAAACCTTCAAACTTCAATGTTGTCACCCAAAAGAAGAATCATGGTGTTTCTCTACATCTCCAACTAATAATAATAATAATCTACTCTAAACTATATTATCTGATCTAATATTACATACATAATAATGTGTCCCAAGATGTGTTTATATAGGCTCTAAATTTAACCTCCAAGCAATTGCCTTCTTAGAGTTGGAATAGAAGATGGCAAGTTTCCCACTTCAAATTAAATTTCTGGAAGCTGTTGGATTTTCTTGTAAAATTCGTAACTGATTTTTCTCCTCTGTTTCTGGGCTCTTCCAACTGGATTTTGCTTATTGGACCACCTCTGAATTAAAGATAATTCCACAAGCTTCGCGTGGACAGTAAGATCGTCAAATTCTGACTTCTGGAACTCAAGATATGGCCCAAATAGTGCATGCAACCCGTGTAGCCCAATAATACGAATTTTCTCCTATTTTATCTCCAAAATAGCTCTTTTTGCTCCAAATCCTTCCAAGTCATGAATTCTTTATTTCCTACAATAAAACAATCAAATCTATTAAATAAAAATCCAAATCAATGCAAAACACAATAAATATGAGAATAAAATCATCTAAAATATATATATATAAATATACTCTATCAAACATCCCCACACTAAGCATTTGCACGTCCTCGGCAAATAAGTGAAATAAAAACTAAGTCCTAACAAACATCACTTTCGTAGATGACACGATTGCATTGAGCATATGCAACAAGCCGTTAAACCCCTAGGCAGCCCTAGTAGGACGAGTGTTGTCTCGTGAGGGTTTATAGTGAATGTACCCACAAAATTCATCTAACCATGCAAAAGATCAATGCTAACACAACACCACACACACAAGTCCTCTCATGCCACATCAACTTAAGAATCAAAGTAAACATACGATGTCTTGGTGTCGAAAGTGCAAGTATTCACGTAGTCTACTCAACCAACATGCAGAAGGTCATAAAAATTCATGTCAAGTGTAAAAATCGTTGGTAAGCATGCTAAGCCCACAAGAAACACATCTTTAAGTCTAAACCTGGGATCTCCTATGCCAAAACAAGTAATAACTCACCTTTCACTCACAAACGAATATTCACTCAAGAACAAGGTTAAGTGTATCACTCAATTCCAACAAAATCATAAACACAACTTGACACTCGCAATCAATCTCACTCTCAACATAACATACATCACTGATGACAATCAAAAGGTCTTTATTCGGGTTGTAGCATGGGCTAGGGACCAGGTATGTCAAGTAAAGCTAAAACAGGTTAAATGTCAAAAGTTAGTACCCAACAATATAATTCATTCCATTCTCTTTCTATTAAAACCACAAATACTTCCCCACACTTGGATTTTTCAATAACCCTTACATAATAACTTGACTAGTCGAATGAAGAAGGATCATACAAACATAAGAATGCTCTCAAATTTATTTATTTTTTTCTTTTTTTTTTCTTTTTTTTATTTTTTTTTCTGTTTTTTTTTTCTCTGAGAGCTAAGGAATAAACACAATGATCCATAGATATTATTATGAATTTCGACTAACAACCATCAACCAAAATCAATATTCCCCAATGGTATGATCATCAGTAACCCCCCTTTTATGAACACCTTAATACTCCCTTAAGCACGATACTAGCCTTTGACAATTTAGGTTCAAAATTACGGTAAGGCCAATAGAATAAAAAGGATAATGGCAAGTAATGTGGTGTGTCACCGAAAGAATAGGATTAAGCTCAATCGGTTAACTAATTGATCATGTTTAAAATGTGTGGAAATATGGGAAATACGAGGTTAAACCTAAGTGCCTTTATCATCTCATCATCAAGTAATGTCATGCATTTCAAGAAAGATCTCAAGTAAGTGCTAGCAATGTAAACAACATGTGGACACTCAAGCAAACGAAAAATCATGCAAAAGATATGCATATAGGCTCAAAACTCACTTGGTGTGACAAAACATAATCAATCCCAAGTAACAAGACTCTCTAACGCACCTACTTGTACTCAAAGCATGAAACCAAGTCATCTTGCACATATTCATGTCATTCTAATCACTTACAACATCCAATTAAGTCTACCAGTTTCAACTTGCTAGTGAAAATGTGTGCACAAGATCAAAGCACGTCACTTCTCATACAAAAGCGTCAAGAACACAAGAATTCTACGCATGCATGGGTGTATCAAGCAAAATACAACAACTAATCAAATTGCATGGCTAGAATTATTTTTGGTATTTTTAATTTTTTAATTTTTTTTTTTGAATTTTAAAATATACTACGTTGAGAACACATATGGGAGGAAGTTACCATGGATTTTATAAAGGGTTTGCCAAAGTCACAAGGTAAAGATGTGATTATGGTGGTGATAGATCGATTGAGTAAGTATGACCATTTTATGGCATTGGCTCATCCTTTCTCTGCAATCAAGGTAGCTCAAGTATACTTGGACCAAGTTTATAAGCTACATGGGTTTCCAAAATTAATCATATCTGACAGGGATAAGGTTTTCATTAGTTCTTTCTGGGCTGAGTTAATGAAAATGCAAGGAGTAAAGCATAAGTTGCCAACTGCATACCATCCTCAGACGGATGGGCAGTCTGAAGTTCTTAACAGATGTGTAGAAGGGTATCTAAGATGTATGTCACACGACACCCTTGGACTAGGCAAAGTGGTTACCATTGGCGGAGTTTTGGTATAATTCAAATTTTCACACTTCCACAAAACAGACACCTTTTGAAGTAGTATATGGGATGCCACCCCCTTTGCATAGGACATACTTGGAAGGGTCGACGGCAGTGGAAGCTGTAGAGAGGAGTTTGCTGCAAAGGGAACAAGCTATTGCCATGCTCAAACAGAACCTTTGCAAGGCTCAAAATCGGATGAAACAAATTGCTGATAAGAAAAGATCGGAGAGATCATTTGAAGTAAGTGATTGGGTGTATGTGAAACTCCATCCTTATAAACAATCCTCTGTGGTGGTGAGGCAATATCCCAAGTTAGCTGCTAAATATTTTGGTCCGTATCAAGTGTTGAAAAAAGTGGGGACTGTGGCCTATACTTTGCAGTTGCCTTTACAGTCAAAGATTTACCCCACTTTCTATGTCTTTCTTCTCAAAAAGCATCATGGGCCAGTTCCAACGACAGTTGATAACTCTCTTCCACAGTCTTACGATTCCAACAGTGACAATGTCAAGATACCTGAAGCAGTGGTGGAGATTCGAAGTATCAAGAAAAACAATGTGGCAGTAGTGCAGTGGTTGGTGCAGTGGAAGGGTCTACCCATCAAAGAAGCTACATGGGAGTATGCTTCAAACATCATGCAAAAATTCCCTCATTTTGATCCTTGGGGTCAAGGATCCTCTAATGGAGGGGGTATTGATACAATGTGCATTACCTGTGGAGCTGAGCTGGAAGGGCATGCTGAAGTGGTCGTGGGACAGGGTGACATGGCCAAGATTAAAGATACGTTAGCAAAGAAGGGAGAGCAGGGTGGTTAGAGCAGTGGGCCACCCATGTGCCAATCATTTGCATTTGCTAATCATTTGTATTTCATTTATCTGTCATTTCAAGTTCCTAGGTAGATATAGCCTCCACATGTGGTATTGGCTGGGTATGTTGAGTAAAGACAAATCATTTCTTTCCTTGTTCTCTAACTATGTCACCATATTAGTATTATTCTTCAAAGCTGCCTTTCTTTTCTAGCTAGCTTTCTTGAATTTACTTACTTATTCCCATCTATTTATTAGATCGAATAAGCTTTGTTTTACTATATTATCTTTAAATAACAAGAGTGTATCAGATTGAGGTGCAGCAGGGGAAACAGATACGAGGGAGCAAAACAGGCAATAGATGGAGAGATGAAGTGTGGGAGAGAAATTATGTGTATAAGAATTATGTACATTTAACGGAAAGACTGTATAATAGATCTGAGGTGGCATCTAGGTGGCGGTCCAGGTGGAATAAATTGTCTTATGGAACCCCTATGTTGTACTATTAAATATATAATAGATAGATTAGATTACATAATTAAGTAAATCGGCAATAATTTCTCAAAAAAAAAAGAAAGTAAATCGGCAATAAATTTTATTTCAAATGTCAAGAAAAATCGAAATTCAGTTGAAGGCCGCACTTTTGGTTCAAACAGCCGTGTAACCGGCTACTTCAAATTTAAGATTCACACATGATGCATGACTGCATCTTCTACTACATCTATGTATATTTGTTCTTTTAAATTATTAAATGAAATGATGTAAGTTTGTAATCAGCAGATACAAAGAAACATTATCGAGAATTCAATTGCACAATATGATTAAAAATACTGATAATTAAAACATATCTCATATTGAATGCCTCAGCTAAATGATCTAGTGACTTTGATCCGCCTAACGCCTTGCAAGTTTTCCAAATTTTCGAGCACCTGCAAACAATAATATTTCTTATAAAGTTCATCCACAATGCATCTACATAACTGGTACAGAAACTATATGTATTATACCAAGAGTGAGAGAAAAGAGGAGATACCGGTTAGGATGGGAGGATCAGGGTAGTCATCATCGTCGTCAACATCATCACCACCACATTTTTCAGCACATGTTAAGTAGCAACCAAAATCAACTACCTCTTCCGCGATAGTGCATGCCTTAACACGTACAATCGTCCTTGCAAGCTTGAGAGTCAGATGTTACAACTGATTCAATACGCATGACCACGATTATTAGTATCAGTATCGTTGTTATGCATGCCTAATGCTTTTGATGCCATTATTTGATCTATAGTTTGTGATTCTTGATTGATTTTCTCGTTGATGGGCTTAGGTTTGTTCACAATGTATAGAGTTCATATAAGTCCACTTAGTGTGAGTGATATGAGTAGGACATTCATCAACTATGAGTAGTGTAATGAGGTTAATTAGGCGTGCTTGCCTGCATTATGGTTAATAAAAAAATGTGTGAAATGAGCAAATATGTAGTAAATAGCAAGTGTGGATCTTCCATTTCCAAACATAATTTCCTCATCTTACAGAAGTGATGTTAAATTATCAAATCTTTTTTAATACGATGTTGCAAAACCATTGACAATTTTAGTGGCCTCTTTATCCCTCATAGTTTTCGGCAACTCAACTTTGACAAGCAGCTTAGATATAGATCTAAAGTGCCAACTGAAATACTTGACAAAATGTTTCCTTGCCAAGTCATAACGAATGTTTCCTAGCTTATCTGCTTCAGTTTATCAGCACGCCTAACGGCTTGATCGCTTTGGCATACACTTGAAGCTTTAGCTATCATTCTTATCTGAATCGCCCCTTTTCAGAGAAACCAGCTTCTTGATGGCTTAACATTAGTTCAACGAAAGGGTTTCAATACCAATGCCCAAGTTCTTCCTGCTTCAAGCACTTTATGCAAGTCTGTAATTGTAACAATTTACATATATCAGAGCAGTGTAGAAATGCAATAAGGATAAGTAAGCTCATATGTATTCGTCCTACTAAAAAAGTTGTATTCTGATCAACTAAAATTTTGAAATTTACTAATAAACGTAAAATATTTTTTTTTTTCTCATATACAATGCTACAAAACCAAGAATAATTTTAGCGCCCCCATCTCATTTATTCCCTAGATTTATCAACAGCTCAACTTCAGGGGCGGATTTAGGCTGGT
Source organism: Kitagawia praeruptora (assembly GCA_037693485.1). Taxonomy (NCBI): domain Eukaryota; kingdom Viridiplantae; phylum Streptophyta; class Magnoliopsida; order Apiales; family Apiaceae; genus Kitagawia; species Kitagawia praeruptora. The sequence continues at coordinate 92,942,413 of CM075347.1, read as the reverse complement.
CAGGTGGGGTCATCGGACCCCACTAGAATTTTGATTTTCTACTACTTACATATAATATACTAACATCCTACATATAAATGGTTGTGTTTTAAAGCTGTGATGGGGCGTGGTTTATAGTAACTAATTATACATGTAATTATATATCATGTAGAGTGAGGCTCCATATAGTATGAAAGTTTTAGGATATGAAGAACAATGTAAAATTACTTATTGGTTCGAAAATAATCATCTGATACATTATTAATTTTAATATATTAATCAAAAATTTTGGTTTTAAAATTTTTAAGTAGTAAAAACCAAACCAAACCAAACATACACAGTATATCCCGCTCAGAGCAGGGTCTAGGGAGGGTAAGTTGTACGCAGACCATGCCCCCGCTTTTTAAGGCAGGGAGGCTGTTTCCGTGAAGACCCTCGGCTATGTGCACGACAAATGAGGTGGGTGATAAATACACAGAGAACCAAATTGGAAAAGAAAAAGTTCAAAGCAATACCTGAGCCCATGGCATTCTCCACCCACAGGGGACCTACCCGCTTGCTTAACATTAAGTTACCCATGACCTGATACCCTGCCAGCCTGTGAGGATAGCTCCGGTCGAACCCCCTGCATAATAAACCACAAGCAAACGACAACAGAACAAGACAACCGTGACACACAAACCCAGTCTACCCCGCAAAAGAGATAAGACCAGTAAATAGAAGACAATAAAAACGAGAAATGAGAACTGCAAAGCCTAACTACTAAGATATAGCTAACCGAGACAACCCAACTCTGAGACTCTCTACAACAGAGCCGCTCCCTAAAAGAGAATCTACCACTCTGATATGACGCCTCCAAGAGCACCTGTCAGCTGTCATGGTCTCATTCAAGTTAAGGGCCTTCAGATCCAACTTAAGCTGCTCTTCACACGTCCTCCTCGGTCTACCTCTCCTCCTCACCCCAACCACTGAAAGACTCTCGACCCTCCTCACTGGGGCTTCTGCCAGCCTCCTACGGACGTGGCCGAACCACCTCAACCTCCCTTCCCTGACTTTCGCAGAAAGAGGCGCTACTTCAAGCTCGCTCCTAAGGATCCCGTTCGGAATTCTGTCTAACATCGTGCGCCTACACGACCACCGTAGCATCCTCATTTCGGCCGCTTCCAACTTGCCTTCGAGGGCCTTCTTCATTTCGGAACCTTCTTGTCGCACATCACCCCTGACGCTGCCCTCCACCTAAGCCACCCAGCCTTGACACGATGTTTGACATCTTCATCAACCTCTCCTTCCTTCTAGATGATCGAACCTAGATACTTGAACTTATCTGTACTAGGTACGATCTGATCTTGAATCTTAACCTCCACTCCCTCCTCGCTGGCCTCACCACTGAAGTTACACCAGAGATACTCGGTTTTAGATTGGCTCATACGCAAGCCTTGGGACTCCAAAGTAGATCTCCATAGCTCCAGCTTCTCGTTCACCTCCCCCCTCGACTCCGCCACTAACACGATATCATCAGCGAAGAGCATGCACCAAGGGACGGCATCTAGAATCCCTCGTGACATGACATCAAGGATAAGAGCAAAAAGAAGAGGACTAAGGATAAGAGCAAAAATTTTTAAGTAGTATATATGATTATATCAATTATCATAGTGATGATAAACATATTGATTATATCAATTATCACTTTGGTGAAAAAAATATTTGGCCCCCTCTACGTTCGGAGGCTGGCTCCGCCACTGGGTGCCCCTACCAAGACAGATCAGCTTTGTCATTGTTTAACATTAGTTCAGTGATAGCATTTGAATACCGATGTCCAAGTTCTTCCTCGGCAAATAAGCGGTTCCGACAATTTAAGTCTTGTTACAAGACTTAAATTTAACTGGATACACATCGGACAGATGGGTGGTTAACAAATCTTGTGACAAGACCCTGGAACTACGGAAGATTTTAAGCTGTTCCGATGTCACTGATGCATCGAGAAAAAACTGTTCCAAAATTGTAAAGTATCAAGGAAAAGCAGAACTTCAAAGAAATTGAAACTACAAACTGCTTGCAAGTAAGATAAAGGCATTAAGAAAGTTGCAACGTGAATGTTGATACACCAATTATCAGAAATTCAAGTGCAGCTAGCACTGGAATGATTTCTCACCTATTCATCATTTGTAGTGTTTATTATAATTGTAAACATCATAGATGCTGAAATGTGAGTAGAGAGGGAAATCAATACTTTTCACCTAATGTTACAGATTACAGTGAGAATGGTAAGTAATATAGTACACCAACATGTAGTTGAATGAAACTCTATGTTGAAATCCAGATGTCAAGTCCATATCACAAACTATCTATCAGAGGCACATATGCAACAATGCACTGTATTTTCAAAATGGTATCACAGCACCAATTAGAATGCTAACATTGTGCTCACTTTCTTGTTCAACAATAGTGTTTCTTTTGTGCATTGTCCAGTCTAGTATTTGACAAAATAGAATGTACCTAGACGGTTAAAATTAACGTTATCTGACTTCGTAACATTCTACCTTATGATGGGCTTAAGAGATCACATTAGGTCACAATGCATTTGCCAACTTGAGAACTTATACTTCATGACGGGATTGACAGCCAAATTCTTAAAAAGTATCCCGAATTGAACATACGAATGAGAAAAATGCCACTAAATTCGTATTTAGGCAACTTACTCAAGTGCATTGTATAATATGAAATCGTTGGAATTATATGGCCATCATTCTAATTATGTCTTTTATATATAAACTTGGAAGCTAACTATATTTGAGTTTCAATCTAAGCGTTGCTTAATATAAATCACGGGAGTCAAATTTATCTTTATGTTTTCTTTTTGAACTCTTTGTTAGATGTACCCTTCTTTAAACAACAACAACAATGAGGAGGGTAGATGTACGCAGACCATGCCCCTATACAATAGGGAGGCTGTTTCCGAAGGACCCCCGGCCAAGTACAGAATTACAAATACAGAAAGGAAACCTAATACAAACTAGGAAACTCACGCACACGCGGGAGTCGAACCCCTGACCTCCTTCAAAGAAGGCCAGTGGCTCAACAACTGCACCAACATGTTGTTGGCATGTACCCTTCTTTAACCATATGGATATTAAGGAATTAATAATAAATCATGCCAATTAGCTATAGAAAAAATATATAATAAATTATGCCACTTGATTGCCAAATTTTAATGTAGTTTAAGGCTTTAAGCCCAAGTTCTATTGATTTGTTACAATTATATTAATACAATTCCACTTTTTTTATTAATAAACTAGTTGATAAAGCCGCGCTTCGCGGCGGCGTTACAATATTTTTAAAAAAATTCAATACATTTACGTTATATTATAATATTAATATTAAATTTTAATAATTAAATAATATTCTTTAATGAATCAAGAAAAAATTCATGTTAAACACAATTTTTTCGATTGAGCCGCTCTCTCGTTAAAACCGAAATCACATCTTTAACATATATAGTATAAAGACTTATATAATAATTTTTATCCATAAAATCAAACCGTAAAAATAAAAAAATTATGACATAAGTATCAAATTCTAATGGCTAATATAATCTTTTCTAATGAGCCGTCTTCCCGTTAAATACGTTTCGAGCCACTCTTATTTGGAACCGAAATTCTAACGTTATTATATGAAGAGAGTAAATTCCAATTTTATATTTTTTAAACTTTCTAATATTTATGGAATTTTAAAATATGAAAATACATATTTTATTTTCTGTATATTATAGATATTCTTGTATTTATTTACAACTTCCGTATGAAAATGTCTTTATGTTATGTTAATATATATATATATATATATATATATATATATATATATATATATATATATATATATATATATATATATATATATATATATATAAATACGAAGACTTTTCGTTACGGGAATAATATAAAATTTATGGATATATTTTTATAATGCAAGTATAATTAACTTATATAAAAAAGTTACAATAAAGGATTTCTAGGAAAAAAGATATATAATTTTAAAAAATTGTATAAGACGTCTCAACAGTCCTCGTATTCTACTTCCAATAAAACATTTTATTTTATGTATTCCTTATATATTCAAACATTTTTATATGATCTTCTCTAATAAACCGCTTTCTCATTAAACACAGTTATTATTATTGACCCGCTCTCTCGTTAAGGTCAAAAATCTAACTTTTACATATATCACTTGTATGATAATATTTATCCATAAAAATCAAATACTAAAAATAAAATAAAATTTATAACATCAATATACTATTTTAATAGTTTATACAATCTTTTATTGTAAGTCATCTTCCCGTTAAACACGTTTCAAGTCACTCTTATTTGGGATCAAAATTTCAACTTCATTACATATTATTGATAATACTTATCTTACACAACAACTTTTTTCTTGAAATCAAAATCAAAAAAATAGGGTGAATTCCAATTTATACTTTCGCTAAACTTTCTAAAATTTATGGAATTTTAAAAAATGAAAACACATCTTATTTTCTCTTTATATTATAGATACTCCTGTATTTATTTTATTCAAACATCTTATATACGGTCTTCTCTAATGAACCGCTTTTTCGTTAAACACGTACGGTTATTACTATTGATCTGCTATCTCGTTAAGACCAAAAATCTAACTTTTACATATATCACTTGTATGATAATATTTATCCATAAAAATCAAATCCTAAAAATAAAATAAAATTTATAACATTAATATGATATTTTAATAGCTAATACAATATTTTATAGTGAGCCGTTTTCCCGTTAAACACATTTCGAGCCGCTCTCGTTTGGGATCGAAATTATAACTTCATTACATATTATTGATGATGCTCATCTTACACAACAACTTTTTTTCTTTAAAATTAAAAAATAAAAAATAAAGTGAATTCCAATTTTTACTTTCTCTAGACTTTCTAAAATTTATGGAGTTTTAGAAAATGAAAACGCATCTTATTTTTTCTTTATATTGTAGATACTCCTGTATTAATTTAGGATTCCTGCATGAGAATGTTATTTTATTATATTAACACATCAATGATTTTATTTTTAAATACGATGATTTTTTTATGACAATAGTAATGAATAAATTTTCCTAATAGAAGTATAATTAACTTATATGAAACGACATATTTTAAGAAGATCGTACTTTCTAAAAAATATTTATTTAAATATCTTCACTATATATTCAAACACTTATTCTACTTCTAATAGAACTTTTATTTATATGTTTTTTTCTATAAATTCGAACTATTATTCTCTATAAATTCGAACTTCTATTCTACTTTGAATAGAACTTTTAATCATATGTCTAATAAATACTTATTCTACTTCCAATAGAACTTCTAATCATATGTATTCCTTATAAATTCGAACTTTTCTTCTCTATAAATTCGAACACCTATTCTACTTCTAATATGTTAAATGATATTTTTATATTTATTAGTGTTTAAATTCTAAAATTCTAGAAAATTAGAAAAATAGATTGAGACGATTTTAGAGCGCCACCTAAACTCCCGCGTACCCTCCTTTATATATATATATATATTGATTCCGCAGTAGTGCTCGTTTAGTAGTCTCCTCGTTACTGATTGGTGACACATGATTAATCCGGTTTCAACTCCCGGCTGCGGTAATATATATATATATGGGTTGGACTCCATAGCAAACACCTTATATAACAAACAATAAAGAACACCTCATATCTAATAGATCCATTGTTCCTGGCGGGGCCACCCAATACAAAAAGTTCTTATTTTTTTACCCTCTATCCATCCATCATCTTAAAAAAAAAAAAATTTAAAAAGTTACTGTTCATGATGATGACGTCATCAGTGACGTCATCATGAACAGTAAATTTTTTTTTTTTAGTTTTTTTTTAAATTTTTTTTTTTGCTAGCTTGATAGAGGGTAAAAAAATAATAACTTTTTGTATTGGGTGCCCCTGGCGGGGCCAAAGGATCTAATAGATCTAAGGTGTTCTTTGTTGTTTGTTATATAAGAGTGTTCTGTATGGAGTAAAGGCCTATATATATATATATAGGGGGCTGCTCAAGTGAGACCCCTCTTATAATGAGAATTGAGACCCCTTACTATATTAATATAATCTACTGCTATATACACACATACATACAACACACCTGATGATTCTTGAAAACACCTGACCACCATCACCCCGCCCCCGCCCCCCACCCCGCCCCGCCCCACCCCACCCCACCCCACCCCACCAATCATTGTTACCCGTGAAAAGTCTTGCAGCACCTTTAGATAATCAGTAGTTCTGATTTGTTGTTGGTCATGGTAACCCCTGTTTACCGACGACAGGAACTTCAGCATCACCAACTAACATGGGAAAACAAGTGGCCCATGGTTCGCCTGAATTGTACTGGAATTGCTCTGTTCTTCCATCGGCTTCAATTTTTACATTTTGCGATTCTGCTACAGGGGCTTGGCTTTCAACATCTATTTCATCCTTATTGCAACATCTATTTTTACCATACCACTGTCTAATCCATCCACCACCTATACCAGAATCATAATCATCACAAAAAGCAAATCACCAAGAAACCACAAATATTCAAAGCAAATCACCCAAACTCAAATCAAATCACTAAAAAATTAAAAACAAATCATCAAAAATTCGAGCATAATCATAAAAAAAAAAATCAGATCTGAGACAAGACAAATCACAACACCACCATCTCTGTTCGCCACCACCACCAAATCACCGAAAATTCAAAGCAAATCACCAAAAATTCAAAGCAAATCACCAAAAAATTCAGTACAAATCATTAAAAATTCGATCAAAAAATTCAGATCTGAAACAATACAAATCACAACACCATCATCTCCGGGTTGCTTTCCCTCAACTAAGGCTATTGGGACCCATAGAAGCTCAATTGGTTGCTTTCTTCCCGCCTGACTTTAGTTACACGACTAAGATGATCGCAAAGGCTGAAAATACATGTCTGTGATTTGCTGGCATAAGCCGTGTATAAAGAATCCCATGCTTGTTTTGAATTGATAGCAGGAGCAACCATAGACGCTAGAGAAATATCAACAGATACAAGGATGGCATTTTGAATTAATTTGCCCTGACGAAACTAGAATTTGTAATCTGGGTTTGGTACCTCTTTGTTATCTTTGGTGATTGTGGGTGTTGGTGCGGTAGTTGAAGACTTGAAGCACCAAGATAATTCATGTCCTTGGAGGAACATTTCGATCTGAGCCTTCCATGTAATGAAATTGGTGCTACCATTAATTTGATTGGCAGTTGAGAGGAGGGATTCAATTAAAATGAGGTGGCCGGAAACAGGAACTGCAGTGGCATCTGGGTGTGGGTGTGGGTGTGGGTGTGGGTGGGGGTGGGGGTGGGGGTGGGGGTGGGGGTGGGGGTCGGATGTGGTGGGGGGAGTATAGTCAGATTTATTAGATATTAATATAGTGAGATTTGTGTGGTCCAGATTAAGTAGTATAGTATAAAATGGAAAGCTCTCAATTCTCAAAATAAGGGGGGTCTCATTTGAGCACTTGCCTATATATATATATAGGCTAGCGTTCAAATAGAAACCAACCTTATAATAGAAACTAGAAACCTACACTAAATAAATTATATTTCATTTATTTTAATGGCCCCGCTAGGGGCACCTTCACAAAAAACTTATAAAATTCTTGGCTCTATTCAACAAAAATATATATAAAAAAAAAGTTACTGTTCACGTGCCACGTCATCACGTGAACAGTAACTTTTTTAAAATTTTTTTTTTATTTTTTTATTGAATAGAGCCAATAATTTTAAACGTTTTTTGTATTGGGGTACCCATAATTTGGTCATTAGATTAGCTTGAAATATTTAATTTAGGTTTAGTTTCTAGTTTTATTCTAAGTTAGTTTCTATTAGAACAAGACCCTATATATATATATATATAGGTCATTATTCTAGAGAGGACCTCCTTATATAGAGAATATGAGAGAATCAATCTAAACCATTTATTTCCATTTATTTCTTAGGGCCCCGCCAGGGGCACCTTCACAAAAAAGTCTTATAATTATACCCTCTATCTATTTATAAAAAAAAAATTACAAAAAAAAAATTAAAAAAATTATTTTTTTTTAAAAAAAATGATGACAAGGCAGCAGTTTTTTTAATTTTTTTTAAAAAATTTAATTTTTTTTTCGATAAATGGATAGAGGATAGAATTATAAGATTATTTTGTAAAAGGGCCCCGCCAGGTGCCTTATATAAAAGACAATTTAAATGCATTTTAAGTGATTCTCTCATATTTTCTATATAACAAATTCTTTCTAGAAGGGAACTATATATATATATATATATTTTTATTACCAGTTCATTGTAGGTCACAATGTGCTTGCCAACTAGAGAACTATAACATTAGGAAGTGCTTAATAATTTGACCTCGGTCACAATGCATTTGCAACTAGAGAACCTATTGCATCTATTCAACACCAAGATATCTTAGAGCAAGTCCAATAGATCCCTTATATGGGCTCCTAACTCAAATTATAAGGGATTGTGTCAAAAATAGTGCTCCAACAGGCTCTTAACTTTTCCTTAAAAAGTTAAGAGCATCATGTCACCCCTTATCTTTAAGGGCTCCCTTATATTACATTTATCAATAAAATATTAGTTTCCCTCTCTTTTCCAATTGTTTCCCTCCCTTTCAAATACATGGTGGAGTTTAAATTTAGTATTTAATAATTATAAGGATCTATTATAAGGAAGATTGTTGGAGTAAATATACAATACAATGTCCTAACTTCTTAGGAGTTGAATATTTTATAATATTTATAAGGAATATGCTAGGAGACTATTGGACTTGCTCTTATGAAACTTTAGCAAGTTCCCGTTGCGAAAACAAGGCATCTGACTTAACATTTTGTTCAATAGTTTCAAGCAATATCAAGCAAAACTTTCAACAGAAAGATGAATGACAAAAGGTGATTGAGAATGAGAGCCCTCCACGTAATAGTAACCAGGAGTCAAACGATCACATGATTTAATAAAATCATATGGTTCATGAGTTTTAAGATCATATGAAATCAATTTGTTTGATTTTGCTAGTATTGGTTCATCATTGTTCCTTGTACCCAAAACTCCAGCCCTAACATTTTCATTTAGAGTCACACTCATCCTTTCCTCACACGAACGCTCACCCCAGATATCGTCCTCACCTACCATATCGCTTTTCAATACCCAAATGTCCAAATGAGGAGACCCATATATAGTTGTCATTACCCATTTAGCTGTCCAAAGAGAACATATCAGTTTTATCCAACTCGCCGGTTTGATTGATATGAGTAGATCTGCAATTAACTGAGAGCATCTTCAGTACACCATTTCGCTTTTTGTACCGTCAGATTCAGACATGAAGGAATCATCATCTTCAACGAAGCCGTTACTACCGTTTCCAGATTTCAGTTCTGATTCACTATCTTTTTCCTTTCCGTGTATTATCCCTGTGATTAGGACTGCATGATGTGCTAAAAATAAACATTTAAATCGCAAGCGCACGATCATCGTTTTAATATTTATGATTCGTTTCACAGAGACTATATATATATTTTCGCTATCCTTAACTAATAATTTAGGCGAACTAGACAACTAATTTTGATAGAATTATTTATTTGAATATCCAACAAAATATTTAAAACTAAAAACTAAAAAGAAATATTTACGCAAGACAACCGACTAATCAAAGAAACAGAAATAGTACCATAATTTCTAAGCCGAATTTTAACGTAAGTTAATAAATTAATGCAAGTTACATAAAAAGAAAACAAAGCATGTTGGCTAGCGGACTATAGCTAAATGGGCTAGCAACTAAGTAGACATGGACCAAACTGACAAAATCACAAAATCAAAAGAAAATAAGAGAAATTAGAAAATTAACTACGGATGAAAGTGATGGCATGCAATAATTAAAAAAAATATTTAATGATTGAAAAAACTACAATAATGATTAGACTATTTAATGATGACACCAATGATTATACTATAAAACAAGAGAATTGAACAAATCATGCTAAATACTATTAACAGAAGGCTATCATACGGACTGTAGCTAGGATATGGGCCTAGAATATATTATGGGCTAGATAATACATGTCATGGATTCAACAATGATTTTTCTTTTGGGCCGCAACTAACAAGAAAGCAAAGTAATTAAACTAACTTAGTAATCATATATGAACCAGAACAAACAGCGGAGGTGTTGTATTTGATTAATAAAAGGAAAAGAAATGGGGGGAGAGTTTGTGGCTTGTAAAACGAAACAGGGGAGGCTTATTGGGCTTTATGTTGAGAATGAAGGAGAACAAAATGAAATCAAAAGCAAGAGGAAATAAAACTGGGACTGTGACGAATAAAACTACAAATAGGGGGAAAGGATTTAGCTTCGAATTTAAGCAAATCAAGGCAGGAAAAATAGGTACTAAAAATTAAAATGTTTGCAAGAGCTGCAAATAAAAATTACAACTATTAATTTAGGAGTATCCTAAAACTAGTTCTAAAACTAAGGTGTTTTTAACAAATGAAGAATGAGGCTATTTATACAAATTTTTTTAGGGTTTTTGGTTGGTGTGGGCTAATCTTGGCCCTCCATTTGATTTTAGGTTGACTAAATCCTAGCCATCCATTTTGGTGGGCTACAAAAATGCACCACCACCCCTTGCTTTTCCTTTTCTTCTTGTTTTGGTCCTTCTTCTTTCTCTTTTGCCCTTTCTTGCACTTTATTTATATATTTTGTCATTTCTTCATTTTTCTCGAATTTCCTGAAATGCAACAAAATAATTTATTAAAATACGAATTAAAACAATAAATAGGCAATAAAAATATGCAAAATTATGCACTTATCAAATGCCCCCATACCTATCTTTTGCTCGTCCTCGAGTAAAACAAAAAGAAATCTAGAAAAAAATAAAGTCCTATACTCCTTTTCGTAGGTGTGACGGTTGCATTTGGCATATGCAACAAGCCCTTTAAACCCCTAGGCAGCCCTAGTGGACGAGTGAGGTCTCGTGAGGGCCTATAGTGAATGTACCCACAAAATCCATCTAGTTCGTATAAAAGATTACATGGCAATGCAACACCACACATACATGTCCTCTCATGATACATCAGCTTAAGAATGAAAATGAATTTGCAAAGTCTTGGTGTGTAAAGTGCAAGGATTCACATAGTCTACTTAAAAAAGCATGCAAGAGTGATTCTAAGTTCATGTCAAGTGCAAAAATTATTGGAAACCATGCTAAGTCTACAAGAGCACACCTTAGAATCAAAACTTGAGATCTCATATGCAAAAGAAACAAGCAATACCTCACAATTCACTCACAAAAGAATATTCACTCAAGAACAAGGGTAAGTGTATCACTCAATTCCAACAAAATCAAAAACATGCTTGACACTTGGTATCATTCTAACTTGAACACAACATACATTAGTGATGATAATCAAAAGGTCTTTATTTGGGTTGTAATGGGGCTAGGGACAAGGTACGTCAAGTAAGGTCAAAACAAGGTGAAGTGTCAAAAGCTAGTAGTCACCATGTAAATCATGCACAACACCAAACTTCCTCCCCACACAATTATTTTCTACTTTCAACAAAAAGACTTGACTAGCCGAATGAAAGAGGATTACAAAAACATAAGTATGCTCTCATATATAATTTTTTTTTTCTTTTTCAATTTTTTTTCCTTTTTTTTCTCTTTTTTTTTATGAGAGCTAAGATAAATATAAGCAACCATAATCCTCCTTTAGATTTAATTTGAAAATCGACTAACAAGGTAACCAACAAAACATATATTTCCTCAAAAGTTGTGAACAAAAGTAAACCCATTTCACACACCTTATTACTCCCCCAAGTTCCTACTAACCTTTGACAAATTGGGATCAAGTACATGTAAGGCTGTACAAGAAAAAGGTCTTAGGCGAGTAATGTGGCGTGTCACCGAAAGATTTGATTAAGCTCAAAGGGGTAACTAATTGATCACATAAGAATGGTGTGGATATTTTGGAAATATGGGTTATTCCTAAATGCCTTTATCATCTTATCATCAATCAATGTCACGTGTTACAAGAAAGAACTCAAACAAGTGCTTGCAATGCAAATGACAAGTGGACACTCAAGCAAAAGAATATAAATGCAAAAGATGTGCATATAGGCTCAAAACTCACTTGGTGTAGTAAAACATAATCAATCTCAAGAAATGGTATCCTCAATGCACCTACTTGTACTCAAAGCATGAAGACCAAATCATCTTACACCAAATCATGACCTTCTAATTTCTTGCATAATTCAAATAAGTCTACTAGTTTCACCTTGCTAGTGTAAGTGTGTGGACAAGAACTTAGCAAATCACTTCTCAATCAAAAGCTAAAGGAACACAAGATTATCATAGCATGTAAGGGTGCATCAAGCAACTAGCCATCAATTAACAAGACTAGAATAAGATTAGAACTCTAATATTTACAATTCTACAACTCTTTTTGTGATTTTTTAATTTTTTAAATTTTTTTGGATTTTCTGATTTTATATTTACACTAAAAAACCTCCCCCGTACCTAAATCATGCATTGTCCTCAATGTATGCAAATGCAAATGCAAGAGAAATGAGTAAAGAAGAATGGGGAGATAATACCTTACAAGGATGATGGAGATGAAAAACTTCAAAAAAAAAACAACAAAAGAAAAACAACTGACTCACACAATTCCTCCCTCATACCTGGACTTCACCAGGGGAGGTGAAGAAATAAAAGCGAATTAGCCGATTCCAGTGGGAAAATTGGGATGAAGCTGTGAGAAAAATTCAAGACATTTTTGAAAATTTGGATTAGAACAAATTTTCTCCAGCAACATAGGATCATACAACCTATTAGGACAAGAATCACTAGTGTTTTCCCTAAACCAACTTGAGGCTTCTTTATTTTGTTTAAGCAGATTAGGGACAATGAAAGTCTGGTTCGAGGTCGAATCACTAGGAATGACAAAAGGCGAGGGTCCGGTTCCTCCTAAAGGCTGTTGATCAAACTCGGGATGATAAACAATCAAGTCAAATGCAGGAGGATGTGGTACAACAGGACTCTCAACGATAGGCTCAATACTAACAATCTCGGATGGGGTCTCCCACGGAGAACAAATGTTGTCCAACTCTCTCAACATCTCTTCCGAGGTCATATCCCTTAACGAATCATGATACTCTCGATTGGTTTCGTGATTTATTTGATAGTCCTCAGCAAGAAGAGACTCAATCTCACTATCTTTGAAACTAGACCATGTGGCAAACTTGTTGACCACGTTAACCCCTATTGATGGTTCATAAAGCTCATTGGGTTCTTTTCCGACATTAAATATGTTAAGGTTAATTGTCATATTTCCAAAAGTGAGCTTCATCGAACCATCCCTACAATTGATCAAGGCATTGGATGTAGCAAGAAAAGGTCTTCCTAGAATGATCGGGATTTGGTTCTTAGGATTCGTGACGGGTTGAGTCTCGAGGACAACAAAATCAACCGGAAAAATGAAATCACCAACCTTAATTAACACATCTTCAATTATTCCCTTAGGCATTTTTACAGAACGATCAGCTAATTGAAGCGTCATGTTTGTCTTCTTAAGGTCCCCTAACCCTAGGGCTTGATAGACAGAAAATGGAAGAAGATTCACGCTCGCTCCTAAGTCAAGTAAAGCTTTATCCACAAAGGTATCGCATATGACACATGAAATTGTAGGACAACCAGGGTCCTTATATTTCACGGGAATTTGATTTGAAAGAATTGAACTCACATGAGATGTCAAAAAGGTTTCTTAGGGACATGGGTGGATCGCTTATGAGTACACAAATCTTTTAGACACTTGGCATATGAAGGAATTTGTTGAATGGCATCTAAAAGAGGAATGTTTATCTCGACTTGCTTGAAAACTTCCAAAATCTTATCTACTTGGGCCGATTGTTTGTTCGAAATGAGTCATTGAGGATACGGAGCTTTAGGCTTAAAGACTCGTTCACTAGACACATCGGCGGGAAGGGGTTTAGAAAGTGGAGTATCAGACGAAGATTTGGTAGGTGAAGATGAAGGCTCACTAGATGAAGGTGGCTTAATGGATGATTCGAGAATTGGTTCGGGAGTGGAGTGATTAACGCTAGGGTCAGATTCAACATTTGACTCTTCCTCTTTTTCTGGAGACTCGACACCTACTTGATTGTCAACTTGATTCCCCGACCTTAGAGAAATTATGGCATTAATACTTTCAGGGGTCTTTGGTTGAGGGGGAATCTAGGGTTTACCTCAGGTTGACTTGGGAATTTATTCTTCTCACGCTCACTCATGGTGTTGCCTAATTGACTCACTTGAACGTCCAAGTTAGATATGGTTTGAGTACTAGCGTTCAAAATTTGCCTATCTTGAGTCATGGTTTGCATGAAGGCTTGTTGAGATTGAGCCAAATTAGTTGTTGTTTTTAAAAGCGCATCAAGGCTCTTTTTCAAGGAATGAAGTCTCTTATCTGACTCATGAAAGCCGGGAGGATGGGCGGGTGTTTGAGTCGGATAAGGACCGTGATTTTGAGTTGGGTTTGAAAAAGGTCCTTGGTTTGGAGGTGAGTAAGAATTCCGATTGGGCCTTTGAAAAGAAGGTTGAAAAGAAGGTGGCGGAGATTGGTAATTTTGGCCCTGGTTCCACAAGAAATTTGGGTGATTCTTCCAACTAGGATTGTATGTAGGTGCAAAAGGGTCATTCCTAGGGTTTGGTTGAAACACCGCATTGACTTGTTGAAAATCTTGGAAACTTTGCATCCCTTAATTCGGGTACGTAGACATGTGTGAGGGACCACTATGCGTTTCTAGGGCTTCGAGTCTCCTAGAAAGGGTGGCTAGCTTGGCATCGGTTGCAATATTATTTCCAATCGAATGCAAACCCCTAGAGGTACTAGACGACTCATTAGATTTATTTGGTTCCCTAGTGGACTCCCACAACATTGTCTTTTCGGCTAATTCCTCGAAAAATTCCCACCCTTCGTCCTCGTCTTTCTCCATGAATTTCCCTTGGCACATAGATTCTAACAATGCAGTTGTTGAACCATCTAAGGCCTCGTATACAATCTTACAGAGCCTCTATTTTTCGATTCTGTGGTGGGGACACTGAGATAAAAGATTTTTAAAGCGGTCAAAACAAGTCCAAAATGGTTCGTTGTGTTTTTGACGAAATTGATTAATCTCATTCGTGAGTTTCGTAGTCTTGTGGCTTGGAAAGAATTTTTTAAGAAATATGACTACGAAACCCTCCCACGTGGAAATCGAATTAACGGGAAGACTATACAACCATTTCTTAGCGTTTTCTTTCAAAGCAAAGTTGATAAGTCTAAGCCTAATGGAGTCCTCGGAAAGTTGGAGTTTTTGTAATGCGCAAACCTCCTCGAATTCATGAAGGAAAAGATACGGATCCTCACCCTCACTCCCGGTAAATTTAGGTAACATGCTAATAAAGTGGGCTTTAATCTCAAAATTATCACCTAACCGGGGGAAGAGTGATACAAGAAGGTTGAGCAGAACGGGTGGGATAGCAACGGTCCTTAAGAGACATGGCCATGGTTCCTATTGGTCAAGGAATTTCTAAAGACTCGGATTCAGACGAGGAAGAAATCTCAAACGATCTCACTAGCCTATTAGAATTATTCCTAAGCCAAGTAGTTCGCATAAACCACGAAAGAAACACGTAGCAAATAAGTACGAAATATTAAAAAAACACAAAAAGAAAGGGTGAAAAATCAAAAGAAAAATTATAGACCTAGGTTCCTTAATAAAATCAACTAGACCTTGCTCCTAACCTTAAGGACCACCAAAAACTCGGTAAATCAGAATTTATTCTGACCGATTTGGCCAGTTAGGTGCAAGCATTGCCAAGAGGCTAAAAACCAGTCTAGACACCAAATCTTAATTGGCCAGGTAAGCTTTCGCTTGCCTAGACACCAACTAGTCAGAATAATTAATGATTACTTCGTTTATTAGGTACCTTCCTAATTGAGCGTGAAATTCCTAGGGGCAAACGTCTAATTAATTTTATTAAGGGCTAGGGCATGCAAAATGAGAGATTTAATTGTTTTTGGGCCAAGGAAAGAGTGATGAAATCTCCTCCCTTATCTTTTGAGTGGTTGTGCCCTTAAGATTTATTTACAAATGATGCAACACACAACAAGATATAAAAAGGCTATAAACATTTATGGATGCTCTACACTATGTGTCTAAATTTAAAGAAAGAAGAATTTAACGTACCTTTGGGTCCTCCAGCAATCACCACAATTATAAGGTACGAAAAATTAAAAACAAGAAAATAAAAATCTAGATGATGTGCCCTAAGTGATTAAATGCATGATGCAACGATTATGTATTTACAACTAATTTTTTTTATTTTTTTCAATTTTCAATTTTTTTTTAAATAAAAAAGCGAAAAGAGTGAGATACGGGTTACCGAAGCACGCTTCCAAAAATTCCAATTTGTTCCAAGCTCCGTGAGAAGATCCCCGAAATTTCAACTTTCCTAAAAAAAATGAGATAAAAATGAGACAAGTAAAACTAATCAAAAAAATTAAAAATCAAGGCGCGAAAAATAATTAGTCCCCGGCAGCGGCGCTATTAGGTCCAAATGTGTTGTAGAGGGGGGGTGAATACAACTTTTCGAATTTGATAAGCAATAAATACGATGCAATAAATGAACACACAGATTCAAGGAATATATGTCTTATATATAACTTGAAGTGGTTGCTACAACATTCATTACAAAGTATAACAGAAGTTCAGGGAGTAGTAAATGATACTAAGCTCTGTGAATACACTCTTTCTCTTTTACATGTGTTTCTCTCAAAAATTGCTCTCTTGAAACATTACACAAGTACTTCTATTTATACTACATGTAATCTATGTCCTGTAGTCTTCAAAGACTAAGATATACGTGGCCCAATGATGTCCACATAAATCTTGTCTTATCTTGAAAGCTTGGAAATCTGCCAATCAGAAGATGCCATGTGTCATGTTGAAACTGCACTCTAAGTAGAACTTCTACTTGAGAATTTCTACTTAGCCATCTCGAATTTCTAAGTAAAACTTCTACTTAGAAATATTCTACTTGGTCATCTAGAATATTTAGTACTTAGAGAATATTCTGGTCTTCAACTTGAAACTTCAATGCACATCTTGAACTTGTGATATCTTCATGTCTTCTTTATTCTTCACCAAACTCTTGAACATGGATCTTTATTACTGACATAAACTTGCTATTAATGTCCTGACACTTGATGCACTGGTCTGGTTCATAAGTGACTAGTCTTGATAGTGTTTTTGCTTCTTGAATAAATTACCATATTCAATTAGTAATGTGGCTTTCCAATGTTTGCTTTCCTTCTTGTTCACTTGAAATCAATTTGTCTTATTGATACTGATAGTTATGATCTTGATTCTTGGCTTTTCAAATCACTGAGGCATGAACAACTTTGACTTGAACTTCTCTCAATGATTTCTTCTTGGCTTGATCATAGTTAACATGTTGAATTGTATCAATTACCTTGTCTTCATTTAGTGTTGATTTCTTTGTGGCTTCTTGTTCTTGATTGTCTTCCGATTAAGTATCTTTTCCTTTAGTTGAGTTACATTAGTTATAGTGTTACAAGTTTACACACTCTGCCTTTCAATCTCCCCCTATTTGACTGTTTAACAATGACATTCAAATTAAAGAAGGATAACTCAACTAAACAATGAGACGAGAAAAGATAACTAACATTAAAGTCTTGAATAAATTACAATTGAAATGTACTTGGAAAACAATAAAAAGAACTTAAACTAGAAACAGAATTCGAACTTCGAATTAAAGATCATTTGAGTAATTCCTATCACCTGGATTATTTCATACCTTTTAGTCAAACTTATATCACCTTATTGGATCCACTCTGAGGTGAATTTTCCTCAATTGAGTTAAAGCAACCGAAAGATATGAAGTTTTTCCAACTTCAAGTTCACACCACTCTGACCTTTAATCCTAATTCTGTTTCCTCTTCCTAGCTTCTGCAGCTTGGCGATTCTCCTCTTTCTGCTTTCTGCGCTTCTCTTTCTGCTGCTGTTCTTTCTTATATACTGGATCACGAAGCTGCTTCCACCTAGCATTCAACAAACTTACTGCTTCCATTTCTAGAGGATTCTTTGGCTCTGGATAAGGATGTCTGAAAAGCCTTCTGAGTTTGTCCACCTCCTGAGTAGTCCTGATCTTTGGAATGTCCTCAAAGTTCTTCATTATGAGCTGAGGTTTCCAATGTGCTTTATCAGCTTTAAACTGACAATAGATCATTTTGGGGTAGCCCTTGACACGGTTAGTATTGTGGACACTAGCCGCCTCTCGCTCCATCCGCTTCTTTTCCACCACTACCTCAGACAAATAACTCATGAGTCTCTGCTTTTCTTCCACATACTTATTCTCCACTTCACCCCATTTGAACACATCTAAAACTCTCTCCAGAAATGCAGCATCTTGAGTCTGTAACAGCCATGTTCTACACATATGCAAGAGTGTTTGTTTCTGGTCTGCGTCTATGAATGTCAAGGCATCAGCTGTGTCATCGACATATGCGTGTATCCAGTATACACTATCTCTTCCTGGAACACCAACTGCCTCCCTTATTTCTCCTTGTTCCGGTGATCCAGACGGAAGAGTCAGAGCTTCATCTACATTTTTCATTGCTTGAAGAATATTCCATTTCTTCTCCATTAGCTCCGGCTCAACCTTCACATTATCTAGAGGGTTTGGAGCAATAATATCACACTTCCATATTTCATTGCTCTTCTTGAATATGATTCTTTCAATGACCTCCACCGCCTTTTCTTTAACTTCAGAGGTAAATCCCTTGCTCATCATTTGTCTACAGACAGCTTTGAGAGATTCCACTGAAAGATTCATTAAATCATTTTCGTCCATACTTACCCTCTTCATCTTCCCATCTACTACCATTCGGACAACATCAGGATATGCTGAGAATTCTGGACCCTTGTCCTCTGCTAGCTGCATTAACTGATCCCTATACAGAATGCTAAGCTCCTCAGATTGAGAGTATTGAATTTTTGTTGCTAGCAAGAACAACTCTGAAGCAGATCTTCTCGAGATGAAATGATCATCCACATACAGGAAAGACATCGGGATTCCTTCTACTAAAGACAAGATAACCTGCCACTCTTTAGCCATCGCATTGTATCCAACCCTGACTTTAGAAATTATGTTCTTCAACGCACTTATGTAGTTCGCAGTCAGTGGATTCTGCAAGTTCAAGTTGTAGAACAAGTCATCTGCCTCCTTGTTGTTAACTCCTTTCGCACAAGATCCCATCAAAATCTTCCTTGCATCATCCCACTTTTGTCCAATCCTTCTCTTATCCAGATCAACTTGAGGATCAGCTAGCCTTGCAAGCTCATGATCATACTGCTTCCCTTTGAGCTCTACTTTCTTTTCAAGGAACGCAGCATGTTCTTGCATCAACTTCATTTTATGGAACTGAGCTTGTTCCAAGGCTAACTGTTGAGATTTCCGAGTCTCCTCATCAACAAGAATTTCTTCAGGCTTTCCGGAAGACATCCCAGCACCTCCACCTTGTTCCTTCAAAGATCTATTTATTGCATGTGCTAAAGATACGTCCTCCATGTCAGAGTCTGAATCAAGTACCTCCTATACTTTTTCCTGATGATGACTCAGGTCAATGAATGGTTCATCTTGCTAAACCACCACCGTATTACCCTTTCTCTTCCTCGGAGCCTCTTCAACAACAACCGGCTCACTTTCTTTTTCTTTGACAAGATCAGCCTGTTCTTCAATTTCTTCGATTTGAACTCCCTGCTGTCTCGTCTCCTTTCCACTCTCCCCCTTAGGTGAGTTATCCTGAACACCACCTTGCTCTCCAAATTCACCAGCAGCATAGGAGCCACCAAAACCAGAACCAGAGGCTCCAGCTCCACTATCACCACCAGCACCATCATCAGGGGGAGGTTGATTGTATTGCGACTCGAGACACTTTGGGGGCACAAAACTCCTGACTGCAAACATCATTTTACTGATCTCCACCGCCATTGTATGCATTGCAGACTCCACTGCTCCCATTCTTTCATTCAGAGTGCTTCCCAAAACACCACCAGCATGGCCCAAGTCATTGACCTTGTTTGTCAAGACATCAAATGCTGTTGCTTGACTTGCCATTCGTGCTGCGTAGTCATCAAGAGCCCTTTGATTATCTCCAATATTGATCCCTAACTGCCCCATCGATTGCCCGAACTACCTCATTTGATCTTCCATTGATGTCATACGTGTGTCAAGATTTTGAATATTAAGGGACGGTGTTTGGCTTAGGTGACCTCGCTCTAATACTGGTTCTGATAGTATTTGACGCTCGGTTTCGGGCCTTAAAAATGAAGGTCCCTCTCTCCCTAAACGCTCACACATACTCCCTGTCTCACGCTCATGTATGTCTTCAATAATAGATCCAAAATAAGAAGCAGTACCTGCAGAAACTGGATAAGAAAAATAATTGGCAGTTATAGGATCTGTTCTTGTTGTTTCCTGAGTTGGAATCTCAGGCTGAGAGGCTGCAAAGTGTTCTTGTACAACATCAGAACCGATCATCTTTGCAGCATCAGTACATACCGGTGAAGGTACTGCTACAGATACTGGCCTTTTAGCTTCCGTTAACAGAGGTGAAAGAGAATAAGACTGTGTGTCAGACTCAGAAATATAGCTCTCACCCTGGGATAGATCCTGCGGGCTAGCAGTTTCTTGGGTCATGGAATCAGATTTAGAGGAAGAAGTTTGAGTAGTATGCAGAGAGAGATTACCTTCTTCATTACCTTGTTCATCATCACTTTGCTCATCAGGAATCCCTTCAAATGCTTCAGCATGAGCAGACGGATTCTGAGCATATGACGATACTTGCGATGGTTCCGCCAAAGTAGTAACTCCTGCATCATACGTAAGCCACAATTGAATGGTGTCAGGAATTGACATCGCTTTACCGTGATGTTTATCCTGATTGGCAATTGTAGTAAGTGACTTAGTGCCCATCCCTAGTGGTGCAGATGTTGGACTTCTGGCAAATCCCTGTCGAACAGTAAGAGCATCCCTCGGTAATAAATGATTAATAAGCATTTTTAAGAAACGAGGATACCAGCATACAACATCAGTTGTAGTAAGGTCTCTACTTGCAGTAGATCCCATTGTAGTCACTATCTCGGAGAGAACTATGCGTCCATAATTGATATCCAGTTCACGCGCTAGGGCAACTCCAAAGATTTGCATGGGAATTAGAATCTGATGATAATCTCTTTCGCGTGCCCGAAAACATCTTGTGATGGCCTCGAAAAATTAATTCCATTCCACATGAAAGAATTGTTTCTGGATATTTGCAGTGATCCGGCCAGTTGGAGGATAACATCCTATTTCTTCAAAGAATGTGAGGCGTTCTGCCGCTGTAGGTTCGGGATCATAAACATTTTTGACCAGGAATCCCAGAACCCTGTTGAAAATTTCCTCTGTCACCTCATATTCTTGACCCGCCAAGGTAAACCTGAAACCATAGGGGGTAGATTTGCTCCCAAAGGTAACCGCACTAGTCCATAATTGCTGTAAAGCATCATGTACCAGTGTGGGTTTAGCAGTAAAAGCTAAGCTAGCCTTGGAGTACAAATTAAGAAATCGTACCCAAAACTTAAAGCGCGGGAGTTGATCACCAATTTCCGTAGAGATGTTATAAAAATTATTTTTGGCAAGTGAAAATTGGTGAGCCATTTTAATTAAATGTTTTTCCTTAAGAAATGTGATTTTTTTTTTCGAAAAACAAGCAATTAAAGAAACCAAAGTTATAGCCCTTTTAATTTATCGAGAAGACCAAAAGTCAATCTGAGAAATTAAACTACGGGATATAAACAATAATCAATTAGAGGCGAATATTACAAGCCAATTACTAAATCTGCAATAATGAATGGAGATTTATATGCGTGTGTGTATACCAGTGAAATCGTGTGTGTATATGCATGTGTATATATAGAGAATAGTGAAGATGAACAGTTACATAAACACACAAACACAGAGATTAATGACCACACACAGATAATAGTAGTCTAAAATTGGCAATAATTCGTGGTCTGTACGAGTTTAATCACAAAAACAACGAACAGTGGTTTGTAAGTTTGAAATCGCCTGAGTGGGTGGAGGCTGCTGTAAAAGTTTAATTAGGTAAAAGTGAATCGAGTTAGAGATGTATATATAGACATGATTGTAAAATAACAAAAGTGACCCTGTTAACAAGAGTGAAAAACACTAAGTACATACAGGGAAAACCTAAGTCGAACATTATCTCGAACATTAAGTCAAACTTCGAGATAAAGTTCGAGATAGATGTTAACTCGAACAAACACTTGAACCATTTAAGCAGCATAAACCACCAGGGAAACCTATCTCGAACTTCAAGTCGAAAGTCGAGATAAGTTTCGAGTTAGGAGTTAACTCGAAAAGTCCCTGTAACCAACTGAGAACTCTATCTTGAACATCAAGTCGAAATTCGAGATGAGTTTCGAGATATAGATTAACTCGAAGTTATTCTCAGAAGTGGATCTTTTTAAAATATCCCCTCAAGTAGAACCTCATCTCGAACTTCTAGATAAAGTTCGAGATAGACCTTATCTCGAATATTTTGAAGATAAAACTAGGCACACTGGTAACTCGAACTCGAACCCTAAGTCGAGTTTCGAGATGAAGTTCGAGATAGACACTAACTCGAAAATCTTCCCAGACTTAGAATTTTCAAAACTTCACTCTGGAAGCTCAAATCGAAATCCAAGTCGAATTTCGAGATGAGTTTCGAGATAGAAACTAACTCGAAATTTTGAAGAAACTTAGAATAATTTAATATATGACATAATTAAAACATTCCTTGATAATTCTAAGGCCTCTAATTACATGAAAAACACAGGTAAATTCATCTAAAAATCATGCAAAATTTAGAATACTATGAATTTAACTCCCCCTATGATCATGCAATCTAACAAGCATAAATTCAAAGATTTGTACTATTAAATACACTTAAAACACAATGAATTCATGTAAAATAACACTATATGCAACCTATAACAGTCATTAATTAGGCATTTTAAAGTCTAAGCACATAATGATTAAGTAGCTTGCACATAAAAAATCTGGATTTTACAGATAGGAGGCTTTACTAACTTGTGTTAAGCATTCCCAATTCACCAACCAATCTATTGAAGGTTACTTCATCAAGAGGTTTGGTGAATATATCTGCAATTTGTTGCATTGTGGGCACAAAATGTAGCTCCACAGTTCCCTCCTCGACATGTTCTCTTATGAAGTGATACCTGATGTCGATGTGCTTGGTTCTTCAGTGATCTACAGGATTGTTTGTTATGGCAATGGCACTTGTGTTGTCACACATAATTGGAATTTTCTTGTGCTCCATGCCATAATCCTTCAATTGGTTCCTCATCCACAGTATTTGAGCTACACAGCTTCCAGCAGCAATGTACTCAGCTTCAGCAGTAGAAGTAGATACTGTATGTTGCTTTTTACTTTGCCAGGACACCAATCTTCTGCCAAGAAATTGACAAGCACCAGATGTGCTTTTCCTATCAATCCTGCAACCTGCATAGTCTGAATCCGAATAGCCAATTAGATTAAAACCTGTATCTCTTGGGTACCAAATCCCTAGATTTGGTGTGCCCTTGAGATACCTAAAAATTCTTTTGACGGCTACGAGATGTGATTCTCTAGGATCCGCTTGGAACCTTGCACATAAACAAGTTACGAACATTATATCGGGTCTACTTGCAGTTAAATAGAGAAGTGAGCCAATCATACCTCGATAGCTTGTGATGTCAACTGGTTTACCAGATTTGTCTTCATCAAGCTTCGTGGCTGTTGCCATGGGAGTCTTAGCTGCTGATGCATCTTCTAGATTGTACTTCTTGAGTAAATCTCTGACGTACTTGGATTGAAAGATAAAGATACCATCTTTTCTCTGACTGATCTGTAATCCAAGGAAGAAGGACAGCTCTCCCATCATGCTCATCTCATATTTTTCCTGCATTAGCTTAGCAAATTTCTCGCACAAGCGCTCATTAGATGACCCAAAAATAATATCGTCCACAGAGACTTGAACAAGTATTAAATCATTCTTTACATTTTTATAGAACAATGTTTTATCAATTACTCCCCTAGTAAAACCACTTTCAATTAAGAATAAGGATAGGGTTTCATACCATCGCCTTGGGGATTGCCTGAGGCCATAGACAGATTTGAAGAGAAGATACATAAAATCTACAAGTTCTGGATCAATGAAGCTAGGCGGCTGTTCCAGATACACTTCTTCTTCTAACTCTCCATTCAGGAAGGCACTTTTCACATCCATCTGAAAAACCTTGAAGTTTATATGTGCTGCAAATGCCAAGAACATCCTGACTGCCTCAAGTCTTGCAACCGGTGCATAGGTCTCATCATAATCAATTCCTTCTCGCTGAGAATAACCTTTTGCAACCAAACGAGCCTTGTTTCATGTTTCAAGTCCGTTTTCATCCATTTTATTTCTGAATACCCACCTAGCTCCAATTACTGATATGTTCTTTGGTCGGGGTAACAGTTTCCAAACTTTCTGCCTTTCAAACTGATTGAGTTCCTCTTGCATTGCAATCACCCAATCAGCATCACCAAGAGCTTCTTCTATTTCTTTAGGTTCAAGCTTGGATAAGAACCCAGAATATAAGCAAATATTAGCCAGGTCAGCTCTTGCAGTTCTTCTAGTAGTCACACCAGCATCTGGATCACCAATAATTAATTCAAACGGATGGTCTCTATTCCATACCCGTTCTCTTGGAAATTGTCTTGATGATTCAGCTTGACTTTCTGAGTTGTGGTGTTGACTACTTTGATTATTTTCACTAACTCCCCCTGAGTTAGTGCCAGCTCCTACAGAACTAGTGTCATCTCGTCTCGAGCCTTGAACACTTGTCCTTAAGCTGCTATTTACTCCCCCTGAGTTGTTGCCGGTTTGTACTGAAGAAGTCTCTTCTGATCTTGTAGAATTAGATTGTCCACTAGACTCAGGTTCTTCACGTACACTTGGAACATTTAATGGGACAACTAACTCAGGTTCATCTTCAAGTTCATCCAAGTCCAGATTCTGAAATTTTAGGGACTCAGGTTCACTAGAATCTCTAGAAATTGATGGGAGTTTGGTATCGTCGAATCTGACGTTGTAGCTTTCAGTCACTTTTCGATCATTCACTAAGAACACCCTATAAGCTGCCACCACATCTGTGGAGTAACCAACAAAGATTCCTTCATGAGCTTTTGCTGCAAACTTGCCTAGATTTTCATCATCTATAAGTACATAGCATTTTGCTCCAAAGACATGAAAGTATTTGATTGTTGGTCTTCTGCTGTTCATTAGCTCACATGGTGTCTTTTCTCTATCTTTTATGATCAAGGTTCTATTTTGAGTGTAACACACGGTACTCACTACTTCGGCCCAGAAGTACAGAGGAAGTTTCGAATCATACAACAAAGTTCTTGCTGCTTCAACCAATGTTCTATTCTTCCTTTCAACTACTCCATTTTGCTGTGGAGTTCTCGGGGCTGAATACTGACGACGTATTCCCTTAGATACACAGAAGTCATTCAGCACTGCGTTTTTGAATTCAGTGCCATTGTCTGATCTAATCGTCTTCACAATAAGTATTGAAACATTCTCAATTTGAGTGATGTCATCAATGATTAGGAAAGGTACTTCGTCTTTCGTCATTGCGAACAATACCCATGTATACTTGGAGAAGTCATCCATGATTACCAATGCATATCTTTTCCTAGACAAAGATAAGACATTCACTGGGCCAAACAAATCCATATGAAGAAGTTGCAGTGGCTCAGTAATACTAGAAATTTCTTTGCTTTTATGCGATGCTCGCTTCGACTTTTCCATTTCACAAGCTTCACAGAGTCCTTTAGGGGCGAACTCCATTTGAGGTAGATCTCTCACCAATTCTCGTCTCGCGAGAGCATTCATCGTTTTGAAGTTTAAGTGAGATAGCTTTTTGTGCTATAACCAGCTTTCATCATCCGAAGCTCTGCTGTAGAAACAGGTGACCTCATTCTGATTTGCTGAATCCATGTCCGCAACAAAAAGATCTGCCTTTCGAACTCCTCTCAAAGCCAATGAGCCTTCCTTGATGTGAGTGATTGATACACCTTTCTTGTTGAAGACAATTTTGTAACCTTTGTCACAGAATTGACTGATACTCAACAGATTGTGCTTCAGTCCCTCAACATAGGAAATATCTTCAATGATGACATTACCAGTCTTCAATTTGCCATATCCCTTTGTCACACCTATGCTGTCATCTCCAAAGGTAACATAAGGGCCAGCCTTCATAACCAACTCTGTAAGCAGGGACTTGTTTCCAGTCATATGCCTCGATGCTCCACTGTCTAGCACCCATATAACTTTATTTCTATTCTGCTTAATGCCCTGCAATGACAGATTGATTAGACGTTCTTCGGAACCCAACTTTGATTGGGCCCGGCTTTTCTATAAGATCGAGAATCAACAGATTTAACAACAGGAGATGCACTTTTCTTAACATTACTAGAACTTTCGACTTTCTCCTTTCCTTTCTCAGACTTGACAGATTTGTTAGTCTTAGGAGAAGGTTTGTCACTCCTAACTTTAGGAGGACTGACAGTCTTGGCTCTCACATGCTTCTTTTTGATGTTTGAACTAGCAGCAGTATTTGAGCATGACTGGCTAGATGCATTCATTAAATTCACAAAAGTTTGCATGATGTTAAAAGTGCATGGCATACAATTAGGTTGACCACACTGTGCATGATTCTTATGCAGATTATTCATCGTATGTGTGGCAGGCATGGCATGTGCAGCAGGAACATTTATGTTAGCTTTACATGCATAAGAAAGATGTTCAGTAGATTTACAGTGATAACATGCTTTCTTTATTCATTCAGCCTTAACCTCTTTTATGCCTTTTTCTTTCTTACCTTGTTGTTTAACAACCTTAGCTCCTATTCCTGCTCTAGATTCATCTCTAGGGTAATTGATTTCAACTTGTTTGATAGGAGTTATAGGTTGTGCTTTCTGGCGATCTTCCATCTCAATTTCATATCTAGCTATTAATTCAGTCTCTTCTTCTAATTGAGGAACAAGGTGTTTGAAGATAGGTTTGACAGTTGATTTAAGAGTACTAGGAATTTCTTTTTTAAGGTCACTGGAACTAGTGTCTATAGGTCTCTTTCCTTCTTTCTTAGGAAGGTTAGAATAGTCAAGTCCTATACCTATTCCAGTTATCTTCTTAAATGTGTCGTTATCTACATACACTTTACTAGCAGCTAGTTTGTAAGCTTCGCATTTAATTTCTAACTCGGCTAGTTTGTTCCTAAGACATGCTTCTATTTCTCCCTTAAGGATGAGCTTGTGTTCCAAAGATTTAATAAAATCTCTTAGAGAAGTATCTACAGTGCAAGCAGCCTCTAACTCTTCCACTTTTGCCTCAAGCATTCTGCTTTTGGCGACAAGTGTTTTCTGTTCCTTTTGAGAAGTGTCTAGGCTTTTGCACAACATATAGATCTCTTCGCTAAGAGCCCCATTCTGTTCCTTATAATCATCAATGGACATTTCTACTTTAAGGGTTAGAACTGGTACCTCTGGTTCCTCTGATGTCTCAGCCATGAGGGCAAAGTTTGCTACAAGAGTAACATCTTCCTCATCTGAATCATCCCAAGCTCTTCCTTCTGTTACTAATAAAGCTCTTTTTCCATGTCATTCCTTCACCAGCGATTCTTATTTGCTTTTGAGGGCTTCAAATGTCTCTTTTGGATAAGTCTGTTTAGGCTTTTTGCAGTCCGTAGCAAAATGTCCAGCTTCACCACAGTTATAGCATTTGAACTTCATTTTGAAATCCAAAGGAGATTTGTAGCTGGTACTCTTGCCTTTACCTTTGTAGCCTGATGAACTACCACCACCCCTAGCAACCCGATAGTAAGATGAAGAATTTCTCTGAGGTCGGTTGCTCTTTCTGAATCTCATGTTGCTGAACTTCCTTGCCATGTATGCCACGACACTATCGTCCATGTTGTCCAGCTCTTCTTGGGTGAAGTAGTCATCATCACTGTTAGATGTGCACTCGTCATCATTATCAACTTGATGTGGTGCAGGTGATGATTTAGACTTTTCTGCAACCATTGCCTTCTTAGACTCTTCCTCATCAGCAACTAATCCTGATACAGTTTCTTTTCCTTTTGAATCATTGTCCCATGCTTGATCTTGAAGTGTCTCCAGCTCACAGGTCTTTAGTATTCCATAATATTCTTCCAGAGAAGTTGTATGCAAATCTCTGGTTTCTCTTACTGCGTAGACCCTATGTTCAATGCTCTTTGGCTGGTTCCTCAGATATCTCGTATTGGTCTCAACCATGGGGAGAGTTACACCTCTCAGATTCAAATCCAATACCAACTGACTGAATCTTAGATAGACGTCTGTTATGCCTTCTCCTTTTCTTATTCTGAAGGTGTCATACTCCATCTTGAGTATAAGTGTCTTGTTGCTTCTAACCTCTGCAGATCCTTCCATGACAACTTCTATCTTGTCCCAAATCTTCTTTATTGTAGTCAGACCTTTGACTATGTTGAACATTTCATGATCAAGGGATTCCATCAAGGTTTGTCGTACGGAAGTATCATAAGCTATTTGCTCCTTGTCAGCATCTGAAAAGTCCGCTGCCTTTTTAGGCTCAGACCGAGGTGGTATAACCTCCTCTCCTTCCGTATGCTCAGGAATAGCCACCATTGGAACAAATTTACCCTTGTCAAGGACTTCCAGATATTCAGGGTTAACTGTCTCTAAGTGGAGTCTCATTCTGAAAACCCATTCTTCATAGTGATCTCGGTTGAACATTGGGATCTTGAATGCATTTTTAGGAGCCATTTCAATTCTGGTCACCAAAAGTTTCTAAGTACCCAAGACTAGGCTATGTAGAATATATATGTAGAACTTCTGCCTAAGTCGAAATTTCTCTAAGTAGAAATTTTTGTTCAAGTCGAACTTCACCAAGTAGAAATTATCCAAGTCGAATTTCTATGTAGAAAATCTCAAGTAGAAACTCTATGTAGAACTTTTGTCCTTTGAATAAATTTGCTGCAGGTCACTTTAATATTGAATAAACAATATTATCTCTTTAACACCTTTTTGACTTTTGAGGCTTTACTCACCTAAATCACCTAACCCACGTGCTAGGTACTGAGTATGTTCTGCTATGCTTTCTGCCGTGAATAATATATCACATCAAAAGTCCAAAAACACATTTTTCATTTTTTCATCTTTTTGAAAAGGAAATTAAAAAGTTGTTGGGTTATCTTCTTTAATAAGAACAAATGATGAACACTCAAGAACACCAAATATCAAAGTACCCAGATTAATTCACAAAAATTAATTAAAATACACCCAAGCTAAATAATCACACCTGGAGTATTTAAATAATTTATTTGGATGAGTTTTCACTACAAACGAATTAAAGCTCACTTTTCGAGAATTTTCGAAAAGTAGATCTAGAAAATGAAAACTCACGATTCTTCTACCAAACACAAGGATCTATGTTTTGTGTGTTAAATATCCGCTCTGATACCAATTGTTAGGTCCAAATGTGTTGTAGAGGGGGGGTGAATACAACTTTTCGAATTTGATAAGCAATAAATACGATGCAATAAATGAACACAAAGATTCAAGGAATATATGTCTTATATATAACTTGAAGTGGTTGCTACAACATTCATTACAAAGTATAATAGAAGTTCAGGGAGTAGTAAATGATACTAAGCTCTGTGAATACACTCTCTCTCTTTTACATGTGTTTCTCTCAAAAATTGCTCTCTTGAAACATTACACAAGTACTTCTATTTATACTACATGTAATCTATGTCCTGTAGTCTTCAAAGACTAAGATATACGTGGCCCAATGATGTCCACATAAATCTTGTCTTATCTTGAAAGCTTGTAAATCTGCCAATCAGAAGATGCCATGTGTCATGTTGAAACTGCACTCTAAGTAGAACTTCTACTTGAGAATTTCTACTTAGCCATCTCGAATTTCTAAGTAGAACTTCTACTTAGAAATATTCTACTTGGTCATCTAGAATATTTAGTACTTAGAGAATATTCTGGTCTTCAACTTGAAACTTCAATGCACATCTTGAACTTGTGATATCTTCATGTCTTCTTTATTCTTCACCAAGCTCTTGAACATGGATCTTTATTACTGACATAAACTTGCTATCAATGTCCTGACACTTGATGCACTGGTCTGGTTCATAAGTGACTAGTCTTGATAGTGTTTTTGCTTCTTGAATAAATTACCATATTCAATTAGTAATGTGGCTTTCCAATGTTTGCTTTCCTTCTTGTTCACTTGAAATCAATTTGTCTTATTGATACTGATAGTTATGATCTTGATTCTTGGCTTTTCAAATCACTGAGGCATGAACAACTTTGACTTGAACCTCTCTCAATGATTTCTTCTTGGCTTGATCATAGTTAACATGTTGAATTGTATCAATTACCTTGTCTTCATTTAGTGTTGATTTCTTTGTGGCTTCTTGTTCTTGATTGTCTTCCGGTTAAGTATCTTTTCCTTTAGTTGAGTTACATTAGTTATAGTGTTACAAGTTTACACACTCTGCCTTTCAGGCGCCAAAAACTTGATGTGCTAAAAATAAACATTTAAATCGCAAGCGCACGATCATCGTTTTAATATTTATGATTTGTTCCACGGAAACTATATATATATTTTCGCTATCCTTAACTAATAATTTAGGCGAACTAGACAACTAATTTTGATAGAATTATTTATTTGAATATCCAACAAAATATTTAAAACTTGAAACTAAAAAGAAATATTTACGCAAGACAACCGACTAATCAAAGAAACAGAAATAGTACCATAATTTCTAAGCCGAAATTTAACATAAGTTAATAAATTAATGCAAGTTACATAAAAAGAAAAAAAAGCAAGTTGGCTAGCGGACTATAGCTAAATGGGCTAGCAACTAAGTAGACATGGACCAAACTGACAAAATCAAAAGAAAATAAGAGAAATTAGAAAATTAACTACGGATGAAAGTGATGGCATGCAATAATTAAAAAAAAATTAATTAATGATTAAAACAACTACAATAATGATTAGACTATTTAATGATGACACCAATGATTATACTATAAAACAAGAGAATTGAACAAATCATGCTAAATATTACTCCCTCCGTCTCTAAATGCTTCTCTCGTTTGATATGTTCGGACTGTTCATAACATGAGACAAATTACTAATTTATGATTAATCTATAAGACCAAATATAGTCATGAGTGATCTTGTTGGATTCGTATTTATGAGTACTTTAATACAGTGAAGTTTTTATATATAAAACTAATACAAAATTAAAGATATTATGAATTAAAAGTGTGCGTTGGCAAACGTGTCCAAGTGAAATGAGAAAAGTTTTTAGAGAAAAGTTTTTAGAGACAGAGGGAGTAACAGAAGGCTATCATACGGACTTTAGCTAGGATATGGGCCTAGAATATATTATGGGCTAGATAATACATGTCATGGACTCAACAATGATTTTTCTTTTGGGCCGGAACTAACAAGAAAGCAAAGTAACTAAACTAACTTAATAATCATATATGAACCAGAACAAACAGCGGAGGTGTTGTATTTGATTAATAAAAGGAAAAGAAATGGGGAGAGAGTTTGTGGCTTGTAAAACGAAACAGGGGAGGCTTATTGGGCTTTATGTTGAGAATGAAGGAGAACAAAATGAAATCAAAAGCAAGAGGAAATAAAACTGGAACTGTGACGAATAAAACTACAAATAGGGGGAAAGGATTTAGCTTCGAATTTAAGCAAATCAAGGCAGGAAAAATAGGTACTAAAAATTAAAATGTTTGCAAGAGCTGCAAATAAAAATTACAACTATTAATTTAGGAGTATCCAAAAAGTAGTTCTAAAACTAAGGTGTTTTTAACAAATGAAGAATGAGGCTATTTATACAAATTTTTTTAGGGTTTTTGGTTGGTGTGGGCTAATCTTGGCCCTCCATTTGATTTTAGGTTGACTAAATCCTAGCCATCCATTTTGTTGGGCTACAAAAATGCACCACCACCCCTTGCTTTTCCTTTTCTTCTTGTTTTGGTCCTTCTTCTTTCTCTTTTGCCCTTTCTTGCACTTTATTTATATATTTTGTCATTTCTTCATTTTTCTCGAATTTCCTGAAATGCAACAAAATAATTTATTAAAATACGAATTAAAACAATAAATAGGCAATAAAAATATGCAAAATTATGCACTTATCACTACACATACACTCTCATTTGGAATTTCAGTAGACGGTGAATTCCGGTAGTGGCATGTACCTGTTTGCATCGGCATCATCAATGCAAAGGCCAAACTTTAACATCCGGTGAATGTTGTTGCCAAAGGTGCTCAGCTCCTCAGGACTAAAACCAGATGTAAGCAGAGCAGTCTCAGAGACCAGGAGAACTAACGCCTTTACACACTTGTCATTCTTGTCTGCACCATGTCACGCCCTGCCTAAATTCAACCTCTCTTAGTGCGGAATATTCTAGAGAAGGCTGGAAGGGTCCGGATGACTCTAGAATATAGTGGAACATGGTGGAATTCTCTAGAAGGTGATGGGGAATTCAAGAAGAGTCCAGAAGGTGGCGGAACGTGGTGGAGCCTCGTGGAATCTTCCGGAACCTTCAAGAGTTGGGAGCCTTCTAGAGACCTCCTATGTATGGTTGTATATTCTAGATATGGTAGGATCTAGAATTATCTTGTACAGATAGTTAGTGGAATAATCTAGAATCATGTAGGAGGTACATATTCTATAATTCTCTCCAAGTAGTGGAGGAGCCTATAAATAGGTGAGACACCTCATTTGGAGAGATAGATGGAAGGTAATACAGAAAGAGAGGAATATAGAGGGTGTCTTGTAACTAGCAAGGGGCTAGTGTGGATCAAGGGGATCCAGCTCTTGTAATATTGGGATTACTAATAAAGAAAGGGTCTTTGTTAGTAAGTGTAGTTGTCTTCTACTCTTATATTTCTCTTACATCCACTGCACAAGTGTAGGTGACACTTGGGGAGGGCTGGTCTAGTAGTTCGTTCGGGGGATCGACAAGAGCTAGACGTCGGCACGGTTGGCTTAGAAAGGGGGCGAATTCTAAGGCCGTGACAACTTGGTATCAGAGCCAAAGGTTACGAAAGGGCGTAATCTTGACACGAATCATGGCGAAGAAGGTTGACGAAGTTCTCGTGGCGCTCGGCATGGGCTGGAGAAATTGGAGGCACGCATGGAGCAAATCGAGAGCAATTTCAAGACCTTAGAAGACCATGTATTTGAGGAGCTTGGACGTGTGAAGGAAGAGGTCCAAGACTTGCAACTGAAGGAGGTGGCACGAGAGGAGCGGGTCACCAACTTGGAGAAGATGGTCACCAAAGCATGCACCGTCGTCAAGGCCCAACTGGCTAGGATCGAGGCTGGTATGCTTGGTGGAGGTTTCTTGCCACTCGAGGCACACAAGGTTGAAGCACCTAAGCCCAAGGAGTTCAATGGCGTAAGGGACACCAAGCTCGTGGAGAACTTTCTGTGGGACGTGGAGAATTACTTCGAGGCGGTGGGGATAGTCGACGAGGCGACTAAGGTGAGAACCGCTACTCGATACCTTAGTGACAATGCAACCTTGTGGTGGCGTAGGAAACACGCCGACATGGAGAAGGGCCTTTGCCATATAGATTCTTGGGGTGACTTCAAACGGGAGCTTAAGAAGCAGTTCTACCCCGAGAATGTGGTGTACATGGCTAGGAAGAAAATGAGGGAGCTCAAGCAACGGGGCAACATAGGGGACTACGTGAGCGAGTTCACTACCTTAATGTTGCAGATTCCTAGCATGACAGAGGAGGATTTCTTGTTTTATTTTATGGATGGACTTCAAAATTGGGCCAAGCAAGAGCTACAACGAAGGAACATCAAGGATGTGGACGAGGCTATAGCCGTGGCAGAGTCCTTGACGGAGTTCCAAAGGGAGTCGCCCAAGCTAAAGGAGCATCATGAGGAGAGTGATGGTGACGACAGTGAGGGTGACGAGGGCAATGTTGGCTCGAGGAGTGGAAGCCCACGAAGGAAGAGTGATGCGGGGACATCAACAAGCCATGGCCCGAGTGATGAAAAACCAAAGGGCTATGTGCCGAAGAAGGGGTGCTACGTGTGCAAGGGGCCATACGTGATTGCGAAGTGCCCGAAATTGGGGTCGTTGAGTGCCATGCTCCAAAAAGGGGAAGACGAGCCAAGGAGGTTGTCGATTTTGGAGAGGGTGGAGGCACCAACAGAGGAACCCATGGTGACATACCTCGGGAGTATGAGGATGGTCGAGGTGGAACAACCCTCAACGAAGGGGAAGCAAGGGCGCGCAGCCAAGAGCAAGGGCAAGGCGACTAACGATGGTGCTAAGGGTAGCACAACTAAGGGAAGTCCAAAGACTCCTAAGGGAAACGGAGCCAAGAACGAGGGGCGTAGGTCGCCAAGCAAAAAGGGTCAACGTGGGGGCGTTGCAAGGCAGGAGTCGCAACAGGTATCTTCGACAAGGGCCGAGAGGCGGCACAGGGAGGTCAAGGAAATACTTGGGGAGCGGCTCGTGAAATTGAAGGGTTTGGCACCGAGTAGGCAATACTTGGTGAGGTGGAAGGGTGTGGCACCGAGTAAGGCAACGTGGGAGTTGGAGCCGAACTTGGAGCAACACCAAGAGGCGTTGGAACGCTATTGGGAGGCAACGACGTCGACGAGGGCGTCGACAGATTCGGTGGGGGAGAGTGTCACGCCCTGCCTAAATTCAACCTTTCTTAGTGCGTAATATTCTAGAGAAGGCCGGAAGGGTCCGGATGACTCTAGAATATAGTGGAACATGGTGGAATTCTCTAGAAGGTGCTGGGGAATTCAAGAAGAGTCCAGAAGGTGGCAGAACGTGGTGGAGCCTCGTGGAATCTTCCGGAACCTTCAAGAGTTGGGAGCCTTCTAGAGACCTCCTATGTATGGTTGTATATTCTAGATATGGTAGGATCTAGAATTATCTTGTACAGATAGTTAGTGGAATAATCTAGAATCATGTAAGAGGTACATATTCTAGAATTCTCTCCAAGTAGTGGAGGAGCCTATAAATAGGTGAGACACCTCATTTGGACAGATAGATGGAAGGTAATACAGAAAGAGAGGAATATAGAGGGTGTCTTGTAACGAGCAAGGGGCTAGTGTGGATCAAGGGGATCCAGCTCTTGTAATATTGGGATTACTAATAAAGAAAGGGTCTTTGTTAGTAAGTGTGGTTGTCTTCTACTCTTATATTTCTCTTACATCTGGTGCACAAGTGTAGGTGACACTTGGGGAAGGCTGGTCTAGTAGTTCGTTCGGGGGATCGACAAGAGCTAGACGTCGACACGGTTGGCTTAGAAAGGGGGCGAATTCTAAGGTCGTGACAACCAGCTCTCTTTCTGAGCTCTTCCACAACGGCATTCTCAAGTTTGTTTCCATTGTCTTCTTGGTTGAGATATGACCTCAAATCTCTCAAAACTTGTGCCTTCATGCTCCTCTCCAAATTAGCCGTCCATCCATACTCATCGCTAACCAAGCAGCAAGGTGAATTCACAACACGATCAGACACAACAACTTTCTAAATTCAATCCCTCGAAAAACAAGGACCAATGGACCCTTAACTCTGATATTGGGCACGCAACTATTTGAGCCGAGTCCTAATTTCTTTTATGGCATCTCCTTAAAGAGCCTCCGAGCCTCACATCCCCAAACCATAAAAATGTAAAAGACTAACACTAAAAAAAACATTACACACCCAATTTTTAGCCACCAAATTATAACTTGAAACCATTAAAAACATCAACAACAACAAGCCATCAAACAATTTACAGCATTCCAGTAAAAAAATTTATAGCATCTAGTAAAACTTATCTTCACAAAAACTTCAAGAAACTCTTTAGCCTAAAATATGTACTAAAACAATGATATCATTTATTGTTCTAGCCTAAAATAATGTTTATTTACATCCTAATTACTTTATCTGAAAAATAGAGAGTTCAAACCTGATCCAAATTCAATCCAAACCCGAAATTCGAAAAAAATCCAATTATATATGTATTTATATATATAATTTAATATTATATATATATGGGTTTTGGTCCACAACCACAGCTGGATATGAAAACTTATGCAACCAACAAATCAGGACCATTAGAAAGATATCTAACGGCTGAAAGGCACCAACCACCGCAATGTTTCAAATGTTTCATTGCAGCCACCGCAATGAATCATTTAGGTGGTAGCAATGAAACATTGCTACAAAATACTTTTTTTAAATACTAAACTACCCTTATAAATGAAGGCTGATGTTTTTTTCTCAAAACATTTGTGTGCACGAGGAGTTGAACTTGGGGCATCCCGAGCATTGTGGAACATCACAACCATCTGAGCTACAAAATTCTTGTGTTGAGAATGGAAATAATTAAAGATAAGTTAAGTTTAAACATATTTCTGAATTTGATAGTAATTTATTAAAATCTCCAACCAAATTAATTGTTTATTTTCTTAAAAATTGGGAATATCATTCAATTAGATATATATTGACAACCGTATGGTTGGATCGTTCAAAAATATTTTTTAAAAAATAGAAACAATAATCCGTGACAAAGCACTAGGTACGAGTCATATTGAAAATAATAGTGATCTATTAAGATTTCCAATCAAATTAATTTTTTATTTCTGAAACTTTGGAAATATCATTATATTAGATATATATTGACATCCGTATGGTTGGATCGTTCAATTTTTTTTTAAAAAAAATAAAATAATAATCCGTGACAAAGCACTAGTTACGAGTCATATTGAAAATAGTAGTGATCTACTAAGATCTCCAACCAAATTAATTGTTTATTTTCTTAAAAATTGGGAATATCATTAAGTTAGATATATATTGACATCCGTACGGTTGGATCGTTCAAAAATATTTTTTAAAAAATAGAAACAATAATCCATGACAAAGCACTAGTTACGAGTCATACTGAAAATAGTAGTGATCTACTAAGATCTCCAATCTAATTAATTTTTATTTTCTGAAACTTTGGGAATATCATTATATTAGATATATATTGACATCCATACGGTTGGATCGTTCAAAAATATTTTTAAAAAATACAAACAATAATCTGTGACAAAGCACTAGTTACGAGTCATATTAAAAATAGTAGTGATCTACTAAGATCTCAAATAAAATTAATTTTTTATTTTCTGAAACTTTGGAAATATCATTATATTAGATATATATTGACATCCCTACGGTTGGATCGTTCAAAAATATTTTTAAAAAAATAGAAACAATAATCCGTGACAAAGCACTAGTTACGAGTCATATTGAAAATAGTAGTGATCTACTAAGATCTCCAACCAAATTAATTGTTTATTTTCTTAAAAATTGGGAATATCATTAAATTAGATATATATTGACAGCCGTACGGTTGGATCGTTCAAAAATATGTTTTTAAAAATAGAAACAATAATCCGTGACAAAGCACTAGTTACGAGTCACATTGAAAATAGTAGTGATCTACTAAGATCTCCAATCTAATTAATTTTTATTTTCTGAAATTTTGGGAATATCATTATATTAGATATATATTGACATCTGTACGGTTGGATCTTTCAAAAATATTTTTTTTAAAATACAAACAATAATTCGTGACAAAGCACTAGTTAGAGTCATATTGAAAATAGTAGTGATCTACTAAGATCTCCAATCAAATTAATTTTTTATTTTCTAAAACTTTGGAAATATCATTATATTAGATATATATTGACATCCCTACGGTTGGATCGCTCAAAAATATTTTTCAAAAAATAGAAACAATAATCCGTGACAAAGCACTAGTTACGAGTCATATTGAAAATAGTAGTGATCTACTAAGATCTCCAATCTAATTAATTTTTTATTTTCTGAAACTTTGGAAATATCATTATATTAGATATATATTGACATCCCTACGGTTGGATCGTTCAAAAATATTTTTAAAAAATTGAAACAATAATCCGTGACAAAGTACTAGTTACGAGTCATATTGAAAATAGTAGTGATCTACTAAGATCTCCAATCTAATTAATTTTTTATTTTCTGAAACTTTGTAAATATCATTATATTAGATATATATTGACATCCCTATGGTTGGATTGTTCAAAAAAATTTTTAAAAAAATAGAAACAATAATCCGTGACAAAGCACTAGTTACGAGTCATATTGAAAATAGTAGTGATCTACTAAGATCTCCAATCTAATTAATTTTTTATTTTCTGAAACTTTGGAAATACCATTATATTAGATATATATTGACATCCCTACGGTTGGATCGTTCAAAAATATTTTTTAAAAAATAGAAACAATAATCCGTGACAAAGCACTAATTACGAGTCATATTGAAAATAGTAGTGATCTACTAAGATCTCCAATCAAATTAATTTTTTATTTTCTGAAACTTTGGAAATATCATTATATTAGATATATATTGACATCCCTACAGTTGGATCGTTCAAAAATATTTTTTAAAAATAGAAACAATAATCCGTGACAAAGCACTAGTCAGACGCCTCTTTTCCAGGTACCCACCTCAATGAAACATTGAGGTGGCAGCAATGAAACAATGCAGTGGTTAGACGCCTCCTCTGTATTTTCTACCCACCTCAATGAAACATTGAGGTGGCTGCATTGAAACAATGCGGTGGTTAGACGCCTCCTCTGTTTTTACTCTGTTTTAGGTAAAGCTTCTGTCTATTTTCTTGCATTTAAAATTCGAAAAAAAGCTTAAATTTATATTTTATTCGTGAACTGAAAATCGCCCAAATTCCCCCCCTCTGTACGTTTTTCTCTCCTCTCTGTGTTTCTGTTTAATTTGAATGAAGCGAAATTGTGTGTTTCTATTTGTGTTTGTGTAGCCGCTTGTTTGTAAAAAGAAGGGTATAATAGTAATTGCATAAAACAATGTCTACCGCAATGTATCATTGCTGGAGATGTTGCTACCGCAATGTTTCATTGCTGGAGCAATTAATCCCAGCCATACATTTTACAATTGAACGGACCAGATTTGTTGGATGGTTTTTAAAACCCAACCAGCTGGGGTAGTGGAAGGGCACCCTATATAGATACAACATTTTCAATTAGCCTAACACTCATCCTTTTCTCCCAAGAAAGCTCATTTATCATTTCGCCTTTCAAGACCCAAATGTCCAAATGAGGAGAATCATAATCATCATGCTCAAAATCGTAATCATCCAAATCAATCTCATTGGAGTCATTGCCCTCAACAAAGTAAGCAACAAATCGACCAAATGGAAGGATAAGAGGCCTCTCCAACTGACGGAAATGACGTACAGCCAAGCTAGGCACCGTGACTTGTCCCAGTATTAGTACACATATGATCACAAAAACTTATCCTGACAGATTTTCTTCCAAGAATTAGTGTTTAGACTATAAAAACCAATCACGACTGATTGTGGGTACTGTTCATAGGGGTCCACAGTTGAGTAAGGATCAAAATCATAATCATCAGGTGAGTCGGGTGCGGAGGTCAAACTAGGTTTGACAACATGAACAACAACATAATCATTAATTTCTGGTAAAAACCCAAAAGCTAAAGCCTTCCACTTAGTCTCCTCAAATGTAAATCTAGGAAGGGGTGATTCTGGGACAATCTTAAATTTTTGAACAAGTGGATTCCAAATAGAAATTTTGGGACCGTAACCAAGTGCCTTATTAAACATAGCAGACACAAATTAAACCATTTGACTGTGCACACAAGTCACCAGGCATTGGGGGGAAAAGTCAGGTGGATAAAAAAAGTGCAATATTCTTGAGATTGTGCATCATCAGAACGTACTGTGTATGAACAGGTACTAGTATTATAGAAGAGTAAATATTTAGGATTAACATGGGCTGTCATTTTATGATAATTACAGTGAAGAGAGGTAAACATAGGAGATTTAATAAGAGAATACCATGAATTTTGGACAGCTTGGTAACGTAAGACATACTTAACCGGAGGTCTTTTGAATATTTCTGACAAGGTTTCTTCTGGGAAGTCATAAGAGAGCTTGTTCCTGTGCTTTGACAAGCTTGTAACACCCCTAGATCCGGGGTCGGAGATCCAGGCTGTCACTATATCCTTAATTCCCATTTTAATAAACATTACTCTCAATCTTCATTTTAGCATGCTGTGACCCCTCAGTCAAACATAACATTTACAGATTATAGGCTCAGAGACGAAATTAAAACGTTACTAAGTTATTACAACCATCTTGAAATAGATATTACAAACCCAAATTGTCATAATCTTAAAAGTTCAACTTAAAAGGATTACCATCTAAGGCGGCATCTACAGCCACAATACGGTTTGGTTTTCAGAAGCTTACACAAGTCATGCTTGTAAATAAGCCTAGCCAACCTAAGCTGTAAACCTATCCAACTTAGTCTGCTCACATGTGGTAATGCTACTGGGTGCGGCCTCGACACCTGCCTCGTAAATAGTCTCCTATACTACTGACCGTTTAGCACGCTTTTGTGGGGGGTCTGACTTGTTCTTGCCATGCTTATCTGTTGTTGTGTGGTGGTATATATAAAAGAAAAGCAAGAGTGAGCAATATAGCTCAGCCATATAATAATAGTTTTTAAAGTACTTATGTTAACGTAAACCATATGACATATCATATACTGATATTGTATCATCATTAAATATTTTCATTCTTTATCCAGAAATATAACGAAGAATTTCTGAAGTACTTTGAATAGTTCATCATTCTGTCAACACTATCGGTAATTGAGCACCTAGGCTTTCATTACAGTGTTGCAGTACAATTGCAATTGGAAGAATGGGATTATGCTGGAGCCTCTTCCACGATATCTGGTGATCAGCCAATATACCGTGCCACTACTTCTCTACTAGTAGAAGGACGACGTTCCCTTATCGGGTTGCACCCTGACCGCATATGGGCCTTATCATTTGGACTACGCTCGAAGGTGATGTCCCCTCTTCCTCCAATCCCTTAGAGAATTCTATGCATCGTAGGAACAGAATTTAATTCAGTTTCCCCCAAGCAAAAAGCTTCATGAGTAATTGAGAAAGTAACTCTGATGTGTGGGTTGACTTTAGTCAACAGATTTCGATTACTAAGAATCGCTTCATCAAACATAACTTGGGAGTTGGTCGGAGTTTTGAGTGTTTAGTCAAACCTGAGCCCCTCCTTACTAGGTAGGGTGCATTTCTTAGTGATAGCGAAGGGAGAAAATAATTATTACTAGCTCCCAAAACCTTGGGTTCCCGAGTTTTGATAAGTTTGACCGAGGTAGCGATACTTTTTCGATGAGTGAAGTTATAGTCCATGAAGAAATGGGAACCCGTCCTATTTTTAAATACTTTTCCGACGATCAGAAAATATTAAAAATACTTTTTAAAGTTTTAAATAACTTTTGAAATAAATAATATGATTTGTAAATCATCCTGGAATATTTAATAAATATTCAAATAATATTTATTAAATAAATAATCAGCTTAGAATATTTAATAAATATTTAAATAATATTTATTAAATAAATAATCACTCACAATCCTCAATTGAAAATAATATTCAACTTATTAATAAATATTCAAATAATATTTATTAATATCATCAAAAAAAAATTTAATCCGAAAATATCCAATTTATATTTATTGGAATATTTTAAAAATATACGTCATATAACCCTTCCGGTGACTTCCGGGTTTTATGTCCTTATCCGGACGAAATATCTCAGACTCCCTTACTAAGAAAAGGTATTATCATACTCTACGGGAAACTTGTAACACATCATCGTATACATATATATATAAGAGTCTATGCATACGTACTTACTAACAGGTTTATAAATCATTGTAAATAAACCATACATCTCATGCTGATTCGCAAAAATACATTTAAACAATTCATAGCATTTATACCACAACAACAACAGTTTGAAAATACTTGAAATACAAGTTTCGAAAACTTGCCTGATAGTGTCGGAATAGTCTGGGCTCTCTCTCTAGTGTGATGATCTATAACAATCAATACGGTTCGGTTAGTCCGTTAAACGATCCCGTCAAATCGACTATTCACGTAAAGACACAACTTCGTAACGATACATCCTTATTACATGTTTGGCTTATTATAAGTCCATGATATCCTTTAACCACTTTTGGATAATTATTGGTCTCGTAACGACTTTCATTAAAGGTCATTTTCAACGAAACTAAAGTTCGTCTTAATTCGTCCCCTAAAAGGGTTTTTCACTTGCGCAACTATGATTCGAATAATTATATAATACTAGTGGTAACATCTATTTATCACTATCCAAAACTTTACCCATACTTATAAAGCTTAAAACATCACAATCCCCTTAAACATGTACATACTTGCATCAACCTTTCAAATCAACTTATAGCTCATAAAGTTTACGGTGGTGTGAGTGTTTTGTTGGATATTTTAGTGTAATTGGATTGGCTAGTTGATCAATGTAATCGTAATGTTACATCGAACAAGTTGGGAGAATGCGGAGTGCATGCTCTGTTCGAGTTCGTTATGATTTCAGAATTATTGCTTATGAGACATGTCTATTGGCATCAAACACATCTGTTAGAATGAGATGTGTCTATTGGAAAAGACACACCTTGAGGTGTGTCTATTGGCATTGGACATGACTGTTGGAAATGAGATGTGTCTTTTGGCAAAAGACACATCTTGAGGTGTGTCTATTGGCAAAAGACACATCTGTTGACATCTATAAATAGGTGTGGCATTGATCATTTTACATATAGGTTCATTCTGAAATACACAGCAAAATACATTCTCTCTTCTTGCAGAATTTCTGACTTTATCCGATTGAATTATTTGGGTGAACCACAAATAACTTCAATCTGAAAGTGTTCACACGACTTCAGAAAAATCCAAGTATTAATCACCCAATTCCCCAACAAAGATTGAAGTTAACTATTTTTTGAAGATGGCAAACTCAGAATCTGCAAGAGACATGACAAGCAAGTTTGCAAAGTTGGACAAGTTTGAGGGTCAGGATTTTAGAAGATGGCAAAAGAAGATGCATTTTCTATTGACAACGCTGAAGGTTGTATATGTTTTGAGTAACCCCATTCCAGAAGTGGTTGAGGATGAAATCGCTGAACAAACAAGGAGGCGTTGCAAATGGGAAAACGCTGATTACATCTGCCGCAGTCACATCTTAAACGGTATGTCTGATTCCCTTTTCGATGTATATCAAAATGTTGAGTCAGCAAAAGAATTGTGGGATTCTCTTGAATCCAAATACATGGCAGAAGATGCTTCTAGTAAGAAGTTTCTGGTCAGTAATTTTATGAATTACAAAATGGTCGATTCTAGACCTGTGATGGAACAATACAATGAATTGTTAGAATTCTGGGACAGTTTGCCCAACACAATCTGAAGATGGATGAATCTATCTCAGTTTCTGGTGTTATAGACAAACTACCACCATCATGGAAGGATTTTAAACACTCCTTGAAACATAACAAAGAGGATATGACTCTGGTTCAACTTGGAAGTCACTTCAGAATTGAAGAGGCTTTGAGGACTCAAGAAATTGAGAATAATCCTAAGGGCAAGAACCAAGTCGGTAACTCTTCTGTGAATATGGTTGAAGATGGTGGATCTTCAAAGAATTCTAAGTATGGCAAGGGTGATAAACGAAAGTTTAAAGGAAACAACAACAATTCTTCCAACAAAAGGCCTAAGATGGCATGTTGGAAGTGTGGCAAACCT
The DNA here is from genome assembly GCA_037693485.1 of Kitagawia praeruptora. Classification (NCBI taxonomy): domain Eukaryota; kingdom Viridiplantae; phylum Streptophyta; class Magnoliopsida; order Apiales; family Apiaceae; genus Kitagawia; species Kitagawia praeruptora. The sequence continues at coordinate 92,898,396 of CM075347.1, read as the reverse complement.
GGACATTTCAAGAAGGATTGTCGGGTTGGTAAAGGCAAGCAAGAAAAGCAAAATGCTGGTCCAAGTGGATCCAAGGATCCAGAAATGCAACAAGGTCAGATTTTAATGCAAAATTGTAATTCTAGTCAGAATTATGTGTCACTAATATCTGAGGCATTTTATGTGCAGGATGACAATGTTGCTTGGTGGATTGATTCAGGAGCAACGAGTCATGTATGCAAAGATCTTCGTTGGTTCATAGACTTTCAACCAATCGAAGATGGATCTATCTTAAAGATGGGAAATGTTGCAACTGAACCGATCAAAGGACTAGGAAATGTCAAGATAGTTTTTACTTCTGGCAAATGTATATTGTTAAATAAAGTGTTGTATGTTCCTGGGATTCGTAAGAATCTCTTGTCTGGTGTTGTATTGAACAATTGTGGATATAAACAAGTTTATGAAAGTGACAAATATATATTGTCAAAACATGGCTCTTTTGTTGGCTTTGGCTCTTTGTGTAATGGCATGTTTATGTTGAATGTAACTACTCCATTTATTGATGAATCTGCTTGCATGGCTTCTACTAGTACTAGCAATAATTTGAACAAACCAGAATTATGGCATGCTAGACTAGGACATGTACATTACAAAAGAATAAAGGATATGTCTAAAATGAGTCTCATACCTGCTATTGACTTAGAAAATGAAAAATGCAAAACATGCATGTTAACAAAGATAACAAGAAAGCCCTTTAAGGAGGTTAATAGGGTGTCTGATGTTTTAGAATTAATACATAGTGATTTGTGTGATTTCCATTCTACACCATCATTAGGAAATAAAAAGTATGTAGTTACTTTTATTGATGATGCTACCAGATATTGCTATGTATATTTATTGCATGCTAAGGATGAAGCTCTTGACTTCTTTAAAATTTTTAAAGAAGAAGTAGAGCTACATCAGAGTACCATGATTAAAAATCTACGTACTGATAGAGGAGGTGAGTATTATGATCCGGTTTATTTCCAATCTACTGGTATAATACATCAAACCACGGCTCCTTATACACCACAGCAAAATGGTGTGGCAGAGAGAAAGAATAGGACTTTGAAAGAAATGGTTAATTCCTTGTTATCCTACTCGGGTTTGAGTGAGGGATTTTGGGGTGAGGCTATGTTGACAGCCTGTCACTTATTGAATCGAATTCCTAGTAAGAGGAATAAGATTACCCCTTATGAACTTTGGTATAAAGAGTCACCAAAATTAAGTTTTCTGAGAGTTTGGGGATGTAGAGCAGTTGTAAGACTCACTGAACCCAAAAGAAGAAACTTGGGTGAACGAGGTATTGATTGCATATTTGTTGGTTATGCTGAGCATTCCATAGCATATAGATTCTATGTGTTGGAATCTAATGACTATGTATCTGTGAACTCGATTATCGAGTCAAGAGATGCTATATTTGATGAAAACAGATTTACATCTATACCTAGACCAAGGGACATGCTTCAGATTTCTTCTAGTAGGAACTCGGTTTCTACTGAAGATGTGAATGGACCGTCCGAACCAAGGAGAAGCACTAGAGCTAGAAAAGCAAAGTCTTTTGGAGATGACTTTCATCTTTATCTAGTAGAAGGCTCTAGAGATGAAATTGAATATCAATACCAATATTGTTTTGTTATTGAGGAGGATCCAAATACTTTTAGCGAAGCTATGAAATCTAGGGATGTTGCATTCTGGAAAGAAGCTATCCAAGATGAATTGGATTCTATCATGAATAACAATACTTGGGAATTGAGTGATCTGCCCCCTGGCTGTAAAGCATTGGGGAACAGATGGATCTTCAAAAGGAAAATGAAGGTGGACGGTACCATAGATAAGTTTAAAGCCAGATTGGTGATCCAAGGTTTTAGACAAAAAGAAGGGATTGATTATTTCGATACTTATGCTCCTGTTGCTAGAACCTCCACTATTAGGTTTTTAATAGCACTTGCTGCTATACACAACCTTGTCATTCACCAAATGGATGTGAAAACTGCATTCTTGAATGGTGAATTAGATGAAGAGATTTATATGAAACAACCCGAAGGGTTTGTAATGCCTGGTTGTGAGAACAAGGTGTGTAAATTGAAGAAATCAATTTATGGTCTGAAACAAGCACCGAAGGATTGGCATGATAAATTTGATACTGTAGTCTTGTCTAACGGTTATTTTCTTAACCAAGCAGACAAGTGTGTATATAGCAAATTTGATGCTTCCGGTAAAGGAGTTATAATTTGTTTATATGTGGATGACATGTTGATTTTTGGTACTGACCAAAATCAAGTGGATAAAACCAAGAAGTTCTTGTCATCTAATTTTGATATGAAAGACATGGGGGAGGCTGAGGTGATTCTTGGTATAAGGATCAAGCTTGAGAACAATGGCATTTCAATTTCTCAATCTCATTATATTGAGAAGATTCTGAAAAGGTTTAACTTTAAGGATTATTCTCCCGTTAGCACTCCTCTTGATCCTAGTTTTAAACTCCTACCTAATACAGGTGTTGTAGTATCTCAACTTGAATACTCAAGGGCTATTGGTAGTCTCATGTATGCCATGATAAGCACTAGGCCAGATATTGCCTATGCTGTTGGAAAGCTTAGTAGGTATACTAGCAAGCCAAGTACACATCATTGGCAAGCCTTAAGCCGAGTGTTCAAATACTTGAAAGGAACCATGAATTATGGTTTGACATATACTGGATTTCCTTCGGTTATTGAAGGTCATTCAGATGCAAGTTGGATTTCCAATAAGGAAGATCATTCTTCCACAAGTGGATGGGTATTCCTTCTTGGGGGAGGTGCTATCTCTTGGGCATCAAAGAAACAAAGTTGCATTACTGATTCAACGATGGAATCTGAATTTGTGGCATTATCAGCGGCTGGTAAAGAAGCTGAATGGCTAAGAAATCTGATTTATGAGATTCCATTGTGGCCTAAACCGATATCACCCATATCTATCAGGTGTGATAGTGAGTCTGCCTTGTCTAATGCTTATAGACAAGTGTTCAAAGGCAAGTCTAGACACTTAGGTGTTAGACACAGCATGATTCGTGAGCTTATCACGCATGGTGTTATATCAGTGGAGTTTATAAGAACTCAACATAATTTAGCCGATCATCTAACCAAAGGGTTGAGTAGAGATCTTGTGCACAAGTCGGCTGTAGGGATGGGATTAAAGTCCATCGAATAACCTCTCATGTTGAGATACCCAATTCCCATCTAATATGACATTAGGTGCTGAATTCAATGTGGAAAGCTTAACATTTAGAGATTGGAACACATTAAAGCATCATCCCAAGGTATGTGTTCGGACCTGCAAGTTAAGGAGGTTGAAGTTTATCTTCTTAATAGTTCTTTTGAAAAATTGCATATGCAGGTGCGAGAATAAAAGAACTACCTATATCAGCATGAAGTTTAGCCGCTTCAAGAAGCTTGGACTTGGCTTTGATATGCTTATGAAGGATTAGGACACTAGGCTAGTAAAAGATAGTGTCAAGTAAGAACATATGAGAATGTAAATTTATGTGTATATTATCTTCATGTATTCATTATGAATAACCAAGGTTCAATCCATAGTGATACCTTGATATTCGAATATTTGGAATGTGTAATATACTAATGTGAAATTCAATCATCATGATATTTCATTTATGCATAAGTTTGTCGTTTGTTGTGATTTTGTTTAGTTAATCATGGATTACGCTAAAATGGGGGAGGATTGTTGGATAATTTAGTGTAATTGGATTGGCTAGTTGATCAATGTAATCGTAATGTTACATCGAACAAGTCGGGAGAATGCGGAGTGCATGCTCTGTTCGAGTTCGTTATGATTTCAGAATTATTGCTTATGAGACATGTCTATTGGCATCAAACACATCTGTTAGAATGAGATGTGTCTATTGGAAAAGACACACCTTGAGGTGTGTCTATTGGCATTGGACATGACTGTTGGAAATGAGATGTGTCTTTTGGCAAAAGACACATCTTGAGGTGTGTCTATTGGCAAAAGACACATCTGTTGACATCTATAAATAGGTGTGGCATTGATCATTTTACATATAGGTTCATTCTGAAATACACAGCAAAATACATTCTCTCTTCTTGCAGAATTTTTGACTTTATCCGATTGAATTATTTGGGTGAACCACAAATAACTTCAATCTGAAATTGTTCACACGACTTCAGAAAAATCCAAGTATTAATCACCCAATTCCCCAACATGTTTTACCTTCCTTGGAGTCTTAACAACCTTAACCAAGCTTGATTTTCTGTAAGAACACCTTAGATAGCTTTAACAACCTTTAACCTTCTAGAACTAAACAACCAAGTTTAAAATTTTCGGAATCAGCATTACCCCTCTTGAAAGAACTGGAAAAACGAGGGTCTTACCTTGCTTATCTGAACGAGGCTCCTGAAGAAGAGTTGTAGATTATCTCAATACCTTTCCAACAAGCTAAAGAATGTAGGATTCCATTGAGAAATGAGGGAGTTATGGCAGTTCTAAGTTGCTGTCCTGCTCTTGTCCGAAAATAAAGAATGTGTGGGAGATGATTTTCTTGCCTTGGCTAGTTTTGTGTATAAGTGTTATATTAATATATCCTATATTTAATACCTTGATTGCTGCATTAGATTGTCAAGTATGGCCATACCTTACCATTATTAAGCCACTTTATGTCTATTTTGGTGGAATTAGAATCCTAAGTGAAACTAGAATCCTAAGTGAATAGCACTTGGTTAATTTGGTTAGGTTAATTAGCTTGTAATTACTACTTACTCTCTTGGTTACTAGCATGACAACTTGCATGGTTTTGCATGGAAGTAGTAGCATCCTTAATATTTTCCATAATTATTTCTAGGTTACAAAAATAATTCCTTTGAAATAATTTCGGTGAAAAATTTCTTCGAGTTGTCTTTAACCTTCCAACCCCTTAAATCTTTGTGGGATTGTCTCATGAATTTTTCATCTTATACTCCCCTTTATCTTGACATAATACTCTTATTGATCGATTCCTCGTAGAATATACGAATGTTTATATATCGGGATTCTTCGATTTCTGGCGGCATTTGCATACACTTTTTCGTTTGTAAAATCGTAAAACGAACTCGGCTTCCTAATATACATAATACATAAGTGGAAAATGGAAGTCACTTTTCATAAGTTTGAAATTACTATTCATTCATATCGTTTACGATAGTACAAAAATCAGGGTTCTTACAAAGATCATCTCAACTCAAATTTGATTGTAGGAAGATCAGTGGATGCTGCAGCAACTACGTTCCCGTTTTGGGTCTGATACTGATTGATATGTGTTTGTTTTCGGGTTAAAGTACACATGGAAATGGGTCGGGTTCGTAAAATATTAATTTTATTTTTATAACACATAAAAACCTGATTCATAATAATTATATTAGCGAATATTGATATAGCGTAGTCAAGTTCACTCAATGGGAATCTAGGATTAAATATTATCATTGATTTAGCAGTAATTTTTTTACTTTTTGTGTAAAAAGAAAAACTATATTGCGTATCACTCACACATTACCCGTCTTGATATTCAATGAAAATTTGAAGATACTGGTAAATAGAGAGCTCTATTCTTTAATATTAAATTCATGAATTACAAGTTTTATCACGAAGTACTTACAACTCTCTATTTTTCAGATAAAGTAATTAGGATGTAAATAAACATTATTTTAGGCTAGAACAATAAATGATATCATTGTTTTAGTACATAATTTTTTTTTCTAAACAAACACTTCAATACTTCATCGTTAACAACTTACCATCAGATATGCATGCAGAAAAGTTTTTTAAAAGCTTGTGAGGATCTAATTTCTTCCAAAACTACCATCAGTCAATTTTGGATTCTTAAGATGTTTGGCCTAATAGCAAATTCAATACCAAAATTACTTGTAAAGATCTGTGGTTAAAAAATTAACTTTAATAAGGAAAACATAAAATATTTACCTATTAAATTTTTTACACTTTTCCTACTACATCTGCCTGTAGGATGGAGAACACATTAACTTTTTAGTCTGGTTCAAATCTGAATTTCTGCCTAAAGACACTCATCTTTCTCTACCACTGCAAATTTCAAACCTATTATCCAGACAGACTTCGTCCTGATTGTTACTGACCACAAAACAGATCCCCACAAACATCTAAATGGCAAGAATACCACTTAAAGCTGAAACTTAGCTACCAGAACTATAAGCAAAACTGTGGCATGATGAAATTGTAGAGAACACGTAATTGCCATGTAACAAGGTCCTCAAAAATTTATAAGCTACTTCCGAGCTAGCTAAATGCACAGATGTCACTTGTATGACAATTGGACATTCATCAGATAAAATCAGAAAATTGATCAAAGTTGAAGTACAAAAATTTGCTGGTACATACAGGGAAGGACATGTTGATTGCAAATATAAACGATTAATAAGAATGAAACAACTTATTTGCGCATCCACTAAAGCATTATAGAGTTTTTTTAGATAATATAACTCCATATTGGCATAGTAAGCATGATCCTACTACTCCAAACAACCATTTTGGTTCAAACTTGGATCTTTCTCAATGACACAAATCTTAACATACTGCATATAGACATAACATATACAAATATTCACAAAGGAAAAAGAGAATCTAAAGGATGATAGCAAACTTTATGCCCATATATAAATGACTAAATTACTTCCAAGCAAAAGAAAAAGAAAGGATAACCGATAAACTAAATGAAAAGGCAATACATAACTTTGTAATACAAAAGACTCGATATATCAATAGATAATACCATGAAGATATGTGACGCCCCCAGATCCGGGGTCGGAGATCTAGGCGCTCACGGTCCATTTTCCATTAATAACATACTTGTTCTTGCACATAATATAAATAAACAGTCATCGACCCCACAATAAACTCACACCGCACACACACACACACACACAGGTTAGAGTCTCAGAAACGTCATACATTTGATTGAGCAAAAGTAAAAGTTTTAGAGTTATTACAGACCGAATTAAATAGCATTTATGCTACCAGCAAAACTTCGATATGAAGCGAAGTTGGCGGCTTGAAAGTTTGTTGCGGTACACTGCCTTGCACAGGTCATACTTATAAATAAAACGTACTAACAAAAGTTGCCAATCAATCCGGCTAATGGGGCCTACCGGTGGAATCTCGACTGCAGCCTGGGGTCTAGTCACCTGCTTTCGAACAGTCTGACTGGTTCTTGCCATTTCTCTTAGCTGTTGTGTTTGTAAAGTTTGAAAACAAGCAAGAGTGAGCAACTATAGCTCAGCAAGAATATAGGTAAAAGATAAGTAATATAACATTTCATATGTATAACAGTTGTTAAACTCGTTGAATCAATCAGTTATAAAATCACTTGTCATTATTGGTAAATTTCAAAGGTGCACCAGTACGTGCCCTTGTTTTCAAAATAACCTTGCAGTTCTAGCTACTGCATAAAGTCAACATCTTTCTCATCAAATAGGACACTATCGGCAACTGGCACATAGGCCTAAGATGCAGTGTCAAAGCATTTTTCCAAAGTGGAGGATGGGACTGGAAGAAAACATAAAAACCTGACAAGGATTGACGATGATCAGTCGCCACATCCGAGTCCAATAATCCGCGGGTCTTCTCTACCGGTAGAAGGATAGAAACTACATCTGTAACTATCCCTGAGTGAAAACTACATCCGTAATCACCCTCGATGAAAACTACATCCGTAATCATCCTTCGGCAACACCTGGGCCGGAATAATAAGTGATGGACCGCCTGGCTCACGGCCGCTTACACATCCCGGGAATCGTTCGTCAACGGTTCCCACACCTGCCAGAGTCCCTTTTTCTTTTTCTTTTAAAAACCAGATTTTGATTGAAAACAGAGTGGCTGTGGTTCGACATCAGTCGACCAATAATTCTTGAAATCATACAAGAAGCGAAACCTGACCGGGGGTTTTCGAAAATGTTTTGAGTTCGAAAAAGTTCGAGTTTGAAAGTATTAAAAGGTATCTTGGATTAACTTTGTTTTTAAAATAGTGAACAATAATTATTAAATGATATTTAAGATTTAATATTAATAATTAATAAAATAATTATTTAATAAAATAAACTTTTAATCCAAGATAGGGTTTCGAGTATTTACGAAGATATAATAATAGGTATTTGAATATACGATACCACCCGAATGACCCTTCGGGTTTTCGCAATATAATATACCGCTCCCCGGTCAATAGTATATACGGACCGCTACGACCTCTATTGCTAGAGTCGTTGTCCGAAGAAAACATTTCAATCTAAGTTCAAGGGGTAAAAGCATACATGTACTTGTTCAATCTCAATTGCATCAATACTTCGATAAACATAGCATTTGATATAATTTGAAAACTACAAACACAACAGTGAAAATCCTTGTATATGTATAAGTTTTGAAAAGTAAACTTGCCTTGGTTTGGTTGGGGTGGTCGAGCGTGTGAATTCGAACGATCTATACATAAACAATAATCGTTCGTTAGTACCTTAACAATTTCTTTCTAATTACGGGGTCTTAAGGGGACACGAAATTAACTTAACGACTTCGTCTTATGACTCCCTAGCCCCACTATAGGTCCATGACATCACTCGTTTACGCTCGTCACTTACTCGACTTAATTTAGTTACCACGTTCGAACCATAACCATTAACCCTAGAATAATGTTCCACTAACGACTTTTTCCCTTGCGCGAAATTTACTCTAGCATTTTTATAAAATCCAAAAATTCATATTTTAATCCAATTCTTTTTGGGTATCCTTCACCACTGTATTTCCTAGCTTCTCTAATTTTTCCATGATCCCAAATAATTTTTAAGGTGTTTAAACAAGGTTCACAAGGGGGTCACTTTATGCAGTCCATAGTCCAGAAACAAAAATCACTTCTCCGGCCATAACTAAAAATCCACACATCACCTAGCTATGAACCTTACATATCCAGAAACTACATTCAATTATCTTTCCATCAATATAAGGTAGGACATCAGGGGACATCATTTGGGGGTTCAAAATCGTGTCACAATACAGGTCAATGTTCCTGGATAAAATCAGCAAGCTCAAATCACTTAGATCAACCATTTTTCACAATTCCACCATACAACCAACACTTAATACACTCAAATCATGGTTCATAACACTCATGGTGACATATATGTTATCCATAATCATAAAAGTCACAATCTCAACATAAAAACTCAAGATCCAAGTCATCCAACACTTATACAACCAAGATTAGCTCATACATGCATGGATCTACTACTAAACATTATAAATACTACATAACCAAGAGGGTTTGTGATTTTATACCTTCTTGAGCTCCTAGGGACCTTGGGTAAGCTTCTCACAACACAACAACACCTTAGATGATCTCCTACAACACTTATAATCCAAGATCTAAAAGAAAATCAAACATGGTTACTATTCACCCAATCTTTAACATTTTATAACTTGGAATTGGATGGATGAAATGAAGTGAAATTGCTAGCATACCTTGATTAGATGATGTAGATGACCTAGGAATTATGGTATGAATTTAGAGTGATGAGAAGTGGGAGAAAGAATTTTTCTTTCTTCTCCACTAGGTCTTGGCCGAGAGCTTTAAGCTTGGGAGAGGGAGAGAGTGTTTTGATTTTTTGTGTTGGATGAAATAATGGCTTGGTTGATACATATTATTGTATGTAATAGCATGGTACTCATAGGTATGGCTATAGGCATGGCCATTGGTACTTGTTGTCTCCACCTTTTAAAAAGCAAGCTAACTAGTTACTATTCCTCTTGTTATTTGGTTCATCTAGTTTGCTTTCCTAACTACTTAGTTGCATGGGCTTGCATGCAATACTACTCCTTGTATTATTATTCTCCCACCAATGCTTATTATCTAATCTTTAATTCGTATCGTATCTTAATTAATCCCTCGTAATAATATTTTGTCGCGTAGAGATTTCCCCTATAATTCCTTAAGTACTAATTGTGTAAATTCCTCTAATGTCCATAATTCCTTGTCATGATCCTTAATAAATCTTGTAACACTCTAATCATTCTCAAATCCCAAGTTTTATAAATCTCACTAACAATAAGACTCCTGCCTTCACAATCTCCCTTTTTACCTTACATAGGGAATACAACAACACAGTTTCTCAGACAATCAATTCTATTAATCACAGGGATGACCAGAAAGGTTCCATATTGACATTGCTACAAGATATTAAATAAAATAAAATATCACCAAAAATTAGGGTTCTTACAGCCTCCCCTCCTTAAAAGGATTCCCTCCCGGAATCAGGTTGAAAACAGTTGGGGGTGCCTTTCACGCATTGCGCTTTCTAGTTCCCATGTTGATTCTTCGACATTCTGGTTCCTCCACAAGACTCTTACTAGTTTGACAACCTTATTCCTCAGCACCTGTTCTTTTCTATCCATAATTTTTACGGGTTGCTCCACATATGTTAAGTCTGGTTGCAGATCCACTTGATCATGTTCTATCACATGTCGGAAGTCGGTATGGTAGGGTCGTAGCATGGACACATGAAACACATTATGTACTTGCTGTAAGCTCGGAGGTAAAGCCAATTCATAGGCTAACTTTCCAACTCGTTTCAAAATCTCAAAAGGTCCAATGAATCTCGGGCTTAGTTTCCCCTTCTTACCAAATCTCATCAATCCCTTCCACGGTGATACTTTTAACATCACAAACTCTCCTACCTCATATTCTTTGTCCTTGCGGGTCTGGTCCGCATACTTCTTCTGTCTGTCTTGGGCCGCTACCAGCCGTCCTCTTATGAGCTCGATAGTTTCTCTTGTCTGTTGGACCAGTTCAGGCCCTAAAATCTTCCGCTCTCCAACTTCTTCCCAACACAAAGGAGACCGACATCTTCGTCCGTACAAAGCTTCATATGGGGGCATGCCTATACTCGCATGGTAACTGTTGTTGTAGGAAAATTCGATCAGCGGCAAGTGGTCGTCCCAACTTCCTTTGAAATCTATGGCACATACTCTCAACATGTCCTCGATGGTCTGGATGGTTCTCTCGCTCTGTCCATCTGTTTGGGGATGGTACGCAGTACTCATGTTTAACTTAGTCCCCACACAATCCTGAAAACTCCTCCAGAACCTGGAGTTGAATCTTGGGTCTCTATCTGATACGATGCTCACAGGAACCCCATGCCTAACCACAATCTCTTTTAAGTAAATATCCACTAGCTTGTCGACAGTGTATCTCTCGTTGATTGGAAGAAAATGTGCTGACTTGGTCAATCGATCAATAATTACCCAAATGGCGTCATGATTAGTCTTGGTCCTTGGTAATCCGACCACAAAGTCCATCGCAATCTGTTCCCACTTCCACTCGGGTATCTCTAAGGGTTGCAACAATCCACTGGGCCTCTAATGTTCGGCCTTCACTCTCTGACATGTCAAGCATTTACTTACCCACTCTGCTATGTCCTTCTTCATGTTTGGCCACCAATAATATTCTTTCAAATCCCTATACATCTTGGTGCCTCCAGGGTGAATCGAATACCTTGAACTATGAGCCTCTTGCAAAATCTCATCTTTCAATTCTTGAACGTTCGGGATCCATATCCTAGATGCGTACCTCATAACTCCATTCCTGTCCTTCTCACACCTAATTTCTTCGCCAGTCAAAATTTTCTCCATCGAATTCTTTTCTTCTTCTATCTTCTTTTCCTGGCATAACTTGATCTTTTCCAATAGCGGTGGTTGGACTTTTATTTCCATTAGACTCTCTTGGCCAATTCCTGGCAACTTCACCTCAATCTCCAGCCTCTCGAGGTCCTTGATCACTTCGTCCACTGACGTTATCATCTTAAGCTTCTCCTTTCGGCTAAGTGCATCGGCCACTACGTTGGCCTTTCCTGGGTGATAATGAATCTCACAATCATAATCCTTGATTAGCTCTAACCATCTCCTCTGCCTCATGTTTAACTCTTTCTGAGTGAATATGTACTTTAAGCTCTTGTGATCCGTGTAGATTTCACACTTTTCTCCGTAAAGATAATGTCTCCAGATCTTCAAAGCAAAGACTATTGCTGCTAATTCCAAATCATGGGTGGGGTATCTTATCTCATACTCCTTAAGTTGTCTGGACGCATACGCAATCACCTTACCGTGCTGCATAAGCACACACCCTAAACCTTTATGGGACGCGTCGCTATAAATCACAAGATCTCCCTTATCATCCGGTAGGGCTAGTACTGGTGCTGTTACCAACCTCTTTTTCAACTCTTGAAAGCTCTCTTCGCATTTTTCAGTCCACACAAACTTCTCGGTCTTGCGAGTTAGCCGGGTCAAAGGGGCTGCTATTTTGGCAAAGTCTTGGACAAATCTCCTATAGTAGCCGGCCAATCCTATGAAACTTCTCACCTCTGTCGGGGTGGTTGGTCTCTCCCAATTTGATACAGCCTCTATTTTGGCGGGGTCCACTAGGATGCCTTGTTCGCTAATCACATGCCCCAAAAACTGAACTTCCTTCAACCAAAATTCACACTTCGAGAACTTAGCGTACAACTTTTCTTCTCTTAATGCTCCCAATACAATCCTCAGATGCTCTGCATGTTCCTCTTTCGTCTTGGAATAAATTAAGATGTCATCGATGAAGACTATAACACACTTGTCCAGGTACTTCTTGAAGACTCGATTCATTAAGTCCATGAAAGCTGCGGGTGCATTTGTTAACCCAAACGACATTACTAAAAACTCATAGTGTCCGTACCGGGTGCGAAAGGCCGTCTTTGGTATATCTTCTGGCTTAATCCTTAACTGGTGGTACCCGGTTCTCAAATCGATCTTGGAAAAATAAACCGCGTCCTTTAGTTGGTCAAACAGGTCATCTATTCTGGGCAAAGGATACTTATTCTTTATGGTCACCTTATTCAACTCTCTGTAGTCTATGCATAATCTCATACTGCCATCCTTCTTTTTCACGAATAGCACCGGGGCTCCCCACGGTGACACACTAGGTCTTATCATTCCTTTATCCAACAGCTCTTGCAATTGGGTGGCCAATTCTTTCATCTCCACTGGGGCTAGCCTATACGGGGCTTTTGAAATTGGGGCTGTGCCCGGAACTAAATCTATAGCGAACTCGATGTCTCTATCAGGTGGTAGTCCTGGAAGATCATCCGGAAATACGTCCGCGAACTCATTAACGACTGGGATTTCCTGTAGGTTCGGCGCCTCCTTCTTGGTATCCGTTACATAGGCTAAATAGGCCTCGCATCCTTTTCGTAACAGCCTTTTAGCTTGAATCATAGTCAGGAACTTTTGGGTTTGTCGTTTTCCACTAAACACTACTTCCTTATCTCCTGGCAGTCTTAAACTCACTTTCTTCTTCACGCAATCAATCTGAGCTCCATGGGTTGTCAACCAATCCATACCTATTATTACGTCAAACTCCCCTAATTTAAATGGTATTAAATCTACCCGAAAGTGTCGCCCTTCTATTTCTAGGTCGCAACCTGGACATACTTGGTTAACAGGAATAATTTCATGATTAGCTATCTCTACTTGCAGTCTGTCTCTCAGTGGTTCAGTCTTAAGGCCTAACCGACATACAAAATCTAGAGATATGAAAGACTTGGTGGCTCCCGAATCAAATAAAACATTCGCATTAACTGAGTTGAGTGGTAGGGTACCTGCGATCACATCCGTGTTCCTCACGGCATCTTGCACAGTCATGTTAAAAGTTCTTGCAGTAGGGGCCCTGTTAGAAGCAGTTCCACTCACTCTCGATACAGCTAGCCCAGAGGACATACATTCCCTCATTCGGTGCCCTGGTTTCCCACACTTGAAGCAATTACCTCCAGCACTGGTGTTGTTACTAGTCCCTCGACAGGTGTTAGCATAATGTCCCGTCAGCCCACACTTGAAGCACTTCACATCTTGCAGGTTACACACGCCCGCATGTCTCCTTCCACATTTATTGCATTCCGGGAGTGGGGCTCGGGGTGGGGTAGAGTACGATGATCCCTGTGGTCGGCCGCCCTGGCCCACACTCCAACTTTCAGCTCTCTTGGTTCCAAAGTTTCCGCTGGGTTGGGACACTGTTCCTCGCTTAAATTTGCTCGGAAAGCTACCTCCCGCAGAGTTCCCCTTTCGACTATCAAACTTCCTCTTCCTTCCTTCTCTCTCCTTCTACATCTGTTCACCTCCAGCCTCAACAATCGACGCTTTCTGTACCAGGGTGGCATAATCTGTCAGCTCAAGAACCGCCACACGATTCTGAATCCATTGCTTTAGCCCCAATTGAAACCTTCGGGCCCTCTTCGCCTCAGAGTTCACATATTCCGGCACGAGCCTCGACAGCTCAGTAAATCTTGCCTCATACTCGGCCACCGTCATGTTGCCTTGCTTGAGTTCCAAAAATTTCAGCTCCATTTGTGTTTCCATGAACCTAGGGAAATACTTTTCCAAGAATAACTCGCTAAACCTCTCCCAGGTCACCACACCTCTTCCCTCCAAATTCTTTTTAGCTTCCCACCAGTAGTTTGCCTCGCCCTTCAGCAGATAGGTGGCGAAAACAGTTTTCTGCTCTTCAGCGACTCCTAGTATCTCAAAAGATTTTTCCATTTCTTTCAGCCAGGCTCTTGCCTCGACTGGGTCCGCAGTTCCCTTAAACTCCGGGGGTTTCAGGGATTTGAAATTCCGAAAGGCATTGGCATTCGCATTGTTGGGTGGTGGCTGAACCGGGGGACGGTCCAAGTTCTGCCTGAGTAGGTCCATGAATCGCTCCATAGGGTCTCTCCTTGGGTTTTCCACCTCTAGGGTATCATCTTCAGCTTCCTCTTCATCATACTCAGAGTTATCAAACAGGTTATAGTCACTACCTTCATCCTCGCTCAGGTTCTGATCCTCTCTCTCTCGGTTTTGGTGGCCTTCCGGCCCATGGTGGCTACCCTGGCCTTCAGAGCTGGCCGGGTGAGCTCGAGTGTTCATTCTTCTGGGTGGCATGATTCTGATAATAAGACGAAAATGGGTTAGGGTTTTCAATTATTTGACCGTATTTAGAGAAGTCAGGAACGTATTGTTCCTCCTTACACAGGGTTAAAATTTCGAAACTCGTAGTGCTCTTATGATGGCGATAAACTGTAAAAACTTTTTAGGGGAAGTCGTTACGTGGTTCGAAAACATTTGTAGGAATTTCCAAAATTTCGAAACTTCGCAATCTGTAGAAATATTTTCAAAATTTTTAAATAACTAAAACCGTTTTTTTTTTTTTTTTTTTAAAGGTTTATTTTAGAAAAATTGTGGGAATATTTTGGAAAATGTGGAGAACAATTTGAAATCACATATCGTAAATTTGAAATAGCATGGTTGTATTTGGGGCTTGTAGCAGTTGTATAATCACAGTTGTATATCAAAACAGTAGAGCATGGCATCAGAAAGTAAAGCAGTTGAGACAATATCAAGGAAACTGAAACTAAATAAGTACGGTACAAGGGTGGTCACAAAGTTCGGATGTTAGAGCCAAATACATAGTTCCGATGTCAAAGTCTAGCAAAAGTGGAACAAATACAAGTACATAATCCGAATAGTCAAGGCTACACAAAAGTAGGGCTACATCCATACATACTATCTGAAGTCACATCTACATATATGTAGGTCAGTCTACTCATCCACTGGTCAGAAAGGACGCCACTGCACAAGTCAACTGTCCCGCAAAATCGACACACTAATGTCATCTGAACCTAGGGGACTGAGCTATCAGTAACACATCACGGGGCCGCACCGCGACAGAGCAAGGCCCTCACTCGGGCAAATGCACGACGTACAACACACCTAACATCCCTAGCCCGGATCACTCCGCCCCCGCGGATCCCTAATCCGAGAACCCTCTCGCGACTCCTCCTCTCAATCCTGTGGAGGCGAGCTCTAGTCCTCCTAGCAACAGTAGTCCTCATCTCAGCCTGGATCCTCAAGCGCGCCTCGCGCTCCTCCACTATCACCCTCCTCGCCTCGTTAAGTCGGGCCTCCGCAGAAAGTAAGTCTCGGGTCATGAACTGCACGACATAGGCGTGCTCAGCGCCCGACACCGGGGGTAGGTCCAGTGGTGGGGGTGGCATAACAGGGGCAGGAGCAGGAGCAGGGGTAGGGTCACGCTCCTCCTCACTAGAAGTATCCTCCTCGGGGTCATCATCTGAAGAAGTGGGGCTCAATGACTGTGGAGAGGGTGGGGGTGACACAACACGGTCCTCACCGGATCGCACACTCTCCTCATCAGTGGCCACAGGGGAGGGGGTAACAGGCTCAGGCTCCATAAAGGGCTCCTCCTCGGGATCCTCATCATCAGTATCCCCTAATATCGTAATCCAGGGGCCCAGCTCAGGGTCAGCATCAGTATCCTCAACAGGGTCCTCAGTCTCTCTCAGTAGTGCCTCATCATGCTCCCTCTCATAGGCCTCAGGGTCTGGTATATCCTCCATCTACACAAGGGAAATAAGCTAGGTTACTAACCAAAAAGAAGGGTTTAAGAAGTAGTTCCCTCACGGGCCTTAGAAGTCAGGGCTATATCCGATAACCCGACTATGAACTCGATGAGAGCTCCAGGTATTAATGGGATTATTATTAGTGTTATATTATTCGTATTATTATGGTTGCTTTCCTAAATTACTATCGTTTCTGAGAAATGTAACCTTCTCTCTGATACCATTTCTGTGACGCCCCCAGATCCGGGGTCGGAGATCTAGGCGCTCACAGTCCATTTTCCATTAATAACATACTTGTTCTTGCACATAATATAAATAAACAGTCATCGACCCCACAATAAACTCACACCGCACACACACACACACACACAGGTTAGAGTCTCAGAAACGTCATACATTTGATTGAGCAAAAGTAAAAGTTTTAGAGTTATTACAGACCGAATTAAATAGCATTTATGCTACCAGCAAAACTTCGATATGAAGCGAAGTTGGCGGCTTGAAAGTTTGTTGCGGTACACTGCCTTGCACAGGTCATACTTATAAATAAAACGTACTAACAAAAGTTGCCAATCAATCCGGCTAATGGGGCCTACCGGTGGAATCTCGACTGCAGCCTGGGGTCTAGTCACCTGCTTTCGAACAGTCTGACTGGTTCTTGCCATTTCTCTTAGCTGTTGTGTTTGTAAAGTTTGAAAACAAGCAAGAGTGAGCAACTATAGCTCAGCAAGAATATAGGTAAAAGATAAGTAATATAACATTTCATATGTATAACAGTTGTTAAACTCGTTGAATCAATCAGTTATAAAATCACTTGTCATTATTGGTAAATTTCAAAGGTGCACCAGTACGTGCCCTTGTTTTCAAAATAACCTTGCAGTTCTAGCTACTGCATAAAGTCAACATCTTTCTCATCAAATAGGACACTATCGGCAACTGGCACATAGGCCTAAGATGCAGTGTCAAAGCATTTTTCCAAAGTGGAGGATGGGACTGGAAGAAAACATAAAAACCTGACAAGGATTGACGATGATCAGTCGCCACATCCGAGTCCAATAATCCGCGGGTCTTCTCTACCGGTAGAAGGATAGAAACTACATCCGTAACTATCCCTGAGTGAAAACTACATCCGTAATCACCCTCGATGAAAACTACATCCGTAATCATCCTTCGGCAACACCTGGGCCGGAATAATAAGTGATGGACCGCCTGGCTCACGGCCGCTTACACATCCCGGGAATCGTTCGTCAACGGTTCCCACACCTGCCAGAGTCCCTTTTTCTTTTTCTTTTAAAAACCAGATTTTGATTGAAAACAGAGTGGCTGTGGTTCGACATCAGTCGACCGATAATTCTTGAAATCATACAAGAAGCGAAACCTGACCGGGGGTTTTCGAAAATGTTTTGAGTTCGAAAAAGTTCGAGTTTGAAAGTATTAAAAGGTATCTTGGATTAACTTTGTTTTTAAAATAGTGAACAATAATTATTAAATGATATTTAAGATTTAATATTAATAATTAATAAAATAATTATTTAATAAAATAAACTTTTAATCCAAGATAGGGTTTCGAGTATTTACGAAGATATAATAATAGGTATTTGAATATACGATACCACCCGAATGACCCTTCGGGTTTTCGCAATATAATATACCGCTCCCCGGTCAATAGTATATACGGACCGCTACGACCTCTATTGCTAGAGTCGTTGTCCGAAGAAAACATTTCAATCTAAGTTCAAGGGGTAAAAGCATACATGTACTTGTTCAATCTCAATTGCATCAATACTTCGATAAACATAGCATTTGATATAATTTGAAAACTACAAACACAACAGTGAAAATCCTTGTATATGTATAAGTTTTGAAAAGTAAACTTGCCTTGGTTTGGTTGGGGTGGTCGAGCGTGTGAATTCTAACGATCTATACATAAACAATAATCGTTCGTTAGTACCTTAACAATTTCTTTCTAATTACG
Source organism: Kitagawia praeruptora (assembly GCA_037693485.1). Lineage (NCBI taxonomy): Eukaryota > Viridiplantae > Streptophyta > Magnoliopsida > Apiales > Apiaceae > Kitagawia > Kitagawia praeruptora. The sequence goes on along the minus strand of CM075347.1, from coordinate 92,879,928 downwards.
GGGTCTTAAGGGGACACGAAATTAACTTAACGACTTCGTCTTATGACTCCCTAGCCCCACTATAGGTCCATGACATCACTCGTTTACACTCGTCACTTACTCGACTTAATTTAGTTACCACGTTCGAACCATAACCATTAACCCTAGAATAATGTTCCACTAACGACTTTTTCCCTTGCGCGAAATTTACTCTAGCATTTTTATAAAATCCAAAAATTCATATTTTAATCCAATTCTTTTTGGGTAGCCTTCACCACTGTATTTCCTAGCTTCTCTAATTTTTCCATGATCCCAAATAATTTTTAAGGTGTTTAAACAAGGTTCACAAGGGGGTCACTTTATGCAGTCCATAGTCCAGAAACAAAAATCACTTCTCCGGCCATAACTAAAAATCCACACATCACCTAGCTATGAACCTTACATATCCAGAAACTACATTCAATTATCTTTCCATCAATATAAGGTAGGACATCAGGGGACATCATTTGGGGGTTCAAAATCGTGTCACAATACAGGTCAATGTTCCTGGATAAAATCAGCAAGCTCAAATCACTTAGATCAACCATTTTTCACAATTCCACCATACAACCAACACTTAATACACTCAAATCATGGTTCATAACACTCATGGTGACATATATGTTATCCATAATCATAAAAGTCACAATCTCAACATAAAAACTCAAGATCCAAGTCATCCAACACTTATACAACCAAGATTAGCTCATACATGCATGGATCTACTACTAAACATTATAAATACTACATAACCAAGAGGGTTTGTGATTTTATACCTTCTTGAGCTCCTAGGGACCTTGGGTAAGCTTCTCACAACACAACAACACCTTAGATGATCTCCTACAACACTTATAATCCAAGATCTAAAAGAAAATCAAACATGGTTACTATTCACCCAATCTTTAACATTTTATAACTTGGAATTGGATGGATGAAATGAAGTGAAATTGCTAGCATACCTTGATTAGATGATGTAGATGACCTAGGAATTATGGTATGAATTTAGAGTGATGAGAAGTGGGAGAAAGAATTTTTCTTTCTTCTCCACTAGGTCTTGGCCGAGAGCTTTAAGCTTGGGAGAGGGAGAGAGTGTTTTGATTTTTTGTGTTGGATGAAATAATGGCTTGGTTGATACATATTATTGTATGTAATAGCATGGTACTCATAGGTATGGCTATAGGCATGGCCATTGGTACTTGTTGTCTCCACCTTTTAAAAAGCAAGCTAACTAGTTACTATTCCTCTTGTTATTTGGTTCATCTAGTTTGCTTTCCTAACTACTTAGTTGCATGGGCTTGCATGCAATACTACTCCTTGTATTATTATTCTCCCACCAATGCTTATTATCTAATCTTTAATTCGTATCGTATCTTAATTAATCCCTCGTAATAATATTTTGTCGCGTAGAGATTTCCCCTATAATTCCTTAAGTACTAATTGTGTAAATTCCTCTAATGTCCATAATTCCTTGTCATGATCCTTAATAAATCTTGTAACACTCTAATCATTCTCAAATCCCAAGTTTTATAAATCTCACTAACAATAAGACTCCTGCCTTCACAATCTCCCTTTTTACCTTACATAGGGAATACAACAACACAGTTTCTCAGACAATCAATTCTATTAATCACAGGGATGACCAGAAAGGTTCCATATTGACATTGCTACAAGATATTAAATAAAATAAAATATCACCAAAAATTAGGGTTCTTACAAGATAACTTCAACTTACAGTGAAATCATTCAAGGAAACAAAACTAGATTCCACAAAATCCAAAAATTGTTTGGCTCGTCTTACTTATGAGCACATCCACCAACAATCCCTGCCCTCATTAGCAATCATATGTTGAAATCTTTTTCACGGTCCACTTTTGACATCAAAAAATGAAGAGTTGGAGACTCTAGCAAGTTCCCATTGTGACTTCCGACTTGACATTTTGTTCAATTATTTCAATCAATATCAAGCAAAACTAGAGTTTCCACAAAAGGGCTAATGACATAACGTGATCTGGAGCCCTCCTCGTGATAGGAATAAGGAGTCGATTCAACAAAATCGTATGCTTCATGAGTATCAAGATCATACACAATCAAATTGTTTGAGTTTGCTAGTATTGGTTCACCACTGTTTCTTAAACCCAAAACTTTAGCCGGAACATCTTCACTTAGACCAACACTCATCTTTTTCTGCCAAGAAAACCCACTAATCTTATCGTCTTTTAATACCTAAATGTCCAAATTAGGAGAATCATATTCGTCATCGTCATCGTCTTCGTCAGCATCCTCCTGATCGACCTCAACAAAGTAAGCAATAGATTGACCAAATGGAAGAATAACAGGATCCTCAATCTGACGTGTGTGAATTACAATCCAGTCAGGCACCTCGATTTGTCGCACTACATTTGTCTTCGTATCAAAGTACATCACGAACTAAGTTGAATCGTTGGAATTTTTCCCTACCCAAAATGCAGTACCATTAACAAATACCGATTGATTAGTACTCATAGAATCAACAAAAACCTTATCTTGGCATATTTTCTTCCAAGAATTAGTGTTTAGACTATAAACACCAATCACGACTGTGTGCATGTATTGTTCATATTCTTCATCGTAATCGTCAGTTGCACAGGTCACACTAAGTTTGACAATATGTACCACAAGATAGTCATCAACTTCTGGTAAAAACCCAAAAGCCAAAGCACTCCACTCAATCTCCTTAAACTTAAACGTAGAAAGGGGCGAGTCGGGGACAGTCTTAAATTTTTGAACAAGAGGATTCCAGATAAAAATGTCGGGATTATAATCAAAGTTGTAATCAAACATAGTAGACACACAAATTAAACCATTGGAATGTGCATACCACGAACTAAAAGGCAAGTGAATTGGATAAAATGTGCAATATTCTCGACATTGTGCATCATCAGAACGTACTGTCATTACAGCATTTCTGATATCATGGAAAAGTAGATGCTTAGGACTATCATGGGTTGTCATTTTCTGATAATTGAAATAGAGAGACATAAATATAGGAGATTTTTTGAGATGATACCATGATTTTTGAATAGCTACGCAACGTAAGAGATATTTGATAGGTAGTCTTATGAATAGTTCCGACAAGATTTCTTCGGGGAAGTCGTAGGTGCGCATCTTTGACAAGATCATCTCTACTCAATTGATTGTAAGCTCTAACTAGGGTTTCTTTTCTTTTTTATGGACTTGATAAGTACCGACTACTACTGAGTGTTTTCAAGATGGTCTTCCAAGTTCCAAGTTATCAAGGAGTGCTTGTTTTTTAAAATTGAAAAACTAATATTATTAAGAAAAAAGTGTTTCTCTTTTGGTTTCAAAAAAAAAAAGAAAAAAAAAAGTGAAAAATGGAATTGAATTATTGTTGAGTATTGAATACAGTAAAAGAATACAGAGGGGGTGAATGGATTCTTGAACTTTTTCTCGTTCTTGAATCTGTGTAGCAAGATATGTGTTTGTGTGTGCAAATATGTAGGTGCGGATAAAGAACAACACAAGACACAATATCACTTTAATCTAATATTTTATTAGATAAAGATTCGCTACAATCTGTCAATACAAATGGTAGTATTCTCAGTTTTGTTTTTCTCAGAGAGATATATCTTCCAATGTGTATGAAAAACTTAATAACTAAAGAAGTGAGATTGTATTCTTATAGAACATGAATACAACTCACTTATTACAAATAAGGTTACAGGATAAATTACTTTCTTGTATGTCTATTTTTTTTTGAGTAAGCATCCAAACGGCTATAGATTTGACTTTGCAAAGTTCTGTTCAGATCCACTTATTTAGCTCTTTGTCTCTTCTATATCTCTCCAAGCTTCCTTGTAGGCTTTCCAGAGCACGTTACAGATTGTGGTCCATAAAGTGCATTGGCTTGTTGAAGGTTTTTGACTTGTACAATTTCTTCAGTATTTTGTCTCCAAGAATGTATTCGAGAAGTGGCTAAGTGATTGATTCGAGAACTAGGATTAGATAACTCTGAGTTCTCGAATACTGTATGATTGACATATCGAATCACTTCTCGAATAACACTTTTCTCCAGGGTTCCTTGAGTTGTCGAATAGAACACTTGACTTGTCGAATCCCTGAGATATCGAATAGCTTTCTGAGCCATTGAGATATCGAATGGAACTTTGACTTGTTGACTCTTTGAGAACTCGAATACCACTTTGACTTGTTGACTTCTTGAGTTCTCGAATAGAGTATTTAGACATGTCGAATCTCTGAGATATCGAATGAGATATCGAATAGTTTATTTAGAGGTATCGAACAGTGTCTTCTCAGATATTGAATCTCTAACTTCTCGAACGCTAGACTTCTCGAATAGACAAATGTACTTCTTGAATTGGTACTTAGGCAAATTCTTCATTTCTTCAAATCCCAACTGTGATTATTTGACAGTCTTTATCTTCTTTCTTGAGGCATGAACCTTGGAACTTCTTTCAAGCATTATTCTTGACTTTATAAGTACAGTTACACAACTAGGATTTGATGCCTATTATAAGTAAAAAAACAAATGGAAACTCTACAACTAGAGGTTCCCTCAGTTAAGAGGTCATGTAAGTAATGCAAAGCATTACAAACAATTAGGCTTGTTATTAGATGTAAACAGGCATGCCTCTGTGACTAACAATTATGATGTTCAATTTTTGTAGAACTTGGGACTAGAAATCAGTATTATAGGAATATGGTATCGGACAAGATCGGTAAGAATATTTTCTAAGGGTTCATTGTTAAATTGGGGATTAATTGAAATAAAAATTGAATGTATTTTAATATTATTTAATATATTATTATAATTTTTTTTGTTATTTATTAAGTAATATGTATTTATCATATTATAAATGGGAAAAGAGTATCTAAAGCACACAATAGAGAAATTCTCTATTAGTGCGGTTTAAAATATGATAAATTAATTATTATTTGAACAATCCAATCATACGGATGTTAACTTCATACAAACATACGTGAGTGTACAAATTTTCGTGTAATTTAATTATTTGAAACTATAAATTTATAGTAATAAGATTATGATAAATCTGTGTCATTGAATATATATAGGAAATACCGAAATAGTTAGGGGTGATCGCGGCGCGGGCGGTGCGGTTTTTTCCCAGAACCGCGGACCAACCCGCGCATGCTGTTTGGTCAAATTTCCAAACCGCAACCGCACCGCGAAATTTTAAAACCGCATAAACCACACCGCGAAAATGCGGTGTGGTGCGGTTTATTGCAGTTTACACCTTCGATAAAAATAATTATAAATCTAAAATATTAATTTTCATGCATGTGAAATTAATTTTTAAAGTTCTTACTCAACCACATTTTTTTAATTCGTATGCAGACCATGTCTATAGACTTAACTAAATACAAACATTGTAGTATGAAATATTGTGATACTAAATAAATAAAGATGGGCTAGCACATTATAATTGATCTCATAAGCCTCTAAAATAAACTCTTACTAGGAAGTAGGTACTAACGAACCAAATAGTTTGCAAACTATCCCTTAAACTCAAGGAAAGCCTTGATCGATACTTCTTGCGTTCTTTCCCACGCTTCATACCCCCTCTTTTAAGATAAGGTAAAGGGCCAGGCATGGTGGGGGTAGGAGCATCCAGTCGGCAAATCTTTTATTGGCTTGACCAAGAAGTCTTATGTCCTGCGAGTCGCACGGCGTTTTAACCGAAAGAACTTCTTGCGCAATTCATGCCTTTCTGCTCATTAACAAAATACTAACATAATATATATATATATATATATATATATATATATAATACTAAATATTGTGGTGCGGTTTGAACCGCATTTCAGAAAACTAAAACTGCAAACCGCACCGCGCGTGGTTTGTCAAAATTTGAAACCGCAACCGCATCACAGAAAATAAAAACCGCGCGGTGTGGTGCGGGCGGTTTTTGCGGTTTGGTGCTGTTTATGATCACCCCTAAAAATAGTATTATTATAAAAGTGATGCTCCACTATTTGAAATATAATAAAAATTTGTATACAATGTTATTTCGATATAAACTTTTCATCCCGTACTGTTGGATTATCAAAAATAATAATAAAATACAAGATTTAAGGTGCACTAATAGAGCTTATCTATTGTGTGCTTTAGAAACTCCATCCCCTAAATTATAATAAATTAGGGTAAATTGGCAAATTCATAACTGAACTCGTACTCAACTTGCAGTTGGATAATCAAACTCAAAAAACTTGCATTTACATCATCAGACTAATTAAACCTTGCAATCTCGTAATTAAACTATTAAAATCTTGCACGACCGTTAACTTTTGTTGACTTTTAACGGAAGTCCGTTAATTTTGTACACATAAACTGCCACGCAGACTTTTCTCTCTCCTCACATTTGACAAATCAGCTGCCACATACACTCATTCATTCATTTCATTAATAAAATATTATCTTTTACAAATTAATAGATAATTATAATTTACAAATACATATTCATATTCATATTCAATTCCCAACTTTCATCAACCCAATTCCACCCATTTTCATCCCATTCGACTACAACCACCACTTTTCGACGGCAACCACCACTACTTTCTCCTCCGACCAGCACCTTTCCACCTTCACTGCCTCGACCTCCTTCTCCGCCTACAACACCACCAGAACCCTCCTCCTTCACCACCAACTCAGCGTCGTTCACCTCTTCAATGAACTCAAGTTTAGTTTTACATAATTATAATTAGGGTTTCTAAATTTTTGGGGATTTTAGAATCTTGAATTAGATGTTGAAATTGACATTATAAACTGATTTAGGGTGTAATCACGAATTGATTTATGTGATTATTGTTGTGGTTGGAAGATAGAATCGGGGAAGGGAGGATCACCGCGACTTCGCCGGCGGTGATTGTTGTGATTGCACCGAATGAAATCACCTTTGTAGGTCTTCTATCGGCTTGTGCACATGCCGGATTACTGGATGAAGGATTGAACTACTTTGACTTGATCAGAAACAAGTACAACATAGAGCCTGGTATAGAGCACTATGGTTGTCTAATTGATCTTCTTGGACGTACTGGCTATTTTGAACGTGCTCTTGAGCTAGTTAAAAATATGCCTATGAAGCCTGATTCAGCAATTTGGGGTTCCTTGCTAAGTTCTTGTAGAATTCATGGCAATCTTGACACTGCGGTTATTGCAATGGAGCACTTACTAGAGCTTGAACCAGATGATACATGAAACTATGTCTTGCTTTGAAATATATATGCAAAACTTGGAAAATGGGATGATGTTTCAAGACTGAGAAAATTGATTAGAAATAAGAGCTTGAAGAAGACTCCTGGATGCAGTATGATTGAGGTCGATAATACATTTCAAGAATTTGTATCAGGTGATGATTCAAAGCCCTTTTCAAATGATATATATAGGATGCTGGAGCTTATAAATCTGCAAGACAGAGCTCACAACGAGGGCAAAGTTCCTCTACAAGATTAAGGAGATGGGTGTTGGTGGTCGCCGGAAACTTTTCCGACCGGGTACTCGCCGGAGAATAAGGTGGACCACGATGGGGTGAGTAGTAATAATAATAAAATGAAATGAAATAAAGTAGATGAAGTAGATGAATTATACGGGGAAGAAAGGTGGGGGTTAGAAAATAAAAAAGAAAAGAATATTTTAACAAATGAGCTGACCACGTGTATAATTTTAACATATCAGCTGACAACGTCAATTTTCCGTTTACAGACGTTACATGGTGTTAACGGCGATTACCTAACTGCAAGTTTTAATTACTTTGATGAGTTGACTGCAAGCTTTTTGAGTTCAATTACCCAACTGCAAGTTGAGTACGAGTTCAGTTATGAATTTGCCAATTAACCCTAATAAATTATAGAGAATTTACCAAAAATACTAGGTTTAAAGTTTCTTTTTGCAAAAAAATACCGTCTTCTTCAATTAATTGCATATTTACTAAACCAAGTTTCCAAATTACAAAAATACTACAAATTAGGGTTCCCCTTCCCCCCTTCCCCTCCTCATTCTCCCGCCGCTTGACTTTACTTTTTTTTAAGGTGGGGTGCTATTTTGGTGGATTGGGCCCCCCTCCCCCCTTCAAGCCCAGCCGATTTCAACACTTTTTTTAAGGTGGGGTGATATTTTGGTTGCAACTGAATGCAACCACATTCAACTTTTTTTTAAGTTGGGGAGATTTTGGTGGATTTGGGTTGCAAGGCCCCTCCAGGGGCAACATTCAACTGAATGCAACCACATTCAACTTTTTTTTTAAGTTGGGGAGATTTTAGTGGATTTGGGTTGCAAGGCCCCGCCAGGGGCAACATTCAACTGAATGCAACCACATTCAACTTTTTTTTTAAGTTGGGGAGATTTTGGTGGATTATATATATATATATATAGGGTCTTACTCAAATAGAAACCAAAAGAAATCTAGAAACTAGAAACCTCTGCCCGATCCAAGATTAAGTACACCCGGCCCTACATCTTTCTATCTTCAACCAACTCCCAATCTGTTCCTGCCCATTTCTCACCTCACCCATCCCATTCTTCACCGTTACACACATGTGAATGTTGTATATATACATACATATATACGTATATATCACTTTATGCATATCCCGAAGTTAATCACCCCTACAGCAAGTTATAACATCAACACTTAATCACTATTGACGTTGCCATAGATTCTGACAAAGAAAGTGTACTGGAATCAATGATTTCTACTGGAGAGATACCAGAAATCAAGAAATCACTAAATTATATAATAGGAATCAACCGTTTATATTACAGAAATCACTAATTTATACAGCAGAAGCTTCAGCACAAAACCCATTTCTTCTTCCCCGCACCACCCCTCACACCACCATTGCCGCCACATCTCCACTGTCGCTGCCACACTATACTGTTGTATCCACCATAACTTAGATCGGTGATTTCGAATCAAACATGGTTGATGAACACAGATTTCAAATCAAAGGGTTAATTGGCATTTTGGTCACTCAACTGACAGGAAACTTGCAATCGGGTCATCAAACTTAAAAAGTTTTCAATCACATCATTGTACTCTTAAAAATTTTCATTCAGGTCACTAGCCGTTACACTCCGTTAAAAATTTGACGGAAAGTTGACTAAGTTTTGTGAGTTAGCTTGAATAAATCCATTGTGGCATGTACAGTCAGCTGAAGTAGCGTTTTGATCACCGAACTTACTAGAAACTCAGCTGACTACACATTAGTTGAGTGACGAAAAACGCCGCTTCAGCTGACTGTACATGCCACGGTGGATTTATTCAAGCCAACTCACCAAACTTAGTCAGTTTTCCGTCTAATTTTTAACGGATTGTAACGGCCAGTGACCTGAATGAAAATTTTTAAGAGTACAATGATGTGACTGAAAACTTTTTGAGTTTGATGATCCAATTGCAAGTTTCCAGTCAGTTGAGTGACCAGAACGCCATTTAACCCTCAAATCAAACATGACGGATTTCAGATCTGAAGGTGAAGACGATCTGTAATCAACACATGGAAGAGGAAGAAGATGGTGCCCCTGCGGGGCCAGAGGTTGAAAAGGAGGAGAAGTATGATCTGGAAATTTCGAGCTCACCGGAAAATCGAGCTCGCCGGAGAAGATGACTGGAGCTCGCCGGAGAAGAGGGTGGGGTGGGGTGGGGTGGGGTGGGGTAGGGGGGTTTGGGTGTGGGAAGGTGTATTTAAATTGAGTGTGGGTGTTTCAATGGGACCTTTAGATTTAATTAGATCCTAAGGTTAATTGGGGGTTTCTAGTTTCTATTTTAAAGTTGGTTTCTATTTGATCACTAGCCTATATATATATATATATACATATATATATATATATATATATATATATATATATATATATATGTATATATATATATATATAGGCTAGTGATCAAATAGAAACCAACTTTAAAATATATATATATATATTCAAAAATGAGGTCGAAAATGACAACTGACAAATGGAACTTGAAATCAGAAATTTAGTTGCAAGTGGTTGCATTCAGTTGAATGTGGTTGCATTCAGTTAAATATGCTCCTGCGGGGCCTTGCAACCCAAATCCACCAAAATATCACCCCACCTAAAAAAAATAGAAGTTGAATGTGGTTGCATTCAGTTGAATGTGGTTGCATTCAGTTGAATGTGATTGACCCTGCGGGGCCTTGCAACCCAAATCCACCAAAGTATCACCCAAAAAAAAAGTGTTGAAAGTCGGCAGAAAGCTTCAACAGAAAGGGGGAGGGGGAAGGGTTAGGGTTAGGGTTAGGGTTAGGGTTAGTATTTTTGAAATTTAGAAACTTGGTTAGTAAAATTGCAAATAGCTATTCTTAACAAAAGTAAATGTGCAAAAATTTACTTTTTCCTATTTATTTATGTAAAAAGCCCAAAATTATATAATAATTCATACTTGATTCATATATAATTTTAATTCTATTAATTTTATTAAAAATACTTCGATTAAGAATTATTTTTAAAGATTAATCGTAAATTTTAAAATTTTAATCGGCTAAGCACCTTGCAAAGGATTAATCAATTGAATCAGGGAATTTTTAAACAATGCTAGAAACTGGTATATATGAAAATATTTAGGAATTTTGGATTTAATATTCATTATTTTATATTTGAAAATAAAGATATTTGACTTAAAAATTGGGATATTAAATCTCACCTTACTTTTTTAAAAAAGTGCCAAGTGAAATTCTCTTCTCTTTATTCACATTTTTTAAAATATCATTTTTCATATATCAGTTTAAATATATATTCAAACTATATATTTAAAAAAAAATTTACTAGTAAGTGTCTGTGTTACAAATTTCGGAAATCGGAACTATTCGATTGAGATACCGATTTACGATTTATCGGGTGATTCGATTGAAAAATCGACGATTTCTCAGTGATTTTTGCAAAATCGACCGAATCGGTTTCAAAATTTGGACCAATTTTTGACCGATTTATCGATGCTTTTTCAGAAATCGGCCGATTTCGATAACAATACTAAGTGTGGATCTTCCATTTCCAAACATAATTTCCTATTAAAAGTCGATGTTTAATATTACTCAAGTTCACCATTTCCTTTTCCTCTTTCCAGCCATCCAAGTTTGTCGAGAATGAGTTCTAAACAGATAGAGAATCATTGATACTATATTACTATTCACTTGTGCCTTGGGTATTACTTCGTGAACCTTTGTAATTTATAATGGAAGCATTTTGAGAGACTGAAAAATTCTTTCATCGTCCAACTTATCTAAATCCTTGCGAATGGGCAGATGCTGGTGCTCTATGATAACGTAACGGGATTTTCCCATGTAAATGTTGTTGCTAATCTATCTTAAATAGTGGCGGGACTAGGGATGAAGCAACCTATACCAGATTTCTGACTATTCTTTAAATTTAGATCATAATTTGTTCAGAAGTTCTAATTTATCTTACAAAATCAGTATAAAATTTTTATATGCCCTGACTGACCTCAAATATTTTTGTTATTATATATTTCAGTGAAAGTGAATGTGAAATCTGCAATAAAAGGAATTTCAGTGAATGTGTCAAGCTTCAGGAATGCAAAGAATGAGAAGCAACGTCCTACAGGGGATGCATTATTATGAACTTGTAGTACGGTTTAATGATGTGAAACGATAAAGACAACTAAAAACAAAAAGACCCCCCCCCACATCTTGTGGTGATTTGTCAAAGCGAAATAGTTATGGCATTAAGCTTAACCCAAAACCCAGGAGCTCAGACGTCTGGAAGGCTCCGAGAGATTTTAAATTAATACAAGTAAATATGCGGTGCTTAACTTAGCAAGAACGGACGATGGATGGATAGGCTTGGAGTTGTAGCTTGCAAATCCTCTAGTGATAGTGATGCACCGTAATTTAGAGAAACTACAAGGATGAGGTTTGTTGGTGTAATGATATTTTAAAGTAACATTTTTAATATCAATATTTTTATATTGTTTAGTTATGTCTATTATATGTTCCATTTGTTAAATAAAATATATTGCATATTTATGAGGTTGATTGGGAGTTACATACATTGATCATCATTTATTTAGATTAATTTCTTTTATTGATGATTTTCATAATGGGTTATTATGATTAGAGGGGGTTACAAATCAGTTGTTTTTTCATCTTCTACTATCAGGGGTATATATATATATGAGGGGTTTTGTGAAGGAGCAGCACTGAAAACTCTCTACATATCTTTTTCTTCGGACTGATTCTTTTGGGCACAAGTTTGTATAGGCTCCAACTTTCACCCAAGAGTGCACTTGTGTGAGAGTGTTGAGTAAACCGTAGGGAACGAATCAGCGATACGATTTAGCACCATGGTCGCGCTGCATATCGTTTTCAAGGCAGTGGATTTCTTTGCCACGACTCAACCATTCCTGGTTCATAGCTTTTATTTATACTTAGTATTTTGTAGCCATATTTTCTTCCATTTTTTACAACAAATTGAAAACGATATGTCTACCATGGCTACAATCCTAAACAAGACTTTACCTGATCTTTCTAAACTGGAGCCTCTGGACGGTAACAACTACAAGAGGTGGTCTCAAAAACTCTTGATATTTTTTGAACAACTTGAAGTTGATTATGTCCTTTATCAAGACATTCCTACTGGTGGTATGGAGAAAAGTACGGGCACTCAGCCTGAAGGATCTACACAACCCACTATCTCTGAAGCCGAAAGATTAGCCGCAGATGAAATCAACAAAAAGCACGAGAAAGACAACAAAATGGTTCGAGGACATCTCTTAAATCACATGTCTAACACGTTGTTTGATCTGTTTGTCAACTATAAATCAAGCAAATCCATTTGGGAGATTCTGGAGAAAAAGTATGGCTCTGATGATGCGGGCAAGAAGAAGTATGTGGTGGGCAGGTGGATTAATTTCAAGATGACGGATGATAAACCTATCATGGATCAAGTTCATGAATATGAAAATATTGTGACTGAAATATTGAGTGAGGGCATGAAGATGTGTGAGACCCTTCAAGCTAATGTTCTCCTGGAAAAGTTTCCTCCTTCTTGGAATGACTATCGTAATATTTTGAAACACAAGAAGAAGGACATGACAATTCAAGAACTCATAAGTCATATGAGAACTGAAGAGGCTAATTGTCTCAAGGATAAGTTTTCAAATCTCTCTCGTGATTCTGTTAAAGCTAATCTAGTTGAATCTACTGTTGCTGTGACAAAAAAACAGGTTTAATGGCAAGAAGAAGCAAGGCAAAGGGAATTTCTCCAAAAACAACAAGATTCAGAAATCCAAAGCGGCCTGTTACGTGTGTGGAAAGATCGGACACAAAGCGTTTCAATGTTATCATCGACATGGTGGGAAAAATGGAGATACCAAGAGCAACAACAAGACAGTCCCACAAGCAAACATTGCTGAGACATCAGATGTCATCGCTGCCGTGGTTGTTGAAGCCAATTTGGTGGAAAACAAAACTGAATGGATCTTGGACACGGGAGCATCAAAACATTTCTGTTCTAACAAATCAATCATGAAAGACTTTGAGGATGCAAAAGATGGTGATCATGTTTACATGGGAAATAATGCCACTGCTGGTGTTCTTGGTAAAGGGAAGGTTATTCTTAAACTCACCTCTGGAAAAACCTTGTCCTTGAATAATGTGCTATATGTTCCCTCCCTTAGGAGAAATCTTGTTTCTGGTGCTCTTCTCAACAAAGCCGGATTAAAACTTGTCATTGAGGCTGACAAGATTGTAATTTCTAAGAATGGTGACTTTGTTGGGAAGGGTTATCTTAGTGATGGCTTGTTTGTGTTGAATGTTATGAATGATAATGAAAGTACTTCTTTTGCTTACATCGTTGAGTCTTTGGATGTTTGGCACAATCGTTTAGGGCATTTAAATATTTCTTACATGAATAAATTAAAGGACATGAATATGATTTCTTTTGAAAATTCTAAAATGGCCTCTAAATGTCCTATTTGTGTTGAGGCCAAACATACCAAAAAACCATATAAGCAAGTTGTCTCTAGAAGTACAAAATTGCTTGAGTTAATTCATACAGACCTGGCGAATTTTAAAAGTTGCACTAGTAAAGGAGGTAAAAATTATTATGTGAGTTTTGTTGATGATTACTCTCGTTATACTAAAATTTATCTCTTAAGATCAAAAGATGAGACTGAAAGTGCATATTTAAAATACAAAGCTGAGGTGGAAAAATAACTTGACCATAAAATTAAAAGAATTAGATCTGACAGGGGTGGAGAGTACGGAACATGGTCTTTAAAAGATTTTTGTGAGAAGAATGGGATTGTACATGAATTTACAGCCCCTTACCCTCCTCAACAGAATGGGATAGCAGAACGTAAAAATAGGTCTCTAAAAGAGACAATGAATGCCATGCTATTAAGTTCAGGTTTGCCGAATAACTTGTGGGGGGGAGCGGTTCTATCAGCTTGTTATGTGCTCAACAGAGTGCCCCATAAGAAACTTGACATGACTCCTTATGAGCTTTGGAAGGGATATAGTCCTGACATGAGTTATTTGAAAGTGTGGGGTTGTTTGGCAAAAGTTGCATTACCAGATGCGAAAAGGACCACCATTGGGTCCAAAACTTTTGATTGTGTTTTTATAGGATATGCTCAAGATAGCGCAGCTTATAGATTTATGTCTTTAACTGAATTTTCTATATGTGAATCTAGAGATGCAATATTTTTTGAGCAAGTGTTTCCTTTAAATAAAAAGTCTTTGCCTTTATCTGTCGGTGTGCAGTTAGTAGAGCCTTTAGTTGAGCATAATCTCCCTTCCTCATCCTCGGCTTTAGAAGTCCATGAACCTAGAAGAAGTAAAAGGCGTAGAACCGAAACTTTTTTTGGTCCTGATTTTTTGACTTCTTTTCTTGTGGAAGATTTTGATGCTAATCTCTTAAATGATAATATTGTTTCTCTCTTTCTCTTAGAGGAAGATCCCTTGACATATGCTGAGGCTATGAGTTCCATTGATGCTAGTTTTTGGCAAGATGCCATTAAAAGTGAAATAGAATCTATTTTATTTAATCAAACTTGGGAACTTTGTGACTTGCCTAAAGGTTCAAAACTTGTTGGTAGCAAATGGATTTTTAGAAAGAAGTTGAGACCAGATGGCTCAATTGATAAATTTAAAGCTATGCTTGTAATAAAAGGCTTTACACAAAAGAAAGGTGTTGATTTCTTTGACACTTTCTCACCCGTTACTAAAATTGGCACAATTAGAACTTTGATGGCTTTAGCAGCAATCCATGATTTAATAGTTCATCAGATGGATGTCAAAACGGCATTTCTTAATGGTGATCTTGAGGAAGAAATTTACATAGCCCAACCCGAGGGCTTTGTAATGAAAGGTCAGGAAAATAAAGTGTGTAAGCTTAAAAAATCCATTTATGGGCTTAGACAAGCTTCTAAGGATTGGTATAAAAAGTTTGATGTTACTCTTAAAAGTAATGGGTTTGCTGTAAATGCATCTGATTCGTGCTTGTACTCTAAAATGTTTGAATCCTCTTGTGTCATTATTTGTCTTTATGTTGATGACATGCTCATAGTTGGGTCTAATATTGAGGTTGTTAATGACACAAAGATATTCCTTTCTAACATGTTTGAGATGAAGGATTTAGGTGAAGCTGATGTGATACTTGGCATTCGTTTAAAGAAAATCGACGGTGGTTATTCTTTGAGTCAATCTCATTATGTAGAAAAAAATTTAAAAACGTTTGACTCTTTTGATGTTTTGCCTTGTAAGACACCTTATGATGCTAGTGTGGAGCTTGTCAAAAATAATGGACCAAGTGTTTCTCAAGAAAAATATGCTAAAATTATTGGGAGTGTGATGTTTCTGATGAATAGCACACGTCCAGACATAGCGTATGCTGTGAGTAGACTCAGCAGGTACAATCATAATCCTGGTAATTCTCATTGGAATGCTCTTTCTCGGTTACTCAGGTATCTAAGAGGTACAATGGATGTTTGTTTGCATTTTTCTCGATTTCCTAACGTTTTGGAAGGTTATAGTGATGCAAATTGGGTGAGTGACAATGATGAAATTAATTCTACTGCTGGTTATGTTTTTGTTTTAGGTGGAGGTGCTATATCATGGAAGTCTTCAAAACAATCATGTATAGCTCGCTCCACCATGGAATCTGAATTTATTGCTCTTGAGTTGGCAGGACAAGAAGCGGAGTGGCTGAGGAATCTTTTAGCTGAAATTCCGTTTTGTGGGGGACGTTCGTCTCTGGTATCTTTACATTGTGATTCGCAAGCGGCTTTGGGTCTTGCAACTAATAGCAATTTTAAGGGTAAAAAGAGGCACCTCCGCATTAGGCATGGTGTGTTGAGACAATTATTAAAAAATGGAGTGATCTCTCTAGATTATGTGAGGTCTGAAAGAAATTTGGCAGATCCTTTAACAAAGGGCTTACCAAGAAGACAAATTGTGGATATGTCGAGGGGGATGGGGCTCAAGCCCGAAGAGTAAGATTATGAGCATTAATTTCTCCTCGTCCCTATGGCAATTGTGTAGAAAATGCTCGGATGAGGTTGAGTTTTTAACTCTTAATGAATCAAAATAACAATTCTGTGCTATTGAGAAGCACATATATGATTCACCTACGTGGATGTGAAGACTAGCCATCTTCTATGGAAAAATTTGGGCAATTTTCCTAGAGCATCCATGAGTCCTAAGGTTGGCGTTGGGCTTTAAAACAGCGCAGGATACAATTCGCGGAGCCTATACAGATTTTGGAGTGTTGTATGTGTTGTGGGGGTCTCAATCTAAATCTTTGAGTTCAATACTAGTACACTCAATGATTAAGGGTCTTATGGGTTTCAAGACTAGTTCACCCTGAAGACTTGTAGATTGTTGCCTCATTTCACTAAACAAAAGATTTCAATTATATCTTTTGCTAAATACATGACTCCTCTTGTGCCTAAAAGTTAGTGTTTATTTTCTTTTTTCATGTATACTTTTCAATATCATTAGTGGGGGATTGTTGGTGTAATGATATTTTAAAGTAACATTTTTAATATCAATATTTTTATATTGTTTAGTTATGTCTATTATATGTTCCATTTGTTAAATAAAATATATTGCATATTTATGAGGTTGATTGGGAGTTACATACATTGATCATCATTTATTTAGATTAATTTCTTTTATTGATGATTTTCATAATGGGTTATTATGATTAGATGGGGTTACAAATCAGTTGTTTTTTCATCTTCTACTGTCAGGGGTATATATATATATATATATATAGGCAAGTGCTCAAAAGAGAACTTATTTTTTGAAGAAAACTAAGGTACTAATCCTAGCCATTAGATGTATTAAGATCAATGGCCCCGCCAGGGGCACCCACACACTAATCAAATACACCCTCACACACAGAATCACACCTAATCCCCTCCATTTTTAATTTGATTTTTCCCGTCAATCGGTGATATTTTTTTAAAATCTAATTTCACCACATTTTTCTTCATCTCCCAACGATTCGTTTGCATACCATATATGCTATATTTCGATTTAGTTTTCTAAGTTTTCCATTAAACGAGGTTTTCCCTAGATCCTTACTCTATATATATATATATATATATATGAGGGGTTTTGTGAAGGAGCAGCACTGAAAACTCTCTACATATCTTTTTCTTCGGACCGATTCTTTTGGGCACAAGTTTGTATAGGCTCCAACTTTCACCCAAGAGTGCACTTGTGTGAGAGTGTTGAGTAAACCTTAGGGAACGAATCAACGATACGATTTAGCACCACGGTCGCGCTGCATATCGTTTTCAAGGCAGTGGATTTCTTTGACACGACTCAACCATTCCTGGTTCATAGCTTTTATTTATACTTAGTATTTTGTAGCCATATTTTCTTCCCTTTTTTACAACAAGGTTAAGTTGGCTTTCTGAAAATTTGGAAGCAAAAAATCTATTATGGTATGCCGGTTAAGTTGGCAATCAGAAATTGTGGATGCTTATTTTGCCGCTAAGCTAGCATGCAGGTATATGGAATGAAGATTTAGTCTTTGAATCGAACTGCCAAAAAGTCATCTTAATGCTAAACAATGCCTCAACAGATTTCACCAGCCTACGCTCTTTAATTGAGGCTGTCTTCTTATATCGAATTTTACTCTTCTCTCTTGGTCTCGTGTTTAAGAGAAGGTAGCTCAGTAACCTATATCAACTTGCTAAGTTAGTGAACATCTGTGGAAAAATTGTCTACCTAGTGAATTAACATTATTTGTAACTCATGGACAAATTGTCTCTTGGATTAGTAAAGGTACCAAAGTTTTACCTCAAAAAATTGATGAGAAAAAAAGGTGGTTTTGCAATATCCAAAAGTTGTTTCAGAACTACATTCACCACTCGCTCCATTCTCTTCACCATTCACCAAGATCTGTATGCCAAGTTAGCTACGAGTAACATATTTGGTCCTGCAGTACAACTGTACAAGGCTGTAGAGGTCTATGCCGCAGCTGCAGCAGCAAAGGCAGCGGAGCAGCAGTGCAATTCTTTTTTCATTCTATTTTCAGGTAAAAAAAAATCTGCCGCAATCTTCTCCAACTTCGTACCTGAAAGCCATGAATTAAAAGTACGGTTGTCCCGTTATATCCCTCATCTTAAAGAAATGATGTTAAATGATCTAATCTTTTTTAATACGATGTTGCAAAATCATTGACAATTTTAGTGGCCTCATTATCCCTCATAGTTATCGGCAACTCAACTTTGACAAGCAGCTTAGAGATAGATCTAAAGTGCCAATTGAAAAACTTGACAAAATGTTTCCTTACCAAGTCATAACGAATGTTTTCTAGCTTATCTGCTTCAGTTTATCAGCACGCCAAATGCCTTGTTCGCTTTGGCATACACTTAAAGCTTCAGCTATCATTCTCAACTTATCTGAATCGCCCCTTTTCAGAGAAACCAGCTTCTTGATGGCTTAACATTAGTTCAACGAGAGGGTTTCAATACCAATGTCCAAGTTCTTCCTGCTTCAAGCACTTTATGCAAATCGGTAATTGTAACAATTTACAAATATCAGAGCAGTGTAGAAATGCAATAAGGATAAGTAATCTCATATGAATTCGTCCTACTAAAAAAGTTGTATTCTGATTAACTAAAATTTCGAAATATAATTATTAACATAAAATATTATTTTTCTCATATACAATGCTACAAAACTAAGAATAATTTTAGCGCCCCCTCTCGTTTATTCCCTAATAAGGCCATGTTTGTTTCAAGGGATTATAATCCCCAAATTATTACCTTATAAATCCCAAACATAAGGGATTATAATCCCATGAATTCACATTTTGATCATTGTTTTAGTTCACTCCCATGGGATTATAATACCTTGTGAAAGAAGGTATTATAATCCCATAGAAATGAATCAAAAAGATGATAGCAATATACTTCCATGGGATTATAATCCTTTAAATTTAAGAAAGATAGTGTAATTTTCCAAGGATTATAATCCCCTAAAACAAACATGGCCTAAGAGTTATCAACAGCTCAACTTTAACAAGCAGTGTAGAGATCTTCAACGTCATAGGAAAAGATTGATATGATGTTTCCTTGTCATGTCTTACTGAATGTTCTCACCCTGCTTCAGTTTTCTTCAGTACAGCAGATCCTTGATCTCTTTGGCATACAGTGGCATAAAGCTTCAGCGATCAATCTGGTTCGATGTGCCCCTACCAAGACAGATCAGCTTTGTCATTGTTTAACATTAGTTCAGTGATAGCATTTGAATACCAATGTCCAAGTTCTTCCTACTTCTGCAAATAAGCAGTTCCGACAATTTAAGTCTTGTTACAAGACTTAAATTTAACTGGATACACATCGGACAGATGGGTGGTTAACAAATCTTGTGACAAGACCCTGGAACTACGGAAGATTTTAAGCTGTTCCGATGTCACTGATGCATCGAGAAAAAACTGTTCCAAAATTGTAAAGTATCAAGGAAAAGCAGAACTTCAAAGAAATTGAAACTACAAACTGCTTGCAAGTAAGATAAAGGCATTAAGAAAGTTGCAACGTGAATGTTGATACACCAATTATCAGAAATTCAAGTGCAGCTAGCACTGGAATGATTTATCACCTATTCATCATTAGTAGTGTTTATTATAATTGTCAACATCAAAGATGCTGAAATGTGAGTAGAGAGGGAAATCAATACTTTTCACTAATGTTACAGATTACGGTGAGGATGGTAAGTAACATAGTACACCAACATTTAGTTGAGTGAAACTCTATGTTGAAATCCAGATGTCAAGTCCATATCACAAACTATCTATCAGAGGCACATATGCAACAAGCTGTATGCAATACCTGTGTTTTCAAAATGGTATCACAGGACCAATTAGATTGCTAACATTGTGCTCATTTTCTTGTCCAACAGGTGTTATCTGAAGATATGTCTGTAGGGCTACGATGTTAGAATCAAGATAGACTTGGAAACTTGGAAACTAACTGACAGTGTCTATATAAACTTGGAAACTAACTATATTTGAGTTTCAATCTAAGCGTTGCTTAATACGAATCACGGGAGTCAAATTTATCTTTATGTTTTCTTTTTGAACTGTTTGTTATGTACCCGTCTTTAACCATATGGATATTAAGGAATTAATAATAAATCATGCCAATTAGCTACAGAAAAAATATGTAATAAATTGTGCCACTTGATTGCCAAATATTAATGTAGTTTAAGGCTTTAAGCCCAAGTTCTATTGATTTGTTACGATTATATAAATACACTTCCACTTTTATATTAATAAATTCCGCAGTAGTGCTGGTTTATTAGTCTCCTCGTTACTAATTGGTGACACGTGATTAATCCGGGTTCGACTCCCGGCTGCGGTAATATATTATTATTATTTTATTATTATTACCAGTGCACTCTAGGTCACAATGCACTCGCCAACTAGAGAACTATAACTTTTTTTTTTTTGAAAAATAATTCCATTAATCAAAAGGAATAATCAGACATAATGCACTCCAACACACAGGAAGGAGGAGAAACCAATTCGTTCATCGTTCCCGACATACAAGGAAGCCTAGCAATACTATGAGCTACCATGTTAGCTTGTCTACGAACATGTTGAACTTTCAAATCACTACAACCACGAAGGATAGACCTACACTCCTCAAATATCGATCCAACTTCTGAAGCATACATCGTATCTTTTAGCAAAGCGTTCACTACTACCAACGAGTCACTTTCCACCACCACCTGTTTTAACCCCATTTCCAATATCCACCTGAGAGCTTCATACACTCCTGTCGCTTCTGCCTCCAAAACAGATGACTCCTCCTCAAAGCACCGATGCAGACCTTTAACAAATTCGCCCCTCTCATTCCTGAGTACCATTCCTATTCTGAATTCCGGCACTCCAGTATTGATTGATGCATCGACATTTAATTTGAGCCAGCCTACAGTTGGAGGTCTCCATTTATCAGTACCTCTAGGAGCAGGATTGTTACTTCTCGACCCTCCAACCTGTGATTTCTTCTGCGCTGCCTGCCACTCCACTATCATCTTCGAGCTTGTCTCCATAGCTATCTGTGGTGGAACCAGTTTATTCTCCCACACTTGCCTGTTTCTAGCCCACCAAATACCCCACATAGCCTTGGCCATCTTTACTAACTTCTCCACCTTTTCAGAGCCCAGCCTCTGCAAAACCCACAAAGATAATATTTCCACATCTGAAGTATCGAAATCCCGACCAACATAATCCCAGCAATTGCTAGCATACTCGCATTCCAAAAAAACATGTCTCACATGTTCGACATCAACATTACACATCGGGCATAGAATTGTTGTTTGAACACCTTTACCTCGAATCAGATTTCTTACAGGTATATTATTCTTGCAGACACGCCATAAGAAATATTTAAATTTTTGAGGTATTGGTAATCTCCATAGCCTCTTCCAGCTTTAGAATGTGCTTAATAGTTTGATCTAGGTCACAATGCATTTGCAACTAGAGAATCTATTGCATCTATTCAAGACCAAGACAAATTATATTTACCACTAAGCTTTCATCTTAAAAGGATATCAGATTCCAAAACAACCTCAAGCCATATTACAGCATAAGCAGCAAGCCTGACAAGTTCGCGCGAGTAGAATAAATGTTGGTCTTTTTTAAAATTGACCATACAGAAGCAAAGATATGGGTTGGTGTATCTAGTATCTGGCAGAAGTCCGCTGAGAATTCGCATGCGGGATACAGCCACCTAAGATCATTGCAACATGTAGGGAACATAATGTGTTAGCACTCTGATAGTCTGATTCCTATATATATGATCTTACACACTGCTCAAACTATAAAGTGCACAAACGGTGCTAGGACTGCTGGCAATATATCAACATGAACAACCATATCCAATAAAGAAATTCGAAAAGGACAAATGGCCATCCGGTCCACGTCAGCAACCCCATCTCCTGCCATCACCATACACTTGACCTGAAAAACTTAGATATGGCATTACCATCTAAAGTCTTCAATCTAGAATCAACATCCACTCTTTTAGCACCACTTTCTCTACCAGCAACAATTACTTGAAGTCATCATATAAACATAACGTCATAATGACCATATCCGATAAAGAAATTCGAAAAGGAAAAATGGCCTTCCAGCCCACGTCAGCAACCCCATCTCCTACCATTATCATGTACTTGACCTGGAAAACTCAGATCTGGCTTTACCATCTAGAGTCTTCAAACTAGAATCAGCAATCAAATCTTTTAGCACCACTTGCTTTACCAGCAACAATTACTTCACTAAATGAACTAATATCTACATTATTACCCAACACCTTCTCTCCGCTACTTTAGTTTCAGTTTCAACAACCTTTAACATCAACGCAAATCATGTCATCCTCAATTTTTTAAAAATTATCAATTATTATTGGCTTCCTCACAAGAACCAGTACTTAAAGTCATTCAAAATCCCTAAAGAACCAACTTACCACCCAAATCAACCTCGTCACACTAGCCCCATCCAAATCTTGCATAAGCATATTAATTAAAGTATTCAAAAACTCCAAAATCGACTATATCATGATCACTGTTTATTATACAAATCCCCTGATTCTTTTCTCAGCAGTGAAACCATACCACGAAGTGTTAAACAAAAGTGCGTTCGCAATCTCATTCACCTCACTAACATTACTCCTAGTATTTTCATCCACCACAATATCATCCAAACTAAACACACTTTTACTTGAATCCTCCAATCAAAATTAATACAATCCTCCCATTGAGCAATCAAACTCGTACCACATGCATGGTGGATCACATTACTAACATGATCAAAGTAGTAACAAAGCACTAAAACCCCATGACAATAAATATGTAATTATGTATGGAGTATTAAATTATTGACACTTCCCTAAAATAGTGGTTAACATTTTTTCCCGCTTTTCATCCCGTATCCTAGGTAATATATGACAATCCTATCTTCATTGTTCAATTAGAACTCGTTCGAGCCATAACCTTATTACTTTCGGTAAATAGTGATACACTGCAACATTTTGTATCCCAGTGTATGGAATTATTTTAGTCAATTTATCGGTACCTGTAATGGTGTGGTGTTATTGTAGAATGGTATTAATGAAATTAATCCTGCAATTCTTAGGTGTCTTCATTTAATTGTTCCTTCTGAGGGTATTCTTAGGGATGTACTGAAAATTAATAGTTCTAGTGACAATTATAAATACAATTTAGGGTTCGAGTATGATACTGTTAATGATGATTATAAGCAAACCAGAATCAGTGATTCCCTCCCAACACAAATCCAATAAAAACACAATTAACATTAGTAGCATAACATCTGTTATCATGAAAGAATATGAAAAATCTCCAACCCTGCTCCACGGATTTGGGCTAAATCTGTTAATTTCCTTATTCTGTTTGTAACAGTGAATGTCAGGCGACTTATGTTAATGGTGTTCCACTAAATAAATGAACAATTAAATCGATTTACCTACGAATTACGGAATTTCATATAGTAATTTCATCAATTCCATTATACAATTACACCACACCATTACAGGACCGACAAATCGACTAAAATAACTTCATATGCTAGGACATTTCAGTAAAAATGACAGTGTATTAATAAGGACAGAATGTATACGTACAGTTATGCAAAGTATGTTGCGAACTGAACAGTTTCTGATTAAAAGGCAAAGATATAGGCTGGCAACAAAAATGACCGGCGATTTCTGATTGTCGATTATTTTTAGGGTTCGGAATGAAGATGGGGAAGATGTTTATTGTTGAGTAAAAATCTGGTTAAAAGAAAGTGTATAATATTAATCAAATGTGGTGAAATACATTTAATACTACATACATATAAAAAAAAGTCACATCACTGCCGTCCGCAAGAATTAAATGTATCTCTATTTAAATAAAAACACAATATGGTTTTTTTTTTTTTAATAAGTAGGCTTATATGCCTTACATGTGTATATGTTCTCATAAAACACAGTATGGTTTTATTTATTTAAGATTGTAAATACGAAAGTAATATCATGTATAATCACATGTGGAAGCATCGAAAAATTAAATCTGCATCTAATTCAGATGAGGAAATAGTTATCCTTACATTTTTTCTTCATATATTTCTTTTAAATAGTATTAGTTGCTAACTACATAACAACAAAAGCCATAACATGAAGGCCAGCATCAAGGTAGTGAAAGAAACCAGTTATGACTCGTGAGAATAGCAGTATGTTTACACCCTTTAAACAGATGAAAATACTGGAACCTCATACCTCCCAACAAGTTACACCCTGCGTCATGTATAGGAAACTTATTACTAATATAGTGTATACATTGCCTACTACTTTCACCCTGCCTAGAGCCACTCCCAAACTTACTGCAATGGCAGTGTATACCACTGGCTGATAAAAGAAAAATATTTAAAACCACACTACTCCAGAGTTGGTGAAATCATTCACAAAAACTGAACAGAGTTCTTAGCACAATAACTATTAAGGAGTTGATTGGATCATGAGATTTCAACCCGGTAAATGGGAATGAGGATAAGATTCTAATACATTTAATACATTTGTAATCTCATTCCTGTTAAGCAGGTTGAAATCCCAATATCCTCAAACGACCTTTAAAATTAGTCCCAGAATACCATATGGGACTCCAGTTTCGGTCAAGTGACCTTACCTTGTTCACAATTTTCCTTCACTCTCTAGTGCAAGCATTCATTCACTCCTAACACGTTCACCGAGTTGCAAAATATTCACTCCTAAAATGTTCACTGAGTTGAATGAAGTAACCATAACATACACATTTATATTCACTTCTAGATTATAATATAGAGATAGATTCCAACAGAAGAACTTTACTCCTAAGCTCAATATTATACATTCAGTACATAAAAGATGCATACAACATTATATATATAAAAAAATCAGCTATGGAAAATGCACAAGACCACTTACAAGTTACAACATGTCAATATTGCTTCCAAATTGGATAACAGAAATCCTGATCCAATTGTCCGGCCTCTGGTCCTGGAGACTTGAAGTTAATTCATTGACAAAGCTCATCTTCCATTCTCATTTATTTCCCAATCAGCTCTGTGAAAGAAAACAAGAAGAAATAAAACCATCCAAATTTGATTCGTTCTTTTCTAAATCTCCAATCCTGTGTAAATTTGACTGGAACACCAAACCCCGGTACCCTGATGACATATCCTACACACAAAACATAACTTCTCCATCATTAGTCTTGATATACAATTTTTTTTTTCAAATCCACCTTTTAGAATATGGTTTCCATGCATGAATGAAATTTCTGAAGTGGGTTTCAGCCAAACTTTGTGCTTTGCATTTTCTGCCAGCAGATTCAAGCTGTATACTCTCACGTGAATGCTTCCTCCTCTGGTAAAATTTGCACGTCGGGTACCAAGAGCATTGTGTTTTTCACATTTTGCAATGGTGGCTCGCTTGACAAGAAACTCGCTAATGTAGAAACCCTATTTTTGTATGTTCTTGTAATTACTTTCAGTGAAGGTCAAAGGTTCGAATCACTTGTATGGGTGTGTGTAACAGACCCTATTTTATATAAACACATCAGTATTCCCGTCCTCATCTAATGGCTCTCATCTTTTTCCTACAAAGTAAAAACAACTACCAAAAAAACTGCATGATCCTTGAATCTATTAAAACAATATAGAGAACACATACAGAGACCACACTGAAAAACTTACACAAGCAAGGGACAAACATGCTACAAATCATATTTTGCTCCTGACCTCTACACTACCATGTTTTGAAGAATATTCAGTAGTAATCATAAAACAACAAAGTCATCTAATTAAAAATAGAACATCCATGATCTTACCAACACAAAAAATGAATATAGATCCCTAACGTTGTAGCCATAATGGATACTCATCTTCGCCTGGTAACAAGTGGCCCGGAGTTCCTAGCCAAACTAAATTTGAATAAATGTCTTGGTCATAACCAAACTAAACTTAAACAAACGTCTTATTCATAACCACTCAAGTTCAAAATGTATAAAATGACGAACTCATTAGTTTAGACAGTTCATCAAGCACTTGGCATACCAACTTACAAATGTAAATAGAACTGTGTAAGACTGCAACTCCAGAATCCAGACCTCACACACCCAAATTTTACATAAAAACAAGGATCATACGATTCCAAGATGAATACTAGAGTAAGAGAATATATAGAAGTGAACACAATATACAGTCGGTTTTGATAAAAAAAAATGGGGAAATTGAGAACAAAATTTAATGCATATGAAAGTGTTTAACACAATCAGAAATTTTTTGAAGTGGAGGATGTACTAGGTACCACAATCTCGTTTTAAGTTGAGGCAGGTGACCAAGTTCATACATATTTAAAGATTTTTTGTTGTGCTGTCTGTTTTAGTTTTTGATCTGGGCAGCAAAACATAAGAGAAAACAAGGGTTGGGAAAATTAGAAAAGGTTTCACAAATACATATATTCCTTAATATCTGGAATACATTATAGTTACTTTTTTTGTGAGAGGTCTTTATCAATCTTTTTTTCTGAACGTAAACGAAATAATTACCGACTAAAAACTATTCTTTAGAAACTCCCCTTTAATACATTCAACAGAATCAACAAAATAATTTATCTTGCACATTCATATCAAAAAACCAGGTAAAAGACAATGCATAAAACAGAATTTATAATTCAATTACTGAAACTGCAGACCACTTACAACTGTTACACTAGCAACTCCAAAATTAAACTAATAAATAAAAATACTGGAAAATCACTGATCCTTGGAGTTAGGGAATTAAACCCCACTTCAAAGATCATCCTCCATCCTCAAATATTCCCCAATATCAGCTCGGTGAATTACAACAATCCCATTCGGATCCATTTTTCTACAATC
This sequence comes from Kitagawia praeruptora, assembly GCA_037693485.1. NCBI lineage: Eukaryota > Viridiplantae > Streptophyta > Magnoliopsida > Apiales > Apiaceae > Kitagawia > Kitagawia praeruptora. The sequence continues at coordinate 92,852,463 of CM075347.1, read as the reverse complement.
CTGTGTGGATTTGACTGCAACACCAAAACCTAATGGCATATCCGACATTGAGAACACCACAACTCCATCATTGGTATTAATATTCTCAGTAATTCTACCCAGCCCACCTTTCAAAACATGGTTGCCATACATAAATGACATTTCTGCCGTGGGTTTCAGCCAAACTTTGTGTTTTGCATTTGCAGCTAACAAATTCAAGCTCTGGATTGTGAGATGAAAGGCTCCTCCTTTGGTAAATTTCCCGATTTGGGTACCGAGAGCGACGAGCTTATCACGTTTGACGTTGGTGGCACGCTTGACAAGAGATTCACTGACGTAGTAGACCCTATTCTTGTTGAGACGAAAGCAGTATCGCCCGGGGTCTGATTCAGGACCTTCATGAGAAGGGGCTTCAACTATGTTCTTGAGATTATTTCCTGTAAAATTGAACAGCTTCTCAAAAACTTGGGTAGTTTCTTTCTCATCCAGTGGCCTCATCTTCCTCCTATAAATCCGAACATAAAACATACAGATATCAATCGACTGAATGATTTTAAAAAAAGAATGTGATTTTTCTTCGTTTAGTGAAAACAATAAATAAAAACATTCTGTGTTCCCTAAGATGGCATAAAAGTTTTCTGCTTGCTTTAGTGACTGAACAGCTAGGCAAGATAAAAAAAGTTCCATGTTCCCTAAGATAGGGTTAAAATTTCAGCTTGCTTTTGAGAGTAAAAAACTAGGCAAGATTTTTAAGCTATCAAAAGAATGGAATCCTATTGGAAAGCTTCAATGACCGAATACCATGTCGAACCTCTTAATTTTAAGATTTTAAAAGGAAAAATTATCAATTTTGAATTGCATGTACTACTCCACTCCCATAGATGACAAAATCTATGGTTTTCAGGACCTGGCTAAAGGGATTAACCTCAACTAAAGGCTTTGGACAGATTTATGGTGTAAGGTACCTCTTAGGGTCTACACCTGGAAGAGAGCATACACGAAATAATTATACTCTTAAGAAGATAAGGTTTGCACCTATTGATATAAATATGAGGAATACAAACAACATAATGAGTAAATGCCATTTTATGTAAACTGAGCAGGCTCTCAGCAGTAGTATAAGTGATTGCTAAACTAGGAAGCCATTGCTAACATTAGAAGGAGACAGTGGCTATTAAAGGAGTAAAAGCATAAAGGAATGCATCAGTAATCTAAACGTAATTCAGCCGCCCCATTTATTACAATTGCAAACCACATAGAGCACATAGAACCAATTTCATAACGAAAACAAGACAATAACGCAACACTAGAAAATTGATCTGAGACATCTGCCAAAACAACAGAAGATATGCCATTTCTATCAACGATTTTTGCTCACTAGATTCATTCTGTCAACTTAGTGTCTAATCTCTTCCATCAGAACCCCCTCTTCTTAAAATACAAACTCTCAGTTCCAATTTAAATTTTCGATAATCTAAATTCCACACTTTCTTATCTATACTTTCATTTAAAATTCCCGACATTTCAAATAATACCACAGTTTGTTTAGCAAAATAATACAGTAATAATTATAATACCACAATTCCATTTCGAAAAAAATAGAGTAAAAAGCACACACAACTACACAAGTCATCATTCAGACATTTAATCAAGCATATGGTGTACCAACATAAAAAAAATCCTAATTTTACTCAACAATCTTCATCTTAGAATCTATAAATTTATACACGAATGATAATAATAACTTGTAATTAACATCTACACAGGCTCTAAATCAAGAAAACAACTAAAAAATCAACACAAATTTACATAGATATGTACCTGTTACTTGAACGGCGAGATCGAAGCAAACCTATTAAATACAAAACACGAAATGTTAAATTCAAAGTCAATATATATATATAGATGTATATAAAGACGTGTGATTACATACAAGATACCGATACCTGGTCGCGAGAGCTTGAAGGAGGCAGAGGCTGTGTGTCTATATGTATGTAATGTAATGTCTTGAACCCCTCCCAAACCCTAATAACTACCCCCTTTCTTTTTATTTTTCTTTAATATTTCTTTTTAACTTTTAATGGTCCTTTATAAAAATAATAATGTTTTAATTAAATATACATTTACATCATTACATGTTATAAGAAGCTTGGAGTTTCACTTTAATTTTGCATACTATAAAATAAGATAAGTGCTAAATTTCTTGGGGAAAAAAAGTATTCTCAATTGAGCTTGAAAAAAAAAAATTCACATAGTTTACATAAATATAATTACCCATAAATCAATAAATAATTTAATTGCATTTTCATTTTCATATGTTCATTTGGGAAATTTTCAAAAATATCCCTGTTTAAAAAAATAATTAAAAATACGGTAAAAAATGTTGCACCGTAGATTGCAAGCAGTTGTATTACGAGATTGCACCGTATTTTTTAAAAAAAAAAACAAAAATTGGTATCCTAAATAATTTTAACCTACGGACTTGTTAAATTTTTTATCTCATCAATACCCGCACAACATGTAATAATCATTACAACAATTAAAATATTGAAAAACAAAATCAACAATGTTGTATTTATTTTTTATTCAACCAATTGTTGCAACGTCTCTTCTACATCTTATTAGCAAATAACCTGGATGGTGTTATGATTCCATCTGAACTGTGAATGTGATTTCATCCTTTCATAAATGGAAGATTTCAAATTTTATTGGAGCATGACTTCGTTGTAATTTAATGGTTGCAACCATAGTTGTAAAAATCGGTAATCGGTAGTTACTGATTTAAGATTAATCGGGTAATTGGGGATTAATCGGAAGGATTAATCGGAGTATTAATCGGATATTATATTAATATTTAATATATTAGTCTAATTTACAATTAAACATATCATTTTAAATAAATTCATAGGATTAATCGAATTTCAAAAATCGAATCGGTTAGTTACCTTACAGGGGATTAATCGGGGATTAATCGGCTAAATCGGGGATTTTTAGAACTATGGTTGCAAGTAGATATAAACAAATTAGACAATAAATAACATTAAGCTAATCAACCCCAAACATACCAAGACTCTTCATTGCTAAGATTTCCCATACAGCATAAAACTGCAGTATCCTCAAACATCACAAGGTCGCATTCTCATTTGTACACATCCAACACCATTTTAACTTGTTACGTATCCACAGGCTAGGAACCTTTCGACAACACGGCTTCAAGAATCTTTCGATAATTTTTAATCGCAAAATTTGTCAAAATTTCATATTCTCCCATCACCAGTAGTGATGTTAGCCTTAGCCTCTTGTTGATTCTATTTCCTAATACCATGCTTACACAATTAGTGGAGTGGCAATCCTTGATGGGATTCACAAAGTCCTACTCAAGAAGAAGTTCACAGTCCTCCAAATTTTATGTGCACAATACTTTAAATGATGGGGTTGTTTCTTACTTTCTTAGCATGGAAAGGATCTCATCATCAGAGAAACCAAAACTTATAGGAGTGTTAAAGTATTAATAACAGATCAAAATCAAATAAATGACAAAGATGACAGAGCATAGGCTATGAACGTATAATATCACAACAAAGATCGATTACCGATTCCCCAAATGAGACTATCACAGGAGGAAAGGGGTTAATAATTAGATTGGATTTCAGTAAAAACCTCAAAGTGCGTCAAAGTAGTTTTCTTGAACAGAAGTACAGCAACCTTCACTATTTTATACATTCATACTAAAGTCCGATCTTTACCAAACATTTGTGTCTACATATGTATTCTACTAGAGTGCAGATCTCTATTCTCTGCCAAACATTTGTGCCCACATTTGTATTAATATACCTGTAACCTGTGTACAAATTTTGACAAAAGCAGCATGTTTAATTACAAACGTTTTCTGGATCGCGCTGCTGTCCACGTACATAAGATCAACAATTTGATTATGATCGATTTTGATATTCAGTTATTCATTACCCCAAGGAACTAATATTAAGAGTGATGAAATATTAAGTTTTCTCTAGCTATGATCACATCAAAAAAGAAAATGATTCAGTTTCAAATACGTTAGTCGATCTCTAGCTGCTTCATATACAAATTAAGTACTACTGCGGCTAAGTTGTGTAAACTCTGTAAAGATCAACAAGATAGATACCAGAGAATAAGGATGTAATCTGCGGATGGCAGAAAATAATTGATTCAGGCAAATAGGGACAAACCGTTGCAACTTTCACAAACATTACAATGTTGCATTACTGCATTCTCATTTTTTTTCTTCTAGAGAGTGAAAGTTGTAAACGTCAAACACAATTTTACCTTGATATGCGTCCATTACCTCGGGGACTTTGTCCTGATGTTCCACTACAAAATCGTTTAGGAACTTCCTCTCTGTCATCACCAAGACCGTTAAAAGCGACTTCTTGCTAGTTACGTTTTTGGACTCCAAAACTTGCAAAACCGAGCACCGTGGAATCATCCTCTTCTCTAAGCTGTATAGCAACACATTTGGTGAAATTGCAATTTGTGATGGGCTCCAACACAATCTATTCACTAAGAACTCCAATACCCTTTTAGTTCTATCAGCAGAAGATATGAAACAAAGGGGCTGTTTCTTGAACATGTAAATAATTTCATCATCACGGAACCCAAAGCTTCTGAACAGCTCAGATTTAGTTCCGTGCATCAAATCATTATCACACATCATCAAAGCCAACACAGCTCGTACAAATGATGAAGATACGGGATCAAAATCCATCTCTTTGGCCTTGAAAACAGCAGTTCTAAATTCATCGGGGGGCCTACACACTGGTGCACCACGAGCAGTAATCAATAGTGAAATCCAAGAGTGGGGCACGCCAAGTGTTTGTAACAATTTCACATTGGGTACAAAACTTGAAGTTCTATAAACAATTAGCAATGTGCAGGTTTTCACAGCAGTAACCACATTTTGGTAGTTACCCAACACACTAGCTAACAGATTTATCGTCGGAACAAGGTGGTTTTCTAAACTCCTTGTGAGTACATGAGGGGAAGCACAGACAATTCTGTGTAAATCTGTTTGACAATTATTGCAAACATTGAGCAAGAAATCAAGCTTCGGCTTTAGTGTCTTATGAGGATTACACACAAGAAATCTCGGGCCACTAGCGAAAATTCTTGTAAAATGTTTTTGGGAAAACCCAAATGTTCTAAAAAGTTCGAGAACGGTGTAGGGTCTTCTATCAGTTGATTCAAAACTAACTACATTACAAGCACGGACAAGTGCATCACCAGATAACCCACATTTGTTCTTCAAAAATGTTCTAGTAAAATCTGAACGACCTTGTGTTCTGGAGCCATAATTACGAACAATTGAATTGAATGAAGAGATGGGCATCTGGGGTTTGTTAATGAGTATAAGGGTTTGCCAATTACATTTACACACATAATTTAGCATTGTCAATTACTAAATGGGCTGTTGTTAATTCTTGATAATAAGGGTTTGCAATATATATTCTTGATAATCAGGGTTTCCAATACATAAAAAAGTAAAATCAAATCAAAGTGAGAGTAAAGTAGTGATACATACAATGTTTCTTGAAGCTTGGTCTACCAAATCAAACTTGAGGGTGCGAGCATCCCCATCACACTATTTTGATGTGATTTTGCTCTACATTGAAATGATGTAAAATTTATACTCCCTCTGTCTATAAATATTCTTCTCGTTTGGAATGTCGGTCCTGTTCATAACAAGAGACAAATTACTAATTTACGTTTAATCTATAAATCCAAATATAGTCATGAGTGATCTTGTTGGATTCGTATTTATGAGTACTTTAATACAGTGAAGTTTTTATATTTAATACTAATACGAAATTGAAGATATTAACGATCAAAAGTGTGCATTGGCAAACGTGTCCAACTCAAATGGGAAAAGTATTTAGAGACGGAGGGAGTACTGTTTTAAATTGGTCTTGAGGTGATTGAGATTGTCCTTGGTTAAAAGATTTGCAATATAATTTTAAGACTATGGCTTGAGGTGTCTGAGGAGGTTAGAAGATTTGTAATATAATTCTAAGGTTATATATGTAAATTACTATAAAAAAATTACATTTACAAAATTGCCCCTGCGGGGCCACTTGATTTGATTTATATGAAGAAAATCTTTTAACAGCATAACCTCAGGCCCAGTTTTCTCATATATAAATTATTATAAGAAAATTATATTTACAAAATTGTCCCTGCAAGACCACTTGATTACCACTTGATTTATAAGAACAAAATCTTTTAACCTCAGGAAGATTGCCTGAGCACAACCCATTTTTCTTTTTTAAATTTGATAGTCTAAAAATTTGATATAATTTTTGATTTGGCACCAAAAAGATGTAAGTTTTAAAATTGATTTAAAAAAAATTACATCGTAAAAATATAATTTTGATGTTGGGTTCGAAATGGTCTTCAGAGAGCATGTGCAAAGTGTACTTACCAATTACATGGGTATAAACAAAACATGTTTGCATATAGACTTGTAAACGGGTCGGATTTGTATCAGATTCAACTAAATTCATATTCATATTTATTTAAATTTGTTGGTTCGGATTTAGATGGAATTAGATCAGATCGTAGATCGTCGGATTGTTTAATAGCATGTTCCATATCCAATACATTAGAATATTGGATTATCGGAACGGACCTGCGGATTCATTTAAATTTAAAACAAAAAAAATTAATACAACATAATTAATACAACATATAATGAAATGATACAATAAAATTGTTAGGTCCGATAAGATTGTAGAAGGGGGGGTTGAATACAATCTATATCATTTTCTCCAAATTTGTCCTTTAAATAAAATTTAATTCAAACAAATTTGTGCGGAATAAAATAACACAAATTTCAAGTTGAATATAACAATATATTAACTTGATGGGTGTTACAAAATCAGTACAAGTGATTATCAAGAAATTAATAACTAATTAGAAAATTCAACATGAACTTTTCTAATTTAGTTAATAAAAATCAAGATATCAATTTAAGAACTAGGAAACTTAATTCGCTAGTATTACACAAGTCACAAATAATCAAGTTCTAATGGATACAATTTTTGATTCAAGAACTCAAGAATTTATGGCAATTAAATTGAGCTTGAAAGATGATAGAGATGATATGTTTTTGAGCTTCTTTCTTCTTCTGTGTTGTTTGCGTGTGTCTGTTTGTGTGTGTAGTCCAGCCGCCTGCTTCTTGTTTATATACTAAATGAACAAACAAGCTACTGACTCTTTTTAATCAACTTGGTCACTTGACTTATCATGACTAGTTAGTCATGATAATGTAATCAGTAATGCTATCATGACTTAGCTTCTTCTGTCATGACTAAGGATACACTGTCATGACTAGCGTGTATACTAACATGACTAGCCTGTCATGACTTAACAATTTAAACTATCATGACTTAACAGTTTGAACTGTCATGACTTAACAGTTTGAACTGTCATGACTTAATTGTTTGAACTATCATGACTTAACAATTTGAACTGTCATAACTTAGCTGTTTGAACTATCATGACTTAAAGACTAAACCTGGCCACTTTTCTTTTCAACCATAACTCACGCCTCTGTTTATAAACAAATCAAATGACTTGCCACCTTTTTCAAAATTAAATGAATTATGTCCCGTAGAAATGCTTTTTAATCCGCACAGCTTATAATCTTTAATTAATAAATAATTAATTTAATTCAGAAATTATAAAAATAAATATCTAATATTATTAGATATTTATAAATATAATTTTTTTAATTAAATAAAATATTTATTAATATAAATAAATCCTTAAGCTCTAAGTTGCGGTCTCCTGAGCGTCTGGAACCGGACTCCTTTTGCTTAGCAAAAAAATACATCAATTCCAACCGGGATTCCAGCTTTAAGAATATATCACTTTCAATATTCTTGTGATAATTCTATTTTCTCATAACCCATCCAGGTGTAAGTTGCGGTCTCTTGAGGATGTGAAACCGGACTCCTTTTGCTTAGCAAAAAATACAACAATTCAAACCGGGGTTTCAGCATCAAGAATATATCATTTAGAATTTCTTTATGATAATTCTTTTTCCTCGTAGCCAGTCCACTTGATAATAAAATCCTTGTGATTAATTAATTTCGCACTTCTGTTGCTTGCACAATGATTTTCTCTCATACCAGTCTTGATAGCTTGAACCACTGAAGTTAATGATGAACAACCACTGTTAAATGTTGACACTCGATGTACTGTCTGGTTCATGAGTGACTAACCGCAATGATTGTTCTTCATATATTGACTTTAAAAACTGGTTCCTTTTGTTTTCTCCTCTCTCTCTTTAATCTTCTGTACTGTCTCTGTCACTTTGAAATCTCTGTCACTTTAAATGAATCCACTTCTTAACGAATACTCCACCGAGGCTTGATCAGATGACTGAGCTTCTTTCAATGTAGTAAATCTTCAAGTCTGTAGATTGACCTTGATCTTTTTCTTCTGACAGATAATACAATCTGAGATTCCTTGTGACAGTCTATATACTATTAACTATTACAATCTTGTTTAAGTTGAGTTGTATCCTCGAAATACAAATAGGCTACATCATATGCCTTTCAATCTCCCCCTATTTGTTTGTTAGACAATAACAAGCAAATACCTAGAGGATAACTCAACTAACTCACTTAAACAAGAAAAAGATTAAGCATTTAGGAGCTTAGCAAATAGTACAAAAAAAATTTCTCTGGTTTAAATTTAACAATTCCAGAATCCTCAGTTGATGAAATGATTGATGATTGTTCCTCTAGCACTGAACTGATCTTCAATAGATAACTCATCTTCATTTCTGATTCTTCATATCTCTGCCTGATAATCCTTCACATCTTACATTAGTGATTATCAGCAGTTCTTGATTTACAATCACTTCTCTTCTCTGACACAGCTTTTCTCACTTAAGAAAAACAACTGCTCCTACTATATAGACAATGGTGAATCAATACCATTTCTATAACTTCTGGGAAATCTACTACTCATCCACTTAGCCTTTATACATAGTACATTGAAAGACTAATAGAATAGTATTGTGATGTAAGCTTCTCCTTATATCTCCCCTTTCTTCTCAACTGAATCTCCCCTTACTTTTCCATCTAAAGCTCCCCCTTAGTAACTTGACTTGCTTCTCTTCCAAAGCACAGTCTGTAAATGCTCCCCCTTTCTAACCTACTCTCCTTTTCTTGTACCCCCTTTACTTCTCCCCCTTAGTTGAGGAATCCTCCAATCAACTAGTTGACAAAGTAGTTGTACCAATTATAGAGTTCTTTGTTAGAAATGAAGTTTCATTTTCTTCCTCACTGTGAGTGTGTGATAGTGTTTAGTGTACCTCACAAGTGTTTCACTCTTCTCTTCACTCATTTGTGTTGAGTGTCTCACTTCTCTCTGTGTTTACACTCTTGCTCACTGGTGTATCACTCATATCACTCATAGCTCCAACATCCTTTAGTGTACCTGCAAGGAAAAATCACCCTAGCCCCTTCAAGAGAGGTCAGTGGTGGTGCAATGGGAGTTCGCAAATCCCAAATCCTCGTTAGACTCGTCAGACGAATCTGAGTCATAATCTACAAGTTGCTAATTTTCCCTTTTTAGGGTTTTCAGATTTGAATTCTGAGAAGGTAAACAATGATATAAATTTAGCATTGAGATCAAGATTCCCTTCTAATGTCTGTGAAGACAATTAGTTCATTAAAGAACCTTTAACTTATAATCCTAACCGTAAAATGGTTGGATTACAAGTTTCCGTCAATTCATCCTTAGTGTGTGCATTCTCACTTTGTGCATATGAAATATTTTGGATAGTGTATAAGGTAGTGACTCTCTAACTGAATATCCCACACATCCTTATTTGCTGCATCAGATGCAGTTACTCCCTGGTGACCTTTAGTGTGATAGGTAACTTCCTTTTAGGGGGTAAGTCAGAATGTGTTTGAGTTTGACTGTAGTCTGGGATAAAAGTTGTTGGGTTTACAACCTTATGACTAATCATGTGAGAAAACAAAATTCCATTTAGATGAACCTGCATCACAGAATATGAGCAATAGAGATAGAATGATATACAGTTGTGATTTCAAAAGGTTTACAATATAAGCAATCACAACTATAGAAAGAGATTTTGAGTTATGAAATATAAAGATCTTGAGCCGGTTTTACTAAACAAAAACATAAACAAAAATCCAATTAACAATGAATATTAATCAAATTAATGAATGTTAATGTTTAAACCAATACAAACAAAACTATTTTATCATGTTTTAGATCCTGTATGTTAGATACCAACTGTTACCACTTGTTAACACTTGTTAGGTCTTGTCTTCCAATTGTTAGAACCTGAAAATCAAACGTTAATTCCTAAACAATTGAATTGACATATACCATTTTGATACCAACAATGTTCCTTAATAAGAAATTCTGTTAATATCAACAACACAACAAAGATTAGAAGTTAAAACAGCAAGATATGTGTGTGTTAAACAGAATAAGTACAAAAGAAACAAGTACAGGGACCTGTTTGTAAGTTTTGAAAGTAAAGTGACTAATCTGAAAAACTATACAAACTATTTATATACACATGAAAAATAATATACAAAATAAGAAATAATATACATAAAAATAATATGAAATAAAAACTAAAAAGAAAAGAAAAAATACGATTTTTTTTATTTTTATTTTTTTTATTATTCAAAAATAACTGTATTAATAATATTTACAGAATATTAGAAATAAAAGAAAATAATTTATAAAAATAATTACAACAATAAAATTACTTAAAAATAGTTAAATAGAAAATAATAAAAATACCATAGGTTATCCTTTTTACGAAATCAAACATTAATAACAAAAGGACAAACACTACAAAATATTAAATAAACTATTAACTATTTACATAAATATTTGTAGTAAATTAATAAATCTATATATTTTCTTAATAAAATAACTTTCTTATAGAAAACCATTTAAAAAGAAAATATGACTTATTAAATCAACACAAATATTCAAAAGTAATTTTCAACAAAAATAGATTTCTCACTAATTTCAACTTGTAAAATTTGAGAAAAATATTTTTAAAGAAAATTAAAATATTCTAAAATTAAAAGAAGTAAGTAGGAATATATTAAGAAGATAATGACAATGATTTAAGAATTAACAAGCAAGAAGATAAGTTGATAAAATAATTATACAAGTGATTTTAATAACAAATATTAACAAAGTAATCACTTATAAATTATTAAAGAGCAAACCTCAGATATTAACTAGTTTAATTACTAGGACTATTTAACATACCCAATTCACCAACAATTCTGGTGAATGTGGATTCGTCAAGAGACTTAGTAAAAATATCTGCTGTTTGTTCTTCCGTGGGTACAAAATGTAACTCCACGGTACCATTCATGACATGCTCTCTAATGAAATGATACCTGATATCAATGTGCTTTGTCCTCGTATGCTGCACAGGATTGTTGGAGATTGCTATGGCACTTGTATTGTCACACAAGATAGGAATTTTGTCAAGTACAAAGCCATAGTCCCTTAGCTGATTCCTAATCCACAAAATCTGTGCACAACAGCTTCCAGCAGCTATGTATTCAGCTTCAGCTGTTGAGTTGGAAACTGTTTGTTGTTTCTTGCTGTACCAGGAAACCAACCTGCCACCTAGGAATTGACAACTCCCAGAGGTGCTTTTCCTATCTACAACACTTCCTGCATAATCTGAATCTGTATATCCAACAAGATTAAAACCAGAATCTTTAGGGTACCAGATGCCTAAGTTAGGCGTACCCTTAAGATATCTTAAGATTCGTTTAACAGCAATGAGATGAACATCTCTAGGATCCGATTGGAACCTTGCACACAAACATGTAGCATGCATAATATCTGGTCTACTTGCAGTAAGGTAAAGTAATGAGCCTATCATACCTCTGTAGCTTGTGATATCTACCTTAGCAGAATTTTCACATGCTCCAAATTTAACAGCTGTAGATGATGGTGTTCTTGCTGAAGACGAGTCCTCCATTTGATATTTCTTGAGGAGCTCTCTGACATACTTGGATTGACAGATAAATATACCATCTGTACTTTGACTTACTTGCAATCCAAGAAAGAACTTCAGCTCACCCATCATGCTCATTTCAAACTTACCCTGCATTAACTTAGCAAATTTCTTGCAAAGAAGATCATTAGTAGACCCGAATATTATATCATCCACATAGATTTGAACTAATATTGTATCATTTTTATGTTTCTTTGTGAAGAGAGTTTTGTCTATGACACCTCTAACAAAACCATTTTCAATTAAAAATTCAGAGAGAGTGTCATACCATTTCCTTGGTGCTTGCTTAAGACCATAAATAGCCTTGAAGAGAAAGTAGACATAGTCCATGAATTCTGGATCTTCAAAGCCAGGGGGTGTTCTACATATACCTCTTCATCTAGCTTACCATTCAGAAAGGCACTCTTGACATCCATTTGATAAACCTTAAAGTTTGAGAATGCTGCGAATGCCAAGAATATTCTGATAGCCTCAAGTCTTACCACTGGAGCGTAGGTTTCATCATAATCAATGCCTTCAGCTTGTGAATAAACCTTTGCTACCAGTCTTGCTTTATTTCTTGTCACTGTACCATCTTCATCTAGCTTATTTCTGAATACCCACCTTGTGTCAACCACTTTTCTGTCTTTGGGTCTGGGTACCATCTTCCATACTTCTTGTTGTTTGAATTGATTGAGTTCATCTTGCATAGCAATCACCCAATCAGGATCAGAAAGAGCTTCCTCAGTTTTCTTAGGTTCCATTTCAGATAGAAACCCTGAATAGTTACATTGATTTTGAGTAGCACTTCTAGTTTTGACACCAACATCTGGATCACCAATAATCAGCTCAAAAGGATGAGCTCTATTCCAAACAGTCTGTCTTGGAAGATTTAATCTTGATGATTCGCCTTGTTCTTCATTGTGATGTTGTGTGTGACTAGTTGATCCTTCATTATCTCCCCCTGAGTTGTTGCTAGGTTGACTAGATGAATGTTCAGGAGTATCAGGTGTATCTTCATTATTATCATTGTTTTCACCACCATTACCCTGATCATCATCGTTGTCATTAGCATCAGCAAAAATATCAGGTGGATTATCATCATCTGAATCTGGATCTGTCATATCATCAAAAGATAGCTTTTCAGATGAATCCTCAGTTTGGATACTAGGGAGTTTAGTGTCATCAAATGTTACATTGACACTTTCCATCATCTTCTGTTCATCAATCACATACACCCTGTATGCCCTCATTGAATAACCAATAAAAATTGCTTCAAATGCTTTGGTATCGAATTTACCACCTTGATCATCACCTTCTTTAAGCACAAAGCATTTTGCCCCAAATACATGAAAGTATTTGAGTGATGGTTTCTTATCAGCCATAATTTCATAGGGTGTCTTCATATGGTCTTTATTGATTAGAGTTCGATTCTGGGTATAGCAAGCAGTGTTGACAGCTTCAGCCCAAAAGTACAATGGAAGCCTTGATTCACTTAACATAGTACGTGCAGCTTCAATCAAGGTTCTATTCTTTCTTTCCACTACTCCATTTTGCTGAGGAGTTCTTGGAGCTGAGTATTGTCTGGTTATACCCTTCTCAGTGCAGAAGTCATTTAGAACTGCATTCTTGAATTCAGTTCCGTTGTCTGATCTTATAGCTCTCACTGGATACGTAGAATCTCGCTCAATTAATTTGATGTGATCAATCACCAGTTGTGGAGTCTCATCTTTAGAATTCAAAAATAGGACCCATGTGTATTTTGAAAAATCATCAACGATCACTAGAGCATATCTCTTCCTTGACATAGACATCACATTAACTGGACCAAACAAATCCATATGAAGTAATTGTAATGGTTCAGTTATTGAAGATGTGTCAGTGCTCCTGTGACTTGCCCTTTTTAGCTTGCCTTTTTGACATGCATCACACAGTCCTTCTTGAGTGAATTCCATTGAAGGCAAACCTCTCACCAATTCTCTTTTAACTAGAGAATTCATTGTCTTGAAATTTAGATGAGAAAGTTTCTTGTGCCATAGCCAACTCTCGTCATTGGATGCTTTAGTGTAGAAGCAAGTAATTTCTGCAGTGCTTCCTGAGTTCATATTGGCTACGTACAGATTGCCTTTTCTAACTCCTGTCAGTTGTGGCTTTTCATTTCTCTTATGTGAAATTAGACAATTCTTCTTGTTGAAATAAACTTCATATCCTTTGTCACAGAATTGACTAACACTGAGCAAATTGTGCTCAAGTCCTTTCACAAAAGAGACTTCATCAATGATAACATTTCCAGCTTCAAGTCTGCCATATCCATCAGTTCTACCTTTGCTGTTATCTCCAAAGGTAACTACTGGGCCGGCCTTCTCCACCACATTTGTCAGCAGGGTTCTGTCACCAGTCATATGCCTTGAACATCCACTGTCCAAGATCCAGGTTACTCGTTCAACCTGTTCAACACCCTGCAATGACAAATGGATTAAACTTTCTTCGGAACCCAAATTTGATTGGGTCCAGAATACTTAAAGAATTGGCCTTTGTCAGGCAAAACAACATTTTTTACCTTAACACCAATTTTATCTTTAGTCAACAAGCATTTTACCCTATAAACAGATTTGACAATCTTTTGTTTCATTTTGGGTATCCATGTTTGTTTACCAGCAATAACACTTGTTTCATTCACTGGACATTTGACCTTGTAAACAGCCTTAGTAAAACTTTGTTTAGGCTTAGGTACAAATGTCTCTCTCCTACCATGAGGAAGACTAGCAATCTTTGATCTAACATTATTATTCCTGTTCATGTGTTGTCGAGGAGCAGTCTTATTAGCACATGCATGATTACCATTAAAGTAAGCAGACATTACATTAAAAGCACAAGACATACAATTGACAACACCACATGCTTTATGAGAAGTATCAATAACATGCATGGTATTCATGTTAGACATGTTATTATTCTGCTCCAACTTGTTATCACCTAACTCAATTTTAGATGAACTGGGAACAAACTTCACTGGTTTCATAGAAACAACCTTATTAGATTTAACATTTTTGGTTGTAGGTGCCTTAACAGATTTATCATTATCAAGGACTATGCCATTAGCACTGTCCTCATTTTTCATTTCTTCTTGAATCACAATAGAATACATGTTTGGTGGTTCAGAAACAGATTCTTTAAACATGGGTTTTTCAACATTCTTGAGAACGTGTGGTATACCTCTTTCTTTAGCAGGAATAGGATTAGCAGAATGATTGCCCAAAGAACCAGCAGCTTCTTTGTAACCAAACCCTATTCCTACAATTTGTTCTCTAGCTTGTTTGTTGAAGTGCTCTTTGGAAACTTTAACAGAATTATAACAAGCTCTAATCTGTGTTTCAAGTTCTCTAATCCTGATGTCTTGTTCAGCAATCCTATCAACTTGTTTTACCATGTATTCTCCTAGACCCTTTTCTTTGTAGTTAAGACGAGCTATTTCTTTTATTTGTTGATCATTATTATCAGGCACCTTTTTTAACTCTAACACTTCATTTTCAAGTTTAGTGTTTACAAGACTTATTCTCTCGTATCCTTTTTGTGCATTACTCAAGGAATCACGTAAACTACGAATAAGTTCAGCATCAGTGAGTATTACCGGAGTTCTGTAATAGTCGGATGTCTCAGCATTTGCCACAAGCGCGAAATTTCCATATTCTTCGTCTTCGCTATCTGTGTCATCCCAGCTCCTTTCCCGAGCTACAATCACCTCCTTTTCAGAGCTGTAAGGTTGAACAACCTTATCTTTCATTTTCACCGAGGCTTCACCAACCAAAGCAGTAGAAGTGTCATCTACCCTTTCCTCATTTATTGTCAAAATGGTATCCCAGATATGCTTTGCATCTTTACAATCAACAACATGATTTTGCATGATTAAATCTAGGGATTCCATTAAAATCAGCTGTAGGTTCATATCTAGGGCAGCTTCCTCCTTTTCAGTAGGGGTATAATTATTAGGATCCTTTGGATACGTCCTTTCAGCAAATTTAACAACTCCATCCACAATTACTTCCTCTTCTGTAATCATATGAATTATTGGCCCGGTTTTCAATATTCCTAAATATTTAGGATTGGCCACTTGTAGAAAAAGGGTCATTTTCTTTTTCCACAATTCATAATTTTCCTTGTCAAATATGGGTATCTTAACATAACCAACTTTTGAAGACATGATGAATTTTTAAGTGAGTTAAAAATTCGAGATAAATTTTTGATTGAATAAAAATAGGATCTTGATTTGTGTATCAATCAATAGGCTCTGATACCAATTGTTAGGTCCGATAAGATTGTAGAAGGGGGGGTTGAATACAATCTATATCATTTTCTCCAAAATTTGTCCTTTAAATAAAATTTAATTCAAACAAATTTGTGCGGAATAAAATAACACAAATTTCAAGTTGAATATAACAATATATTAACTTGATGGGTGTTACAAAATCAGTACAAGTGATTATCAAGAAATTAATAACTAATTAGAAAATTCAACATGAACTTTTCTAATTTAGTTAATAAAAATCAAGATATCAATTTAAGAACTAGGAAACTTAATTCGCTAGTATTACACAAGTCACAAATAATCAAGTTCTAATGGATACAATTTTTTATTCAAGAACTCAAGAATTTATGGCAATTAAATTGAGCTTGAAAGATGAGAGAGATGATATGTTTTTGAGCTTCTTTCTTCTTCTGTGTTGTTTGCGTGTGTCTGTTTGTGTGTGTGTAGTCCAGCCGCCTGCTTCTTGTTTATATACTAAATGATCAAACAAGCTACTGACTCTTTTTAATCAACTTGGTCACTTGACTTATCATGACTAGTTAGTCATGATAATGTAATCAGTAATGCTATCATGACTTAGCTTCTTCTGTCATGACTAAGGATACACTGTCATGACTAGCGTGTATACTAACATGACTAGCCTGTCATGACTTAACAATTTAAACTATCATGACTTAACAGTTTGAACTGTCATGACTTAACAGTTTGAACTGTCATGACTTAATAGTTTGAACTATCATGACTTAACAATTTGAACTGTCATGACTTAGCTGTTTGAACTATCATGACTTAAAGACTAAACCTGGCCACTTTTCTTTTCAACCATAACTCACGCCTCTGTTTATAAACAAATCAAATGACTTGCCACCTTTTTCAAAATTAAATGAATTATGTCCCGTAGAAATGCTTTTTAATCCTCACAGCTTATAATCTTTAATTAATAAATAATTAATTTAATTCAGAAATTATAAAAATAAATATCTAATATTATTAGATATTTATAAATATAATTTTTTTAATTAAATAAAATATTTATTAATATAAATAAATCCTTAAGCTCTAAGTTGCGGTCTCCTGAGCGTCTGGAACCGGACTCCTTTTGCTTAACAAAAAAATACATCAATTCCAACCGGGATTCCAGCTTTAAGAATATATCACTTTCAATATTCTTGTGATAATTCTATTTTCTCATAACCCATCCAGGTGTAAGTTGCGGTCTCTTGAGGATGTGAAACCGGACTCCTTTTGCTTAGCAAAAAATACAACAATTCAAACCGGGGTTTCAGCATCAAGAATATATCATTTAGAATTTCTTTATGATAATTCTTTTTCCTCGTAGCCAGTCCACTTGATAATAAAATCCTTGTGATTAATTAATTTCGCACTTCTGTTGCTTGCACAATGATTTTCTCTCATACCAGTCTTGATAGCTTGAACCACTGAAGTTAATGATGAACAACCACTGTTAAATGTTGACACTCGATGTACTGTCTGGTTCATGAGTGACTAACCGCAATGACTGTTCTTCATATATTGACTTTAAAAACTGGTTCCTTTTGTTTTCTCCTCTCTCTCTTTAATCTTCTGTACTGTCTCTGTCACTTTGAAATCTCTGTCACTTTAAATGAATCCACTTCTTAACGAATACTCCACCGAGGCTTGATCAGATGACTGAGCTTCTTTCAATGTAGTAAATCTTCAAGTCTGTAGATTGACCTTGATCTTTTTCTTCTGACAGATAATACAATCTGAGATTCCTTGTGACAGTCTATATACTATTAACTATTACATTCTTGTTTAAGTTGAGTTGTATCCTCGAAATACAAATAGGCTACATCATATGCCTTTCAAAAATTAAACCAAAAAAATTTTAACATAGCAAAATTTTTTCCAAAATATAATATTCTAGATTTCATAATAAAATTTGAATTGGGTGATGGCCCAAAATACCTCTTTTTTTACTACCCATGACCGAAATACCTACCGCCAACTCGGGTGACCTTAAATACCCCGCGATGCGCCACTGGGGAAGGAGCGTCTCGAAGATACGCTAGTGGAAACGGAGTATATAGAAGCTAGATACGCCAATGTCAACAGCGTGTATCGAAGATACGCTGTAGGAGGTGTTGAAAAATTGTTAGAGATACGCATTCATGTACGGCGCATCAGGTGATACGCATTTGTGAAATGCGTGATGACGTCATCATCACTTTTGCTCCGATTTTACGAGACAGTCAGTTGTGTGGCGATTTTTTGGCGATTTTGTCGGAAAATACAAAACTCCAGCCAGCCAACGTTCAAGTCATCTTCCAATTATGTGGTATACACCAAACGAATTGTCTCTTGACCATTGACACAACCATACCAATTTTTAACCATTTTTGTTTGCCGGAATTGACAAACCACAATCGAACCATAAAACCTCCGTCGATTTTTCGATGAGGTCGCATACGCCCTTACGAGGCCTGATTTTGCTAATTCAGTTGGGGGAAAACGATGAGGAATCAGTGGTGATTGTTTTGGTGTGCTCGATTATGGTGGAAATGGCTGGAAAAGGAGAAAGAGGGGGAGAGAGATCGGAAAGAACGAGAGAGATCAGAGAGAACAAGAGAGACGGGGAGATGAACAATACAGGGAATACGTCGTTTCAAGTGGCGTATCCCGTGGTAATAGGCATTTTGGGCAATGGGTACCTCATTTTGAGGTATTTTGGTCATTTTCTCATTTGAATTTAAGTATATTTAATTTGTATATATACTATAATTATTAACATAAATTTAACAATTAAATAAATAAATATTACTCCCTCCGTCCTTTTTGATTGTTAACATTTCACTTTTTCAAAACTTTCTGGCACGCATTTTAAGGTGCATTTTAAGGATAGTTAAATAACTTTTTTCTAAAATTTTCTTTTTCTGTATAAAAATTTAAACATTAAATTTTTATACAGAAAAAGAAAATTTTAAAAAAAAGTTATTTAACTATCCTTAAAATGCACCTTAAAATGCGTGCCAGAAAGTTTTGAAAAAGTGAAATGTTAACAATCAAAAGGGACGGAGGGAGTAACAAATTATCATATATCATATTTAGAAAATTGGAGAACTTTTAAATTTCGTTACTATAAATGAAAATTTTGTGAATTGTGGAATTTTTTTTTGAAAGCATGTGTGAAAAATAATTTCGAACTTACATATTCATTTGTTTAAAATTTAAATCAAATGAAATAATGGTTGTATACAAAATAAAAAAAATCAACTGAAATAATAGTCCACATGAAAGATGAAGAAAATAATTGAATGAAAAATAAAATACTATCCCGGAGAAATAGTTTAATTTGATTATACGTAGTTAAATTTATTTTATATATTATATTAAAATTATATATAAATATTTATAATTGATCGGATCGGATTTTTATTGGATCGGATAAACTAAAATCCATATCCGATCCATTATATATCGGATCTTTATCGAATCGAATTCTTTTCCATACAATCCATATCCATTTATTAAGGCTTGGATCGAATTGAATCGGATCGGATATCCGATCTTTTGATAAGCCTATTTGCATATATAATCTTATCAGAAATTTACGCGGCATGTATATTTATTTTGTTATTTTTTGCCTTTTTTTTTACCAAAATTAAAGCAGATTTCATTAATAAGTTGAAAGAGAATCAATCGGGACAAACCCCCAACTTACCATGCAATTTGGTTGAAAAACAAATAAACGAGCTAAACAATTAGCTGCTTTATTTCCGGATCGTTTAACAAACTAAACACAGATATTCTGAAAATTAAAAAGGACTTCAATGATCTTCCGAGCAATCCAGCCTATACCTCCCCTGAAAAACAGTAGTTTCACAATTGTTCCTCATAGTAATTCCGTGAATAGTGCGATGCTCGGAGTATTCAGTTGTTAAAACTGAATTTAAAGATCTCTTGTTATTAACAAATTTTTTTATGAGATAGTGGGATACTAAGAGTATTCAGTTGCAAAAACTGAATTTAAAGATCTCTTATTAACAAATTTTTTTATGAGAGGTGAGCATATATGATTTTTACCACCATCCAAATCAAACCGAAAGTCTTTTTTTTTTACTTGTGCCATAATGGGCCCTTTATTCTATAGCTGTGCTATACGGGAAAAATGATCGAAATAACGATAAAACACAACCTCCCTACTCGAAATAACCATGCGCACGAAAGGTGACCTTTTTAACCAAGCAACCTCGCATATCTCATATGCGTAGGTCCTTTGTTTTTTTTTTTGTATTGGCATTGTTCATCGCTTCTTCCGGCAGCTCCCGTTGCCATCAACTATCCATCACCGTCCGTCAACTTCTCCCATCTCGGGGCACATCAAAATGATGGACACACCTCATTCTCCATTTTTCCCTATCGATTTATTAATTTCTAGCCCCGCAGGGGTGTGCACAAGTAAATCAGAAAACGAGATCGGAAAGTTAGATTAAATTTGGGGTTTAAAAATTCGGCATTAGAATCGAAAAAAGAATGATATATGATTGTAGAGCAGGAGAAGACGATTTGATTGATATATAATTTGTGACCGGAAAAATACAGGAGGGGAGAACGAGCTTCGTCGGAAAATTCGAAGAAAAACGTCGATGGAATCGCCTCTCTCTCACTTCTGAGAGACGATGAACAGTGACTACGCATCTTTAGGATGCGTAATCTCAGCTTGTATTCTTTTTCTTTTCTTTTTTAAATTCAACCCACGCATGTAGTATATGCGCATATGGAATATGCTCCTGGAAATTCACTATACACGCATTCTGAAAATGCGTGTTTCATCTACGAATTCCTCACGTGTGTAGTCGTCTGGTCATTTTGAATTGCATTCCCAACATTCATTATTTTGTGCAGTAAATTTTATAATTTAATTATTTAGATCTTTCACCCTGCTATACGGGGGTATTTCTCAATTTCTTGTAACTTGACTTTCGACACATTCGTCAGAGATGTTAGTAAAATCTTTTATTTTAAAGTATGAGGTGGCACCTTTTATTTTAAAATTAGTACATATTTTATGCACATATGCGAACTGTAGACCGGGGAATAATTGTTCGTTAAATAATAGTGATTGTTAGATCTTTAATAAATTGATGAAAATTATTATATCTAACACTAAAAATTATTTAATATTTGTGTTAATTTAATGAATACACAAGACTCGTATTCCGTTAAAAATAAATTAAAATTAAAAATTTATATTATTAATTTCCAAACAATACATGAGCTTTTAATTTATGTACATCAAATTAAAATTTAAAAAATTACTAAACTAAAAAATTAGATAAAATATAAAAAAATATCACAAATTAATCGTTGGGGGTGTTGGTCCTTACTATCACAAATTGAAGGTCTAAATCTCACAATCCACAAAAATGATTCTTTGTATCACAAAAAAACATAATTTAATGTTGGGTTTCTTAAAAACGCATTGTCGTGTGACGTTTTTGCCCCTTTTATTTTCCAAAACGTGAATTTAAAAAAAAAAAAATTATAAGAAACGCATCTTCAAGATGCATTGCCTAAAAAAAATAGAAAACTGTTGTGTTACTCCCCCAAAAACAGAAACCCTTCACGCCATTGCGTTTCTTTGTGATAATAAGGGTCATTTTTTTCAATTTATGATATTTAGGGCATTTTACCTTTAAATTGTGATAAAGAGGACTTTTTCTCGTTGGGGGTTTGATACTCAACTTCTCTTATAGTAGCATCAAATAGACAACTTTTTCTTTCTTCTACAAACATATACACATGGTTTAGTAGTAGAAATGTTTTTGCTCATATTTTCTGTATAAATCACAGGTAAAGTTGGGCAACAAGACAAAGTACTGCTATAAATACTGTCACTGTGTACAAATCACCATATCGGCAATTAGGGTAGACAAAAATATGATTTATGTCATGATATAATTCACCTACTTGCATTGCCATATCTCTACTTGTATGCTAGAGGACCAGACCTTGAAACAGCAAATCTTGGCAACGGACTGGGACCTCTGCTGCTGCTACCTGATGTTGAACCTTCCGTGAACTTCACTTTGCCTGAACTATATTCTAATGGGCCAGACCGCCTTCCAGCACGGTTTTTAGTGCTTCCACTGTCAGCATCATAATAAGCTTGATCCTGGCTATGGATTGATGATCCCTTGAAATGCCCCGAGTCATTAACACTTGACTGAGGAGTTGAATCTCCGCGAGGATACCTGACTGCAGGAGATGAATGGGACAGAGATACGGCAGGTGAATGGCTTGGTGATGCACCTATTAATGCTAGTGGGGTGGAAGGAGAACTTGTGTAGTACTGGCTATATATAGAAAGCAGAATGGCATAAGGGACGTGGGGTTCAAGAGAGCTCCTCGGTAGGTATGGGGAAATTTCACAGAATTGGTCCAGAAATATTAGCTTTGCCACAAGATGAGACCTGTGAAGAAAAGAACAATTTATGTTATAATCCATTCTACTTGCAGTCGCTAGACAACCATGGGGATGCAATTTTCGAACGATGCACTGCAGCCATGGGGATGCAATTTTCGAATGATGCACTGCAGTCTGCAAAACAGAGAATAATATCTGGACACCATGTAAGCACCAAGTACATATTACCTCTAATGTTCTCTATCACCAAAATCACAGATTTAGCAGACTTCTGAATTTAGAAACTTCTTATATAAGTAATTTAGATTAAATGGCTGATCTCGTGGCAGTATTTAGTGAACGCTACACTTTAGCTATGTGAAGAAGCAAGCATGGAAGAGCTCTTACAACATAATACATATAACTCATCCGTAAAATTTGCACAATGTTCCCTAGTAAACCATTTAGCTTCTTAGACATCCCGCAATGTAAATGCTCTATTAATCAGATGTAGACAATCGAACTGAAATTCGAACACATATTCATGAAGTTAAATATACACCAATCAAATTGCGGTAACACGCTCTGTAGTGTCAACATGTCGCAGCTCTAATTAATGACACCCTTATAATATATAATATATATATATAGGCCTTTGCTCCATACAGAACACTCTTATATAACAAACAACAAAGAACACCCTAGATCTATTAGATCCTTTGGCCCCGCCAGGGGCACCCAATACAAAAAGTTATTATTTTTTTACCCTCTATCAAGCCAGCAAAAAAAAAAATTAAAAAATTTTACTGTTTATGATGACGTCACTGATGACGTGACGTCATCATCATGAATAGTAACTTTTTAATAATTTTTTTTTTTTTTGAGATGATGGATGGATAGAGGGTAAAAAAAGGGTGATGGCCCAAAATAATCACCTGGGAAACTGGATGGCCCTTTTTACTGACGGGACACGGTACATCGTGTACCGTGATAGGGGGTGTGATGCGGAGAAGCGTCCTCCGTAACAGGGCATGATACGGAGCTCCGTCTTCCGTGTTATGCATGATACGGTGGACGGTGTTCCGTGACAGTGTTGCGCACCCACCTAACACGGAAGACTGTGTTCCGTATCATGCATAACACGGAAGACCGTGTTCCGTATCATGCATAATACGCTACACGGTGTACCGTATTAGGGTAATACGGAGGCCGAAACTCCGTATCCCGTCGGTATTTCGGGCCATTTTTTTCAAAATCAGTATTTTGGGCAAAAACTTAGGAAAAATAGGCATTTTGGTAATTCTCTCGTAAAAAAATAAGAACTTTTTGTATTGGGTGGCCCCGCCAGGGGCATTGGATCTATTAGATCTAAGGTGTTCTTTATTGTTTGTTATATAAGGTGTTTGTTATGGAGTCCAACCCATATATAGGTCATTGCTCCATGAAGAACACCCGTATATAAAGATTAAAAGAACAATAATGAACAGCATAAAATCGCTTTTAGATTTTAATTTTCACATCAAAAATGGTTTTTTATGAATAAAAATAGAATCTAATAAAAAATTAGGATCAAATATAACATGATTACACATAATTTTATTGTTACAAAAATATATATAAGATTCAATAGTGTATTCTATATTGGATTCTATGTAACATTTGATTCTTAAATTTAGGTGAGATTCTACGTTAGATTCGATATGTTAAGTTTAATTGTTGTTAAAATTTGTGATTCTTATCATAACAAATCATTTTTTATGAAAAATAAAGTATTATGATGGTGTTCTTAATTGTTCTTTAAATAAGGTATTCTTTCTAGAGTGCAACTCTCTCTCTCTATATATATATATATATATATATATATATATCTCCGCAAGTAGAATTTTGTGCAATCAAGGGCAAGTTAATGGTCTCCTGAACGAAATCAAACTAGAATAAATATGGCCACGAGATAGTCCAAGACTGTCACAACCAGATCAAACCGGAATAAGTCAAAAGTAACTTGTAATGAATTGTACTCGTCCCAGTAAAACAATTCAGACATATGCGAGGTGTGCAAAGAAAAACAGGGCAAGTGAAGGGCAGAGTCGTCTTTTATCTATGGAGGGGCAAAATAGTCTTTTCACGCAGTGATTGGAAAAGAAAAGAATAAAGAATAAAGAAAAGAAAAGAAGGATCGAGAAGGGGGATATAAGAGAAAGGGGGAAACACAATTAGGGTTATGGATTAAGAAGTCTCTTTTTATTTTATAGTTGTGGAGTGTGGCTGGGTCACTCGAAAATCCCAGTACCTTTTGTAATCAAACACCGAGTCTATTATCATTTATTTATATCAATCGTAGCTTGGAGTATTCTTGTTCTTTAATTTCATCAGATCTGTAAAAAGTCCAGTTTAGAGTATCTCAAGTGGTATCAGAGACGTACGAACCATGGGACCATCTACGACGCCGGGTGGAAGAGCTGGAGGATGCAATGGGTAATTTGGAGACGAAGCTTTCAGATCTGGTGTCACATGCTGTGGAGAAGGCGATGGCGACGCTTTTAAAAAAACAAACAGAGGAGACGAAGAAACAAGGGGGGGAGTTAGAAGCAGCGATAACCAGGTTGGAAGGTCGGATAGCCAGATCTAGAGAGCAGCATGAGTCGATGTTGTTCGCGTTAAAAAATGAGCACGACCACCTTCAGTCAGAAGTCAGATCTTCTATGACCCATATTCAAAACCCTCCACAGACTTTGAAGGAAAAGTATGATGCGAGTGCCCACAACGCTGAGTCGTCGGTGCACGGAGGCTTACAGACACCCACACAAGGGATTGAAGGGGGATAGTCTTGGGAACCCCTCAAATGGGGAGAGGTTTTTATGGCGGTGGAGTGACAAGTGGGGGACAGGACTGGAGGTACCGAAAACTTGATATGCCTCTATTCGATGGTGATGATCCAGATGGGTGGGTTTTACGCGTGGAACGGTATTTTGATTTCTACAAGTTAACGGAGGCGGAACGGTTGGAGTCAGTGGTGGTCGCCTTGGAGGGGGGATGCCTTAAAATGGTACCAATGGGAGAACAACCGCCACCCCATTAGGCGTTGGTCTGATTTGAAAGGCTTCATTCTTCGGCAATTTAGGCCTTCAAACGGGGGATCCCTTTATGAGCAGTGGCTTGCAACGGTGCAGAGTACTACGATGACGGAATATCGCAGGAAATTTATTGAAACCGCTGCTCCCTTGCAGCGAATACCGGAGGAAATATTGTTGGGGCAATTTATTAACGGTTTAAAAGAAGAAGTAAAGGTGGAAGTCAGAATGTTGAACCCTCTCAGCTTGGAGCAGGCAATGGATTTCGCCATTAAAATCGAAGAAAAAAATAGGGCAATGGGGTGGAAGAAATTTGGAATGGGATCAATTAAGACAGGGACATACTCATACTCTCCCAGGAGTTTTCAACCCTCAGTTGGAAATTACAGTGGGCAATCTAGTCCCAATTCGGTTCGCAGTTGGGTATCGGGCACCAGAGAGTCACAGGTCTCAACTAATACCTCAAAGTACTCTGGGGGCAGTTTTAGCAAAGCAGGGGGAGAGGTTCGAAGGTTAACTGACAAGGAGTTGCAAGATAAAAGAGCTAAGGGGTTATGTTTTCGCTGCGACGACAAGTGGTCAGTGGGCCATCGGTGTAAAAAATGAGAGTTGAGTGTATTGTTAATGGAGGAGGACGAGGAGGATGGCACGGACGAAGGGGGGAGCGAGCCTCCACCATCGCCTACAGAAGAAGTTGGCACCGAGGTAACTCTACATCCTGAAGTCTCTTTGAATTCTGTAATTGGGTTCTCCAATCCCAAGACGATGAAGTTACGAGGTCTGTTAGGTGATACCGAGGTTGTGGTCATGATCGACCCGGGGGCGACACATAATTTCGTGTCGCTGGAGAAGGTTCAGGCCTTACAAATACCCATCACAGGAACAGGGGGATTCGGGGTCTCATTGGGTAATGGGGAGGCAATAAAAGGGCAGGGGATGTGCAAGGATCTGGTATTGCAACTGGATGGAGGGGCAGTGATTAAGGAGGATTTTTTGCCTTTGAACTTGGATAATTCAGATGTAATTTTAGGCGTTCAATGGTTGGAGAAGTTGGGAAATGTTATTACCAACTGGAAATCCCAGGTAATGCAATTTGAGGTAGGAGGGAATAGGGATGTAATTTAAACCGAGCCGGCTCGAACTCGACTCGAGCTCGACTCGAAAAAATGGGCTCGACTCGGCTCGAACTCGTTATCGAGCTCGAGTTCAGGCTCGATTAAAAACTCGAGTCGAGCCGAGTTTTTTGGAGCTCGACTCGAACTCGACTCGGCTCGAACTCGAACTCGATTAATTTTTTTTATTTTTTCTTAAAATAGTAATGCATGTGTTCATTATTTTATCTGTCATAACTCAACTATTTATGAAAATTACTTTTAAACTTAACTTTATTTTTTTTCATATGTTATGTGCAATATAATATTATTAGTATAATTAGTGAAATTTTGAATTAAATTTGTTCTAATATGAGAATGGCGATCTAAATTAGCAGATAATAAATAGATGAAATAGCAATCAAGTTCAAATTCTGAATTTTACTTCCATATATTTTGTCTTCATACAATTATAAACCATAACAACAAGATAGTAAGCAGCAAAATAGTAAATAGTAACATCATAGACTTGTTGTATGCCATATTTCTATTCAATTATAAATAAATTTTATAAAATTACTAATGATTCTCGATGTAGGGTGCCTATTTGTCTATTTTGAAACAAATATAACACATATGAGCTCACAGTCAAAAAATGTTTCACATTTTATTATTCTTATTGTCATCGTTTACTAGTTAAATGTTTAGATATTTATATGCATAATCTGTACTAAAGATATAATTTATCTGTAAATATAAGAATAGAATAAACTAAAAGTTTACTTAATTGATTGGAAAAGTTGATTATCGAAATCATAAAATATAAAATTTCGAAAGTTTATTGTCATTTTAAATTAGGGAAATAATATAACAAATAGTTTTCATGGAGCTTAAGTCGAAACTCGAAAACTCGACAAGAACTCGATAAACTCGAAAACTTGATAAGAACCCGATAAACTCGAAAACTCGATAAGAACTCGAAAACTCGGTAAAAACTCGAAAAACTCGAAAAATTCGATAAGCTCGAAAACTCGAAAACTCGATAAAAACTCGGAAACTCGTTTAAAAACTCGATAAGCTCGAAAGCTTGGTTAAAAGCTCGATAAGCTCGAAAGCTCGATAACAGCTCGAACTCGACTCGTATAGTAAACGAGTCGAGTTCGAACACATATTTCAGGCTCGATAAATTTTAGGCTCGACTCGACTCGTGAAAAAAAAGCTCGAGCTCGAAAAAAAAAAGCTCGAACTCGACTCGACTCGACTCGAATTACATCCCTAGGAGGGAACACAATAACCTTGGTGGGGGACCAGTCTCTAGTTTGGTCGAGAGTATCACTGAAGGCCATGTTACGTACCATACGTAAGGAAAAACAGGGGTATAGGGTGGAAATTAACAAGTTGGAAGTGAAACATAAAGAGGAGGAAGCAAAGGATCACACAGAAATACCCAGGTTTTTGGAGGGCGTAGTGCAGCAGTTTGCTAGTGTGTTTAAGGAGAGAAAAGGGCTGCCACCGGTTAGGGGCCACGAACACGCTATCCATCTAAAGGAAGGTAGTAACCCGGTGGGAACGAGACCTTATCGTTACCCACAAAGCCAAAAGGACGAGATAGAAAAAATGATTAAGGATATGCTCGAAGCAGGGATAATTAAGCCCTCCACTAGCCCTTTTTCTAGTCCAGTGCTGCTAGTTAAGAAGAGGGATGGCTCTTGGAGATTTTGCGTGGATTATAGAGCGATAAATAAGGAAACAGTGCCGGATAAGTATCCTATCCCGATAATCGATGAATTATTGGATGAGCTCAATGGGGCAAGGGTTTTTTCCAAGTTAGATTTGAAGGCGAGGTATCATCAAATATTGGTCAGGCCTGAGGACACGAATAAGACAGCCTTTCGCACGCATGATGGGCATTACGAATTTCTCAAAATGCCCTTCGGGTTAACAAATGCCCCGGCCACGTTTCAGTCGTTGATGAACGATTTATTTCGACCTTACTTAAGGAGGACGGTGCTCGTCTTTTTTGACGACATCCTCATTTATAGCAAAACGAAGGCTGATCACAAAGAACACCTGCAGCAGGCCCTTCAAGTGTTAAAGGAAAATGGGTTGGTTGCCAATCTTAAAAAATGTGCTTTTGGGAAGGACAGGGTGGCCTATCTGGGACACATTATATCTCAAAACGGGGTTGAAGTGGACAGTGAAAAAAATACAAGCAGTTTAGGAATGGGGAGTGCCAAAGAATTTGAAGGAACTGCGAGGCTTCCTAGGGTTGACAGGTTATTACAGAAAATATATTGCTGGGTATGCACACATTGCGGGTCCACTAACAGCTCAGCTTCGGAAGGACTCTTTTAATTGGAATGACGAGGCAACCAAGGCGTTTAACACCTTGAAGCAGACTGACAAACCCTCCCGTGCTGGCAACCCCAGATTTTTCAAAGCTTTTTGTGGTTGAAACGGACGCATCCGGATTCGGGTTGGGAGCGGTGTTGATGCAAGAGGGACGTCCGCTGGCTTTTTTCAGCAAATTGTTAGGGCCTAGAGCTCGAAATAAGTCCATCTACGAGAAGGAGTTAATGGCCATTTGCCTTGCGATCCAAAAATGGAAATACTACTTATTGGGCAGGTACTTTGTTGTAAGAACGGATCAGCAGTCACTCCGATTTATCATGCAGCAGAGAGAGGTAGCAGGGGATTACCAGAGGTGGGTTAGTAAACTCATGGGGTATACTTTTGATGTTCAGTTCAAACCTGGGAGGGTAAACCAAGTAGCGGATGCGTTGTCACGAAAGACAGTGGGGACGGTAGAATTGGGAGCTCTCGTATCAATACCCACTATAGATTGGGCTGAGGTTAAAGAAGAGATCGAAAAAGATCCCTTGCTGCAAAAAATCAAATCTGAAGTACTCTACCAGACCAAGACACATGTAGGATTTACAGTACAGGACGAACAGTTGAGGTATAAGGGAAGGGTGGTCATTCCCAGAAACTCTCGAATAGCCACCACAATTCTAACAGAGTATCACAATTCACCTACAGGAGGTCATTCAGGAGAAGTCAAGACATACTTGAGAATTGCTTCGGATTGGTATTGGGCTGGTATGCGGAAGGATGTGGCTGTATTTGTGCAAAACTGCCAAGTCTGCCAACAGCAGAAAGTTTCTCAACAATCCCCGGCGGGTCTCCTTCAACCTTTGCCTATTCCTAGCAAGGTATGGGAGGATATTTCGATGGATTTCATCGAGGGTTTGCCAATGTCTAAGGGGGTTAACAGCATTCTCGTCGTGGTCGTGGTGGACAGGTTGTCCAAATACGCCCATTTCCTTGGTCTAAGACGCCCATTCTCAGCAATAACTGTGGCTGAGCTCTTCGTGATAGTGCGGCTGCACGGGTTCCCTGCATCGATAATGACTGATCGAGATAAAAAATTTTTGAGCATCTTTTGGCGGGAGCTTTTTAGAACGCAGGGTACGGATTTGCACCGCAGTACGGCCTATCATCCTCAAAGTGACGGTCAAACCGAGATAGTCAACAAATCTCTTGAAACGTACTTGCGATGTTTTGTGGGTGGACAACCCCGATCCTAGTCTAAGTGGCTACCTTGGGCCGAATTCTCTTACAACACATCTCCTCACATGTCTACAAAACTCACACCCTTCAAAATTCTGTATGGAAGGGACCCCCCATCCTTGTTGCGTTTTGGCCAAGGGCAGACCCCGGTTAATAGTGTGGAGGAATTGCTTCAAGAGAGAGATGCTATTATCGATGAATTGCATCTACAGTTGCTTCGAGCACAGCATAAAATGAAGGTTAATGCAGACAGGAACCGCAGGGACATGGAATTTCAAGTGGGCGAGAAAGTATAAGTGAAATTACAACCCTACCGTCAAAAGTCAATAGCGAGGAAACCCTTTGAAAAGCTAGCAGCCAAGTTCTATGGGCCGTTTGCAGTGCTCAACCGTGTGGGGGAAGTGGCTTACAAGTTAGAACTTCCACCCTCTAGCCGAGTGCACCCGGTTTTCCATGTGTCACAGTTACGACGAGCCATAGGCCTTCTGCCATCTTCACCTGCTATTCCTGAACAGCTCAGCCACGACTTGGAGCTAAGGGTTGAACCAGAAGAGCTGTTGGAAGTCAGACGTGTGGGGTCTGAACAGTCTGAACAGTTTGAAGCACTAATCAAATGGAGAAATCTGTCCGAATTTGAAGCAACCTGGGAAGATGTGAAGGCCATTGACAACCGTTTTCCAAACTTCCACCTTGAGGACAAGGTGCTCAATTGGGGGCGGAGTAATGTAATGAATTGTACTCGTCCCAGTAAAACAATTCAGACATATGCGAGGCGTGCAAAGAAAAACAGGGCAAGTGAAGGGCAGAGTCGTCTTTTATCTATGGAGGGGCAAAATAGTCTTTTCACGCAGTGATTGGAAAAGAAAAGAATAAAGAATAAAGAAAAGAAAAGAAGGATCGAGAAGGGGGATATAAGAGAAAGGGGGAAACACAATTAGGGTTATGGATTAAGAAGTCTCTTTTTATTTTATAGTTGTGGAGTGCGGCTGGGTCACTCGAAAATCCCAGTACCTTTTGTAATCAAACACTGAGTCTATTATCATTTATTTATATCAATCGTAGCTTGGAGTATTCTTGTTCTTTAATTTCATCAGATCTGTAAAAAGTCCAGTTTAGAGTATCTCATAACTATTAAAGGTTAATATTTCCCCAACAAAATTCCAGTATTCCTAAAAAAGGCGCCCTTGACGAAGTATCAATTTCCTTATTACAATTTCAAAATGAACCGACACAACAGGGCATGTAATATTTATGTAATCAAATTATCAGTTCTACATTTTTTATGCTTGCAAGCTTGCTGCCTCAAATTTAGTGATGGTTGTTTTACATTTTGGTTTATTCTTACACAGGTTCGCGATAACCCTAGAAGACAGAGTAATAACGGACTTGAAATGTTGCTCCAAGTAAACATCTTCCACGATAAATAATAAATAAATAAAAGGCAATTTTGTGGATCTTATGTTGAAAGATATCTGAGATTCTACGGTTGCTAATATTACAAGATTCTTTTGGACTTTCTATCGCATATTAATTTTGCAGCTGCAAAAGTGTCCAAATAGCTATAGACTTAAATCGAGTTGACTTAAGCAAGAGTCAAAACTATAAGTGTAGGAATGACTAGTTTATGCATATAGGCTTGAGATAATTCATGAATACCTTATGTATGCTATAATAACTGATCATTCGGATCAACAAATTATAGATATCTTGCAGCATCTAGTGATTATATAGTTAAATTAAAAGATAGGTTTTACCTGTCAGTTTCATTCCAACCATCTAGGGTGATCCCAGCAGATACCTTAACAAAGAGCTGCATTAGGGATTTGATGCTTGTTTCAGCCGACAAACCATTATGTGCATCAGAATCTAATGTTTCGTCAACATGACCATTTGAAAAAGAATGCTTATGATGATTTTCTCTTTCCAACCTAACGAATTCACTTCCTGCGATTACAGCACAAATGCACCTGCCAAATCAAAATCATTATAAGTTTTTACCACTATTCAGGTTAATAAAATAAAGAAAGCTGGGCCCAAAAGTTCTCTTAGCAGTCGAGAGAAAGCTGGGAAAAGGATGAGCTATGAAAAAGTAAATAGTTAGCTGCATATTCGCACACTATTAACACCTTTTTTGCCCACTTTCAGAATGTCTAGTATTCAATACAACCCTGACAACATATTTCTTATTTTATTAGTTAAAACAACCAAAACACTTTCATTTAGCAAGTTTGGTCTTTCAGTCGATAGGCCATTACTGTAACATTGAAAATTGCCATGGTACTTGAGCATGTTTCTCAAACTTACATTCAGATAGTTCATCATGTGTTTGGTCCACACATGCAAGCAAGCCCGGATATAAGTGAGGGCCATGCTGAGAATGCATATGACCAACCAAATTATACATGTAAAATCAAGGAAAATAATAAATGTGCATAAACGCCTGATAAGACTCTCCACTTGTAATATGGATTTGGTTGGTCTATAAAAAATTAAGAGACAAAGTATGCAGCCTCAAAGTTACCTAAACAGCACCATGCTATTAGTGTTCTAATAAAACCCAGAAAATTGTCCAAATAGTCCTAGCAAGCTAAGGGATTATCCAGCTGGTAAACACAACATTATCTTCACAGCCAAGAATATTTCAATGCTGGTAATTGTCGATATATAATTCTGAAGGCTTACTTTAACACCAATTGATAGTTAAAACAATTAAGGTCGTTTTAAGGCGACAGGATTCACAAGGAATTCAAAATTTTAGCACCACAAATTTAGCCCAGACAAGTTTTTTTTTTTTTTAAAAAGAAAGAAAATCAGTATGTGCACCTAGCCAGGCAGTGAATGTTGTTGTTGAATCCACCTGTGTCTACATTAAAGGCCGTAGTGTTCCAGATGCTAGATGTCATAAAACTGGCAAACAAATAAGGCAACAAACTCCAAGAACCATCATCTGCACCACCGACATCCTCCAAAATTGCCCTCACCCACTCTGAATCGTGATCAACCACAACATCTATACTGTTTGCCACTCTTCTAACTCTCCTATTTTCCTTCTTCTCAGGAAGGTCATCTGGTAATTGCTTCATGACACTGTCTAATAATGAATATATCAAAGGTGCACCATCTTCCAGAGCAGTTCCAGCAGCTTTTGCTAGAAGAAAATCAAATGAAATAGCTTGACCAGCTTGAATACAAAATCCAATCACTGTGTCCATATCTAAAATCTGCTTCATATTTGCCTCTCTTTCTATCCTATCACCAGCATGAATGCTACTAACGATAGCCTCCAACACCTCATGATTTGCTCGTAGTGAAGTGTCAATGCAATTCAAAAGTGCAGCTGTATGCTCTTTCATCATTCTGTCCAACCTGTCAACTCCATAGCCCCCAAAAATACGAACAAAGGCTTCCAATTCCCTAAGATCAGTCACTGACTCCGCAAAGTATCCTCCAACAGGTCTAGCACTCTTGAAGCATCTGTGGAGTGGTGAGAACAAGATCCCAGCACCAGAGACGTCTTTGACAATGTTCTCTATATACCAACTGCACACTGCTTCAGTAGCTGATCCACTGAGTTGCTCAGCAGGCTTCTCAAATAAGTGTAATGCAGAAACCGGGCCACAGAACGCCTCTGTCAACAGAACTTCCCGGATACCCTGTGTGAGGTCCATGCTGATATGTTGTTCCGCTAGATGAATTATAGATACATGTCTACGAATCAGTGATTCTAGAACTGAAGGACGTTGAAGATCATTATCAGTTTTTAGTACTGCAAGTAGTCTTCTCCTAAAGTTTCCAAGTATGCATTCTCTCATGTACTGCAAATCACAAGTGTAAAGTCAGGATAAGTCGATTTGTAGTGAGTAGACATTGCCTAAAGTACAAACCTCATAGATAAATTTTCATGTATTAAAGGAAATAGTGAGCATGCTCAACTAAGATTGAGTATTATATATAAACAGAAATACATAGCTATGTTACTTACTTAACTACTGTCGTTTCATTCAATTGAGATAGTAAAGTTTAAAAAATAATATATGTTAACTTCTAAGTCAAATAAACTTTATAGAAAAAAGGCTTATAAATAGAGAAATAATCAGATTAGTTTTCGGAAAGTATTGAACAACATATTTTCCTTTTTTTTTACAAAGTATATATTTAATCAGGATCAAGTAAACATTTGAATTAATTATAGAAACATTTATACATCATTTAGATTTCACGATAACATTAAAGACGAAACATTTGTGAAGTATTTCAACATCACTACTGATGAAGCCATCAGATGGAACGTTTTAGCATGCATACCTCCCTTAGAACAAATACATGATTTAGAACACATATAGGCTCCATGTCATTTAAAACTGAACAGAGATTAGTCAACCTCTGCATTGCAGCTTCTAACCTGGCATCACACAAACACAAGAAATGCAATATTGTGTTGGAAAATATTGCAGTAGACGAGAAGACGTCATAACAAAAAAATAATTTGACAAAACTGTGATGTCTTACATCTTGATAGAGCTATTACTTTCAGGATAGCTTTCATATCCTGGGAAATGAAAACCAGATACACCTTTTGGAGATTTTGATGAAGGCATAGAAGACATTTGAGATGTTAAATTCATGAGAATAGCAGCCTGCTCTGGGTAAAGCTAATATTGAACCTCAAATTAGTCGACATAAAATACTATATAACATAGAAAATTTCCTTAAGTTGATAACATACAAAGAGTAACAACCTGCATCTCAAGGGAACCAAATCCTCCTTCAGAATCAAGGATGTTGATTAACCCTTCCAATCCTCCCATAATGGATTCAATAAGGGACTCAACATATTGAACAGAATCACGGCCAATTTTAGCAATCTGTTAAAATGAAATACCCATCAAAATGCTGCATTTTTAGGTTTAGAAAACTAAAATTAACATCGTGCAGGTAGATCTTTAGATGAATAGAGATCATTGAAGGCTTGCATAGAAAAGACACGATTTCGTCACAAGTATTCGGCCAGAAAGTATATTTGTTTAAATGTATATGCATATCTACAAGTATGTTCACATGTACGAATTTAGTGAGTCATGATAACTCAAGCTTTATTCACGTACAAATAAAAAACTTGTTACACAAATTTATAACAATAAATTAATAACCTCTTCTGGAACAATTGCAGAAGCACACTCTGGGAAACTGCTAGCAACCCCGAGCCAAGCACAACAGTGTTGAGGACGCCCCTCTGGTCCAAACATGGTGTTCCTGAAAACCTGTAGAAATAAATTATAAGTGACCATTACTAATTATTACAATCAAATATTGTGATGCAACTGCAGGAGCTAAACTCTTAAATCCATAAACAGAAAGATAGACAGCTTACTGCAGTAAGATGCTGATGATAGAAGTACAGCTTCTTCAGACTTCCATGTTTTGATAGCTGAGATTCAAGTTCATCGACACATCTGCCATAGAAGAGATAAAAGTCAGTACATAAGTTTGTAAATTGTAAATATAGTTCCTTTAAATAGAAATAAATAAAATACTGCATCAAAAGTAAAATAGCATCAATTCATTATTTACAATTGGTGCTAGTATTCCTTCACTAGATAGATATTGGGCAAAAGAAACTCCTTAAGAAATCTCCACAGGAAGCTCACAGATATAAATAAAGAGAAAAAGCATTAACATTAGAAATTTTCACAGTGAACTTGTTAAATCTCGTTAAATACCAACATATCAACAACTATACTGGTGGTAACTAATAAATGTATTATTTTTTGATTTCATCAATAAAAAAAAATCATTTTGTTACATCATGTGGTCCGTATCCTCTGATGCATTGTTAACGATGGCATATTTGACGATATTATAATTCCTCTAACCAAATTATTGCTAAGAGTGCCCCTCAACCAAAAAATATAGTTTAGTCTACACAAATATAAAGGTCAGCTGCAGGAATAGATCTAGATATGCCGCACGCGCGCTACACTGATGTATTCAACGAGTCTATAGCCTTGGCCGACAGGCCCGGGAAATCTTTGAAATTTCATCGTGATGGGGATAGATCATTGCAATTGTTGGTCTTAAACGAGCTCTAGTAGTTTTATATTCTAAATTGTCTAAACTTCTATCATTATTTAAAGGAGAGAAGGACTGATAATTAATACCCACGCTCCATGTTATGCATATTCGGATACCCAAAAACTAAGACAAAATAATTGGATTGTTATTTGACATATATCAGTTTGATCCACTCGCGAGGGTATCTGTCGAATAGATCATAAATGAAAGCAGCTCATCTATATCCCGTCAAGAAGTTCAGCTACTGGCAAAAAATGGAAATGTAACAGTGCTGAACACACACAGTGTAGAGAAGTCTAAAAAAAACATTAACTAAAGTTCCTGAGATATATGATGATCAAATTCGTTGACATCAAAACAAATAGAAAGACCTATTGAAATTTATAAGTATCTGAAACTAGAAGCTTAAATGAATTCATTCCAGCCAGGGTGTTCTTTGCAGAACCTCACAGACATAGAATCAAGACACGTCTTTGCATTGGGAGTTCGTAAATTCCAAAACTCCTTCATACATATCAGAAGTTAAGTCCATATGAAATTGGCTCTTCTCTTAATATCAGCTCCATCCACATGTTCACAAGTTATCAACAAACGTCCAGACTCATGTCAGCTTTAAACTAAATATTCCAAGACTAGCCTAATTCAGGTGTAAGGTGGACACATTCTGTACCCAATAGCCAAAAGACGCCAAAGTTATCTAGTGTGTAATGCATGTCTTGCTGCACTTTTTTTATCAGAACAACAAACAACAAATAGAAGTGATAAATAAATTCAGTAATATCCCAAAGAATCCAGTAATAATAGAGTGATGTCATGTGCAGCACTTCCTATTGAAAACCCTAACAACTATGAAAAGCACAACTTTAGAAGAAGAAAATACAAGGAAAAAGGGTATATTTGATACGTAAGATTTGCCCTTTTATACAGGTATATAAATCTAATTTGCATTGCCAGATCAAAGCATTAGCGCACCTGGACCAATTGTATGCAGCATTTCCTTCTGATAATAAGCCTTCTTTCCCAGTAGATACTGTAGCTTTCTCCAAATGTCTAATGTTTATAGATGATCGAGCAGAAGTGACAATCATCAATACAGCTACCCAGTCCTTGCGCAACTCCTGATAAACAAACGTGAATAAAATCGGGAACAGCAGTAAAAGATTTCTGTGAAAGTTGTTGCACAATATATTATGGGAATTTGGTATTATATTGGTGTATAGTCTATACCACCTTCATTTACAAAAGAAAATAAAATTGAAAGACATAGATTTTTCTTTTCAGTTTGTTACCTAAGTTCCAAACCTGTCACCACTACATTTCTAGTTGGTCAAAAATATCTTCAGGAAAATAAATGTTTCCTTCTATATTCTAGAAATGTTTTCCAATTATGGGAAGCAAGATTTTTTTTACCTTCATGAAGTTCTTTCCGATGATAGTTTAGAAACAAACATGATACATTATTATGCATCAACAATTTATTAGATCCATATTACAGAATGTATGATATTGCGCCAGTGCAAATGTTCTGTACTTGATTCCCAAAAAGGAAATAATAGCATTCTAGTTATTAACTATATGTTAAAAGTCCCCGCTACTAATAACTAGATAACTCTTTAATGCTGATATAAGCTTTTGTATTTTTCCATGTCTATAGGACACAAATTATAAATAGCATGCCCTTATCTTGAATGCATCTAGTTTGAGCATAGATTTAACATTTAGTCCTTCATTTAAGAATAGGATGCGCATATTGCAAAACTCTTACAGATAGATCACATGTGATGGCAGAAATATTTTCGCCTTGTGGTTTTGGTATGCTTTCAAGATGCTGTACAATCTTCTGAAAAAGTCCTTTTAAACTGGCATCAAGATCAAGAGCCACCATTCCTGGAGTACCAAGCAAAAATCGGATTCTTCCGGCACAAGATGAGAGGTATGACAAGGCATATCCTCGGATTGCTGCAAAAAGAATTGATAATACATTGACAATATTACTATTCAAATCAGTAAAAACACAAGTATTAGGTGCAGTTTAAATCCATGAGACACATCTATATTTTTATGCATCCCTAACAACAGTTCTAGTGTCTAATTTGACCCTCTTTGGGAATTTAAGAGATCTTTGGTGTTGCATTACAAGTATTATGTTGTTCGTCAGCTTTGAAATAAGGTAAGAACATGAAACTCTATTTGGGTTGATAGCTTATAGGGTTCATTGTACTATTCTGGTGCATTTTACATAAAAAAAATGATACATTGGCCCTATTCAGCAAAGTTTTTGCATTGGATTATTATCATGATGGGCAGCGATTTAATGCTCATTAAACTAGTCAAGTTGCCTTACATATATGCCAGTGATTAGAATTTCAAAAATCTTCTTTCAAATAATTTTTTTGGTTAATACTTAATCGGAGGATGAAAATTGAAAAGTAAATCCACATCCTCATATACTGTATTACCCCTGATATGCTATTTTAATCAGAAACCCACAGTCAAACACATAAATAACTAGAGTAGTTGACATACGTTGCATCCCCCCAGGTGTTAATAAACATCATTAAACAACCCCTAGAGTTTAGGCAAAGATATGGTCATATGGAAACATCTATTACTACAGATTTGCAAGGTGAAAATAAGAAAATATAAGGAAACACTGGAATAATCACTCTAAGAGCCATAAACTTACAAACTAAAAAGAGTGACCAAATTAAAAATAATAATAACAAATAAAAGTGAGGTACTGCATCATTTCGAACCAAGCTAACCTGCAATATACTTGCGGACTAAACAACAAAGCCGGTCCATCCCATCCAATAAGAAGCCAATAGTTGGATCATTTGGATCCTACAATTATGATAAAGTATGTCAATCAACTAAACACGGAAGGCTCTATATAGGCAAAGCTAAATACAGAGCAATATTTATCTACTAAATTAAGAGTCTTAAAAAAACTGAAATAAATAAACTTACAACGCCCACAGGCACCAGTCTAGCTGCTCTAGATTTTGACGATGCAATGCCTACATGTTGGAAATACCATATAACCTCACTTTGAGCTAAAGCCAAGGCAGAAAACACCATCTGTGTAAACAGAAAACAAATGTCAGGAAAAAGTTCCTTCATATAGAGGTGACCAATTATAGGTGTTTTCAACCTTATCAGAGTGCATTTACAGCATTATGCAATGGAGGGTATATTTCAACCCCAATATCCTTGTTTGCAAAAAGGAAAAATGTGCATCAAGTCTAATAAGCTAAAAGAAGTTGTGCATACAGCGGTAAATTCATCTTGAAAGCATCACATAGAGAGAAAAAGTGTAAGAACGTTGATTATGAAATATGCCATACTCCAAAGTCAAAAAGGCATAGGCCCTGTTTGGCAATTAGCTGATAGCTGTTAGCTGATTGAATTAGCTGTTTTGACTAGCGGATTGAATTAGCTGTTTTGACTAGCGGATTTAAATTAGCTGTTTTGAATAAAAGTGTTTGGTAAATAGCTTTTGAAGTAACTTTTTGTGACACATAGCAAACCTCTAATTGAAAAAGCTCCTAAAATGAGCTTTTTCAAAATTAACTTTTTGATCCAAAACCTCTAACTCAAACCTCTAACAACCAAACACTCACATTAGATGTTTGATTTGGTCAAACCTCTAATCTACCTCAAACCTCTAATTTCATCCCAAAACTCTAACTTCCAAACACCCCCATAAAAAAAAAGTGATTGCAGATAGCTCTAAAGGAAAACTTCTAATCTTCCAGACCCACCCCACCCCCCAAAAAAAACGCACTTTGACAGTGTTGTAACTTGTAACTGTATTTGCCTGCTTTGTGAACAATTATAGGATAAATTTTAAGACTTTCTAACTAAAACTACACAAGACATAAGACTGTCAAATAACAAGACAACAGTTTTTGAGAACGATAAATAATTACAAGAATAATCTGAAAACAACTTATAAGGATAGTCTTTAAACACAATTTACCTGAATATTAGGAGCCAGTAAACTCGGTTGATCAGTAAAGAAAAGAACCATTCTTCCAGTTTCTTGCTTTAACAACGTTCTCCTTTCCCGGTGGATGGCATCACAAGATGATAGTGCTTGGTCATGGACCTCACTGCACTTAATAAGATCTAAACTACATCAACACTAAATGGGTATGGTACAACAGTACAAGAAAGGAAATATTGATCACAACTACTGAAGGTGATAATTCCAAGGAGTGAACAACCATCCACATTCCACAAGCAAACATAATTACATATATTTAGGAACTTTATCAACAGACCAAAATAAGATGTTGCAACTGCCTCAAAATTAATGGTCAATATTTTACACAAATTATGACAAGGATTTCACTTCCAATAGCAATGTACAGAAATTAACTTGCTACTAGGAACAAGAAACAATTCAGCAAGGAAATAAACAAATAGTGATCAGGGAAATCAATTTGAGATAGAATACAGTATAGTGAAGGTATCCTTGCTCCATATTTAACAAATATAATTCAGCATAACTTATTCAGTGAAACTTATTTCAGGGAAACCGTCTAATAAAGTTATATACATACCCCCCCCCCTCCCCCACATTGTTAAAACGCGGAAGATCTTAATGAAAATTTTCCCAAATCTATATTACGACTTATCAGAAACCTCAACTCGGGAAATCTGGTTCGTTGAGGGACATCCAGTGAATATATTTTCTCCAACATACACAAATCTGGACAGAACTTATGACAAATTTTTAAGAGTGTTACTCAATTATGCTAATTATGCACCTTCATGGACAAACGAGTTTTTGAACAGGCCTATAATCACTTTCTTAACATTTAATGCGAACAGGCAACATTTTCAGCTTGCAAATTAGTTATTCCAACTAGCCTTTGGTCCAATGGCATGACCTGTACTTGTGTTTCACAAGGTTGAGGGTTCAATTTCCCTCCAATGCATATATCATTAGGAGTGGGATTACCCCTTAGTGGGTGTGGTCTTTGTACCGTTGCAGGTTCTGTAGTTCCTAAGTATTTTCTCTATCAAATCCTAATTAAAAAGCTCCCATATCGAGCAGTCAGTACATTCAATCTGATAGATTCCAGAGTTCTTTAAGTAAAAGGTAAAACAATGTCACAGTTCCATGCATGAATTCCACCACCATTACAAACTGTCAAAACAATGGATGCAATGGTCCCAGAAATATCTTTAACCGGTAGTTATAAGCACATCTCTATCGTCCATGTCAACTACACAACCCTGTTCTTACTTAACTAAAAAAACTCCAACTTATTATTCTACACGTAGAACTTGATTTAAAAGCTCATATGAGCTTCAGCAAAACTAATAATACAAAGCTAATAACATGAATGAAAAAAATTGTCCACATTAAACTAAGCCAGAGCCATATACGAAGTTTAAGTTTAGGTTTCTCCAGCTAGCACTCTTCCTTGAAAAACTTTTGCGGGTTTATTTTTTGCGAAGTGAAGTGTCAAATACGTAATTACCTTTAGACTTGAAATTTTGAGATGAATGTCATACGAGTTCCTAATCATAGAACATTGCTAAAGAGATAAGGAAATGAAGTCTAGTGTATATCATTCTTGGACCATATTGCGTGAATTAAGAATAATAAGAGATGAATTAACGAGTTAACCTAAATTAGGACGTATTGTGAAGTATGTGAAATAAATAATTATTGTCAAACAAAATATAATTGATTTAGCAAATCTTATGTAGAAAGATGCAGACGTCGTCAGTGCGTACGGGGAAAAAGTGCCAATCAAGTATGTGTTTAGGATGTTGGTAGCAATGCACCGGAAATAGAAGATTAAGGATGTAGATTTTACGATAAGAGATTTAGAGCATGATGCAATGTGCATTATGGTATTTGACAGTAGTAATATTTTGAACTAATTTGAATTTAAGGCTCCATAAGATTACATACGAGATGAATGTCATACGAGTTCCTAATCATAGAACATTGCTAAAGAGATAAGGAAATGAAGTCTAGTGTATATCATTCTTGGACCATATTGCGTGAATTAAGAATAATAAGAGAAGAATTAACAAGTTAACCTAAATTAGGACGTATTGTGAAGTATGTGAAATAAATAATTATTGTCAAACAAAATAGAATTGATTTAGCAAATCTTATGTAGAAAGATGCAGACGTCATCAGTGCGTACGGGGAAAAAGTGACAATCAAGTATGTGTTTAGGATGTTGGTAACATTGCACCGGGGATAGAAGATTAAGGATGTAGATTTTACGATAAGAGATTTAGAGCATGATGCAATGTGCATTATGGTATTTGACAGTAGTAATATTTTGAACTAATTTGAATTTAAGGCTCCATAAGATTACAGTGAGGATAAATATATGTGAAAATATATGATGAAAAACCAAGTAGCAAAGCTTCATCAAATGGACTTTTTTGAATTAATATTTTGGCAATGGTCATGCAAGGCTGGATAGGATCAAAAGAACCTATTCCTAATATGGTTTTATAAAGTTCCACAAGGAAACATTTACAAGA
This sequence comes from Kitagawia praeruptora, assembly GCA_037693485.1. Lineage (NCBI taxonomy): Eukaryota > Viridiplantae > Streptophyta > Magnoliopsida > Apiales > Apiaceae > Kitagawia > Kitagawia praeruptora. Next base: position 92,809,403 of record CM075347.1, on the reverse strand, counting down.
ATCATGGATATATTACACATTGACCTATATATCGATGATGGTCATTTGTGATAAAGATGAAGGTAATTTAACATACGAGGCAGAGGAGAGACTAACTATTGTGCCACACCTTTACTTACTTCCCCCCTCTCTCTGCCCTTAATAGTAATATGTTTCTCTTTTGGGTTATTTTTATGTGCATTTGATATATTAATAGTATTAAAGTATGCACGCTTTCAGTTCTGGGTGAATTTACTTCAGTGTTTTTATAATTGAAATCCACAATCCGATAATTATAGTATTTTGCTTCATTTATATATTATTTCCTACATCTTTAGACTTATTATTCATCTGTGCAATTGTGCTTATCATACCTAGTTTGGTATAGTATTGGTATAGTAGGCAATGTTGAGTCATTTAGTCTTAGCGAATTTTACAGCTCAGCCACACCCATAATTCTTGACATTTACATGCTGTCGGGATTGCTACTCACTACTCAGGATGATAATGCAACAAATTAGGACAAAGAATTCATATTTCTTAACAAGCAACTGTTAAGTGATTGAGATGTAGTAACATGCAGTGCCAACATACGAGCTTGAAATATTTATACAAAAAAAAAAAAAAAAAAAACCTCGTCGTGCTTATAAAAGCTGTGAGATAACCAAATATGCAAAGTTATTACAACCTGTGCTTTGTGAACCAATGTAATAATAAAATTGCACAATTAGGATCATATAACTTCAATCTGTACCTGATCATTTTCTCAACCTGCTTTGCAACACTATACTCCAAATCTGCTTCTTTTTGTTTTGTACGTCCAGATTTGGCCATCTTCTTTGATTCCAATATCCGTGGCAAAACATACATGTGATATTCCTCGTGCAACAGTATATACTACATTTTATGAGAATAAAATAGGAATTAGCCTGAACCCGATAAATATTGTGTTTCTAAAGTAACCAATAGAACTTACCTCGTCTCTAAATAAACTAAGGACTAAATTCTCTTTTAGAACCACCTGAAAGAAGCCAGCAAAACAGGAATATGTATATTTAGTACAAATGTTAAACATTCGTAAAGGGGATCACATAAAACTGCTAACTTACCAAAGCAATATCAATGCTGGTGACCCGCAGAAGCTCATCCGGACAACAAAGATAGCCAATTAATACCCATTCCCGATAAGATGTTACATTTGCCAAGTCTTGTGCCCTCTGCAAGAACATGCACCAAAAAGACCTTGCAAATTAGTTATTGAAGTACAAGTACATGAGTACAGGTATAGATAGAGAGGTGGCATGAGATTGTAATCTGTTAACTTTTTTGTCTTTGGTAATACTTTTGACAGAATGTATACAAGTATTAGCTGACACAATTATGCGAAGTGCTACAATGAAATCCTTTAAAATATTTCACCAACAATTAGGATTAGGGTACCATCGGATGTGCTGAATTTGTAAGAATGTCAGGAAATCGAGGATGAAATGGACTTAGAAAGCCCTCGTTTCTGAGCTTTCTTGTATCAGTCGATAAAAAAACGATGGGTCCAACTGCTTCTAAAACCTGATACGAATACAAGGTTGTCATAGTTGTCAGCAAAACTAAACACAGCACCTGATTCAAAAGATCTGAGCAGTCAAAGAGCAAATCAAAATACTGATAAAATATAATTATGCAAAGCAACCACTCTAATATGCTACTTAGAAACAAATAAGAAACGAAGTTGAATATACAAACATCATTGTCAAATTGACACGAGAATTTCGCCAAGTCATCACTTTGCCACCACCTGACGAGGCAGTAATGCCTCTGCTACTATTATTTTATTGATAGTTTTGTTATAAATTAAGCCCTTCCTCCGTAAAAAGTCGCAATAAGCTTCCCAGCTGATCACTGGCGAAATGTTACCGAGTAACGAGCAAAACTGAGCTGTCCACCTCCAATCAAATTGAAAATAACATGTTCCAATATTTTAATAGATGATAAAATATCTTATTTTGTTCACATCTTTTTTAGAGGGCTCACTACCAGTTTCATCACTTTTACGAAAAGCACAGTTCGCTGCTAGTATCAGTAACTCCTGACACGTATCTGAATGGCTATCCAATAGAGAATAACAAAAACATCAAATTTCAATTTAAATGTAAGATTGAGAATTAAGCATATGTATGCCAATATGTTTGTTATGTGGTCAGCAACAAGAAAACAGCAAGAAATTTAAAATGCACAAATTTGCATGAATATAATAATAATAATTTATAAACAAATAATTAGATAACATACCTCCCCAATACGAGGACTGACAAAATTCAGATCTTCATGTAGCCCTTTTAATGGTGGATCATAAGCGTCTATAAATTGGACCAAGCTGTATCCAGAAAAATAAAGGATTTAAGCTTATTTTCCAAATTTACGCAGTGACAGTGAGATATTGAACAAAACCATTACTGATATGCTGCAACAGCTCTGTGTTGATTTGGCGCAATGCATATTATTATCTTTAGTTCATTACTCGCATTTTAGTCAACTTCATAAGTTTATAGTTCTTCATCCAATCCACATGCACTTGTCTTTACAAAATAGAATGTTTTAGAGTGCTGTAATAAAATTAGTCAGATAAATAATTAAATATCATCAAAGAGCCCGTAAGAAAATGGATTAGAAGCTCCTAATTAGGAGATAAGAGTAGCTGAATAAAAAAGGGAAAAGGGGTCGTTGCTTTGGCTTTTCTTCTTTTTATAAGAGGAAAAGAAGTTTCTATATAAACTAAAACAAACAGGCCCAATATAAAGACCTGTTCTTATCTAGTTAAAAGTACTCGAATGAGAATAGGTTGTAGGACATACTTTTCATTAGATAAGACTTAAATTATTTTCAACTGTTTCCAACATATGCCATTTGCTTACTTATTAATTATACGCTCTACAACCGTCAGTACCGAAATGGCAATTTGAAAGTCTAAAGCAGAAAGGTAACCAAAAATACAGTACAAAATGCAAAAAGGATGGCCTCACCGATGATAAAAATCACAATCTCGATCACTTCTTAAGATGGCATGCAAAAGGTTGTACACCTGTAGCATCATTTTCCTAGGTATCTGTAGTGAAAGTACCAGACTAATTATGTTATTGAATATGAACCACCGGACTGAATAAGTTATTAAAGTATGAACCCCCGCCACTAACAAACAAAGTACATGAATATTACGTGTTCTTACCTTCTCAGCAAGGAGATTAACCTTCACAAAGGAACAAAAAAGGTCCATAAATGCATGTAGTATAAGGGAGTTCTGATGGGGCTGCAAGAGAAGTGACCTAGAAATTAGAGAAATACCTTAGAAATGTAGAAGGCTATGATGGTTAAAGATGTCCAATTGGTTTCCGCATGTTTACATTAATCGATAAAGATGTATATGTTGTGAAGAGGCAAATTGGCGTTTGGATCCATGACATCTACTAAAATTTCAGTTTAAACACCAATTTAATCATTAAGAAAATAAGCCTCCATGATCTACATTACGTGTGGTAATACAACAGACTAGCAACTCACCAGCAATGTAATTACAGTGCTGCTTAGATCCAATATGAGTCGCAAAGCTTGCTCCCGAAATGCCATTAGGTCAAGAAGCAGCTAGTCCAGTCAATAACAGCAAATTATAAGAGTTTTGAAAGTGCATATGGCAATAAAGAACTGCCTTGGCTCAACGAAAAATTAGTATAAACGTATGGAAAAGTAAGGAATGCACAGCAAGCCACATCAAGCAAACGAGCCTATCTATCAAAAGAAGAATTTACAAACATTAACGACATTTTAATAAGGTTATGCACAGTCATGCTCATGCTCTTGAAAGAATTTATTATGCTTTGAAGTATCTAATTGAAGCAAAATTTTATGAGATCATTTAAATATTTACCAATAAACACACTTAAATAAGTAACTACTCAAATCTTTATCCTGCTTCTTGTCTCATAACAGTATAGATATGCTCCTACCGAAAATATGAAATTTTATAATCTTGTAAAGGTTTAGCAACCTATCATCACAAGTTGAGTCTAATCCACTACTTTCTTGCACATAAATCCAACAAACGATTGAAAAAATTGAATAAACTTCTATCCACTAGAATCCAACTTGTCCAGACATTTCCATTTTTTAAGGCACTTAAACTTACTCTCCACAATCCTAGAACTAGGAAATCTCTAGTCGTGTAGGTTAAAAATCAATTATGTTACCATTAGGTTCTAATAATAAAAAAATAAAATCAAAAAAGCAGCACTCATAGGCAAGGGTCCACTAGTGGCAGATGGCATGTGTCGATGCTCGCAATAGAAGATATGACATTCCACTCTTGCCGGTGCTATATTATGCCAGGTTTCTACTTATTAAGCACAAGTTGTAAAGGAATTTGTTTAAAACGTGTATGTGGTCAATCGACAATCTTAGTTTAAATCATTTTAAAAATCCTCCGCTGGTCACCACTTAATCCCTGAATAGCGCTATGTAGCACTCAAGTACCTAACTTCATAGATTCCCCCCCCCCCCCCCACAAACTAATAGTTACTTATACTTGGGCAATTATATGTAAGCAAGATTATACTAGTTACTTATACTTGAGCAATGATATGTAAGCAAGATTATAGTTAACAAGCATCAACTCCGCACCTGGACCCATGGCTCCAAGCTTTGTAAGTAAACTTCCGCATGGTCATTTAAAGCATCAATTGCAACCTTATCAACCTAAAGGAAATTTTCATTAAGAAAGACTTACACGCTGCATTTAGTAAATTTCAAAAAACACTCGTCATCAAAAACAAGATCAGTTCTTACTCGTTCAAGTTGTAATTTGCTGTGATGCTCTGGAAACTTCTTAGAGAGAATGGTGCAAATTTTAGGAAGATTTGGGAATACCCCAGATTTCCAAAATGCTTCTGAGAAATTGTGACCAGCTGAATCTGGGTAGTCCAAAATTTGGTTTAATCTATATATTTTGGCCATCAACCCTTCAGAAACTTGTGTAAGTTGATACAGCCACTGCATATTTAACCCCTTATGCGACCCAACTGAACTCTGTGCTGGTCCTTCGGAGCGAACATTCCTAGAAGTCCTCGGTTCAACTTGAAAAGTGACCTCTTGACTTAAATACTCATTCCACCTCGAAGGACCCTCATATTCTCTTGATCTAGGTGACAAAACTTGTGCTGGAAAATGTTGTCTAGACATAGCTCTTTAAATAGTAAACAACATCCAATATCTCTGCAAACAAATGATTGCCTTAGAACACTAAACCTAAGAGAAAAGTAACATTTCCTCAAATCAAAAGGTAAAGAAGCAATCACATTATTTGTTTTCTCGGTCAGAATTCTGTAATGGGTTATTAAGTACCACTTTACAAAATATAATGTCTGAACAAGCTTCCCAATTTGCTGCATTATGCATATCTTCATAACAAAACCAGGTATAGAAAATAATTAATCATAGAAACATTTATACTTTATAAAATCCTCTTTCGATAATAAATTTAAACAAACACGATAAACAGTTCCGAACCCCAACAATGTCTATATACGCCAAGTATTCACTGCTCCAAATTCCCAATTTCACTAGGAAACAAAATGTGTACCTGTAGGGATATAATTTACAATTTTTCCAATTCTAATTAAAGTTAACCTAAACAAAAATGAAGCCTAAATTTCCCTAAAACACTAAAAGCACTTTGCAATTTACTAAATAATAGTAGCATTCTCTTTGTATGATTCAGATTAGTTGCTAAATGTGATCAAAATTAGACATATTACATAAACGAATACATACACGAGAGTAGAAATTCAGAAGACGAACTATATATAGATAGAGGGGGGGGGGGAGAGAGAGAGAGAGAGAGATTAGTAGAGAGATTACTAGAGAGGTTTAGAAGAGAAGTTGAAGACGGTCGTGAAGGTGGAAATAAGATGGCATAAAAGCTTCGAACTCCAGATCTGACTTCAGCGGTTAATGTATGTGTATTGTGTGTGTGTGGCGAGAGGGGAGTAGGAGAGTAGTGGAGCTGGTGATGGTGCTGGTGTGTGCGTATATAATTAAGTAAAACAAATATTGGTGCTTAGGTGTAATGATGATGATAGAGGAGGAGTCGTTAAGAGTAAGATTTTATCATCTATAAAAAACAAATAATAACGTGCCTGTTTGGGGTTTCTGAAAAGTCGACTTAAATGGGTTTAAGGCCGATCCAACTTATTCTAAAGTGTTTGGGAGCAATATGAAATGGGCTTGTTTACCACAAATAAGTTAAAAAGAAATAAGTACGTGAGCCTCTACTTTTCTTCCTCCAGCTTATCATTTGTTGGGTGCGTTTTACATTTTTTTTTCTAAGCAACATGAACGCGCCTGGAAAGGGCTATTAAAATATGTTTTTTTAACTAATTGAAGTAATTTTCAATTGTAATATACTAAAATCATGTAATTATAATTTTATGAGATGATATATGTAATTATAATTTCATTATATTTTACATCTTTTAAAAAAATTGACAATTTATAAGTCATAATCGCCAAACACCTTTAACTTATAAGCTAAACATCCAAACACCAAAATATAAGTTATAAGTTATAATTTACTTATTTCATATAAGTTCCTTATTTCATTTAAATGATAAGTAACTTAATTTAAGATATCCCAAACAGGCCCAAAGTGCATGTTTGGGGTTTCTGAAAAGTCAACTTAAATGGGTTTAAGGCCGATCCAACTTATTCTAAAGTGTTTGGGAGCAATATGAAATGGGCTTGTTTACCACAAATAAGTTAAAAAGAAATAAGTACGTGAGCCTCTACTTTTCTTCCTCCAGCTTATCATTTGTTGGGTGCGTTTTACATTTTTTTTTCTAAGCAACATGAACGCGCCAGGAAGGGGCTATTAAAATATGTTTTTTTAACTAATTGAAGTAATTTTCAATTGTAATATACTAAAATCATGTAATTATAATTTTATGAGATGATATATGTTATTATAATTTCATTATATTTTACATCTTTTAAAAAAATTGACAATTTATAAGTCATAATCGCCAAACACCTTTAACTTATAAGCTAAACATCCAAACACCAAAATATAAGTTATAAGTTATAATTTACTTATTTCATATAAGTTCCTTATTTCATTTAAATGATAAGTAACTTAATTTAAGATATCCCAAACAGGCCCAAAGTGCATGTTTGGGGTTTCTGAAAAGTCAACTTAAATGGGTTTAAGGCCGATCCAACTTATTCTAAAGTGTTTGGGAGCAATATGAAATGGGCTTGTTTACCACAAATAAGTTAAAAAGAAATAAGTACGTGAGCCTCTACTTTTCTTCCTCCAGCTTATCATTTGTTGGGTGCGTTTTACATTTTTTTTTCTAAGCAACATGAACGCGCCAGGAAGGGGCTATTAAAATATGTTTTTTTAACTAATTGAAGTAATTTTCAATTGTAATATACTAAAATCATGTAATTATAATTTTATGAGATGATATATGTAATTATAATTTCATTATATTTTACATCTTTTAAAAAAATTGACAATTTATAAGTCATAATCGCCAAACACCTTTAACTTATAAGCTAAACATCCAAACACCAAAATATAAGTTATAAGTTATAATTTACTTATTTCATATAAGTTCCTTATTTCATTTAAGTGATAAGTAACTTAATTTAAGATATCCCAAACAGGCCCAAAGTACTTCCTTTCTTCTTCTTTTTTTTTAGAAATAAAGTTGTACTTCCTCCCATACTCCCATCTATGGACATTATCCGCTCAATCGCAATCGAATCGTAAATTACTCGCAACCGAATCGCAATTTGCGAATAATCGTGAAATGCAGGTTGGTTGCGGATTGAATTTTTAAGAATCACATATTTACAGGTTGGTTGCGGATTTGAATATTGAAAAATCGCAAAATCGTATCTGCAACCGCACATATATATTTATAATAATTTATATTTTTAAAAATATATTTATATTAAATAAATTAATAAATTATACACATAAAACATAGAAGTTTCTTTTCCGAGAGTGGATATACATTTTCTGGAAATTGATATATGGATATAACCTGCCCATTTACCAAATATATTTACCCGGCCCATTTACTCGAACCCAATTCAATATCTAACCTACAAATTGCACATTTATGTGTAATCAATTATGTTTATTATGTTGCACTAGACATAACTACACCTGAAATTACTGATGATGATTTGCTATTGTACTGATGGATTATATTTATGTGCTTGCAGCCTTGCACTAGAAAATTATGTGATATTGTACTGATTCTTTTTTTTTTTACCGACTTGTAATTGTATTTTAATTTTTATTAAATTAAATTTAGGTGGTTAACCGCAAATCGAACCACATCAATCGCAGTTAATCGCAACCGCATCATGCAGTTAACCGCAACCACCTTTGCGATTGTGGTTGGAAATTTTCAAAACCGCCAAAATCAAAAAATTCACATCAATCGTCAAAAACGAATCGCAACCGAACCACGTACATCCTTACTCCCATCACACTTGGTAACAAAAAATTAAATTGATGATACATATTTTTCAATAATCTATTATAAATGCACTAGTTTACTACTTCCATTTTAGCGTTATAAGAGCTCTTAAGTATACTTCTCTTTTTCAAAAAAAAAAGTATACTTCTCAAAATAAATATTATTTAAATAGGATATTAAGTATTTAGGAGGTAAAATTATCCATTATCTCCAACAATCCTCCTTAAACTAACTCTTTCTTCATTTTTATAAATTAACTATACAAGAGTTATTCAAGTTTAAGAGAGATACAATAAAAAAAAAAAAGAGGGAATAAAGAGCTCCTAGAAATGAAGAAGAGGATGAAGATCTTAAATTTATGAAGAATTTGTTGGAGATGGTTTTTATTGATTTCTTCAAAATAAATGACTAAAGAGCCTCATTTAAGAGGCTCTTGGAGATACTCTAACATTTATATAAATTTTCTTAAATTTTGTGAATCATTTTTATAATTTAAAAAAATTTAAAAAGATAATAATTTCAATATTATATAAAATAGGATAAAGGCCCTAAATGCATTTTTCTAAAAACAAATAGATCGAAATACCTAATGACGCATGGCACGACCCATTTTGACCACAGTACACGCATGTTGTACATACGTGGGTCTGAACACATATGTAGCACATGCGTATGTGTGTGGGTCTGGACACATATGTAGCACATGCATGTGTGTGTGGGTTTTATGCAGCAACCAGCTTGGCAGGATATTCTTCTGTACGTAAACGCACGCCGAATAAGCGTGTGGATAAGCGTGGGTGGCCTCTGCACATGCATGCTAAATAAGAGTGGGTGGTCTCACGTTAATTTTTTTTTTTTACTAAATATGTATTATAAAATTTATAATCAAATGATCAATTCAAATTGTGTTTTTGTACTGAGATCGGCGATTTGATTTTTAAAAAATTGGGGACCAGTCCCAATTTTTTAAAAATCAGGATAAGTTAGGATTTCTGTATTGTGTAGTAATACGGAAGATGATTCAACGTGAATGGCCTCTGTCACGTCACGGTACATCGTATGGCATGTTTCGAAGACACAAAATATGGAATAACGTAATATGTATTAGAGAACGTACACGAAACACCATATCTTTTGTAAAAAATTTAAGCAAATGCGGTAGACGATTCACCGTGAATGAGGTAGATGAGAGCCAAATTTCTGTAACCGAGGCATTTTGATATTTATCTCATCATATATTTGTTATCTCCTACATTTTAAAGTTTATAAATAAAAATTATTGGGATGAAAATTAAGTGTAAATGTATTTTATAAGTAAGGATAGAAATTAAAATTTAATATATTTAGTATATTTATTTTAACGTTGACTTCATTAAAATTGAATATTTTAGTGGAATCAATTGCCGTATTGGCTACCTCTTGTACACACTTAATAAATCAAAAGTATAAGGTGATCCTTTTTTCTCGTGTGAAAAAAAAGAAGAAGTTAAAATGTTAACTGAGATAAATTACTTTAAAAAATTAATTAAATATACTTTTTGTTTCACCTATGGCCTAGCCTATTCCATTGATTATTTTGTTTCCAATAAAAGACATTGATTATTTTGTAAAAGTTTATTGTAAAGTCATTTTAAAATTAGAAAAAGTGTTTAGCAAAAAGTAATATTTGGTAAAAGCACAGCCAAACTGTTAGAATCATAATCATTTTTTAATCATTTTGAAAAATATCCGGGTTGCCAAATTCACTAAGTTTTAGTTAAATTGAGCTGCAAAGTCTTATATTTACGGATAGTTTTTATTATTAATTTCTTAAGTTTGTGACAGAAATATATCCAGAACAATTTTGTTTTTTGTTTTTTGTGCAATAAAATTCGAGAATTGCGGCTTTAAAAATACTCAACTGATTTTGGTTTTTTTTTTTTTGATAAAATCGTACTTGCATTAAAATATTTCAATATTACAGATGATACAATCTCGAGCGGAAACATTCCACTCCAAAAGACCTGACATAGAATATGTCGCCCTCGCTAAGCAATGAGCTACAATATTCGCAGATCTAAGTGTGTAACACACAAACACTTCATCAAAGTGTTTATCCATATTATCCGTACAAGCATCCAAGATAATATAATCCAGCACCAAAAACTCACAAAAAACGGTGAGAGAAAAGCAAACTCACACAAACAAGCGGTGAGATAATAACAAACTCACACAAAGGTGAGACAACATAAAAACAACTTGATCTTGCAATCGGAAAAGGCTTAGAAACCTTAGAACCGAATTAAACATAGATCAACTAAAAACCGGAATCTTCGAAACACTCGATTTTATTGAATTAAAAGCAAACAAAGCGGAGGGGCGGCAGGCGGCGGGGCGGCAGGGCGGCGGAGGATTAGTCCGTCTGCGTCTCATATAAAATTTTTCACAGTAAAAATATGAGTATTGTTCATATTGATAATGGAGTCTTAAGAACTACAGTAATTAGTGCCGTAGCATGTTTCGGTGTCAAGAAACAGAGTAAGCAAGAGACTCATGTTTTAGTGCTGGAACATCAGGATGGAGTTGCTAAAGTAGTGGATGCCTGTGGAGCTTAGAAAAGTATGTTTGATGTATAAAACTTTCATTTAGCAGAGGAAAATCTGAGATTGTAGCATTTTGTATTCCATCATAGCTACAGGAAGCTAGATCATGTATAGTCTTCTTATAAACAGCTGCTCAGGTGTATGAATATCTTCTATTGGGAAAAGATTAGATTGAAGTTGTCAATTTCTACACGGTTAGTAATACATATGCGTTGTGTTAAATATTTTTAAATTAGTTATGTAATTGATTACATATGCAAGTTAGGTAGGTAGACTATTCAACTTTGGTAGGTTGGTAGGTTGCCTAATTTATGATGTAATCCATGATGTAAATGGCTAGAGATGCAGCCTATAAATGGGGGTGTTCTCCTCTATTGTAAAACACAACACAATAACAGAAAACGCAGCAGAAGTAGTATAATAAAATACACAGTTCACTGCACCATCTCTCTCTTGTCTATCTATCTCTCTTATCTCCATATTCTGCCTATAGATGTATAAATCTGACATGGTATCAGAGAATGTTCAGTTCCTAAGGGAATAACACTGCCCACACAAACACAGATTCTGCCAAAAACTGCTATAAACATCACCCATTCTGCCCAGAAAACACACCAGTTTCAGCCCAGATTCTGTCAAATTCTGCCCAGAAAACACACAACAATATACAAGTTTTTTAAGGGAAACTTGATGATTCTGTTTTCAGCAGAGGGGAGTAATTTTCTGCCATTTTCTGCCCAGTTTTTTTATGCAGATTCTGTTTCCAGCAGAATTTTCTGCCCAGTTTTTTTATGCCTACAGATTCTGTTTTTCAGCAAATCTTCTTGTAGTGTTGTTATCTTGAATAATGGCGGAGGTTGTAAATGAGTCAGCTGCAAGGAACAATACCGGTCAAGGGAGTGTTAAATTTGGTTTCCACGGTACTCCATATGTTAACCCCAAATTTGACGGAAAGAATTTCTTGGAATGGTCGGAATCTTGCACACTCGCACTTAAATCCCATCGATTGATGAAATATATCAATGGGAAGGCCAAGAAGCCCTTGGCAACTGCTACAAGTTTTGATGATTGGGATAGCGAGAATGCCATGGTCAAGTCATGGTTGTTTAACTCTATGGAGTTACGTATTCGCAAAAGTTATCTGTTTCTTGATACTGCGGAAGCTGTTTGGAATTCCATCAACCGAACATACTCATATTCGGGTAATATGGCCAAACATTTCGAGGTAAAGCAGAATATATGGTCTCTAACTCAAGGGGGCAGAACATTGACCGAATATTATTCGGAACTCACATCTCTATGGCAGGAGTCAGACCACTACACTGTGTTCGAGTGTAAATAGGTTGAAGACCAAGAGAAGTACCAAAAATTGGTACAAGAAGAAAGAGTGATGAAGTTTCTTGCTGGACTGACAATGGAGTATGATTCAATCAAGAATCAACTCATTGGCCAGATTCCCTTTCCTACAGTTGAAGAAGCACATGGCCGTGTATAGCTCGAAGAGAGTCGGAGAGAAAGCATGGCTCCGATTGATACTGTGCCTGATCGATCTGCACTTTTTACGGGAAGTGTTCAAAATCAAGGCAAAGCAGAACAGGTGATTGAGGCTTCAAAGGGTGAAAAAGATGTTCTCCGGTGTGACTATTGTAATAAGTTATACCATTCTCGTGAAGAATGCTATATCTTACACCCACACTTACGAGATCGTGGTCGAGGAGGACGAAGCCGAGGTAGTTCATCCGGTAGGAGCTCAGGAAGAGGCACCCAATATAGTGCTCATCATACGACATCTGAAAACCATGCTGACTATGCTACTTCAGCAACGAGAGCAATAAGTGCAACAGAACTCAACGCTCTCCGTCAGCTATTGTCTCGAATGGAGACTGATTGACCAGTGACTTCATCTGCCAATTCTGCCCTTGCAGAATCAGGCGACAAACAAAATTCTTGGCAATGGTAAAGGGGTTGAAACCCCTTAATAAAGTGGCTATCTACTATAGCACTTGCATCAACACCTTCTGTATTTTTGACGGCCTAAAATATACTGTGTGGTTGAAAATTCGACAACCGGTATCCCAAAAGACTCAATAAACTCAAGATCGGTCGATCCTAAAAATGGGTATAGTTGGACGCTCAAATTAAGCTCAAGGGGCTACTAGTGTTCACTCTTCAATCCCAAGATAGGCCTTTCATCCGAAGATGGGATTTCGAGTGAGGGGGCGTGTTAAATATTGTTAAATTAGTGATGTAATTGATTACATATGCAAGTTAGGTAGGTAGACTATTCAACTTTGGTAGGTTGGTAGGTTACCTAATTTATGATGTAATCCATGATGTAAATGGCTAGAGATGCAGCCTATAAATGGGGGTGTTCTCCTCTATTGTAAAACACAACACAATAACAGAAGACGCAGCAGAAGTAGTATAAAATACACAGTTCACTGCACCATCTCTCTCTTGTCTATCTATCTCTCTTATCTCTATATTCTGCCTATATATGTATAAATCTGACACGTTGATAAGCAAGCTAACTGCACTCATTAACATTGTGTCACTGCTCCATACACAATTCAGTATTAGGTCGACATCGACTCACCTCTAAATAGATTTCTTAAAAATATGGCAGAACAGTTCAATTACGTAGCATATTGAAAGTCGCAAACAGGGTTTGCCGAATCTTTGACAAGGGACTGGTAGGTTAAGTTTTTAGCATAAGTCATGTTGAACCTTGGAAACAAATGTTTGATAGAGATCTGTAGTAGAGAATGTTGAGGTTTGTATGGAGTAGATTGGAAAGATTGTTTAACCACCTGAAAGTTCGATAGAATCATGTTACCTGCAGACATTCACTTGACACAAATTTATTCATTAAGAAACCAACTATTACATTTTTCCCATAATAAATGTTTTCCTTCACCAAACACAGACCTACAGTTTCAAACTTAATAGAAGTTAGTTACTGCTTAGCACATTCGGAAGCACGTCTTTGGCCTCCACGACAAATTTCTAGCCTCCTCGGACAGTTGAGACAATTGTGTGCAAGGCTGCCTCTAATGTTAACAGTACTAGTAAATTGTGATGGTAGATTTCCCTCAAGAAAATTGTGATCCAAGAACAAGCTTTCCCAAGGTTTTCCAAGCATATCTCCGTATACTTCTGGAATTCGCCCCGAAAACACATTATGGCCAAGATTCAGTGATGTCAAGTTGGTATAAGTAAACAAGTTTAATGGCAAGTTTCCCTCCAATCTGTTCTCATGCATGTCAAGAACCTGAAGCTGCGAGGAGTCATCTGCAAACTTGCTCACCTCAACAGAAGTAAACCGATTGGCAGAAACATTGAGGTATTTTAGGAAAGGTAATGTTAGTATTTCAGGATCTATATTTCCGGAAAGCCTGTTGTCACTAATATCTACTCTCTCTAGACTTTCAATCCTTTGAATGGGAGAAATGCGGCCAGAAAGTAAATTATGGGCTAGGGCCAATGTTCGAAGGTTCTGAGGAAGACTTGGAAAACTTCCTATAAGCTGGTTAGTACTGAGGTCTAATGTGTTTAGTTGCCATAGGCCACTAAGGTCGGGAATCACGCCTACAAGGTCATTGTTTGACATACTCATGTGATTCAATCTTCGTAAACCGGAAACAGAGGCAGGTATCGGTCCGGAAAGCAAGTTTCTTGAAAGATCAAGATTTACAAGCTTCTTCAGCATGCCAACATCTGGCATATTGCCACTGAAGAAATTATTTGATAAAAGAAGGCTAGTGAGGTTTCCTAATTTGGAAATGGATGCTGGAATCGGCCCTCGGAATTGGTTCCTTCTTAGATTAAGAGTTGTTAGTGCTGTTAGATTCTCTATGGCTGGCGTGAGAAAGCCCTCGTATCCATCCCCATCAAGATCAATAGTAGTTATTTGGCTGCTTGAATTGTCTTGAGGCATTGTGCATAAAATTCCAAGAAAATCTGCCCCCGTGCTCTCGCATGGATCCAAGTCGAAATTCCAAGTATTGAGGAAAGAATATTGGGTGATTGAGATAGGATCAATGGACAATGTGATGGCACGAAGAGCATCAATTTCTGATTGTAGAGTTTTGGCTTCAGCAGAAATTAGAAGCAAAGACCATATCACTGTTGAAATCATTGTGTTGAAGATGATAAAAAAAACAGACTGCATTGTTGGGTAACTAGGAGTAACTAGGAACACAATAGTCTGTGATTTCGGCACTACTAACTTGTCTGTATGATATTTATACTGTTGATATTTCAAACTTACTTAACTAATTATTTAGTGGGAAATTTAAATGTCAAAAGGTTGGGCATGCAAGATGGATTTTGCACATTAGGTGGCAAATGAGGAAAGTGCCTCAATCAAGTCAAATGTATGTTCCCATCTTTCCCATCCACAATATTTTGCTTGCTCTAATTTTTCGAGAAACGCCCTTTAGAGCAAGTTGATAAAGAATCAAGAATTGAAGTTGAGATCAGTTCTGTTTCTGTACATTATTTATTAAAATTATATATCCATTACGTAGACAAAGACTTCTAGGAATATTCTAGGGTTCAAAATCGCAGCACCATACTGGTCGTGATATAAAAAAAATTATTATAGTCAGCCTCGGAGAAGCTCAAGGAAAGTGGAAGCTATGGAGCTGGAGTGATGATGTTCTCTGAAGAATCTTAGTTTTTACCTAGATTTTTGTTAATTAGAACTTTTATTGCTTGCTGTCTACTATTAATTCTACTTGGATTTGATAGACTACATCTCTTCTTGTCTTAATACTAAATGAATTTTATAACTTTAAGTCATATTGATGTCTTAGAATAAAAAAAAAAAAAAAAACGCAACATGAGTTACTCATCTTTTGTATTTAAAAGAAAAAACAGAGGAGCTGGGGCAGAGAGTTCCCTGGGGTAGAAACTTTCCACTGGCTTAACAGGACCTCTACCACTGGAATACATCTGTTTTCTTTATGTAATGCAAAACTAACATATATTATAAGCACTTTTTAGGGCTAAAAAGGACTATTTTTAGGTGTGCTGGTTTGGACATTTTAACCACAAATTGTGCCAAAGGGGGCGGGCATTTTCTCAATTTTTGTCCATTGTTAAAACCTTGAACCTTGTCCGACATCAAGTAGTAACAAGAGCTAGAATATCTAGTACTCAAATTTTGATTTACCTGTTTTCTTTGGACCGCATTTTTTAGCTTCTCCCATTCGTTAAAGTTTTTGAGAGATTCGGAACCTACCAGAGACCAAAGCACAAATAATTCGTTAAACGTGGAATCATTGTTATAATGAGAAAGTTGATGAATACAATGAATTGATGATTATTGGATAAATTTGATGATTTATATGAGTGTCGATTCTCGTCGGAGATATGTTTCTATCCCGTGTTAAAACCCTCTTTCTATACCTTATCATACATCAGCCTTGGCATGCGTTTTACCTCATTCTGGTGCTACAATATTACTATCATTTTCTGGTACAAGGGGCCTTCATGCCTGTTTACGTAGTGGCCGATGTGATTTGTAATCATATACTCCGTATATTTTACTTCTTGTTTCAACTTAAGTTTCAAGATAATCATTCAAATAGCTAACTACTTTCAACTACTACTACAACAAATTCAGTGTATAGAGTACTCTCATTTCATATATGAACCAATCAACATCTAGGCTATGTTACTCTGACTCGGGTACGGAGTGTCGGACACGATACATATCCGGGTGTCGGACTTAAAAAGTATAAAAATTAGGGACACGGGGACACTATCCTATTTTTGGACAAGGCATAATCTATTAATAAACAAGGATGGTAAGTTAGACATCTTAGAAGAAAGTAACAGTAGAACTTAAATTAAACTTGATATTCTAAATGATTTTGCGAATTAAGCATCTTTACTACTTTTATCTCATTCTTGCTTCATTCTTTCTTCTCACATATTTATTTTGAATCGTAAGTGTGACTAATATTTGATCTTTAAATTGGTCAAAGTATCCATATTTAGTCAAAGCATCCGACACGAAATAAGTGTCGTGTCCGAGTGTCCAAGTGTCCGACACGGGTACGGCGACCTAAACAGAAGAGTCGGAGTAACATAGCATCTAGGTGCACTTTCTTAATGAGATTAGAAAGAAGACTACAAATCCAAAAGGGTATGGACTATGGACAAGATTAATGTAAAATTAGTAAAAACAATGTAGGTTTTTCTTATAAATATTGTTTTGAAATATTTATCTCATATCTATTGTAAGAAATTAGAAATTAAATTCTAAGTAGTTGCATAGTTGAGGTTAGCCTTTTATCATACTACTCATATCATAATAGAGAAATAAGCCGTTTTCCTTATCTTTGTAGTATTTTTGGTACGTGGTGGCTGTCTTTTTCATATGACTGAGCAATGAAAAATATAGAAATGTAAACTTGATTTACAGAACTATAAGGGCTAGCATGTCGAAAGTGTTAAATTAAAGGTTTTTGTTAAGCTTCTATTCGAAAACAAAGATTTCTTCAACAAGACATACTAGTGAGAGAATGATCACTTTTTGTTCCCAATGTGAGAACAGAGACCTTCCCAGTGATAACTTAATTAATTTCTCCGATGAAACATGTTTATGGTGGACTACTGCTTCCTGTGATACATGGGGAAAGCTAAATTACATGTTTATGGTGGACTACCATTTTCCTGTTGTACAAGAAGCAACTGTATCTGTATATGTGGTGCTATGTTAATATTTAACACACGCCTATGGTTGTAGTTTGTTGTCATTAATAAAATTGTCATACAATAATTATTTGATTTGATGAAAATAGTATGCGAGTTACTATTCAAATTTGATTATTTATCTTTAAGGCTATCTGTATTCTTGTTACTTATATATATGGTCTATTTATCACTTCACATTTTTAACATTATTCTATGAAATATACTTGTAGTTACCTTAATATGAAGTTGTGGCTGTTATGCAGATTTATCAAAAGATAGATGGAAAATGAAGCCTACCCTTACCTTGGCAAGTCTATGTTTGCTACCAAGGAAGCGTTTCTATTGAGCTCGAGCACACATCAACCCATTAAGTGATTCCCGTTTCCCTTTCCCAGTCTCTCCTTCTCAAGTTGACTACTCGCTTCACTATCCTCGACTCTGTTCATCTTTCGACCAAAGTAGTCTAAAAAGGATTGACTTTGCAGATGTTGGTTGTGGTTTTGGCGGACTTCTAATTAGTCTAGCAACCCTTTTTCCTGAGAAATTGATGATAGGAATGGAACTGAGAGACAAGGTGAGTATGTCAAGGAATGAATTTTAGCACTGAGAAAGGCTAACCCTGATCATTACCAGAATGTGTCGGTAGTAATTAGGACTAACTTTATGAAATACATCCCAAACTATTTTCAAAAAGCCCAGCTATCAAAAATGTTTTTCCTTTTTCCTGACCCTCACTTTAAAGAAAAAAAAATCATCGGCATCGAGTGATCAGCCCTCACCTGCTAGATGAATATGCTTATGCTCTTCGAGTTGATGGAAGTCAGTGGCGGACGCAGACTTTTTTTTTAGGGGGGGCAGTTTATAATATTAATACAAAAATAGAAGTACTTACATAAAACAGAGGCTGCCTATACGTAATATTGCTTCCAAAAATTCATCTTTTGCATCAGATGGCACTTGAAGTTCATTAAAAAGATAAAAAAAAATATTACATATTCTAAAAATCTGCCCTTCGAGATAAATCTTCTGAAAATCTTTGCAAAATCTGCCCTTCGAGATGGCATCAGATGGTCTTAATCTTTGCATAAACGTGGTAAATCTGCCCTTCGAGATTTCATATTCTGAAAATGTTGGATGATTATCTCATTGTCTATACTTGTGAAAAGCTCTTTCTCGATATAACACACCAAGCAATCGGTTAGAAATTCATCCCCCATTTTATTACGCAAATTTGTCTTGATAATGTTCATAGCTGAAAATGCGCGTTCCACACTTGCTGTAGCAACTGGTAAAACTAAAATAAGCTCTAAGAGAAGATATACCAATGAAAAACTTTTATCAAAACCCACCGCAACCATCTTTTTAGCAAGATGCCCCATATTTTGCAATTGCGAAAATGCTGCATTTCTTTTCATTTCTGACAGCCACATCTTCAGTTCTTCTTTAAATTCCATACGATCAGACTGTGAGAATTCTTGTGGGTATAGTTCTGCAAGTCGAAGTACCTTTGAAAGATCAAAGTTTGCAAATGAATTCTTCGGGTCAAGGCAGGCAACACACAGTAACAATTCTGTACTAGATTCCGAGAAACGATTCTCCATTTCTTGACTAATACGATCAACAACTTGGCAAAATATGACAACTCGAAAATGATGAAAGTAAGTGGTACCTTGTTTACCACGAATCCGGCCAGGAACATTGTCTTCCATTCTTGGAATGTCAATTTTATTTTCACAACAAAAAGTAGAGACCTCATCCAGCAGCTCATCCCAACCATTCTCTCTCAAATTTTGTAATTTGCTTTTCACATTTGAAACCAAACTCATAGCTTGTATTATGTTTTGATCTTTTTGTTGCAATAGTTGTGATAAAGAATTTGTCATTCCCAAAACTAACTTCATTAAATGGGCAATGAAAACAAACTCGTACTTTTCCATTTTATCAATTAAGCCAATTACCTTGCCTTTACTCTTCCTTTCATTCCCATCCTCATATATGTTAGTCATAACCAGAACCACTGATGACCACATAGAGAGAAGACGAATGATTGTTTTGTAGTGTGAACCCCAGAGCGTGTCACCTGGCCGAGTTAAATTGCTATCTTGATTTAACCCTCTTCCACTAGAAATATCACCACGTTCTAAACGTGCAACCATGTCTTCATGTTGCTTTTGTCGAAGCTCATCCTTTCTTTTGCAAGATGCACCAACCGCATTAGTAATCAAAGATAAATAATCGAAGAAGTCACTAACAAACTGATTTCCTTCTGCAACAGCCACAACTACTAGCTGGAGTTGGTGCGCAAAGCAATGAACATATCTAGCATAAGGATTCTCATTTAAAATTAGAGTCTTTAAACCATTAAGCTCACCTCGCATGTTTGAAGCCCCATCGTACCCCTGACCTCTGATTTTTGATACTGACAAACCATGCTTGGAAAAAAAATTGTCAACTACACCTTTTAAAGATAGTGCAGTGGTGTCCTTGACATGAACAACTCCAACAAACCGCTCCACGACCTCCCCAAGATTGTTTAAATATCTCAGAACAATCGCCATTTGCTCTTTTACAGAATTGTCTCGAGCTTCATCAAGTAATAATGAAAAAAATCGGTCTCCAATATCACAAATTATCGCTTTAGTTGTTTCTGATGCACAGGCACTTACAATTTGTTTTTGAATAGAAGGAGCTGTAAGTTGATGATTTGCCGGCGCATTATCTTTGACAACTTTCCCCACATCAAGATTATGCAAGCTATACCAATAAAGTATTTCCAGAAAATTACCTTTACGTATTGACGATGAAGACTCATCATGCCCGCGAAATGCCAATCCTAATCCAAGAAGTAGACGTGCAACATCAACACTAGCTGTCAAACGGACACGATAAGCAGCCCCTATTACTTCGTTTCCTGATGAAAATTTTCTCGTCACACTTTGTCTTTGATCTTTAAAACCCAAATAGAGAGTACGTGCGTTATTGTGTGCACTACCTTCAGCTCCTATATGACTCCTGAATCTTTCCACAGCCTTCTTCCAATTCTGGAATCCTTTTTTTGTAAAAGCTTGATCCTTTTTTTGTAAATCTCCAAATAGATAACAGTATAAACAAAATGCGGCATTTTGGGAGACACTGTATTCCAACCATTCCCTGTTTTTATACCATTCAATTTGAAAACATCTATCATTATTCCCATATACTGTTTTTGGAAAGTCATGAGTAGTTGGCTGGCAAGGACCCATTAATACGTATTTTCTCCTCACATCATCTCTTACACCTGGCTCGTAAGAGTTAATTGGTCTGCGCAATGCTGGATCACTGATGATATCATTACACGGCACATTAGTATCAGTACGAGGTCTTTTGCCACTTGTTTCACCCATTAATTCACACGGTTCATTTACATACAAAAACAAATTCAACTAAAATTCACGACTCTAAGTGATAACAAATTAACAATCAATTCATTCACATTAACCTTCAAATCCGCCACTGAATCTAACGCACAAATGACATAACCTTCATTTACACACGCTGATAAGTGATAACAAATTAACAATCAATTCGAGTAATCACCATCCACAAACAATCAACAAATACACAGAAACAATCACATTCACATTAACATAAAGATAATTGATATGGATATAAGGTTTATTGATTGTATATCTCAGAAATTAGGGATTAGAAATTTCAAATTAGGGATTAAAAATTAGGTATTTAGAAATTAGGGATTACCATTCTTTGTTGTTGTTGAATCGCGGTCGAGACTCGAGAGAGATGTTGAGTTGAGGCATGAGGCCGTGAGCAGTTCAGTCTTCAGATGTGGTATATAACATAAAGATATTAGATATGGAAATAAGGTGAGAAAAAGAACTGGTTGGGTTTTGTTTATATCAAATAAATAATACACAGCAAAACGACGTCGTTTTAGAAAAAAAAAATCCCCAAAATTCAGTGGGGGCCAGGCCCCCCCTGGACCCCCCAAATCCGCCACTAGATGGAACTATTTACACAATCAAAGATGTGGAAGAACTTGGAGAATGGATGAATGCTTGTTTGGGGGGGGTCATCCTTTCTTTGAAGCTCTTACTCAGAAAGAACATGAAGCTGATCCAATTGTAAAGCTACTGAGGAAGGACAAAAGGTTTCACGGAATGGAGGACAGACATTTCGAGCAATTAATAGGCGTATCTTACCATCTCTTTAACCTAGTAGGAAAATTTGAAAGATCAAGGTTAGTTATTATAGTTGCGTATGATCCACCTTGTAACATGGTAGTGAATGAAATTTTAATTACTTTTCAGTTTGATTTTTGCCTGTCATTCGGGGTGTGCAGAACACATGATTTTATGTAAGTCTGAGTTTCCCCATTGTAGCTTACACTAAACCAACAGATATGGAACTCTTGTCTCTTCCTTTCAGTTTGCCTATAGTAAATTAAATGGTATATGTTAATTTTCTTGAACCTGCCTGGAATGTCGATGTGGATTCGTCTGGGTCATGTGGCATGCTGCAGAAACCACATTGTTCTTTGTTGATTATATGTGTTGAGACTTTTTGCTGCCAGATTTGAAAGAATAGAAACTCCAGGCTTCACCATTTAAATTTTTTTATTTCTATTTGTTAGTTCACATCACCTTTAAAGTTGATTGTTAATTACAAAAGATGCAGAATTGCTTCTCCAGCATAGCACTCTTATTACACACCCAATTTTGCTCAAGTACTTAACTATAGTTGTTTATTTGTTAATAAGGAGGATAAACAAACATCAAAATTTTTAAAAACATACAAATAACAGAGAAAATTCGGCAAGCAGGTTTCTTTACCTAAATCATGAGCTGCCATCGTTGCTTTTGAACCTACGAACTTGACAAATATGTCGGATATGTCATTAAGCATTCTTCTATGTGACTTAAGCAGATAAGCAGATTGCCAACTTACAATTGATTTCCATGTCCACAACTTAGAGCATCTTCCTCCAATTTCAAATCAGTCTCAACATCTGGAGATAGTGTCTTTCGCTTCCATTGCTTCAACTTCAAACACACAAAGAGGACCATTCCTGTAAGCATTGCCTGCATTGTTGTTCACCCTGCAATTTGGTAATGAAACTATATCATTCCGTAGATGATTCTCTTTTATTATATACTAACATAAAAGCCCGTGCGAGGCACGGGTCGCTATTTTAAATTGTATTTTTAAATTAAATTGTGCATGATCAATGTCTTTCAAAGTACTTCATGTGATTGATTTTAATGGAATTTTGCTTGTTAATGGCACACATGCGATTATTGTGTACTTATTTAAGTATGTTCAAGTTTATAATCTGAAAATTAATATGAGTAATATTGATAGTAGTCATGTTAGTTTTTCTTTTTATGAGTCATATAATATAATCCGAGTGTTTTATGAGCATCGTCTAATTAAGAGGATTTTTCAGAACACTTACAATACTAAAATGTTCTTCCACTTCTTTGAAAATGATACCTCCATTTAGTTCGATCTCCAATAATATTCAAGATACAAACTAAATAGGCTTCAAGATATTGCATTCTGCGAATGTAGGTTTTACTCTTGATATTAATCAAAAACTTCGTAAATCTTCAAATATTCTACTCAGACATTGCGCTTTCACTTCTTAAGACTATCTTTCCAACTCTTTCATCTATTTTCTTCATTTTATCAATTTCAACTTGTGACAATAAAAGTACAAAAAATATATATCCAACCATAAATGATAAATTCTCAAGTTTGGAGAACAAAAATGTTATAAGCCCGTTACACAAGGTAGATTCACTCAGTTGAGAACTGAATTATCTAATGTTTTGAAAGTCAGACAAAAATAGTAAGGGAAATCAAGGCAAAAATTGGTTAAAATCAAGAGCTTAGAAGAAAAGAAATGAAATAGTTAGAAAGATAGTTTTAAGAAGTGAAAGTGTAAGGTCTGAATAGCGTATTAAAAGATTTAAGAAGTTTTTTTCCAAAGTTATTTACAAATGTATTACTGCTAAGACATTCACATATTATGTGTATGATTTATAAACACATGTGACATTGTGGCGTAGTGGCAAGAGCATGCATAAGTTACTTGATAGATTCCGATGAACAACACTTTTTTTAATAAAAATGTGTTGGTATTTTTCCTAAGTTTAATTTAGCTCCATAGTTATTTACAAATGTATTACTCTTAAACGATACACTTATTATGTGTATGATTTGAATAACACATGTGACATTGTAGCGTAGTGGTAAGAGCATGCCTAAGTTATTTGATAGACTCTATGAACAATACATTTTTTAATAAATATTAAACATGAGGGTAAATTGATTTTTTCATGTGCATTAAAAAATCTCACATTTCTTCTTGTGTTGGCCTATTATATATATAATAGATAGATTTTTATTATTCAATTTTCTTCAAGTACATATTTAAATGATATTTATTAATTTTATTTATTCTTAATAATTTATTAATATTAATATTTTAATCTTGGTTCGTGCTTAACCCATATCCGTACTTCTCATACCCGTACTTCTCACGTATTATCGGCCAGAAAAATAATATAAAATCAATTTTTTTTTTACTTTATCAAAGAAAATATTTTCTGTATACTAATAATATTGTGAGATTAATAAATCAGACAAAAAAAAGGTTAAACTACCATTTCTATAAAAGATTATTTTTAGTATTCTTAAGCATGAAGTAATTTCTTCCCCGGGCAAATACAGTTTTAGTATGTGAATTGCCCATCTTACTTTCTCAATTACTACACATTTTACAACCTTTTCACATGTTCCAATGACATTGAAACACATACCTACATAATTGATAAACACACACACGCGCGCGCGCGCACACACACACACACACATTTCCATATTTGAGAATAAAAAGATAAAGATAGATCTATGTCGGTGCATCTATACATACATTGCCCAAATCCTTGACCAAAACTTCAATCCCCACATACCCATTAATCCCATCATCTCCAAACTCAAATCCCACAAATCAAAACCCAAAAAGCTCAAATCTTTACAATTATCACCATGGATATTGCACCAGAAGAGCTTCAATTTCTCTCAGTTTCAGACATCTTGAAAGAATCAACCTCCATACCCAAACTTTCTCCAAGAACATTTTATCTCATTACCTTGACTCTGATCTTTCCTCTTTCATTTGCAATCTTAGCTCACTCACTTTTTACACACCCCCTTTTATCTCAAATTCAAGACCCTTATGGATCTCACTCTTCTGAGTGGACAAAGCTTCTTGCTTTTCAGTTCTTTTATCTTATTTTTTTGTTTGCTTTCTCTCTTTTATCAACTGCTGCTGTTGTTTTTACTGTTGCTTCTTTGTATACATCAAAGCCTGTGTCTTTTTCCAATACTTTAAGTGCTATTCCTGGTGTGTTTAAAAGACTGTTTCTTACTTATCTATGGGTTTCTATGACTATGGTGGTGTATAATGTGATTTTCTTGTGTTTTCTTGTTCTTTTGATTGTGGCAATTGATACCCAGAATCCAGTTTTGTTTGTTTTCTCTGTTATTGTTGTTTTTGTGTTGTTTCTTGTGGTTCATGTTTATATTACTGCATTGTGGCATTTGGCTAGTGTGGTTTCTGTGCTTGAGCCTGTTTACGGGTTTGCTGCGATGAAGAAGAGTTATGAGTTGTTGAAGGGGAAGATTGGGATGGCATTCTTTATGGTTTTTGGGTATTTGGTGGTTTGTGCTGCGATTAATGGGGTTTTTGGATCTGTGGTTGTTCATGGTTGGGATTACGGGGTTTTTACCAGAGTTGTTGTTGGCGGGTTTTTGGTTGGTGTGCTTGTGATTGTGAATTTGGTTGGCTTGTTGGTGCAAAGTGTGTTTTACTATGTTTGCAAGAGTTATCATCATGAAGGGATCGATAAGAGTGCTTTACATGATCATCTTGGTGGGTATCTTGGCGAATACGTGCCTCTCAAGAGCAGCATTCAGATGGAGAACTTGGATGTTTAATATTGCGGTTAGAGTTGGTAAATGTACCTTTTTTTCTTTATGAATTATAAAAGAAGTTAATGATGTAAATTGGAAACATGTGTACTAGTTGTTTGCTGTCTCATTTTTTATTCAATTTAGCTTTTCAAATAATAAAATTAAGTGTCCTTGGTTGTAATTAATTTTACATGCATCAATATCTAATTCGTTTATGCCTAATGAATATGTAAAGCTTGTTGGTTATGTCAATGCTTATTGATGATAATCATAACTCTATAGTTACTAACGTGATAATTCATATAGGGAGAGCGTTTTATAGATAGCGAGATGTATATAATTTGGTTTTATTTGTGTATCTGTCTTTGAACCATGGATGAATGTTAAGTCCTGTCACCAGAAGTGACCCTATCCTAGGTATTGTAGTGTGCTTATGTATTTGACTGCTTGGAGGGTTGTCAGTTATTATAAGTAATGCCTACGCATATACTGCATTGATATGTTAGGCATAAATAACTTGAAAAGAGCTTTATTTTGAGAAAATGAGCAGTCACAACAAGTTCCTAGTTAACAAGGAAGTTGTTGCTCATGATCGTAATACAAGGGTAGTTGGTTACTTTTCAAGTGATTATGGTTGTCAATTATAACTACGTACGCGTGTTGGAATCATTTGGAACTTTTAGAGTTGCACTGTGTGTACATAAGTCCTAACATATTTATGATACAACCTGCTTGCGCAGCCAAATTAATATGGGGTAACAATATAACGCTATGTCTTAATTGTTATTAATTACACATGCTCAATTGCTTATTCTAAATAAGCTAAGAGACCTATTTTTGATTTCTTAGAGATGTAGTTATCTCTTTTGTCCGTTCAATTGTACATCTTTCTTTATAGTTTTAACCTTTCGGGCTCCTCGTTCCTTTACTTCACAGGTCTCACACCCCCCCCCCCCCCAAACAAAGTAATGTACTCTCAAAAAATAACATAAAAAAGCTCTACTATCTCTGGCGAGAAGAAATATGCACTATTTAGTTATACATAGAGCTGCATTGGTATTCTCGCTACTTAGTTACTTCATTCAATAACCGAGAATTGCAGTCATATGTTGGTATATATTTACTGATAATTGTGTCCCCCACCCACCTAGATATTGACACTTCACTGTTGATATTTACTTCGCTTAGTCGATGCGGAAGACCCACAATCCCAAATGTAGTTAGTACCTCGGTGGTACTGTGTTGCAAAATCAGAAGAGTTTGTATTAGGGTATACCATGTTTGCAGTAGAAGTGTTATCTTTTGAACAGAGGGGTTATGTTTTACCAGTAATTTTAGGATATCAGCCAAATAATGTATGTAATCGTTATTAAATAGTTGTTTGAGGTCTTGTACAATCTTGTATTGCAAGTCCCACCTGTTATTGAGCATCATCGCAAATAAAATGATTCCTGGTATTTATTACTTGTGTGCCTTTGAAAGGAACTATATATTTCTGATTTTCCAGTAACGTGTTTGTTTCAGATGCTTTACTTCCTTTTGGTATTAAGAAAATTCTAGGATTTGCATCACTTGGCACTGTCTACCTTTTTCCTTTCAAGTGTAAGCTTGTATGTGCAGTATTTTTAATTTCTTTCTTTAGCACCAGTGACAAGAACTTTTTATCAGTTGTGACAAGAAGTTATTATCAGTTGCAATTAGAAGGAAATTTGGCTGGTTTCCGAATTTTACATTTAAGTAAATCTTACTATGTAATATGTATATGTTAAAAATCTCAGATGGTGGTCCTGTTACATGTTACTTGGTCTATTCTTGCTTACCGATATTCTGCCAGATTCATGCTTTCCTTGTTTCCTTTTAATCCATTGCATGTGGCAGCATTCACGCTTTCCTGGTTTCTCTTTAATTCATTGCATGTGTCATCCGTATGAACAGATTAATCGCAAGATCATGTAGGTGAATCTTTAACAATACAAGGTTTTACCATGTAAAATTACTCTTTCATGTGCTGTTTCAAAAGTAGAAGTGTATTTGAGGCTAACCCCATTTTCTGAAGTAAAAGACACTCAGTATAAGCGACAAATGAGACATATTGCAGCAAGTTGGCAGATGAGAATTAGCATGCCACCATTTTTCTTTAATCTTTCTCACAGTCACTAGTAATTATTAATAATATTTATATATTACTATTGTAGAAGCACCAAAAATGTTAAGAAACGGTTTTCGTCAAATTAGAAGATAATGCCGGTAAATATAAAGCACCGAAAATGTCAAATGATATCTGATTTAGACTAGAGTAAAAGGGTGAAGGAAACAAGCAAACCGATTCTCGTTCGAGAAATGACATTTGAAAATATGGTTCAGGCTTGCAGAACAGTTCAGCAAGGCGTTTGAAATTATACCATATATTAACCATGATGTTGGGAATAATATGGTTCAAAAACGCAATTTTACTTGCATTGTTACACACAGTCACGCAAGAAGTTTGTTTTACCAAGCGATGCTGTACTATGTCCCGTCGACAGCATAGTTTGGAAGAAGTTTTCGAACCATTATGTTAAACATACTTTCTGAACAAAACCATGAACTTGAAACTGTATTATCAGTTGTTTAACTGACAAATTCAAGCTGAAAGACCACATTCTGAGGTTGGGGTTGTATATATATCTACTCCCCGCTCAATTGTATATCAATCTTTGCTTTCAGGCTCATCTGTTCATTTACCTCGCCCACCTAAAATTATAAACTTAAAACAAGGCTCTACTGAAATCTCTAGTGGGAACTGAGAACTGCATTCTAATCCTCTCTATTTTTTTTTTTTGAGAAAGAAGATGCAGTTTTATTAACCATCCAAATCTGCTAACAATATAGCAGTTAACTCAGTAGGGACAGACCCCCCACTTGATCGACGACCTGAGTAAGAACAAGATGATCTAGCCAACCAGTTGGCAGCCTTGTTCGCAGACCGCTTGACATGAACAATAGTAACATTGTTTAGAGAAGCTAAGATACGTCTACACTCTGAAATTACTAACCCAAAAGGAGAACTCATGGGCACTGCCTGACATATTGCACTTACCACAACTTGGCAATCTGATTCAATGACAGCACCATTTATATTACCCTCCTTAACCCAGCTAAGAACCTCTTTCACTCCAACAGCTTCCGCCATACTCGGATTCACATTCCCCAGCATCAACTTAGAATCAAAGTCTACAACATTCCCCTGATGGTCTCGCGCAATCCAACCGATACCAAAGCAATCATTCCCACTAACGACAGATGCATCCACATTGACCTTCATCGTATTAATCCTTGGTAACGTCCAGTGCTCCACAGAAGTATAAGAAACTTCTGGCTTTGTTTCATTTTGAGCACGACTCCATTGATGCAGGTACGCAATAGCAGACATAACAACTCCATTAGCTACAGAACATTTACTTTGCCAAACCACTCCGTTCCGGGCACGCCAGAGAGACCAACAAACCATTGCTATTTGACAAACTCTATCTCTTCTGAATCTATTCATTGCATCCAAAAACCAGTTATAAAAATCTGAGGCCTGAATCCCTAAAATTCCAACATCAAAACGTTGCCAACATAAACTCGCAAATGGGCATTCCACCAAGATATGAAGAATAGACTCCTCTCCCCCCCTACACACCTGACACTCTAGCCTAACATCCACATGTTTCTGTCTTAATTGAGTCAAAGTAGGAAGAATACCTATACACGCCCTCCATAAGAAATGTTTGACATTTGTAGGGATTTTGAGATTCCACAACGATCTCCAGAAACCAAAATTATTAGGTTCATTCCACCTACCACTCACCCTCTGCAAATAATTATAAGCACTTTTAACACTATAATTTCCTGACATTTCCTTATTCCAGTAACGCTGATCAGGCCATGCTTCATCACTAAGCATAATATTCTGTACCGGGTGCTTATCACGATCATTTAAAAGATCATCCAGAATCTCCCCATCCCAAGCTCTCTCCCCTGTACGCATTAATTGATTGACTGTAGCTCCTACTAACCCTGGATGCATAGATGTAATATATGGGTTGTCCTCGCAAGGAAGCCATGGTTGCTTTAAAACTTCGACAGCAGCTCCATCACCAATACTCCATCTACAACCCTCCTTCAGAATAGCCTGAGCCTCCAAGACAGATTTCCAAACAAAACTAGGATTACGACCCAAAGTTGCTGTAAAAAAACTTCCATTGGGATAGTATTTTGCTTTAAACACCCTGTTTACAAGACTAGAATCATTAGTCGACAATCGCCAGCCTTGCTTACCTAGCATAGCAAGATTAAAATCTCGAAGGCTTCGAAAACCCATACCACCTTTATCTTTGTGCATGATCAATTTATCCCAGGCCAACCAGTGAATCCCCTTTCTCTGAGCACCTGATGATTGCCACCAATATTTGCACATAATCTGCTCCATATCATGACATAATTTCACTGGAAGGAGAAAAACATTCATAGCGTAGCTAGGTAACGTCTGGGCCACTGATTTAATCAAGACTTCCTTACCCGCTTTATCCATCCATCTCCCACTCCAACTCTCCACCCTACTCCTCATTTTGTCCTTTAGAAACCCCAGAACAGCCGACTTATTCCGACTCATGGTACTAGGTAAACCAAGATACTTACTATGTTCAGTAGCTGTTTGCATTCCCAGGACTTCCTCCACCTTGCCCCTCTCGATCACACCAGTGTTTGTGCTAAAGAAAATAGACGATTTACTAGCATTAATCTTTTGACCCGAGGCTCTTTCGAACACAGTAAGCAGCTCCTTTATCCTTCTAGCTTCTATCTCATTAGCTCGACAATAAAGATAAGAATCATCCGCAAACAACATATGGGAAATGACCGGAGCTCCTCTAGCAATTTTACAACCATGAAGCCAACGCTTATCCACATACTTCTTGATAAGACTAGAAAGCCTTTCAGCACACATAATAAAAAGATAAGGGGACAAAGGATCCCCTTGTCTAATACCCCGTGAAGGAACAATGGGACCAAAACTCCTCCCACCATGATTAACTCTGTAGACAGCTGAATTTATACTACCCATCACCAGACTAATCCATCTACTTTGGAACCCCATTTTCTTCATCACTGCTTCAACAAAATCCCACTCAATTCGATCATACGCCTTACTTATATCCAATTTTAACGCCATATAACCATCTCTCCCCTGTTTCTTCCTCTTAAGATAATGTAACACCTCAAAAGATATTAAAATATTATCTGTGATAAACCTTCCAGGAATAAAAGCACTTTGAGTATCTGAAATGATCTTGTCTAGCAAAACCTTAACTCGATTAGCTAACACCTTAGTAATGACCTTGCACAGCACATTACACAAAGCTATCGGCCTTAAATCCCCCATAATTATAGGATTCTTCTTCTTAGGAATAAGCACAAGATTCGTATTATTTAAATTCGTTGGCATAATACCTGACAAAAAGAAATCTCGAACTAGCTGAATCACATCTCTCCCCACAATATGCCAATACTTCTGGTAAAAAGCAGGAGTCATACCGTCAGGACCCGGAGACTTATCTGGATCCATCTGAAATAAAGCCTTTCTCACTTCTTCCCCAGAAACTTCCTTCAACAGCTCTGAATTATCACTTTCACTGATGGTTGACGGAATGCACTCTACAACCTCCTGCCACTGAACTTCCGATGATGTAAAAATTTCTGAGAAATAATCCACCATCACTCCTGCAAGCCCATGATCCCAATCAACCCAATCTCCCAAATCATTCTTCAACTTATGAATCAGATTGTTCTTATGACGCGTATTGGCACTAGCATGAAAAAATTTCGTATTTTTATTACCAGATTTGAGCCACAATTGTTTCGATCTCTGGCGCCAATAAACCTCACGTTGATAAAGAATGTCAGATAACCTTTGTTTCGCTTCTTTAAACCGACTACACGCATCTTCATCTCTACACCCTTGGAGCTGCTTTATTATCTTCCTTTCCTTCATTATTCTTTCTTTGAAATTTCCAGTAATACTCTGCCCCCATTGCATCAACCTGTCGCCACATTTCAAAACTTTCTCCTGAATAGACTGACCAACACACATATCCCATACTTCCTTGACAATTAAAGCACACATTGGTTCACCCATCCAGGCATTTTCAAACCGAAAGACCTTCGTACCACTTTCCATTTCTCGAACACCCGGATCCAAAAAGATGGGACAATGATCTGAAGTGACAAAATCCATATTAAACAACTTAGCCCCTTGAAACGAATTCATCCACACCATGTCTGCAAAAGCTCTATCGAGACGAACTTCCACCCAGTTATCAGTTCCCCTACTCCTCTCCCACGTAAATTGATGACCAATCAAATCAACTTCGAACAAATTACAATCCGAAATAGCATTCTGAAAACCTTCAATTAACCAGTTAGGATACGGTAAACCCCCCCTCTTATCTGCCTGAGAAACGACATTGTTAAAATCCCCCACCAAACACCATGGCAAATTCGATCTATCCTTTAAAGATCTCAATAAATTCCATGTGTTTTCCCTTAGACTTCTATTAGGCTCCCCATAAATACCTGTCAGTCTCCACTCAAACATACCAGCAACTCGTGTTATAACATCAATATGGTTATAAGAATAACCCTGAACCTCAGCTTCATCTTCATTCCTCCACAACATCGCCAACCCCCCTCCACGTCCTTGACTATTAACTGAAAACGCACCCCCATACCCTAACCATCTTCTCAAACTCTGAACTTTATTATCATCACACAAAGTTTCACAAAGGAAAATAAAATTAGGTCGCTTCTGAGATACAATCTCTTTAAGGAACTGAAAAACCCTTGGGTTCCCAAGCCCATGGCAGTTCCAGCTCAAACAACTCATGACTGTAGGCGAACCCCGACCTCGAGGCCCGCCTTTTGCAAGTTTTTTGGACTATCATTCTCAGATTGGATCATTTCTGTATCAGTAATTTCATTCGGCCCTTTTCCATGTACTTGGGTAAGTCTTCTTCTTTTAGGATCCACTACATTAAGCCCATTATTTTCCCCCTCATTATCCTCTAAACCCACTAGGCCCACTTCATTTCCCTCTTTATCATTTAAAAGACTATTTTTCCCCCCATTATTTGAACTAAGTTGCCTGGGCTCAGTCAATCTTATCCCGCTATTATCTCCAATCTGTTTAATCTCCGTAACAACTGTAGTTGAATTAGTAACGTTACCCTGGATTATCGGTAACAACCCACCTGTCATGCCTTCTGGAACGTACTAACTTGTCCCCTCCACCCCTTCACCACCATACCCCTCACCGGAGCGCAGCCACTTTGCACCGATCGGTTTCACCTGTTTTCTAAACGGAGCTTTCATCCATATCCCATATGGTTTAATAATTTTATCTGCAGGAGTATCAAACAATCTAGCACAGAATTTTTCAGAATGCCCTAATAAGCCACAAATGAAGCAGAACGTGGGAACATTCTCGTATTTAAAACTTATCCATATCCAATCTGTCTCTGTCCTTCTCAGCTTCATCTTCCGTTTTAGAGGCTTGTTTAAATCCATAGAGACACGAATGCGCATATAATCTCGCCACACACCCATAAAATTGTTAGCA
The DNA here is from genome assembly GCA_037693485.1 of Kitagawia praeruptora. Lineage (NCBI taxonomy): Eukaryota > Viridiplantae > Streptophyta > Magnoliopsida > Apiales > Apiaceae > Kitagawia > Kitagawia praeruptora. The sequence continues at coordinate 92,775,990 of CM075347.1, read as the reverse complement.
TCCGATGCCACAAAAGTCCCAATGTAGTTCCCCACTCCTTGCAAAACCTTCTCAGTCATGTATCCCGGACTAAGATCATGAATTTGTATCCACAACTCCATCGAGTTCAAAACTACTGTTCGTGGGTTCTCTCCCTGCTTTAACCTTGCAAGGATTAAAGCTTTGCGATTAAAAGACCATGGACTTCCTGATAACACCCTTGAAACATCAATCTCATGATAAAATTGAAAAAGAAACCTATTAGCCTCCAATTCCTTTATATATACACCTCGCCCTGGTTTCCAAAGAGATGCCAATGTGTGTTGCATCGCCAGAAAATCAACAGCACCATCTGTGATGAAGCGTCCCACCAAACACCATCTATCGTCAAAAGCCACCTCCTTTCTTGCCTCCTCACAAACCAATCCCCCCTCATCCTCCTCTTCCAGTGTGATATTTGCCAGATCTTCAATAATACTACTACTCGATGCCATTGAAGAAAAAACAATAACACCAATGACTGATGTAGAGAAACTTACTACTGACTTTTAGACTGCACAAACCATGTCAAAAGACAAGACAAAACCTAATCCTCTCTATTAAGTTAACAAGGCTGAACTATCTGTAATGATATGTTAAATCTTTGGAAGAGTCTGCATCGGAAATCTGCCTTTTCTTTTAGTGGCAGAGTATTAAACGAAAAGAGGAGCCGCTTAAGTCCACAATCAATGGAAGTGTGTATTTCCTATAAAGATCATTTGGATTCGTCAAGAAGAATACAAGATAAAAGGGACATTGAAGATACTTCAAAGAAAGTGCGGAAGAGATTGAAAGTCACGGAGAAATAGAGTGATTGACGACCTCTGCAGATTTTATCGTGATCAAAATAAGGTATATTACTATTCGAATGTTCATAAATTTCTGGATGCATTTATAATACTAGTAGTCTCTGTTGGACAATCTGCGATAAATACAAACAATATAATATTTGTGCGTGTACGAGTAACAGTTATGTGTATAATTAAAACAGACAAAAGAGGAGACAAGAAACGAAAAACCCGAGTCCAGTGCGTGACTGTGTCTTTAAAACGTATTAGCCAGCGTCACTCTCAGCGAGCTTAAGACGAGCAAGAACTATCACCAGAGGAAGAGAAGAGGTTGTATATGAGAGGAGGATGTGTGTTTTCGAGTGAATAATCCTAATGCTCTTGATAAGTATTTATAGGATGAGAAAACTTATGCGCTACACAATTGACTTAATTAATTAGCCGCGCTAATCAATTAAATCGGTGGCAATTTCCTTAATTAATTAACGCGTTAATTAATTATGTTAATGCGATGGCAAAAAATCCGTAATAAAAACGGAATTGATTTTACCGAATCAATGAATTCAAATTATAATCGAATCCACATATTCCAACAATCCCCCACATGTATGAGACTGATATCGTAGTAGCACACACTAGACAGACACATAATTTGATTTGGTGATAGATTCTTCGATCAGATATAGCATGCGATAGGTAAAGAATGCTCCTTGAACCTTCGCTTGAGTAAGCATACCGACTTTACTGGTAGACAGTAGACGTGCTTGTCTTTGAACTGTTCGACCATTTGTGTAAACGATGATATACTTATCACTATATCCTTTCTGACTAATTCAGCTCTCATGATTATGTCCATTTTGGCCATGGAACATCGTCCTGGTTCTGCAGGAGTTTCTAAAGAATTGTGCCTCGCAATTCTCCTTCGAAGCGGCCCCACTTCTCTCCCACATAGGTGATCTTTATCTTATAGAGTAACCCGCGTTTACTCAACTGAATTCCATGCGTTCAAATCTTGAACTCCATGTATTCACCGAAAGATCATTAAAAGCTTAATAGCTTACCCTCGTACCTTACGATTCTCACTGTTTCCTCATCATAGGAATAGGCCAGGGGTTACCCCCACAGTGATTTGGTCATCATGATTTAGTTGGCCCATTGAACCAAGTTCTTGGGATCTCCAATCAGCAATGGTTGGGTGTCCACCATGACGTCGTTAAGCAATAGGCTTAAGGCTCATCCCTCTCGATGATTTTACAACTATCTCTCAGTATAACCAGATTCTATTGGTTTAACCATATTATCTAAGTTTAACCATCTGGTTAGTGGATCCACAACATTATCATTTGACTTTACTCTACCGAGTCAATCTTGATAATTCTCGTTGAGAGTAATTGTTTTAATGGTATTATGTCCTCGTCATAGAGGCGAGACATACGATTTCATATACAACTATGTGATCTTTCAATTTGTAAATTATTTACCCAATAAATGCACATTGAAGATACATTTTCTTGTCATTTAGGAATATCCTTTGCAAAGTGACTACCAATTCACCCTCTTACACGCACATATATTATGCAATAGACTCGTATTCCATCATGAATTGAGCTATGTTTAATCGTCTATTTAGGATTTCCATAACATGGCTGCTTACGTTAATGTGAACTAAATCACTAATGACTTTTATGTTCTCAAAGTCAAACATCTAACATCCATACTATATCCACATAGTACAATTAGATATCATTTGCGATGCAGCCCAAACTCACGAGTATATCTCAAACACCTTTGTCTCATTGCAATCTCTTTCAAGAGACCAATTTTGATTTGACTCGTGCATCTACTCAGTTTACCAACTGTGTAGCCTATGTCTGATTTTGTACAATTTAAAATGTACAACAGACTTCCAATCATTCTTTAGAGATCCTTGTTAATCTACACTTGGATAGATACGAATTCATTCTAGCTATACTAGATTAGATTACGTTGATCTTTTCAAGATTCACATCACCAACGTGTGACATGTATCCTCTAAGACTTTCAAAGTTATTAAGATTTTAATTATCAAAATCAAAACTTCAAGTCTCATTAAAATTGCTAGAGATGATCCTCTCTTCATTGCTTTTAGTAATGATAATATCACTCACGTGCAATTACATATGACCACCATTTCATTGGTAAATAATGCAAACCCACATGCCAATCCATTGATTGTCTATCACTTTAGCATCTCAACATTGGCATATTTCACATTTTGGTAATCACTTTACCAATTATTGGTTGAGGCTTCAATTCGTTATTTTGACATTACCAATTTTTAGCGTCCCAAAAATTAGCAATTTCAATTCACCTTATTACCAAGTTTAAGCGTCCCTAAACTGGCAATGCGCATTATACAGTTTTCACGTTTGAGCGTCCTCAAAATGAAAAACCGTGTCATTAATTTTGAAGCCATTGCTTATCATAGCAATATCAAATTTTATATGCCACTGTTTTGATGTCTATTTTGATTCACAAAATGTTTCACCTGGTCATAGTCTTTGTACACTTGCCTTAGCAACAAACCCTCAGGTTATCTCACGTCGATTTCTATTAAATCTCTATTAAGAAAGACTATCTCAGTGTTCATTTGATATACTTCTCAATTTCGCAACACGATAATTTTAATTATCATCTTAATGAACCTCATTCTCGTAAATCGAGAAATACTATCTCAAAATATATCGGGTCTTCACTTTGACTCTAATTTCTAATTATCAGTCTGGCCTTATAATTTTTCTTTACCCATGTATCTATTTTTCAATTTGAAAAATCCATTTGGCTCCTAATGGTATCTATCTTGTAAGAAGATCCATATAATTTCAGACATGATTTTACTTAATAGAACCACTCTCTCTATTCCTTAACACCTTTTCCCCCACAAGGGATATAGAGAGTTCATATAACACTATAGTCCATTTTCTAGCACACATGTTAGAAAATCTTGACTCGTTGACTTCTTAACTTTGGCCAATTTCCCTCTTAATATCTTCTTTTATCAAAGAATTATTAGAGGAATGCGTAGCTTTTTCAAGCTTTGAGGTTCACTACTAAGCAAATCGTTAAGACATTCGGGACTATCGAATTTCTTATCCTATGCCTTTTGCTCGTTTAGGTTCATTCTCACATTAATCCAACAACTTGGGAGTTCATTTAGATCACTTATGGATTTATGTCGAACAACTTAGCTTAATAAATAAGCATTCTCAGATTCTGTAGTTGCATACAAATTAGAATCTCATTATTTAGATTCATGTATAGGATATCATTAGACACAATCATTGTCTACATCCATCCAAAATACCTAGATTATTTTGGATCACTTTTAACCTTTATTAGTATCAAGATATCTCCAAGATACCCCCACAATTCAATTATTTCTAGGAATGCTTCGTTACATTGTAGAGTTCATTCATAGAAATTCTCTTATTTTATCTCTAAGATACCCCCACATTTTTAATATTTCTAAGAATGTTTCACTACATTCCACTAATATCAGGAAATTCAATTATTTCCTTTTATGGTATCTTGTCTTGTTTAAAAAATAATTAGTCTCTACACGACTAACATCCTCATATTTAGTGATAGTCTGAATTGATGAACATCGCTTTTGCATATCCATTAGAGAGCAATTCAACATGCACCTACTCCATTAAATTAATGTGAGTAATGTACACTGACGTCATGAATATATCCACATTGTGAACAAAATCAACCAGTGGTTATTCAGTATCAAAGTCAATCATTACCATTTTAACTTCGTATTAAGTTGGTTTTCTATCTCGAGCTTATAGAGCGTAAATATCTTTATCTAGCTTCGTTTTTACTCTTTAACGAGTACACATAATCAATGTATTACTATAAAGTAATTACACAACTTGTTACCACCTCTCACTAGAGCAAGTTTCACGTCGTTCATTAAAACATCTCAAGTTTTAATATCATGTTCAAAGAACTTTCCTGTTCTTGTCACTGAAAAATTCAACTATTGAATTTCTCTCAAATTTCAATTTGGTTCACAAGAGAACCTAATTTTCTGGCTCATCACTGGTACAACCAGAAGTGGTCCGAGGAAGAACATAAACTTCCAATAAACCCACATTCAGTGATCCTTGATCAATTGATGCGTTAGGATTAACAATATTCTGGATTTCTCTAAATTTGCAGCATACATAGCTGATCGCAATGCCGTATTAGGTAACACATGGATCATCATAATAGGGTCGTGTGTAATTGCTGTAACAAACCAACACCTACAAGAGAATATATAATATAACTAGAGGAACGAATCCAACTAGAAAATTATAAATCTCGTGCCGACCCTCATCCTATACTTAATAAGTAACAGGCCTGTTAGGTTTTCAACATCTCTAAACATCCGACCAAGATTGATATTTCAAAAGAAATTTCCTTGCGCTTGTGCTGCTTAAGGTAGTTCTTGAAATCTTTCCATCCAGGTGGCATCTTTTCAATTACAGCAGCAACTTCGAAAGACTCACTTATGATCATCCCTTTAGCATCACTATCATGGATGATCACTTGCAGTTCTTGCACCTGACTGACCATAGTCTTCGAATCCGCCATCTTATAATCAAGAAAACGACTAACAATCCACTTCTTTGCCCCAACGTCCTCGATTTTATACTTATGGTCAAGTGACTCCCATAAGACCTAATTAGCTGTTGGATTCGTACTATACACGTTATACAACGAGTCAGCCAAGCAATTCAGCACATAATTCTGACAAATATAGTCGGTGTGCTTCCAAGCATCAACAACATAATCTGTTTGTGTGTTGCTCTCAACAGTGGTAACGGTGGATCCTCTTCGAGGTAGCGATCCAGATGCATCGTAGTCAGATAGAACAACATCTTTCATTGTCAACGTTTGAAGTTCGTTCCATTGAACTTCTCAGGTTTCTCGGCATGTGCAGCAAGCACAACAGGATCAGCAGGCACAACAGGTGCAATATATGCACTAGGCATCACAGGCATAACATGCATCTGTACTACCGATGTTTGCACACCAGCATGCACCTCATGTCCATTCGTAGGAACGAAACCTGTCGTAGTCGATCCAAACGGAACATTAATTTGTCCAACGATAGTATTTCCAAAAGGCATATGTCCAATCAGCGTCGAACCCACATCAGATGTTACCACCTGTGCGTTAGGGTTTTGCGGTGGCTGGTGACCCCCATCAGGTATAATAACCTGTGCTTTGGGATCAACTACCATGTTCGTGTTGTTCATAGTTTGATTCTCCATTAAATCTCTCACTCAAACAAACAAATAATTACGTAAGTACATATCACAAATATAATTTAATACGCTTTAAGATTGTTAGACAATCTGTGATAAATACAAACAATATAATATTTGTGCGTGTATAAGTAACAGTTATGTGTATAATTAAAATAGACAAAAGAGGAGACAAGGAATGAAAAACCCGAATCCAGTGCGTGACTGTCTCCTTAAAGCGTATTAGCCCTCACCGTATGTGCGAGCGAAATGTCTCCCAGAATAAAACGGATTGCAGTGAGGTTACATAAGAGCGTCACTCTCAGCGAGCTTGAGACGAGCAAGAACTATCACCAGAGGAAGAGAAGAGGTTGTATATTTGAGGAGGATGTGTGTTTCGAGTGAATAATCCTAATGCTCTAGATGAGTATTTATAGGATGAGAAAACTTGTGCGCTACACAATTGCCTTAATTAATTAATTGCGCTAATCAATTAAATCGGTGACAATTTCCTTAATTAATTAACCGCGTTAATTAATTATGTTAAGGCGGTGGCAAAAAATCTATAGTAAAAACAGAATTGATTTTACCGAATTAATGAATTCAAATTATAATCGAATCCACATATTCCAACATTCTCACAGCCTGGACTCTGGACTGATATGCAGATTGTAGTTCATATCAGTTATCTGGTATGCAGAATTGTAGATTATTATATGCTAATCTGGTCTGCAGAATTGTACTTGTTTTTATCTGGTAGTTAAATTGTGTATAGAATGTTGGAGTTCATTATTTTAGAGTTGGTATGCAGATTTCATTTTTAGTACATGTACTCTGGATTGCAGATTGTAGAATGCTTTGTTTGTATAAAATGGTCATTTTTTTCTCTTGTTTCACCTTACACTTCTTCTGCTGTCTTGTTAGCTTTTTTGACTTAGATTCATGCAATGGTTGATGTTGTTTTCTGACGAAAATTAAACTTGTATTCTGGATTAGAAGTCATGCAGTTTAGTATATAAATTTAGTCTAAAATTTGGATCAGATTAAGACTTTCAATCATTTTATAAATGAAGAGTTGTTATACAGATTTTATTTTTAGTACTTGTAATTGTAACATATATTATAAATGATAATTCAGCCATTAAATTTGCAGAGTTACGTAACTGTGTTGTACTTGTCATTTTATTGTTATTCTTTGCTGTGCAGTGGATTTTGCTTTGTATCCAAAATTCAGAAATGTATACAGATGCAGTGAGGCAGTGAACTGATTTATCATTACTGATGGTCATGCTAGAGTTCAGACTTCAAAGGTCTTTAGCCATGTAAAAGAATTATGAAAATAAGTAGATTTTTCTGATCAACTCTTCAACTATATAATTTTTACATTATATTACAAATGCACCATTGTTGTAAACATTCGAGATTTTAATAATTTATTAAAATAGTGAAGGTCGGTTTTAGTCCCTGGCTAGGTACCAAGTCTTTACAGGCTTTGTTTACGTTTGATGTAATATCCCGTAATTTTTAGAACAATAATAATAATAATAAAAGAATAATATATAAAAGGATTAAAATGAGATAATAAATAGGATTTAAAATTGGATTAGAATAATGGGCTTAAAATATGGATCGGATTTGAATACGGAATACTAGTGTATAACACCCCCTTCCCTAAATAGAAGGAAATATTACTTATAATCCATAAACCTGCAAACAGAGCACTAAAAATAATCTCTAAATAATGATTAAACAGTCTAACAATCTCCGATTAAAATTAACCTTCAAATTACAGTTCAATCCAATAAATACGAAAACCAAAATCTGTAAATAAATAATCCAGCCTAAATAATTCTAGAAGTCCATAAATCCTATGCAACGAAATAATGGGTAGCACTCCATCACACAGTCCCAGATCCCCCTAAGCACCTGCCAGAAAAAAAATACGGCATGAGCCAAATGCCCAGTACGGATTTGGAATACAATTTATAAAACAGAAAAACAGATAAGTATATTTGACAGTTATAATAAAACATTTATTTTAAAATACGCATGGCTGAAAAAACGAGGGGTTAGGATATTTCATACCGAGATCAGAACAGAACAAATACAAATACACACATCATAGGGTACCTAATGTGCGTAACAAATCGGATAACGTGTACGGCATATACAACATCACTGTCAAATCAAATCACAAATCAAATCAAATCTGGGTGCACCCACGTATCCTGAAACAAATATCAAAATGCGCAAAAGCTCGCCACATGAGCTATCAGAAGGATACGTCGTGACCAATCACACTGCCACGGAAGTGTCATGTCACTGGTGCCGCAATGACATGGTTGTAATACCCCTACAGCTGGTTAACTCGGTATACCCTATATCACTAAGGGTTCAAATAAAACATTTTGCAAAATCTTTAAAATCGAACAAACAAATATTCTCAATATTTCCAACAAATATAATTTACAGAAATTCTAGAAAGATGTCGAAACAAGTATTTAATTATTTCAAAACATATCTAAAAATCATTTCCAAAGAATCAAAATATTTTTCAAAATCAGAACAGTCAAAACAATTAAAAATCAAGCGAATGGATTTGAGGATAAAACAGATTTAATATAATTACTCCTAAGATGAGTAGAGCTGAATAAAAAGTAGAGAAAATCCGTACCTCGAAAATAGCAACTAGAATAATAACGAAATCCACAAACGATCCTTTAAACCCCCGATCCGCGATCTACAGATAAATTATAATTTATAATTAAAATACATTCTTTTATATCATTTAATTTATTAACACATTATACTAAAATTAGTAGGCCCAGTGAGTCAGTCTCGGTCTAATACTAATGCACATGTTCTCTAACTAAAACACTAAAATTGAATACTAGTAGGCTGGTAGCTAGCTCCTGGCTCTTATTACTTTACTATGTGACACAAAAACAGAAGTGTGCTTAACTTGTTTATATTACTAAATTATAAACGTAAAATCAAAGTAGTTCAACACCTACAAATTACAAAGGACATGACATACAACATACATGTATATATTTAATTCCGAAAATGTATGCTATCATGCAACCAATCATAGATAATAACAAATCTAATAATTAATAAATCATAATATATCTATATTAAAATAATAAGAACCATACTTATAAATATTTTATAATTAGGAAGAGCCAAGTTTACAAAGATTAAGACAAAGTAGAGTCACATATTATCATAAGAGTAAATTATACAATTCAAATAATTAATAATGTACATAAATAATTTGATTAATTAGCCGAATTACAAACGTTGTTCAAGACTCTACACACCAGCATTATATATGATATAGAAAAAAACAGAGCATGGCTTCCTCTGCTCTGTTTTGTACTACACGAATTAACAAACCAATTTCGAAATCAAAACAGATGTTATAAGATACCAAAGCTTCTTACTATAAACTAATAATTAAAATAAAAACCATTACCCTTATAACCAAACACATGTATTACCCAAATAATATTTAATACACAAAACTTGATTCCTGGCCTAGCATGCTCACCATTAAAGTATACATGGATATTAATAAATTAATAAATGAACTCATTGTATATATATAATAAAGGACCAGGATATGCACCTTCTTTGCTTACAACCTTTAATACTCTCTCGCCTTTCTCTCCTGTTGCTGCCGCGACTCCTCTTCACAATAATATTAGGGCTAATCTAATATGGAAGAGACGTATACTTATCTATATATAGGCATAAGTTATCGACTAGTGCTAGATTTACAAATCATCCTTATTCTTTTCTAATTCCATTGTTATTATTATTATTATTATTATTATTATTATTATTATTATTATTATTATTATTATTATTATATATTTAAAATTCATGTATATTACATATATACCCCCTTAAAAAGGATTTCGTCCCCGGAATCTAACGAAACTAAAACTCGTACCTGAATCGAATAAATGCGGATATCTCTCGCGAATAGATTCTTCTAATTCCCAGGTAGCCTCTATCTCGGGATGATTTCTCCACAAAACCTTCACAAACGGTATAGTATTCTTCCTCAAAACTCGCTCCTCTCGATCTAAGATAGCTTCAGCGTCCTCCTCACAAGTAAGATCCTCTCTAATCTTATGCAATGGATACTGAACTACACGAAGTGGATGGTACTTGTAGCCCCTCAAAACGGACACATGAAACACATTATGGACATGAGATAACTGCGGTGGCAACGCAACTCTGTAAGACACTTCCCCCACTTTCTTTATAACATCAAAAGGACCAACATATCTCGGACTAAGCTTCCCTTTCATACCAAACCGCTTAACACCATTCCAAGGAGATACCTTCAAGAACACATGATCACCAGGTTCAAATCCACCGAACTTCCTATGCTGATCTGCATAACTCTTTTGACGCGACCGAGCTTCCTTCAAACTTGCCTTAGCCTTCTCTACCTTCTCATTAGTGACCCTAACTAGTTCTGGCCCTTCAATAACTCTCTCGCCAACCTCATCCCAACAAGATGGTGCCCTACACCTCCTACCATACAAAGCCTCAAATGGTGGCATACCAATACTCGTGTGCTAGCGATTATTGTACGCAAACTCAACAAAATACAAATACTTATCCCAATCATCAGTCCATTCTAAAGCACAAGCCTTCAGCATATCCTCCAATGTCTAAATCGTCCTTTCTGACTGTCCATCGGTCTGCGGATGATAAGCAGTACTAAAGTTAAGCCTCGTACCCCAAGCTTGCTGAAATCCCTTCCAAAAACGTGATGTAAACCTCGTATCCCTGTCAGAAACTATCGACACAGGCACACTATGAAGTCTAACAATATCCCGCTGAAAAATCTCTGCCAACTCATGAACAGGAGTAGTCTCTCTAATAGGCAAGAAATGAGCATAATTAGTAAGTCTATCAACCACCACCCATATAACATCATTCTTCCTAAAGGTCCTCGGTAAATGAGTCACAAAATCCATAGTAATGTTCTCCCACTTCCAAACTGGAATATCCAACTGCTGCAATAATCCACTAGGCCTCTGATGATCTATCTTCACCTGTTGACATGTAAGACATTTTCCCACAAACTCTGCTATGTCTCCCTTCAATCCACTCCACCAAAAGTGCTTCTTCAAATCTCTATACATCTTGGTGGAACCTGGATGAATAGAAAATGAAGAGCTATGAGCCTCGGTCAAAATCTCTTCACGAATCATCACATCCGCGGGCATACACAATTTACTACCCAACCATATCAGACCCTCATCATCAACACGAAAATATTTTTGCGTACCTTCTGCCACCTCTGATCTAATACCTTCCAATCCTGTATCATTCTTCTGAGCTTCCTTAACCCTTGAAACCAGATTTGGTTCCACTCTCAAACTCGCAATGCTACCATCTGATCCTCTAACATATAGCTCAATACCAAAGCGCTCCATGTCTGAAATAAGATACGACTGAGTAATGAGAGATGCAACACTCCCCAAGTTCTTCCTACTAAGAGCGTCGACCACAACATTCGCCTTCCCTGGATGGTACTGAATATTAGCATCATAATCCTTAAGAAGTTCAAGCCATCTTCGCTGCCTCATGTTAAGCTCCTTCTGAGTAAAAATATACTTAAGACTCTTATGATCAGTGAAGATATCACAAGTCTCTCCATACAGATAATGCCTCCAAATATTCAAAGCAAAGACCACTGCTGCTAACTCTAAGTCATGAGTAGGATAATTGACCTCATAAGGTTTAAGCTGCCTAGAAGCGTAAGAAATCACCTTCCCATGCTGCATAAGAACACACCCCAATCCTCTCTTAGAAGCATCACTATAAACCTGAAATCCTCCACTCCCTGATGGCAATACCAGAATAGGAGCCGAAACTAACCTCTTCTTCAACTCTTGAAAACTTTGCTCACGATCATCATTCCACTCGAACTTAACACCCTTTCTCATCAGTTGAGTCAATGGCAAAGCTATGGATGAGAAACCTTCGACAAAGCGCCTGTAGTAACCTGCCAAGCCCAAGAAACTCCTCACCTCTGTAACATTGCTAGGTCTCGGCCAATTAGTGATAGCCTCGACTTTCGCAGGATCCAACTCAATCCCTCTAGAAGACACAATATGCCCCAAAAATGGCATCTGCTCCAACCAGAACTCACATTTTGAAAATTTTGCAAATAACTTCTTCCCCCTTAAGATCTCAAGTACGATACGTAAATGCTCCTCATGCTCCTCCATGCTCCTCGAGTATATCAAGATATCATCAATGAAGACCACAACAAACTTATCCAAGTAATCATGAAAGACCCGATTCATCAAATCCATAAACATCGCTGGTGCATTCGTCAACCCAAAGGACATCACAAGAAACTCATAATGACCATAACAAGTACGAAATGCAGTCTTCGGAATAGCTTCCTCCCTCACTCGCAACTGGTGGTAACCCAATCTCAAATCTATCTTCGAAAAGAATATCGCCCCCTGTAACTGATCAAACAGGTCATCAATGCGTGGCAAAGGATACCTATTTCTGATAGTCACCTTATTCAGCTCCCTATAGTCGATGCACAATCTCATAGAACCGTCCTTCTTCTTCACAAACAATACCGGAGCACCCCATGGAGACACACTTGGCCTGATAAATCCTCTATCCAACATCTCTTGCAACTGTACTTTCAATTCCTGCAACTCTAGTGGTGCCATTCTGTATGGCGCCTTAGAAATAGGCTCTGCCCCTGGAACAAGTTCAATAGTAAACTCCACCTCTCTCTGTGGTGGCAAACCTGGTAGTTCATCGGGAAACACATTTGCAAACTCATTAACAACTGGACAATCCTCGACGCGAGGCTCATCCTTAGACGTATCCTTCACGAAAGCAAGATAGCCATCACAACCCTTAGACAAAAGTTTACTCGCCTTTAGAGCTGAAACTTTTTTAACCTCTCCTTTCGGTTGAGAACCCTGGTACACAAATTCTGGTTTATCTGCATCTCCAAAGAGCACCCACTTCCCCTGACAGTCAATTGTAGCTCGATGCTCACTCAACCAATCCATACCTAGAATAACGTCAAAGTCATGCATCTCCATCGGAAGCAAGTTAACCTTACAATTTCTCTCCCCAACAGCTATCGGACACTCTCGGTACACATCAGAAATAATAACAGAATTCCCCATCGGGGTAGCAATAGACATACGAGGATATAGTAATGAAGGTACAATACCAAGATGATGAACAAACGATAAAGACACAACAGAATGAGTCGAACCAGTATCAAATAACACATAAGCATCACGTCTACCAACAAGAAGTGTTCCTGAAACGGTACCTGAATTTGCTGCTGCCTAATTAGCAGTCAATGCAAACACTCTGCCTGAAGTATTCTGCTGACTGCCACTACCACTACCACCTGCTCCTCCACCAGTGTTACGTGACACTGTACAATCCTTTGCCCTATGTGACATGCTACCACACAAGAAACAAGCCCCGATCTGTTTATAACAATCTCTCCCTGGATGATGTCCACCACAAGTAGCACAAGGAGCCACTGGAATCATATTGGGGTTGCCCCCATAAACTGAATAACGACTCTGCCCCTGTTGACGACCCTACCACTGCCTAGGCTGCTGCTGAAATCGCTGATTATGATTATGTTTCTGACCACCATACTGATTCTGACCATAAGCTAACTGAGTTCTCACATTCTGATATCTTCCACGCCATTGTCCCTGCTGACTACCCTGACCTCCATTCCACTGCTTACCTTGTACAAAACTCTGATCATCTCTATTCCGCTTGCGATCATTCTGGAACCTGTAAGCTCTATACTCAGTGCGCTCCTTCTCAATATCCTTAGCTGCATCTGCCACCTCAGCCACATTTGGAAACCTCAGTGAGATGATACCACCCCTCAGATTAGGCCTGAACCCCCATTTAAATTTTTCAGCCTGCTGTGTAGCAGTCCCTGCAACTGTCCCAGCAAATCCAGCCAACCTGATAAAACCCGCCATATAGTCAGTAATGCTCTCATCAAAATTCTACGCGATAGAATGAAACTCCCTCAAATAACCCTCCCTGTCTGCATTAGAAAAGTACTACTCATAGAACACCTCCTTGAATCCCTGCCATACCAATGTCTCTGTAAATTCCTCTCCCCTAGTAGCTTTCACTCCTCTCCACCACCTCTGAGCATCTCCCTCTAATTTATACACAGCTAACCTGACCTTCTGAAGCTCATCACAACCCAAGGCATCAAAAATCTTCTCAAGATGAACAATCCAATTTTCAGCATCAATAAGAGTCGGCGCTGAATGAAAAGAATCTGGTTTCTGCTTAGAAAACCTCTCCAACCATGCAAATGGCTCCAACTGATTACCCTGGCCATCCTGATTTCCTTGACCATTCTGATTTCCCTGACCATTCTGATTGCCTTGGCCATTCTGATTGCCCTGACCATTCTGATTTCCCTGACCATTCTGATTATTCATATTTGCCATAGCTTGTTGTATACCGTTCGCCACTGCTTGTCCTAACATATTAGCTAGTTGAGCCGGGCTAACATTCAGGGTAGTTTGATTTTGATTTTTCTTAGGAGGCATCTACAATATAAGATTAGCAAACGAATGAAGATCACAAGAATAGATAAGCAGAAGCAATTAAAAATAGATATCGAAAGAGTAAAAGCAAGATGATAAGAATTTAAAACTGAATACCCATCCTAATGTCTACCCAAACTCACAGGTCAACCTAAATAGGTTTTCTACAGGAAAGAACCTAAGCTCTGATGCCATCTTTGTAACAGCCCCTTCCCTAAATAGAAGGAAATATTACTTATAATCCATAAACCTGCAAACAGAGCACTAAAAATAATCTCTAAATAACGATTAAACAGTCTAACAATCTCCGATTAAAATTAACCTTCAAATTACAGTTCAATCCAATAAATACGAAAAACCAAAATCTGTAAATAAATAATCCAGTTTAAATAATTCTAGAAGTCCATAAATCCTAAACAACGAAATAATGGGTAGCACTCCATCACACAGTCCCAGATCCCCCTAAGCACCTGCCAGAAAAAGAATACGGCATGAGCCAAATGCCCAGTACGGATTTGGAATACAATTTATAAAATAGAAAAATAGATAAGTATATTTGACAGTTATAATAAAACATTTATTTTAAAATACGCATGGCTGAAATAACGAGGGGTTAGGATATTTCATACCGAGATCAGAACAGAACAGATACAAATACACACATCATAGGGTACCTAATGTGCGTAACAAATCGGATAACGTGTACGGCATATACAACGTCACCGTCAAATCAAATCTGGGTGCACCCACGTATCCAGAAACAAATATCAAAATGCGTAAAAGCTCGCCACCTGAGCTATCAGAAGGATACGCTGTGACCAATCATACTGCCACGGAAGTGTCATGTCACTGGTGCCGCAATGACATGGATGTAGTACCCCTACAGCTGGTTAACTCGGTATACCCTATATCACTAAGGGTTCAAATAAAACATTTTGCAAAATCTTTAAAATCGAACAAACAAATATTCTCAATATTTCCAACAAATATAACTTACAGAAATTCCAGAAAGATGTCGAAACAAGTATTTAAATATTTCAAAACATATCTAAAAATCATTTCCAAAGAATCAAAATATTTTTCAAAATCAGAACAGTCAAAACAATTAAAAACCAAGCGAATGGATTTGAGGATAAAACAGATTTAATATAATTACTCCTAAGATGAGTAGCGCTGAATAAAAAGGTGAGAAAATCCGTACGTCGAAAATAGCAGCTAGAATAATAACGAAATCCATAAACGATCCTTTAAACCCTCGATCCGCGATCTACATATAAATTATAATTAAAATACATTCTTTTATATTATTTAATTTATTAACACATTATACTAAAATTAGTAGGCCCAGTGAGTCAGTCTCGGTCTAATACTAATGCACATGTTCTCTAACTAAAACACTAAAATTGAATACTAGTAGGCTGGTAGCTAGCTCCTGGCTCTTATTACTTTACTATGTGACACAAAAACAGAAGTGTGCTTAACTTGTTTATATTACTAAATTATAAACGTAAAATCAAAGTAGTTCAACACCTACAGATTACAAAGGACATGACATACAACATACATGTATATATTTAATTCCAAAAATGTATGCTATCATGCAACCAATCATAGATAATAACAAATCTAATAATTAGTAAATCATAATATATCTATATTAAAATAATAAGAACCATACTTATAAATATTTTATAATTAGGAAGAGCCAAGTTTACAAAGAATAAGACAAAGTAGAGTCACATATTATCATAAGAGTAAATTATACAATTCAAATAATTAATAATGTACATAAATAATTTGATTAATTAGCCAAATTACAAACGTTGTTCAAGACTCTACACACCAGCATTATATATGATATAGAAAAAAACAGAGCATGGCTTCCTCGGCTCTGTTTTGTACTACACGAAATTAACAAACCAATTTCGAAATCAAAACTGATGTTATAAGATACCAAAGCTTCTTACTATAAACTAATAATTAAGATAAAAACCATTAGCCTTATAACCAAACACATGTATTACCTAAATAATATTTAATACACAAAACTGGATTCCTGGCCTAGCATGCTCACCATTAAAGTATACATGGATATTAATAAATTAATAAATGAACTCATTGTATATATATAATAAAGGACCAGGATATGCACCTTCTTTGCTTACAACCTTTAATACTCTCTCGCCTTTCTCTCCTGTTGCTGCCGCGGCTCCTCTTCACAATAATATAAGGGCTAATCTAATATGGAAGAGATGTATACTTATCTATATATAGGCATACGTTATCGACTAGTGCTAGATTTACAAATCATCCTTATTCTTTTCTAATTCCATTGTTATTATTATTATTATTATTATTATTATTATTATATATTTAAAATTCATGTATATTACATAGTGGGTCTGGAATTAGGGTTGTAAGAGATTATAAATACATCATATTCTTCTTCCTCATCTTTTATAACAAAATTCGTAGGGTTTTATAAACGCAATTCAGCAGTCTTGTAAAATTCGTAGAAAATTCATCGTAAGTCGGAATTTATTGATTCTGGACTTTTCGGAAAGGTCTTTTCGTGCTCTACAACTTTCGTTCTTTGAGGTTTTCAAAAAAACATCGTTTAGAGGGTCAAAAAGGGTAAATACAGGTCTGGTCAGAATTGGATAGGATGATTTGATTCTTGAGTTTCCGTGTAGAGGTAAGTTTCTGATTGATTTTGCTAGTGTTTTTAAAATTATGTATTATGTGTACGAATTTGTTATAAAAAATTGGGCCAAATGATTATATTTTGAAGTTATACGTGTACTATTATAATATATGTGTTATGTGTAAGTAGCAATAGTCTTGGGAGTCTGATTTATGTCATGGTTTGCGAAAATATCGAATAAGAATAAGGACCGAGTCACCGGGTTGTAGTGACAGTTTTCTGAAATTTAGGACCGTTATCACCGGATTTTAGTGGTCGTGGCATGAATTGTGGGTTTCGAGTTACTGTTGTTATGTGGTGTCGTATTGTTTGTATCGAATAAGAATATAAATGTGTATCGAAAGTTATTGTTTTGTATGTCGTTATCGTATCGTATAATGTTATTGTATCATATTGAATATCATATTTTCTTCTGTGTATACATGTTATTTGCCCAACTAGTTGGATCGATTGGTTTCTTGCTGGGCTGTTTAGCTCATTACTTACAACTTTCAGGTTCGACGTACGAACGAGTGAGATAGCGTTGGAGTTCAAGGATCTTAGATTCGGATTAGATTATCATTGTTAGTTGCGCTTTTGTAATAAGTACCTTTGTAATGGACTTTTGGATTAATAAAATTTGTTTTATTTTAGTTTTGATTTAGAATTAATAGTCCGAAAAGTCGGGCTGTTACAGTTGGTATCAAGAGCAGGCTGTCCTTCGGAGTGTATTAGGTATGAGACTAGTACATTCTCTAGGATGCGATCCTTTAGACTATCGTTAGGACTAGAATTTTAGAATAGTTGTGTCATGAACTTTTGGAGTATAGGAGTTTGTGAATTTGGGGACCAAATTCCTTTTAAGGAGGGTAGTATGTAATATCCCGTAATTTTTAGAACAATAATAATAAAAGATTAATATATAAAAGGATTAAAATTAGATAATAAATAGGATTTAAAATTGGATTAGAATAATGGGATTAAAATATTGGGTTCGGATTTGAATACGGATTACTAGTGGGTCTGAAATTAGGGTTGTTAGAGATTATAAATACATCATATTCTTCTTCCTCAACTTTTATAACAAAATTCGTAGGGTTTTATAAACGCAATTCAGCAGTCTTGTAAAATTCGTAGAAAATTCACCGTAAGTCAGAATTTGTTGATTCTGGACTTTTCGGAAAGGTCTTTTCGTGCTCTACAACTTTCGTTCTTTGAGGTTTTCAAGAAAACATCGTTTAGAGGGTCAAAAAGGGTAAATACAGGTCTGGTCAGAATCGGATAGGATGATTTGATTCTTGAGTTTCCGTGTAGAGGTAAGTTTATGATTGATTTTGCTAGTGTTTTTAAAATTATGTATTATGTGTACGAATTTGTTATCAAAAATTGGGCCAAGTGATTATATTTTGAAGTTATACGTGTACTATTATAATATATGTGTTATGTGTAAGTAGCAATAGTCTTGGGAGTCTGATTTATGCCATGGTTTGCGAAAATATCGAATAAGAATAAGGAACGAGTCACCGGGTTGTAGTGACAGTTTTCTGAAATTTAGGATCGTTATCACCGGATTTTAGTGGTCGTGGCATGAATTGTGGGTTTCGAGTTATTGTTGTTATGTAGTGTCGTATTGTTTGTATCGAATAAGAATATAAATGTGTATCGAAAGTTATTGTTTTGTATGTCGTTATCGTATCGTATAATGTTATTGTATCATATTGAATATCATATTTTCTTCTGTGTATACATGTTATTTGCCCAACTAGTTGGATCGATTGGTTTCTTGCTGGGCTGTTTAGCTCATTACTTACAACTTTCAGGTTCGACGTACGAACGAGTGAGATAGCGTTGGAGTTCAAGGATCTTAGATTCAGATTAGATTATCATTGTTAGTTGCGCTTTTGTAATAAGTACCTTTGTAATGGACTTTTGGATTAATAAAATTTGTTTTATTTTAGTTTTGATTTAGAATTAATAGTCCGAAAAGTCGGGCTGTTACAGTTGGTATCAAGAGCAGGCTGTCCTTCGGAGTGTATTAGGTATGGGACTAGTACATTCTCTAGGATGCGATCCTTTAGACTATCGCTAGGACTAGAATTTTAGAATAGTTGTGTCATGAACTTTTGGAGTATAGGAGTTTGTGAATTTAGGGACCAAATTCTTTTTAAGGAGGGTAGTATGTAATATCCCGTAATTTTTAGAACAATAATAATAATAAAAGATTAATATATAAAATGATTAAAATTAGATAATAAATAGGATTTAAAATTGGATTAGAATAATGGGCTTAAAATATTGGGTTCAGATTTGAATACGGATTACTAGTGGGTCTGGAATTAGGGTTGTAAGAGATTATAAATACATCATATTCTTCTTCCTCATCTTTTATAACAAAATTCGTAGGGTTTTATAAACGCAATTCAGTAGTCTTGTAAAATTCGTAGAAAATTCATCGTAAGTCAGAATTCGTTGATTCTGGACTTTTCGGAAAGGTCTTTTTGTGCTCTACAACTTTCGTTCTTTGAGGTTTCAAGAAAACATCGTTTAGAGGGTCAAAAAGGGTAAATACAAGTCTGGTCAGAATTGGATAGGATGATTTGATTCTTGAGTTTCCGTGTAGAGGTAAGTTTCTGATTGATTTTGCTAGTGTTTTTAAAATTATGTGTTATGTGTACGAATTTGTTATCAAAAATTGGGCCAAGTGATTATATTTTGAAGTTATACGTGTACTATTATAATATATGTGTTATGTGTAAGCAGCAATAGTCTTGGGAGTCTGATTTATGCCATGGTTTGCGAAAATATCGAATAAGAATAAGGACCGAGTCACCGGGTTGTAGTGACAGTTTTCTGAAATTTAGGACCGTTATCACCGGATTGTAGTGGTCGTGGCCTGAATTGTGGGTTTCGAGTTATTGTTGTTATGTGGTGTCGTATTGTTTGTATCGAATAAGAATATAAATGTGTATCGAAAGTTATTGTTTTGTATGTCATTATCGTATCGTATAATGTTATTGTATCATATTGAATATCATATTTTCTTCTGTGTATACATGTTATTTGCCCAACTAGTTGGATCGATTGGTTTCTTGCTGGGATGTTTAGCTCATTACTTACAACTTTCAGGTTCGACGTACGAACGAGTGAGATAGCGTTGGAGTTTAAGGATCTTAGATTCGGATTAGATTATCATTGTTAGTTGCACTTTTGTAATAAGTACCTTTGTAATGGACTTTTGGATTAATAAAATTTGTTTTATTTTAGTTTTTGATTTAGAATTAATAGTCCGAAAAGTCGGGCTGTTACATTTGATGTGACCGGTCAGGCCCAGTCAAAATCAAAGCCCAGTTTGGGATTTGACCAAAAAGCCCGGGCTTTTCAAAGTTAGGTCTGACATGCCTTTTGTGCATCTCTAATTTTAGATAAAAAAAACTATCTAAACTAGGTGAAGGCAAGCTTGTAAAATTCATAATGTTAAGACGAGTGTTAAAGACTCTAGTCGAGAGCTTGATGTACCTAATGTCCACCAGGGTTGAAATCATGTAGGTTATTAGTTTAGTAAGAAAATTTGTTGAGAAACCTTATTCCGGTCAAACTTAGCAGGAAGCATAGTTATTTTGATGATAGTATACAGCGAGATGGAAAGTTTGATAACTTTGATTTATTATAATAACATGCTATTTTGTATTGTATCAATTATGTTTTCGCATGACTATTTAAGTATATTAGCAATTATGTCGGGATTGTATGGGCATTAGTACATCTACGTCCTTTCTATTATATATCAATCTTTTTTGCTTGTAGGTTCCTCCGTTATAAATGGCTCTACTAAAATCCCTGATGGGAACTGAGAACTGCATTTGTATCCTCTGTACTAGTTTAATAAGGCTCTACTATCTAATGGCAGCTGAGATTTGGATTCATACTAATGACTGTACTACATTTCTCAATTCGATTTAGCAAAAAAAAAACTGGCTTCATTCGAAAATTGAGACAACATTCATATTCATCCAAGTCTGCTGATGATTTCTAGGAGTTGATATGTCATATGTTCATACTGATTTTTTTTACTTCACTACATTCAATGGTGTATGTGGACTACCGACAATCGTAAATATAGTTAGCCTTCCACCGTACTCAATCCGACTTTAATGAGAATTTGTTCCCGGGCGTAGCCATTATGCGGACCTGCTGCATTTCTAAAGAGCATCTCCAAGAGTTTCCTAGTTTCCTCCTTAATATATTATAAAAAATATGACTTCTAGCAAATTAGGACATAAATTTTCGTGTCAATTCCAATAAAAATCTTTATCTTGGCTCCCGATTCATATAGTATTCATATTAGCTTTATAACTGGTGCAAGACACATGCATGTTCTAGACTTCATGTTATTAAACTACTTGAATGTTTTAGAAATGGAATATCCGATGTGTTCTTATATGTTCTTTCTTCCGTTTTGTATTGATACATATCCCTATTCTTTAGAGAGATATATCTTGCAAATACTTTAAATCCTTGAATTTTAGCCGCTCATTGGTTGGCAAAATACATTTGATGAATTAAGAGAAAATTGAATTCATTTGCAACTGTTGCCTTTATTTTTATGATGGATCTATAATATGCACGTTTTCCACTAATATTATCAACTTCTAGTGAGTCGGCTATTTTAATTGTAAGGCGTACGTTTTGAAGTAAATATAATGTACTAAAACATTAAAATATATACACGGTAAGACTATGCAGAAAATAGTGGCATGAATGCCGAAATACACGTAATTCGTATAATCGTGGTCACAAATATAGTGAACCTGAGTAGTTAATTTAGACACTTCCTTAAAAATATATTTTCGAGTTCTATATATTACAAAGATTATTTTAATACTTAGATACTTTTTGTTATTGTTATCCATCGATCATACTGATCGCATGATGCTTGTTGTTCCAAGTGATCTTTTATTTTTTGTTCGGACCCGCCTCATCATTAGGGGAATGAAGTGGCCCTGAAGATGTGGAGTTTGCAATTTCACATCATCTTGGTATACAAGGTAATTTTTACTTCGAAAGCGCTTTTCTTGCCTACAATGTTTTTGGACCACTGGAGAAATATTCTTGGTAATGTTTCCCTACAACAACGGATTTTTTGGGTGATCAACGTGTTTATATTATTAGTAAGTGTAGTTATAATTTTCCTTAAAAGCCGTAACAATAAGAATACCAAGACATTTTTTATATCTTTACGCCTAAAAGTCACTCAACCTCGAGTAAAAGAGATTTTTTAACAAATATCTTTCACGCTAACAATTATCCTTGAAAGATGATAATTAAATTTTATCTCAAAAAGTGCATAAAAAAGGATTTGTTGTATGAATTCTGTCTAATGAAATAGGTATTTCCAATTTTACCTAATTCTTAAATACCTAATTTATCGTTATATATTCTCTTATTTTATGTGTATACATCCATTCAATACCTGATATGCCTATATCTTTTTTCACACATGATTTCAGTATTGCTTACTGTAATAACCCGAAATTTTATGAATTATTATTATTATTATTTAAATATTTTATTGGTTTTACATAGAGGAGGAATATGATTGTGGATATTTTTGAGAAGGATAATTTTATATGTGATATCGTGTTTAAATGCTTATATGATGATTTATGTGTGCCGTGTAAATTCTATTTGCATTTTGATGATTAAAATCTATTTTAATCATGCATTATTGATCTTATGAGATTTTTGTAAAATATTGGTGTTGATAAAAATTGTGAAATCTTTTATGTTATCATCTTTATGATATTATATAGTTTCTAAAATTATGGGAAGAATTATTTTTGGTGTTTAAGTATTTTAAAATGATTTTAAGAATTTTCTTGCATTTAAAGGATCAAAACTTGTAAAATTCATATTTAATTCGTTTTTTATCCTAAAAATATTTTGGAAATATCGGGGTGTTTGTAATTTCATACTCTTCATTTTAAATTTCAAGGTTTAATGTGTCGCCAATTCTTTATTATATTACAATTTAAATTGATTTAAATTGACTTTCATTTAGTTTTTCAGCATGAGAAATGACCATTTTAAACATCAGATTTTTCCCCAATTTTGTTAAAAATCCCTAAATTGCTAATTCTCCTACCCTGTTTTTTAGTCGGTGCTACCGAGCTCTAGAACTCTCTCCCGAGTTCTCCCAAATTCTCAACACCTTCTAATCTCTCAAAACTCACTCAATCTCTCCCATCCCAGCTCTCTCTCTCTCTCTATCTCTCTAATCTCTCTTAAAACTTTCTTTCTCACCACTCTGTACATGCGTATACCTATATATATATATATATATATGGTGTGCGTAGATGCGTTTAATCAGATGTATTCACTGTGTGTTGCGTGTGTGGGTGGCCGGATTCCGGTGTTAGATGATGGGGGTTTAATTCAGTAAGGTGGGTGTGCGTAAACTGTGAAGTTGTGGCTGTGTACTGAGTTGTGCGTTTGAATAGAGGCGTGCGTGTGTTCTATGTGTGTATGTTCGCTGCTAGGAGGGAGAAGGGGAGGAGACTGTTGTTGCGTGGTGGTGGAGTTGTTAATCGGGGTGGAGCAGTAGTAGTACGACGTTGGCGAGGAGAGTTGAGCGAGGTTGGGCTGATTGTGGTGTAGTGCAGAGAGGAAGATAGAGACACGAAGGGGGTTGAGGGTGGTGGCGGAATTGCTGGCCGAAAATTGGAGAGGTTGGAACAGGTGGTGGTGAATTCCGACGAGCTCGGAATGGAGAGGGAATAGATGATGTTAGGGTGGTCTGGTTGTTGTAGCCGCATAGATGTATGGGTGTGTTAGCAGTTGTGTAAAGAGAAGAGAGGCTGAGAAGGAGAAATTACCGGGGAGATTTTCGGGTGAGTAGTTTTCCAGCGGGTCGGAACCGAATGATATCCTTTATTTTTGTATATAAATTTATTAAATTGCGTTTAGATTAAAAGTCAAATTTACGAAGAATTGTTGTTATTATCGCAGAGTTTTAAATTCAGAGACTCGTTATATATCTATTGAAGGTATATTTTCGGTAGTTCAATTGTGGAATTTCAGGAACCGATAAAAGTCGGGGGTTTAGTGATTGTTAGTTGTTGTTTATTATTGTCGATTAATGTTTGGTATTTACATGATTTTACTTATTGTAAATGGTTTTCGGTAATGTATAAGGATTAAATATCTTAAGTCGAGTTATAGTATTGTGGTAGAGGATTTGATATATTTGTTTAAGCAGGGTGGTTGAAGTCGGATTTTGGTTGATTGAAGATCGTTTGTGATTGGTATTGAAGGGGCTGTGATCCCGGGATAGTCCATTTTACAAAAAGTATATTTCGAAAAATTTTCTTTTGTGTTATGGGGACTAGTTCTAAGCTATATAATTTATTTATTTAAAAATACGAAATATCGAGGGTAAACTTTTTGGGCGCAGTAGTTGTTTTAAAATGCTATTCGTAGCGGGATTGTTATAAATAAAATTTTTAATTTGAGTAAAAATATTACTTCATTTAATTATTTGATTAATTGATTTATTATTTAAAATAAAGATTAATTATTATTTTGGGTATTAGTTTTTCTCGAAGATTACTTATGTATTTCGAGGTTCAATTGTTGTCTCGAGGATTAATATATTTATGTTTGTATCGAGGAATGAAACAATTGTTTTGAGGATTATTTACTAAGTAAGTTTAACGAAGAGTGTCAATGGAGTTATAGTGGAAATTGTTTTAAAACGGAGATCAAATATTATGTAAAATTATGTTCGAGTCATAATACGTGTAATGTGATTTATCTTAATATTTATTCGAGTGATTTTGAAAGATATTCAGTATCGAGGGTTATGTTATGGATCGAGTTTGGATCGATTTATATACAGTTAATATGTGCATAATTGTTTAGATGGTTTATATTATTAAGATGTCGTTAAGGGTAGACGGCGTTTTCTTTGAGTTACTGACTAGGATTGTCAGATCATCTTTATTTTTTTTTTACGGGAATTAAGTAGTGAATATTGACTTAGGTTTGTCGGTGGAGATAAAGAGATGTTAAATGAAGAAGGACGAAGATGGTTGGAGTACTAGCTGCGGTTGTCGAATTCATTGTGAGGCGTATTAACACCGGGAAAATGTCTATGCTCAGTGGGGACATTTCTGATTATTTTCTTCCAACAGAGAAATTTAAGTTGACGCGCGGGCCAGATATCGGCGAATCAGACTTGTGGCAATCGCAAGAGCGTCTTACCAACAAATGATTGAGCTAGAAGATTGTGCCGTAAGGTAGAAGAAGAAAGTGGTAATACTGCGACGTTATGTGATAGCTAAGGACTAGAGGCAAGTGACTATATCCCTTCACTTATTGTTCAAGTGAAATATTTTGTGCAACTATTATGTTGATAATTTGATTGTTTCTAAATTTTTATTACAAATGTTACTATAATCACTTATCGTTCAAGTGAGTTAATTCTTTAATTGTGATACAAATGTTGTTGAATAAGCAAAACCAAACCAATTGTTTAGCTAGTCGGGATCCCACTAGTAGAACATTGAACCTATTATGTCTGAATACTCATTTCATATTTTCTTTTAATCCATTTTGTGATGAGAGATTTTAGACTTAAAATACTTATCTTGTGATTTGAAATTTTGACAAAAGATACATGTTTTATTAGCAATGATTTATTAAGATTCCTGTTTTACTGTACACTTGCTGAGCATTTCTTCCGCTCATACTTGTTGTTTTAAATTCTAACTTTTCAGTAAGGTAATTTGGCGAGACTTACCCGCGTAGTTCGGAAAGAGAAGAGACATACGCTATTTTCAAGATGACTTGACTCGGGAGGTCTGGATCTAGTGTAAGATTTATTTAATATAGTTATACTTTAATAATTATTATTATGTATAAGATTAGTTGGTCTGGTATACTTCTTGTCGAAGTTATACCAGTGGTTTAAGATTTGATCAAAGTGAATGTTGTAAAGAAGAAAGTTTTTATTTAATGGAATTTGGATTCTTATTTCTAGCTCTATAACCTAAAAGATCTTGGATAGTTGGGGTCACGGATGTTATATTTCAATTTTGGACAATTACAAGGATTAATGTTTTATTAAACAGGTGATTTTATTTTTGAGGATTTTCAGGTAACGACCAAATCTCCTGACCCCGGATTTGGGGGCGTAACAGAATGGTATCAGAGACAGGTTATAGTAAACTAGAAATGAGAGTGTGTAGGAGTGTGTATAGCTAAGTAAGGAACGTCAGAGCTCATATAGAGTTCGTGTTGGACTATTGGATATAGTACCGATTAGTAAATTAAGATTTGAGTGCTCGTGTGAGATGGTTGCGCTAAACTGGATAAAACACCATGAGATTGTTGATGTCTACCACGAAAACTCGGAGAGTAAGTCTTAAGCGGGTTGAGCAAGCACAAAGATTGAGGCAAGTTCATTCTATCCCTTAAAGAATTCATGAGATTTTTGTGAACATTATTGTTCTCAAAGATGTTATTGTTGTGGTGAAACTTTTTGGTGAAACTGTTGATTACTCAAATAATTGCTTCAAATGTTGGATTGATTATATTATCGAAGAATTAATCCTTTTTGCGAGGAAGATGACATTTAAAAATATTAGTCGGTCTCATTGATCGGGACGACTCCTTAATATTATTCAATTAAAGTTTATCTTATTGCTTAGAGATAGCTAAATATATATTCCTACCAGTTGGATTTATTTATCAAATTCAACTATTATTCTTGACATTGGGTAATGGTTCATAGTTCGAACCATTTATTAAAATGGTGACAATTTTATTTTATTTTATTCTAACATTTGATAATCAATTTTTATTTTCTTGAAGTGCCCATTTTGTTAAAATTGTTGAAGATTATTCGGTTTCTAACCATTGGCGATTTCGCTCGTTTTGTATACCTTAAATTGTATTTTCTTGATAAATATAGTTATGCTCATTAGTTCGAGATAACTACCTCCTTTGTCAAAGCGGATGATATATTATTTGTATCGTCGAATAAATTTTATTCTAATCTTTAAGGTTAATCCATTGTTCGGATTAGCAGTGGAGTTTGAGAAAGCACTGACTGTGTGTCGTGCTTGACATTTAATTGTGGAATTTTGGCAGCTATATTGATTTCAATAAGTTTTTACTCGGGAAATTCTGGTGTGAACTGGTCAACATGGGTAATAACCCATGGTTTCGGCGAGGTATTTTTATCCGAAAATTCGGATAATTATTTTGGCACTAATGTTGCCAGGGTTGAAAATGATAACCCATTTTATGCTAGCAAAGAGAAAATTTCGGTGGTACCACATCATAGCCCTGATCAGGCTGGGTGGGGTATCACAGGAAGACGGTACCTTGAGACATGGTAGTTGATCGCACCATGGGGGTACCGAGCGGTGGAAGACCAGTAATCTTTTCTTAAATTCTGAGCTGCCAAATAAGTTGATGATTTTCTTGAAATTCTTGAAATTGTTGAGAAGTTCGTTTCTGATGATCTTGTGGTTGAGATGATTTGAATTCCTTAAGTTATCAGAGATTTTGAAAGAATTTCTTTTTATTCTCACAAATTTTGAGAAGTTGCCTATACGGCTTTCATGGTTGAAAATTATATGAGTTTCCTTTTTTTGTTCAAGCATTATCTTTTGTCATCGTCGTGTGATAAAATTTTGTTGTATGAGATTTGGGATAGTGAACTTGCCGAACATATTATGTGCTCACCCTTGGTTATTATTATAATGTTTAATAGTCAAAGACAAGATTAATGAGTCTTTCGAATAGAAACAAAAGGACAAGGGGATCCTTTGATCTATGGGGTGAAGCAAGAAGAATTTTGTATTTGTTTTGATTATGATTCTATAATACAGCTTTACATAAACGGAGACGTGATGACCAAGAAACTTTCCCGGAATTAAGAAGAGATTATTACGAGTCGAGATGACGTGCTCACTTGAGATGATTAGGCTGAATTGGATAGAACTTCTTACGGCTGGAGATGTCTACTGTGGAATCTTTAGAGATTATTACGAGTTGACGACGATGTAGGTATCGATAAACTTAGGACGTGGAAGAGAAGAGTTTAGATCGAATGATGAGCCAGCGAAGGAGCCGATAAAGAAGGCATACGTGGAAAGGAGCCGGTATTGAAGGCTATCAAGACTTTTACCAAATAACTACAGCAGTAATCAAGTTTATCGAGAGGAACACAAAAGTCGGAATGAATAGATAGACGTTAGATAGAACGATTTAGGATAAGGTTCGCCTTAGGTTATTACGACTATTGTTGCGACGTTATTTGGAATCCCGACATATCGCGTGAGTAGGAGTTCGATTCATCCGAAGATTCGATTTCGGACGGGGTGGTTAATTCAAGGCTACATGAGCTAATTGGGCAACCAGAGCTACCAGGTTGGAAGGTGCTACCTGTAGACCCTCATGTACCCCTGAGAATTCCTTTTTGCGACTTTAGTTACCTACCCAACGATATAGAGAGTACGAAAGGACTATAGGAAATATGTGAAATACAATTACTGGCATGTGTTGGGAGTAAGAGTGTGGTTATCTTCTATTAGTCGTCGATCTTATTTAATTCATCGTCTAAGGAGATTTAACCTTTATTTTGTTCTTCCTTATTTTGTTGGTACCATATCTCATTTGACAATCAATTATATTTCAATTGATAATGAGTTTTGTGTATCTGATTCTCTTAAGCACATTCCTATTCTTTCAAATATATATACCTCTATTATTCAGGGGTTTCTTGGTCCAACATTGCATATATAAATTTTTGAGACCTTTGAACTCTTTCTATATTTTTCATGAATATTTAATATTCTTTATTCAAACTGGGATGAACAACCCTATGTATGTAGGGGATTCATGGACATACTATCTATGTGATAGAAGTCTGGTGGGACGCCACTGATTATGTTTGTCATGAAAGTACAGAAGGCTGGCCCCCTTCTTGTGCTATGGCGGTTGACCTAAGTGACAAATGCAACCTAAAATTTAGTTCAATGATCATATTGGTCTCTCAATTAAATTTTTTTATAAAATTCATATCAAACAAAACTCATCTTATATTTATACTTGTGAACACCTGTTTATTTCATTGATTCCTTTTAATATAAACCCTTATGATTCCTAAAGTTATCAATGATTGAACGCAGTAAAGATAGACATGCCGATCTTCTAAGTGGTCCCAGATACAGTTACGTCGACGGAGAGTTGGATGATCAGGTTTGAGACTTGAAGATAAAGAAGAGATTGAATATCAGGTTAGATTACACAATGGATGGACAGCACACATACAAGATTCGATAATATGGAGAAATTGATTATGGTTAAGGAGCAGATGATAAAGACATGAAATGATAATTTTGTTAAAGTCGAAAATAGAGTGATAATGGATATAATTGGAATGTGATAGTTATCGGTGAGGAAAGATTGTCTATGGACAGTTGTTTCTAAGAATTTCATCAGGAATTGAAGCCTTGAAAAAGGAGTAAAGTGATTGTGTTGGTGTTAACAACTTATGTGAATGAGTTGACTGGAAGGGAATTGACTAGTCAAAGGAGATAAGTGTGGACGCGTATTATATTTCTTATTTCATTTTAAAGAAGAGAATGTCTAATCTCAAAGAATAAGCTCATAAGAGAGCATGAACATATATTGGTACAACCAGAATTGTCCAGAATTGTCCTATATAGAAAATCAGTAGAAAGTTCAGAACTGAGAAGCTGGCCAAAGAGAACCCTAAAAATTTCTCTCAGTAGATTCCGAGGACGGAATCCTTTTAAGGGGGGTAGATTGTAATAACCCGAAATTTTATGAATTATTATTATTATTATTATTTAAATATTTTATTGGTTTTACATAGAGGAGGAATATGATTGTGGATATTTTTGAGAAGGATAATTTTATATGTGATATCGTGTTTAAATGCTTATATGATGATTTATGTGTGCCGTGTAAATTCTATTTGCATTTTGATGATTAAAATCTATTTTAATCATGCATTATTGATCTTATGAGATTTTTGTAAAATATTGGTGTTGATAAAAATTGTGAAATCTTTTATGTTATCATCTTTATGATATTATATAGTTTCTAAAATTATGGGAAGAATTATTTTTGGTGTTTAAGTATTTTAAAATGATTTTAAGAATTTTCTTGCATTTAAAGGATCAAAACTTGTAAAATTCATATTTAATTCGTTTTTGATCCTAAAAATATTTTGGAAATATCGGGGTGTTTGTAATTTCATACTCTTCATTTTAAATTTCAAGGTTTAATGTGTCGCCAATTCTTTATTATATTACAATTTAAATTGATTTAAATTGACTTTCATTTAGTTTTTCAGCATGAGAAATGACCATTTTAAACATCAGATTTTTCCCCAATTTTGTTAAAAATTCCTAAATTGCTAATTCTCCTACCCTGTTTTTTAGTCGGTGCTACCGAGCTCTAGAACTCTCTCCCGAGTTCTCCCAAATTCTCAACACCTTCTAATCTCTCAAAACTCACTCAATCTCTCCCATCCCAGCTCTCTCTCTCTCTCTCTCTCTCTCTCTATCTCTCTAATCTCTCTTAAAACTTTCTTTCTCACCACTCTATACATGCGTATACCTATATATATATATATATGGTGTGCGTAGATGCGTTTAATCAGATGTATTCACTGTGTGTTGCGTGTGTGGGTGGCCGGATTCCGGTGTTAGATGATGGGGGTTTAATTCAGTAAGGTGGGTGTGCGTAAACTGTGAAGTTGTGGCTGTGTACTGAGTTGTGCGTTTGAATAGAGGCGTGCGTGTGTTCTATGTGTGTATGTTCGCTGCTAGGAGGGAGAAGGGGAGGAGACTGTTGTTGCGTGGTGGTGGAGTTGTTAATCGGGGTGGAGCAGTAGTAGTACGACGTTGGCGAGGAGAGTTGAGCGAGGTTGGGCTGATTGTGGTGTAGTGCAGAGAGGAAGATAGAGACACGAAGGGGGTTGAGGGTGGTGGCGGAATTGCTGGCCGAAAATTGGAGAGGTTGGAACAGGTGGTGGTGAATTCCGACGAGCTCGGAATGGAGAGGGAATAGATGATGTTAGGGTGGTCTGGTTGTTGTAGCCGCATAGATGTATGGGTGTGTTAGCAGTTGTGTAAAGAGAAGAGAGGCTGAGAAGGAGAAATTACCGGGGAGATTTTCGGGTGAGTAGTTTTCCAGCGGGTCGGAACCGAATGATATCCTTTATTTTTGTATATAAATTTATTAAATTGCGTTTAGATTAAAAGTCAAATTTACGAAGAATTGTTGTTATTATCGCAGAGTTTTAAATTCAGAGACTCGTTATATATCTATTGAAGGTATATTTTCGGTAGTTCAATTGTGGAATTTCAGGAACCGATAAAAGTCGGGGGTTTAGTGATTGTTAGTTGTTGTTTATTATTGTCGATTAATGTTTGGTATTTACATGATTTTACTTATTGTAAATGGTTTTCGGTAATGTATAAGGATTAAATATCTTAAGTCGAGTTATAGTATTGTGGTAGAGGATTTGATATATTTGTTTAAGCAGGGTGGTTGAAGTCGGATTTTGGTTGATTGAAGATCGTTTGTGATTGGTATTGAAGGGGCTGTGATCCCGGGATAGTCCATTTTACAAAAAGTATATTTCGAAAAATTTTCTTTTGTGTTATGGGGACTAGTTCTAAGCTATATAATTTATTTATTTAAAAATACGAAATATCGAGGGTAAACTTTTTGGGCGCAGTAGTTGTTTTAAAATGCTATTCGTAGCGGGATTGTTATAAATAAAATTTTTAATTTGAGTAAAAATATTACTTCATTTAATTATTTGATTAATTGATTTATTATTTAAAATAAAGATTAATTATTTATTTTGGGTATTAGTTTTTTCTCGAAGATTACTTTTGTATTTCGAGGTTCAATTGTTGTCTCGAGGATTAATATATTTATGTTTGTATCGAGGAATGAAACAATTGTTTTGAGGATTATTTACTAAGTAAGTTTAACGAAGAGTGTCAATGGAGTTATAGTGGAAATTGTTTTAAAACGGAGATCAAATATTATGTAAAATTATGTTCGAGTCATAATACGTGTAATGTGATTTATCTTAATATTTATTCGAGTGATTTTGAAAGATATTCAGTATCGAGGGTTATGTTATGGATCGAGTTTGGATCGATTTATATATAGTTAATATGTGCATAATTGTTTAGATGGTTTATATTATTAAGATGTCGTTAAGGGTAGACGGCGTTTTCTTTGAGTTACTGACTAGGATTGTCAGATCATCTTTATTTTTTTTTTACGGGAATTAAGTAGTGAATATTGACTTAGGTTTGTCGGTGGAGATAAAGAGATGTTAAATGAAGAAGGACGAAGATGGTTGGAGTACTAGCTGCGGTTGTCGAATTCATTGTGAGGCGTATTAACACCGGGAAAATGTCTATGCTCAGTGGGGACATTTCTGATTATTTTCTTCCAACAGAGAAATTTAAGTTGACGCGCGGGCCAGATATCGGCGAATCAGACTTGTGGCAATCGCAAGAGCGTCTTACCAACAAATGATTGAGCTAGAAGATTGTGCCGTAAGGTAGAAGAAGAAAGTGGTAATACTGCGACGTTATGTGATAGCTAAGGACTAGAGGCAAGTGACTATATCCCTTCACTTATTGTTCAAGTGAAATATTTTGTGCAACTATTATGTTGATAATTTGATTGTTTCTAAATTTTTATTACAAATGTTACTATAATCACTTATCGTTCAAGTGAGTTAATTCTTTAATTGTGATACAAATGTTGTTGAATAAGCAAAACCAAACCAATTGTTTAGCTAGTCGGGATCCCACTAGTAGAACATTGAACCTATTATGTCTGAATACTCATTTCATATTTTCTTTTAATCCATTTTGTGATGAGAGATTTTAGACTTAAAATACTTATCTTGTGATTTGAAATTTTGACAAAAGATACATGTTTTATTAGCAATGATTTATTAAGATTCCTGTTTTACTGTACACTTACTGAGCATTTCTTCCGCTCATACTTGTTGTTTTAAATTCTAACTTTTCAGTAAGGTAATTTGGCGAGACTTACCCGCATAGTTCGGAAAGAGAAGAGACATACGCTATTTTTAAGATGACTTGACTCGGGAGGTCTGGATCTAGTGTAAGATTTATTTAATATAGTTATACTTTAATAATTATTATTATGTATAAGATTAGTTGGTCTGGTATACTTCTTGTCGAAGTTATACCAGTGGTTTAAGATTTGATCAAAGTGAATGTTGTAAAGAAGAAAGTTTTTATTTAATGGAATTTGGATTCTTATTTCTAGCTCTATAACCTAAAAGATCTTGGATAGATGGGGTCACGGATGTTATATTTCAATTTTGGACAATTACAAGGATTAATGTTTTATTAAACAGGTGATTTTATTTTTGAGGATTTTCAGGTA
Source organism: Kitagawia praeruptora (assembly GCA_037693485.1). Lineage (NCBI taxonomy): Eukaryota > Viridiplantae > Streptophyta > Magnoliopsida > Apiales > Apiaceae > Kitagawia > Kitagawia praeruptora. Next base: position 92,742,116 of record CM075347.1, on the reverse strand, counting down.
ACGACCAAATCTCCTGACCCCGGATTTGGGGGCGTAACACTTACAATAATTAATTCAAAAATTTTACTAAAATTTAAATATTTTTTTATTGTATTTCAAGTTATAATGTTGTGAAAATTGATTTATACACTAATTCATGTTATAGATGTATTTGTCATCATATTCTAATTTGTTTTAGTATTATACTTAACGGAGTAAGGAAAAAACCAACAAGAAACTTCCCACTTTTGATGCATGTCGGGAATAGGGGGAATGGAACAAACCAAATTCACCTATACGAGAGTAAGGAAAAAAACCAACAAGAAACTTCCCACTTTTGATGTTCAACGATTCTACCCTACCCATTTTCTAACTAAACCGAATTTTCTAGTTTGGTGTACTCAAGTCCTATCTTCATTAACTGGACTAGGAATACTTGGTTATATTGATGGCAGTGTAACTACTCCCTCGCAATTCATAAAGGAGGCTGTTCTTAACCCTACCTATGTTGCCTGGAATCGGCAAGACAAAATTATCCTAAGCGCCATGCTTGAAAGTTGCGATGAAACCATCCAACCTCTTATTTCAATCGCTACAACTGAGAAGGAGATGTGGGATAAAATTGTCAATCTTTTTGTAAACCAATCTCGTTCAAGCATTATGTCTTTAAAGGGTCATCTTCTGAATAATCCAAGTAACTCAAGGACCATGTTTGAATACCTTTTCGTGACATACGAACTACATCAGATGACCTTGCCTTAGCAGGACATCCAGTACCTGAAAATGACTTAGTTTTGCTAGCACTAGCTTGTTTGGGAGATGAGTATAAAAACATAAGAGATGTTATTAAAGTACGTGAGGCACCCATGTCTTTTGGCGCCCTTCATGAGCAATTGATAGACCAGGAGAGAAGTCATAAAGCAAGGTCTCATAACCAGTGGTGGTTAATGCCAATTACACATACATGCAAAATTGTGATAAGAAAAGGTATGTTACCCTCTCCGGCCTACTCAAATCGTCCCATTAACAATTAGTATGCACAATCACCAAATCGGAATTATGAAAATCAGTTCCAGCAAGATTCTCATGGAGGACACTCAAATCGATACCCTGGTCTTCTAATGCGGCTGGACAACGACAACAAAAAATTTGTCACTTCTGGCAAATACCGAATCACACGACAAAGAAATGTCATCAATTGTCTCAATTCTTAAAGGAGAATGAAATCCAGACCTCAGGACCTTCTCTCAATCACACGATGGATCCAACACAATCTACTCAGCAATGGATTTTTGATTCGGGTGTTCTCACCACATCACAAACAATCCAAAAACTTTCATGAATTTTTCTGAATATGGAGGTCCCGATGAAATTCTCATTGGAAATGGTACAGCACTTCCAATTTCTCACACATGAAAGTCTAGATTGCATTATTAGAATAAATTCTTTAATCTGTCAAATGTATTGTGTGTTCCTTCCTTAAATAAAAATCTTGTCTCAGTTGCCAAGTTTTGTAAGACTGACAATGTTTCTATTAAATTCTTTTCTTCTCAGTTTTCAGTCAAGGATCTCAACACGGGAGCAGTACTACTGCAAGGGGAGAATCGAAATGACGTATACTATACGCCTTCACTCCATCTTCCACAAATAAATGTTATAACCTTGTCTTCTATTCAATTTTGGCATAATCGATTAGATCATCCGGCTTTACCCGTTCTTAAACTATGCTTCTTTCAAATAAATTAGTCAATAGTTTTCCTTCAGATGTTTTATTCAATTGTAAATTGTAATGCATGCCAATGTAATAAAAGTAGAAAATTGCCATTTGGGTTTCTTCTTTATCTAGTACTCGTCCACTTGAATTGATATACACCGATGTCAACCATTTCTTCCATTGACAATTTTAAATACTATGTTGTGTTTATCGATCATTTTACAAAGTATATATGGCTTTATCCAATAAAACATAAATCTGATGTGCAAGTCATATCTTCTCAGTTTAAATCAATAATGAATTTTTTTTTGAGCTTCCAATCACTTCAATTTTTTCAGATAATGGAGGCAAATTTAAATCATTAATTCCCTACTCAAACTCGTGTGGAATCTCCCATTTCAATACTCCCCCATACATCCCTAAACATAATGGAATGGCCGAAAGGCGTCATGGTCATATTGTTGACACCGCTCTTATAGTCCTTCATCATGTTTCTCTCCTTTTAACATATTGGTCACATGTTGTTTAAACAGCCACTTATCACATAAACAGCCACTTATCACATAAACAGCTTGCCAAGAAAAAATTTTCACATCATGCTTTTCGAAGCTTTATTTGGTCGAGCACCTAATTATGATTGTTTGAAAATTTTTGGGTGTCTCTATTATCCATGGCTGCGACCATGCAACAAAACCAAATTTCAGTCTAAGTCGACTCCATGCATTTTTCTAGTCTACTCAAGCTCTAAGTCTGCTTACAAGTGTTTCGACTATCAAACCAAAAAGCTTTATCATTCCCGCCATGTTCACTTTGTCGAGTACATCTTTCCTATGCGCAAGTATCGTCTGACTCTTCTCTTTCAGTACCATGTCCATCTGCTCCAGGTAATCTTCCTACTTATTCTCCTACTAACTTGTTACAAGACTCATATGCAGGAACTAATTATGTGTTTGGTAGTTCTCTTACTACTAAATTAATCACTGCAGAACAACATAGTCTTGTTCAAACTTCTCCAGCTACCACAAATCTGATTACCCCATCACCTGAGACTTCTCCATCCTCCACTTCCACTCCCTTATTAACTGACACAACTAACATTTGTACCTCCACTCCACAATCCCCAAGATCGGCAACTTCAATCAACCAAAACACTCCACCATCGCTACCACATGCACCTCCTAACACTCGTGCTAAAAAGCCATACAAAAAATGTTTTAATTCACAATTTGTGAATTACACGACTACACATCCAATGCTTCCCTCATTGGAACCTACTTTTGTCTCTATAGCCTTGAAAGATCCAAACTGGCGTCAAGCTATGTCTCCAAAATTTGATTTTTTAATTCGGAATAGAACTTGGAATTTAGTTCCCCCATCTCATCATCGTCCAATTACATGTAAATGGGTGTTTCGTATCAAGCGCAATCTAGATGAGTCCATTAACAACTACAAAGCACGATTGGTTGCCAAGGGCTTTCAACAACTCCCAGGAATTGATTTTTCTGAAACATTCAGTCTAGCTATCAATCCAGCAACAATACGTGTTGTTCTCAGCATTGCTCTTTCACATAGTTGGCCCCTTCGACAACTGGATATAAATAACGCCTTTCAAAATGGCAAAAATGGATACTAATGTCTATTTGATTCAGCCACTAGGTTTTGTTCAACCCACTCACCCAAATTAAATATGCATTCATGTATGTATTAAATAATAATGAGTTAGATATAATTGTATTTATTAATTATTTTATTATCTAACTATGAAATAGATAAATAAATACTTCCTCTATCCCTCTCATTTTTTTTACAGTTTCCTTTTTGGAATGTCCCTCTCAATTCTTTACATTCCAAAACTTACCCAAAATTGTAAAGTTTTATAATATAAAAAGTAACTAAACCCAGCACTTTCCTCCATTAAACTCACTTTATTACATAAATTATTGATTGGTTCCACCACTTTACTCACTTTTCTCCCCTATTTTATACTTTTTGTAAACCTCTATGCCCAACTCATTTGTAAACAAATAAGAGGGACGGAGTGTGTTTTGTTTAAATTCCTAATATGTAATGTAATAATAAGGGAGTAATAAATATAGATGTATTAATGAGTAATAATGAGTTAGATGTAATTAATATACATGTATTTAATTATAAAATCATAATTAAAACATTACTAATAATTATTTGTACCCTCTAAATTTATGTATTTCAAATGGTGAAAAAATGTTAAACAAGAACAATATTTTAAAATGTTAAACAAGAGTAATATTTAGAGGATTCACGGAGTGTATTAAACAACTTTCACAACCAATAATTACATACGAAGAAATTTATAAAATTATTTAATTTGACAAATTGAGTCAAATATAACATATCACATTTGACGTATTTGTTCGACGCTTTTCTTTACTCTCACTTTTCATAGAGTTCAATTATTATTACATAATGATGTACTCCCTTGAAATTTCATAGTAGTATTCTAAAATATCATGACTCAATTTTTTAAATCCCATAAATCAACATGAAAAAAAGTAATTCTATACATATTCATGTTATTAAAAAAATTGTGATTGACGAAACACAAAATCTGTATCTCATCGATGATGATTCTGAAATGATTCTCCTCCTAAAAATGTTTATATATCTATTAAAAAATTGATGAGGAAACATTTTAATGAAGAATCTAAAGAAAAATATTAAGACACATATTGAATTATTTCCAATTGAGAATAATGAACATAATATGAATATTGGTAAAAGAGGTAGTTGGAAATAAGAAATCTACATGAGTGAATAAATGGCTATCATGTGAGTTATCTTGTCATTTGGTAGATATGGATGTAAAATTTTCTTATCCTTCCAATTAATTGTTCAAAGTACGGAGATTGCAAGAATTTTGTTCAAGAATGAAAGCCGTGAAAGATGAGATTGAGTAAGTGGAAAAGAATTGGGAGTTGTTTGATTACCTAAAGTTAGAAAATCCACAGACTATATGTAAATGAATTTTTGGAAAGAAGATATTTGGCAAACCAAAACTCAAACAGCGGCAAACAAGGGTTTAAGAATCACAGATGATCTTCAACTCAAAAGAAACATTAAAAGATAGTATCACACATATCAATAACTTAGCTCTGATATCAATAGTAATTTGTACTTGTAAAATTATATATATTGTGGAATGAAGAAATGTTAAGCAATAATAATATTTTATAAGGTTCGGGGAGTATTGAATAAGTTATTGTTTTTTATGTAAGTGCTTCTTTTTCTGGGAATGATCCACGGGGCAATTAATACACTACCTCCACCCCTAAAAGATAATAATTACATATAATCAAATGTCATTAAATAAATATCTTTATAACTTACAAATATAATAGTTACCAATCAATTTTTTATTTATAACTACTAAATATATTTATATGTATTAATTTTATTCTATAAATTAGGTCAAATTTAATAATGACAAGTAATTGGACTTTTCTAGCACAATAAACACATAATGCCTGTATAATCCATCCATCCATTATACCTATTATAGGCCAACAAGACGTTTCAAGTCTATTTAGTAAATTACAAGTATACCCTTACTATATTAATCTATAAAAAAATGTTTTACTTGGGAATTGAACTCGTAACCTTCAAGATACAAATGGCATATGTTCACATACATAACCACTATATCACATCAATTTTTTTGGTACCTTTTTGAAAATCATCGATCACATGTTCATAAAAACCCGCTTTCTACAATATTTTAATATTTTTTTTGAGATATACTTAAGTTAAATTGAACTCATGACCTTCAAAATACAAGTGATTTATGTTCACATATATAACCACTACACCACATCGATTTTTTGGTACCTTTTTGAAAAATCATCGTTCACATGTAAAAAAACCCGCTTCCTATATTTTTTTACTATTTTTTTAGATTGGCTTATGTTCACATACACAACCACTACAGCACATCAATTTTTTGGTACCTTTTTTAAAATCATCGATCACATGTACACAAAAACCAGCTTCCTCTAATGTTTTAATATTTTTTTTGAGACACACTTAAGTTAAATTGAACTAATGACCTTCAAGATACAAGTGGCTTATGTTCACATACATAAGTCATAACCACTACACCATATTGATTTTTTGGTACCTTTTTGAAAATCATCGATCACATGTAAAAAAATCCCGCTTCCTATAATTTTTTTACTATTTTTTGAGATTTACTTAAAGTTAAATTTATCAAAATTTCAACCTTTCAAAAACTTATAAATGTTGTATGGATTTTCGTGTTATTTAGTAAATCTCTAAACTACTAACTTCATACATATCATTTTAATGATATGTAATATTATATAATAATATGTAATGTAATTTATGTTATTTAACATAAAATGACCACTGCGCATCTCACTATTATATTAAAATTGAAACATTAAAAGTTTTGGTGATTTGGTTTTCTGTACGGTAATCCTAATTATTAAAATAATTAATAATATAATATAATTAATGGTAATTAACTGGTTGCCTTTTTCACGTTTACTTTTAGTTAAAGATATTATCTTTTATAAATACCTAAAAAATCATTTCTATGTTTTCCAATTATTAATATTTCTTTTTTAATTAAAACACGGTATCTTTTAATTTAAAACTAATCTTGCAATCACACCATTTATTCCATCTATTAATAAAATATATTAAAATAGGTAAATCAATTTTCAATCAAATAAATACAAATCTTGATACATTAATTTGACAATATTATGTTAATCCAATCCGTTGACAAATGTTGGATAAGTTATAATTAAATTTTAAAAAAATATGGTATTGACACAATGACATTCAAAGTATATATATAAGATTATTGTACGAGAGATATGGCAATTAAAAGTTTTTGTACCCAATTAGCTCATAATCGTAATTGTGATAATTTCATAAGAATATGTGTATGTAAAATTATCATAGTTAAACTACAGGTCGTGCATTACTCGATTATCATGCTATCACAATAATTTCACTTCTAAAATTTTAAGACAGAAGTGTTTTGATGACTATAAAAGAAAATTATTATCAAATTTGTTTTCCTAAAATTAGAAAGATAGTTTTATGAAATTATAATACAATAATATTTTTATCTATATTATGAATATGTCACTAAAACAAGATATGCATTCACGTGGTACACAAGACAACATGAGTTTATCTACCATCAAATTAGGACATATGATACAAAATAACATGATTTTTTGGTCTTATCAAACAAATTGAATTTATGACCTCTAAATATAAACGGAGTTAAATTCATAATCACTGAATTAATTATGTCTTTTTTATTTTTTGTTTATATCCTATTTTATATTAACTTATTATATTAAATTTAGTTGATATGTGATTATTGGGATTTGATGCCTTTAACTAAAATTGTTGCCAAGCAAAATTGCTATTGCGAAAAATTAAAGTTTGTCTTAAAATTGTTTTTTTTAAAATGTTGATGAAAAATTGCTTTTAGATTTACTAAGTTGTTTTAAACCAAATTTTCTTAAAAGAAATTGTTGTTGCAGTCTGAAACATCAATACCAAACAGACCCTTAAATATGATTGATACGAGGTATAATATATATCTATATAAAAAAAATTAGAATTAGCTGGTATGTTAGATTTGGACTCTGTATGAGTTATCGATTAAATAAATAAACAAAATGCGTAGTTGAATTATAATGTAGTATTATAAACAAGAGTATATATATAAAACAAAGATGTAAAATTATACATGACTACCTATGACCTAATGATCGATTAGTGATATTTTAAGACTGTATAATTTTTTTTTCACTGTAGCGCATATTAGTGTGCATGGATACAACATACATTTTAGTTGATTTATCCTAATATTAAAACAGTTTGTGTTGTTGCTGTCGTAATACATCTCCTACCACATATGTAATGATCCACCTATCTCCTTTTGTTGGTTTACTATTGTTAATGGAAACAGACTAAATAGCATATCATTATCGTGATAATCTTTTAAAAATTACTGCTAGAAAATAGACTAAACGACACATTATTGTTGCAATAGTACTTGGTCGATAATGAGTAACTCTTATGTATCATTTGTTAGTCACAGAGACATGCCTGTTTAACTCTAATAACAAGCCTAATTGTTTGTAATGCTTTCCATTACTTACATGACCTCTTAACTGAGGGAACCTCTAGTTGTAGAGTTTCTACTTGCTTTGTACTTGTAATAGGCATCAAATTCTAGTTGTGTAACTGTACTTATATAGTCAAGAATAATGCTTGAAAGAAGATTCAAGGTTCATGCCTCAAGCGAGAAGATGAAGACTGTCAAATAAATCACAGTTGGGATTTGAAGAAATGAAGAATTTGTCTAAGTACCAATTCGAGAAGTACTTTTGTCTATTCGAGAAGTCTAGCATTCGAGAAGTCAAAGATTCGATATCTCAAGACACTATTCGATATCTCTGAATACTCTGTTCGATATCTCAGAGATTCTGTAATATCTGGGAATTTCGTACTCTATAAATTATATTATTTGGAGTTAAAAATATTATTATGTGCCTTAATTAATGAGTCATTCCATGATTATATGATTGTGAATATGTGTTATGTGCATAATTGCTAGATGTGTTGACGTGAATTGATATTAAATTTTTCATAGCTTTTAAATATTAAAATATGATTTTTAATTCGCTTAAACATTTTTGTAAAATTCTTGGAGTTAGTAAAAATCATGAAATTTCTTGTTTTATTATCTTTATGTATTTAGAGACTTTTTAAAAATAAAAGTTTAATTTATTTTCGAATTAAAATATTTTACAAGGATTTTTCTATTTATTATTCTTTTTAAAATATTACAACTTGTAAAATCCAAATCTTTTTATAAAAACGATTTTAAAAATGTTTCAAAAATATTTTGAGGAAAGGAATTGTATATTTTAAATATATGTGCCAACAAATTATTTTTAGATCCAAAATATTTTACAATTAAGATTTTATAAGTCTTTTATTTAATTTAGTGTATCATTAAAATGTGATTAAATTATATGTGTGTGTGAGTGGATGCTAGACAAAACCCCACCACCCCTTCTCTCTTTTTCACGCGAGCAGACCCCCCCCCCCCCCCCCGTGTGTTCATCTCTCAAAAATCCTCTCCATATTCTCTCCATCTCCATTAAACCTCAAGCTTAATCCAAAATGATTTCTCCATTAAAACTCAAAGTCCTATATATAAAAATACCCCTCTCTTCATCCTCTACAACCCCATGTCTTTAAATTTCGATTTTCATCACTTTTCAAATTAGGGTTTTCGAAAATCAAGCATCAAAGGTAAGTTTTGTGTGTGTTGACGATTGGGTATACTCCTTGGTAGAGACCCACGAATTTTTGGGCTCTCCGGAGGACCCCAAACCTTCGGCCATGATCGAAAGTGAGCCGAAGGGTTGCATGCAAGTGTTGATTTATTGATTTTATGTGATTACCATGTTAGATATGATTGCATGTTAGTTTTTACAAGTTTTTAAGTTAAGTTTGATGATGGGTTTGAGTTTTTATGAGTTTGTATGATGTGGGTATGTGTGTATTGTTAATTGATGATTGTTAGTAGGTTTAAATTAAAAAGGGCTTGTGATTTTGATGATTATATGTTATGAAATTTGATGGGTTAAGTTTATAAATTGATTTTAGAGTAAATTTTCAAGTTAGTGTTGATGGGTTGTTGAGATATTGGATTGTTAGTCAAAATATGTGTGTAAGTATTGTGTAAGTCATTGTGAGAATTTTTGTGTGGGTGTTTGGTGTTGAAGAGAGGGAGGTCGAGAGAGAGAGATTGAGAGGAAGAGAGAGAGACCGAGAGGGAGAAGAGAAGTGAGGGAGAGGGAGAAGCCGAGAGAGAGTGAGAGAGAGAGAGAGAGAGAGAGAGAGAGGCCGAGAGGCCGAGAGAGAGAGAGAAGAGAAAGAGAGAGAGCCGAGAGGAAGAGAGAGATTGTGGTGAAGGGTGTGATTTGTTGAGAGTTAATTGCTTGAATCTTATGTGAGTTACTTGATTTAATTGTTGCATGAATTAATTGTTTGCATGATTAAATTGCTATGTGAATTTGAATATTGGATTGTATAAAGAGTCGTCTTGGAGATAGTAGGTTGACTTTTAATTGTTTGGTGGTTAGTAGTAGTCGATATTGATGGAGTTGTAGGCATTGGAAGTGTATTGTGATTGCTTGTGACCGATTATATTTCGGTATGGTTTGACGACTATACAAAGGAGATGCCGCCGAAATTTCTAAAAATATAATAAAACGATTTCCAAAACTCTAAGGCACATCTCCAATGTTAAGTCGTAGTGTCATTATAGTACTATGTCATACTACATTATATGTTAGGTGATTTACGTGCTATGTGACTTATATGTTTACATGTATATAAACATGTATGTGTATATAGTTATAAAGATATCGATGGGGCGTTAGCATTATTAGGATTGTCTTGTGGTATGTAAACCAATGAGGGGAAAATAAGATATTATTTATTATTATTATAGGTCCGAGTAGGAGGCCTATCAAGGAGCCAATCGAAGAGGACGCTATCTAGTGCAATCTCGTGATTTAAGGCAAGTGTACTATCCTACCTTGTTGTTACCACATGATGTATGCCATGAGATGTCGAATTGTTAGTTTGTCACAAACTAGTTCGTTCCGACCTTATTATTGTCATATACCTTGTGATTGCTTTCATGCCCCTTGAACTTGAATGGACTTGTTAATCGATAATCATATTACTTGGAAAACCTTTTCATAACCTTATTGAATTCTTGAACCAACTACTTAAATATCTTCTTGTACTTGAACTCGTTTCTATCTAAAAACAATTGTTGATTCTTGATTAACCTTTCGTGATTAACTTTTCTTGATTAACCTTTCTTGACTTAACCAAGTTAGACTAATCAGAATCCCAACTCCCAAGAATCCAAAATGATTGACTTTTCTTCACTTTGCCTTGTCATTTATTCGAAATCCGAAAATCTTATTCTTGTTGATAAACAACTTGATATAACATTGTTATTCTTGTTTCTTTGAGATGAATTGAATTTGACAGACTTTGTTTGACCTAAATGGAATTGGATAGAATGTTACTTTGACTGAGGCACCGGTCCAAATTATATTATTATTATAGGCCAATGTGTGCCTGGGATCCCCTTATATTTGATGAACACCGTATTGGATATGCGGGTTAGGAGCTCTGGTGTGGGCTGATCACCCAGCTTTGCTCGTAGCGTCTTATCAGATATTCCAATTCCTACTCAGTCTATTTTGACATTGATTCAGTTGATACCATTCATTTGCAGATTTATATATCTTGCTTTACAGTTGATTATTTTGCCAGTCTTATATTGTTGGTTTATGCACTTGCTGAGCAATTGGCTCAATGATTTCATTTTCCTTAACCTTTCAGTGAAACTCGAAGATGGTAAGGACTCTTGAGACTGCGTGTAAGAATTGTGGTGGATCCGGTATAGCCTATAGGAGGCAGTTCCAGGTAGAAGGGAGAGACGACCTTATGGTTTCTATTTTGCTAGAACTTTAATTTGAACTCAGTCTGTAATAACTTTTGAACTTAGAATAATTGTGGCTTGTAATAATAAATTGTTTTGAAATTGGTAGTTTTATATTGTTTCAAACTCTTACCTGTTGGCGATCTAGGCGTGGGATTGGTAATGTTTAATTAATTAATATGCATGTTTTACCATTATCTAGTTAATTTTGATTAAGGGATTTGGGGCCGTCACATGTTTGGTATAAGAGCCAAAGGTTTGTGTCACTGAACAATATAGGTTTAGGTAACAAGATAGATCACATTTTCAATAATCACTTAGGATTAAAATAGAAACTCACTTAGAATGTAAATAGTATGATATTTCTAAAAGAATAGGATTGATTGTCCCATATTATCGAGAGTGTTTAAGTAGTATGCTTCTAAGTTATATCTGACGCTTTATATATATATATATATATATATATATATATATATATATATATATATATATATATATATATATTATATTATTATTGGCAGCGACAGCGGGCACCAGGACCTTCAGCTCCACCCCCTGCAGATCTTCCAGCTATTGTACCCTTGACTGTTTACCAGGAGTTGCTTAGGGAGTGTGAATGTCAGTATGGTGAGAATATTCAGCTTCAGAAGAGGTTAGATATGATGTTAAGGGTAAGTTTCGCGAGGACCATGACGGAACCCTTATCTCTAGGCTTCAGGTAATTACCCGGATGGCTAACGAGCGACTTCGTGAGATGGCACCTCATAGCGATTGAGATAGTCATACGATGGTTCAGATGATGGTGGATGAGCTCCAGCGCATGATCAACAAGTTGCAAGAGGACTAGTTTTATGCTTTGGGTTTTGTGCGATGGCGTATAGTATAGCCATTTTATTATCAGACTTATGTTATTAGACTTTATCGTACTTTCAGTTTCGGTTTTCGAACTTTATGTTGGTTGGATTTTGAACTTTCAGATTTTGGGATATCGATGGATGTCATCGGTATTGTTATCGTTTAATTATTATCGTTTTCCCTATCGTATTATTCGGCCGCGTGAGATTGTTTAAATTTTAGGTCGTACTTATGCCATATTAGAACTGTTAGACTATATTATGCCATGTTGCGGATAGATGTATGCTTGTGGATAAATAGATGATTGTTTAATATTCAGAAAGATGCCTCCAAGAAGGAGCAATACTAGAGCTAATCAAAATAGGAATCAAGATGATCAGAATAGAGATGATAATCAAGGTAATCAAGGTAATATGGATATGGCCTAACTTTTGGGACTTTTGCAACAGTAGACGGCTACGTTGGCTCAGCAGCAACAGCTACTCCAGCAACAACATCAACAGTTACAACAGCAACAAGGACAGCAACAACCAGCTCAACTTGCGGTAACTTTTAAATCTTTTCAGGCTGTGAAACCCCCAGATTTTCAAGGAACAAAAGATCTAGTTGAAGCCCAGATATGGCTTAAGGAAATGGAGAAGGCCTTCACACTGGTGAGGGTTAGTGATGAGCAGAAGGTAGAGTTTGCTAGCTATTTTCTTAAAGGTGAATCTAATTATTGGTGGGAGTCGGCTAAGGCCCTAGAAGCAGCAGAAGTGATTCAGTGGGATAGGTTTAAAAGGATTTTTCTGGAGAAGTATTTTCCTAGGTATATGCAGAATCAGATGGAGTTAAAGTTCTTTAATTTTAAGCAGGAGAATATGAGTATTGATGAATATGAGAAGAAGTTTACAGAATTAGCAAGGTTTGTAGGAGATTATGTGGATACAAATGAGAAGAGAGCGAAGAGGTTTCAACAAGGATTGAAGCCATGGTTGATAAGCAGAGTTGCAGCTTTTGAGATAAACTCATATGCAGAAGTGGTTCAGAAGGCAATGATAATAGAAGGTGAGAGTGATCAGAATTAGAAGGAAAGGGGCAATTTAAAGAGGAAAGTGGAAGCAATAGAAAGGAATCAGGATCAAGGAAAGTCAACAAATCAGATGTATAGAAAGCCCGGATTTCAGAACCAGGGAAGAAATTTTAAAAGGAATGTGCTCAGAAACAGGAATTCAGAAACCCTTCCTCAGAACCCCAATCAACCAAGATTTCCCTGACCCTCTATTCTAGAGTGCAAGGCATGTTCTAAGAGGCATACCGGAGCATGTGTGAAAGCAAATATTGTTTGTTTCAAGTGTAATCAGAAAGGTCATTATGCTAATGAGTGCCGGAATTCGAAATCGAACGTGACTTGTTACAAGTGTGGTAAAGTGGGACATATGGCTCGAGAGTGCAGATCACCTATTCCAAACAACAACTTGATGAGATTGACTACCTCTAACCCAGTGAACCAAGTGGCAACTTCTCAGATTCCAACTCAGATTCTAAGTCCACCTGTACTTCAGCAAGTTCCAGCTCTTCAAGCTCCAAGTTATCAAGCTTCAGCCTATCCAATTCGTGCCCGGACCTTCAACATGAACATGAACGATGCAGTGAGAAGCTCAGATGTAGTGGCAGGTACGCTTTTCGTGAACGCCACTAGTGCAAAAGTGTTAATTGATTCGGGTGCTACTAGATCGTTTGTCTCTAAAGATTTTGTGAATAAGTTGAAGTGTGATACTCGTATGTTAAGAGAAGCTTTGAATATTGTGTTAGCTAATCAGGATCAGATACCAGTAGATAAAGTATGTTCACCTTGTGCAGTAGAGATTTCAGGATATCTTTTTCCCGTCACCCTGATACCTTTTCAACTAGGAGATTTTGACATAATTTTAGGAATGGATTGGCTTGCCGAGTATGATGCGCATATCGATTGTAAGAGTAAGAGAGTTACGTTGAGATCTCCAGAAGGTGATAGAGTTATCTTTAAGGGGCGTAAGCAGGCTAGTACGTTTCTTACCATGATGCAAACCAAAAGATTGTTAAGGAAAGGATGTGAGGCTTATCTTGCTTATGTGATAGACAAGAGTCGAGAAGAAGTGGAATTAGAGGATATTCCTGTAGTTAATGAGTTTCCAGATGTTTTTCCCGAAGAACTACCCGGATTACCTCCAGATCGCCAGATCGAGTTCGCGATTGATTTAGCACCAGGGACTGAACCTATTTCCAAAGCTCCGTTCAGAATGGCACCATCGGAGATGAAGGAACTCGCCATTCATCTTCAAGAGTTATTAAACAAAGGAGTTATAAGACTAAGTGTATCACCCTGGGGAGCGCCAGTATTGTTCGTGAAGAAGAAAGATGGAAGTATGAGACTGTGTATTGATTATCGAGAGTTGAATAAGTTGACTATCAAGAATAGATACCCATTATCGAGGATCAATGATTTGTTTGATCAGTTGAAAGGAGCGACATGTTTTTCAAAGATAGATCTAAGGTCAGGATATCATCAGTTGAAAATCAAGCCAGAGGATATACCAAAGACTGCTTTTCGAACGAGGTATGGTCACTACGAATTTTTTGTTATGGCTTTTGGATTGACGAACGCACCAGCAGCATTTATGGATTTGATGAACCGAGTGTTTAAGAAATTTTTGGATAAGTTTGTGATAGTTTTCATCGACGATATTTTGATATACTCTAAGACGGAAGTAGAACATGCAGAGCATTTAAGGATAGCATTGGAGATATTGAGAAAGGAGAAGTTGTATGCCAAGTTTTCTAAGTGTGAGTTTTGGTTGAAGAAAGTCCAATTTTTGGGACATATTGTGAGTAAGGAAGGAATTCGAGTTGATCCAGCAAAGATTGAAGCAGTTGTGAATTGGGAGAGACCAAGGACACCGACAGAAGTAAGAAGTTTTATGGGACTAGCAGGATATTATCGCAGATTTGTTAAGGATTTTTCTAAGATTGCGGTACCGTTGACTAAGTTGACGCGGAAGAATGAAAAGTTTGAATGGACTGATAAGTGTGAAAAGAATTTTCAAGAGCTTAAGCAAAGGTTGGTAACTGCTCCAGTGTTAGCATTACCGGATGATAAAGAAGAGTTTGTAATCTATAGTGACGCTTCTCATAAGGGTTTAGGGTGTGTGTTGATGCAGCATGGAAAAGTGATTGCGTACGCTTCAAGGCAACTGAAACCTCATGAACAGAGATACCCTACCCATGACCTTGAGCTAGCAGCGATTGTGTTTGCATTGAAATTGTGGAGACATTATCTTTATGGTGAGAAGTGCGAGATATTTACGGATCATAAGAGCCTAAAGTACATTTTTACTCAGAAGGAACTCAACATGAGACAAAGAAGATGGTTAGAGCTGGTAAAGGATTATGATTGTACCATTAGTTATCACCCGGGAAAGGCGAATGTCGTAGCAGATGCGCTAAGTAGGAAGGAAAGATTGAATACGTTGACAATGACTCAAGAATTGTTTATAGAGTTTGAGAAATTAGAGATTGAAGTTTGTGCAACAGAGATGCCAGCAGAGCAAGTCTACACCATGACATTTCAACCAGCATTATTGGACAAAATTCGGAAATGCCAAGAAGAAGTGATGAATCAGAGATTGAATGAGTTGACCGGAGAAGAAATTTGCACGCAGAAAGATAATCAAGGTATTTTAAGATTTTCCTCAAGGATATGGATTCCTGATGTGAAGGAGTTGAAAGAAGAATTGTTGTGTGATGCCCATAGTTCTAAGTTTTCATTACATCCTGGAAGCACGAAAATGTATCAAGATTTGAAGAAGAACTTTTGGTGGCCAGATATGAAAAGAGAAATTGCTGAGTGGGTAAGTCGTTGTTATACATGCCAAAGAGTGAAAGCGGAACATCAGAGACCAAGTGGATTGATTCAACCATTGGAGATACCTGAGTGGAAGTGGGAGCACATTGCGATGGATTTTGTAGTAGGTCTACCAAGATCGAAGGCTAATCACGATGCGATTTGGGTTATAGTTGATCGATTGACGAAATCAGCTCATTTCTTACCGATTAACGAAAGATTTTCGCTAGACAAGTTGGTGCATTTGTATTTGAAAGAGATTATGACTCGTCATGGAGTTCCAGTATCTATAGTATCTGATAGAGATCCCCGTTTTAACTCAAGATTTTGGAGACAGTTTCAAGAACATCTCGGAACACAACTCAGAATGAGCACTGCTTATCATCCCCAGACCGATGGTCAGAGCGAAAGAACGATTCAGACAATTGAAGACATGCTTAGAGTTTGTGCAATAGATTTTAAAGGCAATTGGGACGAGCATCTACCTTTGGTGGAATTTTCTTACAACAACAGCTATCATGCTAGTATTGGGATGCCCCCGTATGAAGCTCTCTATGGGAGGAAGTGTAGATCTCCTGTGTGTTAGGAAGAAGTTGGTAAGCGAAAGATAGTAGGACCAGAATTGATTCAACAGACGAAAGAGACAGTGGAACTAATCCAGAAAAGATTACGAGCTGCTCAAGACAGGCAGAGGAAGTATGCAGATCCAGCAAGGAAGAAAGTAGATTTTGAAGTAGGAGATCCAGTATTGTTAAAAGTTTCGCCATGGAAACGATTAACCAGATTTGGGAAGAAAGGAAAGTTGAGTCCAAGATTTGTAGGACCTTTTGAGATTTTGCGACACGTGGGCAGAGTAGCTTATGAATTAGCTTTACCCCCTCAGATGCAGCATATTCATAATGTTTTTCATGTATCGATGCTTAAGAAGTTTCATCCTGACACTAAGTGTGTGATAGAGTATGAGCCAGTAGAAATTCAGCCAGATTTGAATTATGTAGAGCGTCCGATCAGAATAGAAGATCGTAGAGAGAAAGTGCTTAGAAATAAATCAGTTGTGTTAGTTAAAGTTTTGTGGAGGAATCCTAGGGTTGAAGAGTCAACCTGGGAGTTAGAAAGTGATATGTTAGAACAGTACCCTCATTTGTTTACATAGCTGATTCTGGGGACAGAATCCTTTTAAGGGGGGAAGGATGTAATATCTGGGAATTTCGTACTCTATAAATTATATTATTTGCAGTTAAAAATATTATTATGTGCCTTAATTGATGAGTCATTCCATGATTATATGATTGTGAATATGTGTTATGTGCATAATTGCTAGATGTGTTGACGTGAATTGATATTAAATTTTTTATAGCTTTTAAATATTAAAATATGATTTTTAATTCGCTTAAACATTTTTGTAAATTTCTTGGAGTTAGTAAAAATCATGAAATTTCTTGTTTTATTATCTTTATGTATTTAGAGACTTTTTAAAAATAAAAATTTAATTTATTTTCGAATTAAAATATTTTACAAGGATTTTTCTATTTATTATTCTTTTTAAAATATTACAACTTGTAAAATCCAAATCTTTTTATAAAAACGATTTTAAAAATGTTTCAAAAATATTTTGAGGAAAGGAATTGTATATTTTAAATATATGTGCCAATAAATTATTTTTAGATCCAAAATATTTTACAATTAAGATTTTATAAGTCTTTTATTTAATTTAGTGTATCATTAAAATGTGATTAAATTATATGTGTGTGTGAGTGGATGCTAGACAAAACCCCACCCCCCTTCTCTCTTTTTCACGCGAGCAGACCCCCCCCCTGGTGTGTTCATTTCTCAAAAATCCTCTCCATATTCTCTCCATCTCCATTAAACCTCAAGCTTAATCCAAGGTGATTTCTCCATTAAAACTCAAAGTCCTATATATAAAAATACTCCTCTCTTCATCCTCTACAACTCCATGTCTTTAAATTTCGATTTTCATCATTTTTCAAATTAGGGTTTTCGAAAATCAAGCATCAAAGGTAAGTTTTGTGGGTGTTGACGATTGGGTATACTCCTTGGTAGAGACCCACGAATTTTCGGGCTCTCCGGAGGACCCCAAACCTTCGGCCATGATCGAAAGTGAGCCGAAGGGTTGCATGCAAGTGTTGATTTATTGATTTTATGTGATTACCATGTTAGATATGATTGCATGTTAGTTTTTACAAGTTTTTAAGTTAAGTTTGATGATGGGTTTGAGTTTTTATGAGTTTGTATGATGTGGCTATGTGTGTATTGTTAATTGATGATTGTTAGTAGGTTTAAATTAAAAAGGGTTTGTGATTTTGATGATTATATGTTATGAAATTTGATGGGTTAAGTTTATAAATTGATTTTAGAGTAAATTTGCAAGTTAGTGTTGATGGGTTGTTGAGATATTGGATTGTTAGTCAAAATATGTGTGTAAGTATTGTGTAAGTCATTGTGAGAATTTTTGTGTGGGTGTTTGGTGTTGAAGAGAGGGTGGCCGAGAGAGAGAGATTGAGAGGAAGAGAGAGAGACCGAGAGGGAGAAGAGAAGAGAGGGAGAGAGAGAAGCCGAGAGAGAGTGAGAGAGAGATAGAGAGGACGAGAGGCCGAGAGAGAGAGAGAGAAGAGAAAGAGAGAGAGCCGAGAGGAAGAGAGAGAGATTGTGGTGAAGGGTATGATTTGTTGAGAGTTAATTGCTTGAATCTTATGTGAGTTACTTGATTTAATTGTTGCATGAATTAATTATTTGCATGGTTAAATTGCTATGTGAATTTGAATATTGGATTGTATAAAGAGTCATCTTGGAGATAGTAGGTTGACTTTGAATTGCTTGGTGGTTAGTAGTAGTCGATATTGATGGAGTTGTAGGCATTGGAAGTGTATTGTGATTGCTTGTGACCGATTATATTTCGGTATGGTTTGACGACTATACGAAGGAGTGCCGCCGAAATTTCTAAAAATATAATAAAACGATTTCCAAAACTCTAAGGCACATCTCCAATGTTAAGTCGTAGTGTCATTATAGTACTCTGCCATACTACATTATATGTTAGGTGATTTACGTGCTATGTGACTTATATGTTTACATGTATATAAACATGTATGTGTATATAGTTATAAAGATATCGATGGGGCATTAGCATTATTAGGATTGTCTTGTGGTATGTAAACCAATAAGGGGAAAATAAGATATTGTTTATTATTATTATAGGTCCGAGTAGGAGGCCTGACAAGGAGCCAATCGAAGAGGACGCTATCTAGTGCAATCTCGTGATTTAAGGCAAGTGTACTATCCTACCTTGTTGTTACCATATGATGAATGCCATGAGATATTGAATTGTTAGTTTGTCACAAACTAGTTCTTTCCGACCTTATTATTGTTATATACCTTGTGATTGCTTTCATACCCCTTGAACTTGAATGGACTTGTTAATCGATAATCATATTACTTGGAAAACCTTTTCATAACCTTATTGAATTCTTGAATTCTTGAACCAACTACTTAAATATCTTCTTGTACTTGAACTCGTTTCTATCTAAAAACAATTGTTGATTCTTGATTAACCTTTCATGATTAACTTTTCTTGATTAACCTTTCTTGACTTAACCAAGTTAGATTAATCAGAATCCCAACTCCCAAGAATCCAAAATGATTGACTTTTCTTCACTTTGCCTTGTCATTTATTCGAAATCCGAAAATCTTATTCTTGTTGATAAACAACTTGATATAACATTGTTATTCTTGTTTCTTTGAGATGAATTGAATTTGACAGACTTTGTTTGACCTAAATGGAATTGGATGGAATGTTACTTTGACCGAGGCGCCGGTCCAAATTATATTATTATTATTATAGGCCAATGTGTGCCTGGGATCCCCTTATATTTGATGAACACCGTATTGGATATGCGGGTTCGGAGCTCTGGCGTGGGCTGATCACCCAGCTTTGCTCGTAGTGTCTTATCAGATATTCCAATTCATACTCAGTCTATTTTGACATTGATTCAGTTGATACCTTTCATTTGCAGATTTATATATCTTGCTTTACAGTTGATTATTTTGCCAGTCTTATATTGTTGGTTTATGCACTTGCTGAGCAATTGGCTCAATGATTTCATTTTCCTTAACCTTTCAGTGAAACTCGAAGATGGTAAGGACTCTTGAGACTGCGCGTAAGAATTGTGGTGGATCCGGTATAGCCTATAGGAGGCAGTTCCAGGTAGAAGGGAGAGACGACCTTATGGTTTCTATTTTGCTAGAACTTTGAACTCAGTCTGTAATAACTTTTGAACTTAAAATAATTGTGGCTTGTAATAATAAATTGTTTTGGAATTGGTAGTTTTATATTGTTTCAAACTCTTACCTGTTGGCGATCTAGGCGTGGGATTGGTAATGTTTAATTAATTAATATGCATGCTTTACCATTATCTAGTTAATTTTGATTAAGGGATTTGGGGCCGTCACAGATTCGATATGTCTACTGCTCTATTCGAGAACTCAAGAAGTCAACAAGTCAAAGTGGTATTCAAGTTCTCAAAGAGTCAACAAGTCAAAGTTCCATTCAATATCTCAAGGACTCAGAAAGCTATTCGATATCTCAGGGACTCGATATGTCAAAATGCTCTATTCGACAACTCAAGGATTCCCAGAGAAAAGAGCTATTCGAGAAGTGATTCGATATGTCATATAACAGTATTCGAGAACTCAGAGTTATCGATCAAGTCAATCCTAGTTCTCGAATCACTTACTTTGTCACTTCTCGAATACATTCTTAGAGACAAAATGCTGAAAAAATTTTACAAGTCAGAAGCCTGCATCAAGCCAATGCACTTTATGGACCACAACCTGTAATGTGCTCTGGAAAGCCTACAAGGAAGCTTGGAGAGATATAGAAGAGACAAAAGAGCTAAAGAAGTGGATCTGAAAAGGCTTTGCAAAGTCAAATCTGTGACCGTTTGGACACTTACTCAAAAAGTATAGACAGGCTAGAAAGTAATTTATTCAGCTACCTTATTTGTAGTAAGTAGATTGTATCCATGTTCTATAAGGATACAGCCTCACTTCCTTAGTTGTTAACTTTTGAGGAGTCAAGTTTTTCATACATTGTAAGTCATATCTCTCTGAGAAAAACGAAGTTGAGAATACTATCATTTGTATTCACAGATTGTAGCAACCTTTATCTAATACAACATTGGATTAAAGTGATATCGTGTCTTGTGTTGTTTTTATTCGCACTCATATCCTTGCACACACAAACACCTATCTTGCTACATAGACTCAAGAACAAGAAAAGTTCAAGAATCCATTCACCCTCCCTCTGTATTCTTTTACTGTATTCAATACTCAACAAGTGGTATCAGAGCGGGCTGTTTATTCAAAAACAGAAAAGCGATCATGAGTTCGAATACACCAAAGACTACAGGAACAGTGAAAGTCCCTAAGTTTGACAAAGAAAATTACAACCACTGGAAGATAAAAATGATGTTGTTCATCAAAGCCTCTCATCCTTTATATCATGAGATTCTCAAGAATGGTCCCTTTGTTCCCCAACAGGAGATTCCTGAAAAGACTGTTGGAACCACAACAATTCCAAGATCTTATGTGGCCAAGGAACCATCTAAATGGACAGAATCAGAAAAGGAGAAGGTTGCCCTTGACAGTCATATCATGTTGCTGATTATAGATTCCATGGGCATGTCAATGTTTGCAAACATTGCATCATGTACCACTGCCAAAGAAATATGGGATCACATTGAGGTGTTATGTGAAGGAACTGATGAGGTCAGAGAAAACAAGAAACAAATACTGGTCACACAGTATGAAGCTTTCATGGCACAGCCCAAGGAAAGCATCACTAAGATGTTTGAGAGATTTCACAAGCTAGTCACTGAGTTGCAGATGAATGGCAAGGTTTACAGCACCAAGGAGTTGAACATGAAGTTTCTGCTATCTTCACCAAATCATCTAGAGCAAAGGGTCATTTCTCTAAGGGAGAGAGATTTGAACAAAGTTACATATGATGTGCTCTATGGGGTTTTCAAAACTCATGAGCTTGAGTTGCTTCAGAAAAGGGCTATCCAAGCCAACCAAGGCAGAATGATAAACATATCATGTGCCTTGATTGTCAACAAATCTATTCAAGACCTAGAAGCATCTACAAGCTAACTGAGGATAGAGGAGATAGTAGATGATGAAGAAAATGAAGTTGAGGCTAGTGAACCTATTGAGGAGAAGGAGGAAGAAGAGTTTTACAGTCTTGAAGAACTAGATGGGATGAAAAACACTTCATATGCTTTCATGGCCAGAAAATTTCCCAACATCAGATTTAAGAGGAACCAACCCTTCAAACCTAAAACCCAAAACCATTCATTCAACAAGAGCAAGGCACCTGTGAAAGCAAACAAGAACAAATTTAAAACCAGCTATGTGGATAGGTCATCTGTAAGGTGTTATAGATGCAATGACCTAGGGCATTTTGCCAGTGAATGCAAGAAGCCTAAAAAGAAGGATAAAGAGTTTCTAGAGCTTGAAGCTAAGTATGAGGCCCTTCTAAAAAAGCAAACACAAGGTAAGGCCTACATAGCTGAAGGGAAGTGTTGGGATGATTCTGATAGTGATGGAGAGGAACAACAATTTTGCAACTATGCCTTGATGGCCAATTCCAAGGATGACACATCTCCATCAGACTCTCAGGTACTACCATCTCTCACTACTATAGACATGTCTGTTTCTGAGTATAAATGCATGATTGAACAACTATCTGTTGAAATGTTTAATATTCATACTAGTATGACTGCTGCTAATGAGGAGATTGCTAAACTGTCTACTAGAAATGAAATGTTAATCAAAAAGAATAAGGAACTTGAGCTAACTGCTATGCAAGTAGAAAACCTTAAGAAAGAAGTTGAATATTTGCAGAATAAGGTTTTATGTGCTAGTCAAGTGGAAAAGGCTCTTAGGGATGAATTAGCTGAAAATGAATTCAAATTGAAAATGTTTAAGAAATCATCTGGTCTAGTGCAATCCTAATGTGAGAAAATTCAAGCAAAACCCAAGACTGCTATTGGACTTGACTATGGCACTCTTAACCAGAGAAAAGGCTATGCTGTCATTGAAGATGACACTGTTGTTCAAGAGGAAGTCCCTCACATCTTGAAAAAGACCGAGACTCCTATTTTTAAACATCCAACACTTGAAATTGATGAGGAAGCCTTACTCATCAAGCAAATGTTGAATGATGAGGATGAGGCACAGTCCAGTGAACAACAGGCATCCTCCAAGAGTAAGAGTGTCAAAGCCAAAGCCAAGGAGCCAGTAGGTAATAGACCTAAGATTGAAAAGTTTGTGAAATTCGTTTCAGCTGGAAATCATGAATTTGAAAAGAAAGTGACTAAGAAGAAACAGAACAGAAATGGCAAGTTAGGGATTAATAAAGATAACAACTATGTTTATATGCCTAATGACCCTAGGAAAACTTGTCAGAACTGTTTCAGTACCAATCATCTAACTCATGCATGCATGAAACCTGTTGGTAGTGTGCCCAAACCTTTCTATGATTGTTCTGTGCCTCTAAGACATAGAGATGCACCATTTTGTGATAAATTTGACTGCATGCCATGCAATATGAATGTTATTACTAGTTGTTTCAATTTGAGAAGGCAATTCATTGATGGTTGTATCAGTCACAATTCTCACACACACTACACAAGGTCAAAGTCTTCAAGTCCTCCTAAAGCTAGGAAGGTACCTTTGTCACCTAAGTCTGAGACCTCAGGCTCTAATACTTCTAACAGTGACAAGAAGACTAACACCAAGAAAGTTGATAAGCATGTTGTTTATGATAAAACTGTTTCTAAGTCACATGGACCCAAACTTGTTTGGGTACCAAAGGAGAAGTAACACCTTTGTGTTTGCAGGGCAAAGAAAGTGAAAAGAAAGTCATGTGGATTTTGGACAGTGGATGCTCAAATCATATGACTGGTGATATGGCCCTGCTATCACAGTATGAGGAGAAGGCTGGCCCAATGGTTGCTTTTAGAGATGATAGCATGGGTAACACATTGGGATATGGCAAATTGAAAGTTGATAATGTCATCATTGAAGATGTAGCACTAGTCAAGGGACTCAAGCATAATCTGCTAAGTGTTGGTCAGTTTACTGATAGGGGATTCAAAGTGGATTTTGACAAAGATGAATGTTTGATCACCCACAAGAAGACTGGTGATTTTGCTCTATCTGGAGTAAGGAAAGGAAGCCTGTTTGTAGCCAATATGGACTCTACAAACAAGGACAAAAATTTTTGCTTCTACTCAAAAGCATCAAATGAAGATTGTTGGTTGTGGCACAAGAGATTATCACACCTGAACTTCAAAGCCATTAATTCTCTGGTCAAAAGAGAGTTAGTGAGAGGCATGCCCACACTTGAATTCTGTCAAGAAGGAGTGTGTGAGGCTTGCCAAAGAGGAAAAATGAAAAGATCAAGCCACAAGTCAAAGATAGTGACATCAATAACCAAGCCCCTACAACTCATTCATATGGACTTGTTTGGGCCTGTCAATATTATGTCACTAGGAAGAAATAAGTATGCCTTAGTGATGGTTGATGACTTTACAAGGTATACATGGGTGGAATTTCTGGCATCAAAAGATGAGGCTCCACAAGTAATCATTGAGCACATAAAGAGAGTTGACAAGGAAGCAAAGGCCAACAATGCAAGTGTGATTGCATTAAGAAGTGATAATGGAATAGAGTTCAGAAATGCCATACTTGAAGCATTCTGCAAAGAGAATGGAATTTCTCAGCAATTCTCTGCTCCAAGGACTCCACAATAAAATGGAGTTGTTGAGAGAAAGAATAGAACTCTAATTGAGGCTGCTAGAACAATGTTGCTTGATGCAAAGATGCCAACATGTTTTTGGGCAGAGGCTGTGAGCACTGCATGCTATATCCAGAATAGAACCCTCATCAACAAAAACACTGGAAAGACACCTTACAATTTGATGACTGGAAAGAATCCTACTCTAAAGTATGATCATACTTTTGGAAGCAAATGCTTTTTATTGAAGGATAATTCAGAATATGTTGGAAAATTCGATGCAAAGGCATTTGAAGGAATTTTTCTTGGCTATTCCATGGATAGAATTGCATACAAAGTTTATGTCATCAGTCAAAAGAAAATTATGGAAAGCACAGATGTGACATTTGATGACAGCAAACTACCTGGATTAGAAGAAACCAATGATGAAGATAAAGATCCATTAAAGTTTGATAATCTAAATGATTTTGATGAAGAGATTGAAACTGGAGTTGAAACTGAAGTTCAACAAACTCAAGTGAATGATAAAGCAAGAGAAGAATTTGTGCCAATCAATAGTGGAGAAACAAGCATCCAAGACACACCTGTGAATAGTGGCAACTTCACAGGGGGAGGAAATGAGAATGATCATGACTTGGATAATGAAGCAATATCAAGAGTGAGAAATCAGATTGAGCATTCAAGGAAATGGGATAGATCACACACTGCAGACCAAATCATTGGAGATGCAAATGCAGGAGTAAGAACTAGGAGAGCAACCCTAAATGACTGCCTCTATGGTTGCTTTCTATCTCAAGTTGAGCCTAAGAAACTTGATGATGCACTGATGGACCCCGACTGGATAATTGCTATGCAAGAGGAGTTTATTTGAAAGGAGCAAAGTATGGGAACTTGTGCCTGCACCAAAAGGTAGAACCATTGTTGGAACAAAATGGGTTCTGAAGAATAAGATGGATGAAAATGGTGTAATCATAAGAAACAATGCAAGGTTGGTTGCAAAAGGATACTCTCAACAAGAAGGCATTGATTATGATGAGACATTTGCCCATGTTGCTAGATTGGAAGCCATCAGAATCTTCTTGGCATTTGCTGCTCATTCAAACTTTAAAGTTTATCAAATGGATGTCAAGAGTGCATTTCTGAATGGAGAGTTGGAAGAAGAAGTTTATGTGCAACAACCACCTGGCTTTGAGGATCCACACTTTCCAAAATTTGTCTACAGATTGCTTAAGGCATTGTATGGACTTAAGCAGGCTCCAAAGGCATGGTATGATACTCTATCACAATTTCTTCTTGAAAATCAATTCACTAGAGGCACATTGGACAAAACACTATTTTACAAGAAGCATGGTGATGATATTATCCTAGTTCAGATCTATGTGGATGATATTATATTTGGGTCCACAAATGAGAAGCTGTGTGAGAAATTCTCTAAACTCATGCAGAGCAGATATGAGATGAGTATGATGGGAGAGTTGACATTCTTTCTTGGGTTGCAAGTCAGTCAAAGGAAGGATGGTATCTTTATTAGTCAAACCAAGTACATCAAGGATCTATTGAAGAATTTTGACTTAGAAGACTCCTCACCTGCAAAGACACCCATGGCCACTGCCACTAAATTAGATGAAGATGCTAAAGGCAAGAAAGTAGATATCTCAGTCTACAGAGGCATGGTTGGTTCTCTACTCTATCTCACTGCAAGTAGGCTAGACATCATGTTTGCTACATGTTTGTGTGCAAGGTTTCAATCAAATCCAAAAGAATCACATTTGATTGCTATAAAAAGGATCTTTAGATATCTGAAGGGCACTCCAAAATTGGGTTTATGGTCTCCAAAGGACACAGGGTTCAATCTGGTTGGTTATTCTGATGCTGATTATGCTGGATGCAGAGTGGATAGGAAAAGCACCTCAGGTAGCTGCCAGTTTCTTGGACAAAGGTTAGTCTCTTGGTATAGCAAGAAACAACAGTCTGTGTCAACTTTTACAGCTGAGGCTGAATACATAGCTGCTGGAAGTTGCTGTGCTCAAGTGCTTTGGATTAGAAACCAACTTAGAGATTATGGACTTGTGTTGGAAAGAATTCCAATCATGTGTGACAACACAAGTGCAATCTCTATAGTTGCCAATCCTGTCAATCATTCTAGAACAAAGCACTGACATCAGATATCATTTCATTAGAGAACATGCAACTAATGGAACCATTGAGTTGCATTATGTCTCTACAGATAAACAACTAGCTGACATATTCACTAAACCATTAGATGAAGCCACCTTCACAAGGTTGGTTAGTGAGATTGGAATGCTGAATTCTTCAGATTCTGGCTAAGTGAATATATCAACTAAGTTGTTACAGCAGTAAACACCTACGTTATTTAAATGCTCAATATTTTTGAAGTAAGTGTTGGCTGAAATATATGATTTATAAATATTTCCAATCTGCTGCATATATCAGAAAATCATATTTTATCAACTTGAAATTTCTGTGAAATTTTGAGAACATCACTATTTAATCTGTTGGAATATTCTTTATAGAATATGTCTGGTAGATTTTCAAAAGATAGTGAAAATTGAGTTTCTATGAGTAAAAAGAATAGTTCGATAAGTCAGACTTCTCGAATGGTTCATTTCATTGTTAGTGGTCGACTTCTCTAACAAGCCTATTCAGGACACTCTTGAGTTCTCGAATATTGTCTTTTAGAGAACTCGAACAAAGACATGAGTGAGTTCTCGAATAAGGTATTTAAGTTCTCTATTGACAGAGTTCTCGAATAGCATGTTTGAGTTCTCGAATCATTTGAAAAGGTTGGTTTCTCGCTGAATTTTAATCGATTTTGGATTTTTATTCAAAATTCAGAATTACTCATAAAAACATATTTTACCTAATTTAGAATTTATTCTAAGTTAGATAACTTCCAGGTGTGAGTTATCGATTAAGCCTTTCTTGACTTATCGAATAGTTGATTTCTACTTCTCGCATGCCTGACTTGTCGATACAAAACATATGTCTAATATCAACAATTCTAGTACTTCATAACTATACAATTCTACATCTATTCGATTCACTTCATTCGATTTCTCAAGCATCTAAACCCCCAAAACCTCTGAAAACCCTAACTGCAAAAGCTTAATTTCTTCTTCAACCATCATTCTCTTTTCTTTTATATACAAATGGCAATCACCCAACTCACCATACCCACTCAAACCAATTTCATCGCAATAACTAACGATGTGGAAGCACCTAATGCAAACTTCAAGTGCTTTGTACGCTGGATGTCGGAATCATACATCAAGAGTGCACTATCAGCCAACCCAACTCTGTATCTGGACCTCCTAGAACAGTTTTGGAGAACTGCCACTGTGGAAGTCATTGCCCTCGAGAATGCTATAACCTCCTATGTAGTCTATTGCAAGATTCAAGGCCAGGATATTTCTATTACTACAGCAGACATGAATCAAGCACTGGAATTACAACAAGAGTCATATGACACACTGGCCACAAAGACACAGTTGGAAGAATTCTTTGAATTCATCAACTACTCAGATGTGATCAATCTTGGGAAGTTAAACCGGAAGCATCTGCGGAAAGAGTGGAGTTATGTGTTTGCCAACATTCTTCAAGTCTTCACAGCCAGGAAGTCAAGCTCCGATCAGATTAGTGCACCTGCACAGCAAATAGGCTATGCCTTGGCTTATGGAAGAAAGATAGATGTTGGTCAAATTATTCTACAAGAGCTATATGGGAGACTTGGCAAGAACACAGCCAAGAGAGGTACTGAAATTTTCTTCCCTCGCTTTATCCAATCTGTCCTTAACTTTAAAAATGCTAAATTGATTGAATTGCCTGGAGTAGATAACAGTAGAATAGGCTACCCTAGGTCCATGACCAAACTTATTTTTGGTAATTTGGAGACTAGGAATGATGTGGATGCAAGACTCAAAATAACTCCCCATATGGAGAGTCTATTTAGGACTTACCCCCACAACATGCCAACATTTGACTCAAAGTCACAGTTAGCACAGCCTAAGCAAGTAGTACAAGATGCTAACCCAAGGCTTGCTAACCAACCCTCTCAACCAAACACTCTACCACACAGTGAGCCAACTGTATCATCCTCTCAAAAGGGTGATGTTAGTAAAAAGAAGAGAAAAGAGGTAATGTCTGCACCCTTGAACATATTATCTAAAGCAGCATTGGCTGTGGAATTAGGTATAGGTAGTGAGGAACCTGAGTCACCCTTACAGAGGCCAAAGAGGAAGAAATATAGGACCACCTCTTCAGTCACACAAATGGCTGAAGTTGTAAAATCATGGGCACACAGTTCACTAGATGTATCCTCTCAACAGGGTGCATCTATAGAATCAAGCATCCTCCCCAATGCACCTATTTGTACAGAGTCAGCACATGGGAGTGATAAGGCTGGCACAACACTGAGTGGAGAGCACATCACAACTGAAATTCCCTCTATCTCTCAGGGGGAGTTGCCAAAATCTAATCTACAAAACACTTCCCTTCCAGAATCTACCACTCATTTTTCTTTGAAGCCTACAACTCAAACGATTGAGGAGCAAGGCATTGATCATCAAGAATTCTCTTCTCTTGATGAACCAATGGATTCATGTGACTTGGTGCATGACACCTTGCTCACCACCCAGGACCCACATTTAGATGGTGAGGGAATGCATGCTGGGGCATGTCCTAATGACACCATCACAAACACAGAGGTTCCACTAGTTATCACTAGAGACTCTGTGCCTGTGTCAACTACTGGTGTAACTCATCCCACTTCTGTGGAGACACCAGTAGTAGAGTCAATCCATCCGGTTGCAGAAGTTGCATATGTAACTGAGGAGTCTAGCTTGCCTAGCTCTAGCTCTGACTTTATGTCACAATGGCTGAAGCCTGTGAAACATGATAGTGCTTCAGGATCAGGGTCTGTTCCACAATAATTGACGGTTGAAGCACTTCAAAGCTTAATTGTGGATCAGATCCCTGAGTTCACAAAGATTGCTTAGATCCTCCTCACTGCAAATCTGCCAAATCCTGACTATGAAGCTATTCTCTTATGCCACAAAGATGATGTGGAGCTACAGAAGGCAAAAATAATAGATGATACTGAGAGAGATGGCAATGTAGATGCCTGGCTACAAGGACAGATTAACATTCCTCTCTCAAACAGTCTTCAGTATCTCAGAGAAGAGTACATCACTTCACTGGGGTCCAATGCCAAATCTCTCACCCCTAGTGATGTGTATGAAGCAGTGAATGACAGTTACAAGGGCATTCTAAAGGCTGCACACTACCTTGGAAAGGGTCTAAAGACAGAACTTAATGAAGTGTGTACAGCCACAACCAAGGAGGTGCATGAGATAAAGAGGACTTTTGATTCCAAATTCCCTCAATCGGAGACTGTAGTCAAGGATATTCTAGCTTGCAAGTCTACCTGCACCAAGATGGACAATGGTTTAGCCATTCTCAAAGATGTTGTCACAGGCCTAGGCACCAATTCCAAAATCTCTCTAATCAGACAACTGAGGCCAATGCCATACTTAGGACACTTTTTACCAATCAGTATGGAGATAAGCTAATCACTGAAGTCCCAGTGCATGACATGACTAGGTTTGAAGTGCAGAGACTTAAAGAACAATCCCTGTCTGGCTTCAAATCTACTCAATTGTTCAACAAGGTAGATGCACTTGAAAATGAGATAGCCACTCTCACTCAGTCTAATCATCATCTTACAAACAAGGTAGCAACTCTCACTGAGCAGCTGAACACTCAAGCCACCACCACAGCTGATGTTCTCCTGCATCAACAGTCCATATTGTCTGCAATGATGAAGCACATGGGTCTCCCTCTCCCTGAAGACTCTTCAAACCCTGTGGTCACTCATCAAGCCTCTGTGCTTGACAACAAGCCTAAGGGGGAGAAGAGGACCTCAAGGAACTCAAAATAGAATATTTGATTTTATTAAATACGAAGGAGATATCTGAGTTATAATCAAAGTATTATGATGTATGTATTTGAAAGATAATGATATATGAGAATGGAAATGATATATGTGAATGGAAATGGAAACCGAAAAATGGAAAATGCGGAATGGTGTTTTATAAATTGAATAATGATTTGACAAAAAGGGAGATTGCAACAGAAAGCGTAAGAGGCTGTGTGCGGCACAGTCCAGCACTCAATATTTTATTACGGCCCAAGAGTTGTCGAAGGAGGATGTAGCGGGTGGCCAACTCAAACTAAAAGCATCAAGATAAATGAGGGTGGTCACAAAAGAGCTTCAAAATCCATATCCATACCCAATGTGCCAGGAAAAGGAAAATCAAAAGTTGATGAGCCTCCATCTTCTCTGCCAGTTGTCACTCTACCAACTGTGCACATCAGCACTCCTGATGGTCAGAAGCAATCTATCACAACCACAGTGATTGCAGGGAGTATGCCATCTGATAACTCTCCATCTACCAAAGTTGAAAGTGTCAAACCTGTAGAAGTAAAGGTGGTTACTGAGGCCAAGCTACAAGAAGTTGCAAACTCTAATGTCTACCATGATGATGCATTCTTGAAGTTTCTGAAAGTCTCAAGGGAACAGGCTGATGACACTCAAATATATCTAAGGAGGCTGAGGGATCAGATTAATTATTTCACTTTGATACCTAGGAGAGTCATTGGCTTATGGCTCAAGGAGGTGATGATGGTGGCAAAATCCAGTATCTGGCATCTAACCTACAACACTCTACAATCATTGAAACATTCAGAGATAGATGCACTGATCAGGCTTATTGAGAAGAGGGATGCAAATGAAAATAATAAAAGTTTGTATGATGACTTAAGAAATGATCAACCTTCAAGGCTGCCAGAAGTAATCAAGAAGCCATGGACAATCATCTACCAATCTGGCACCAAAATTGAAGACATTAAGCAGTTGATCATTCCCAATGATCTCACTTCTAGAAATCACAGACTTATCATTGCTATCACTGATCAACTACAGAAGAAGGGTGGAACCAGACATGCTGAAGAACTAGAGGCACTGCAAATTCTCAGATCCTTTATTGCAACTGGTATAATTCTAAAAATTGCCAAGCATAGGAGAAATAAGGATGACAAAAATGAGGATAAAAGTGATGGGAGGAGAAGACATCACAGGAGTGATAAGGAAGATGCAGACAAGAAAAAGAAGAGGGATGACAAAGAGAAGAAAGATGGTAATGACCAAGGGAAAGTCTATGAGAGGACAAGTGTGAAACAGCAAGCCATAGGCATTACTAACAGTAACCTCACCACAACATAAGACTCTAAGTCTAGGGTGAATACTGTTAGT
Source organism: Kitagawia praeruptora (assembly GCA_037693485.1). Lineage (NCBI taxonomy): Eukaryota > Viridiplantae > Streptophyta > Magnoliopsida > Apiales > Apiaceae > Kitagawia > Kitagawia praeruptora. The sequence goes on along the minus strand of CM075347.1, from coordinate 92,709,993 downwards.
AGTGACCTACGAAAGTCAAATTCCATGGCCTCTCCAAATGTTTACTACCTCAAGAAGAGAAGGAGATTCAAGTCAAGAAACCATGTGTATGTTTTAGAAAGCAAACTGCTAATGGAATACTAATCTGGTCTTCCAACAAAGGTCAAAAATTTCAGCCAAGCAATCAAGTAAAAAGATCTAACTTCAAGCATGCTGCTAAGAGAGTAAAACCATCCAGGTCAAGAGCCCTAACAATCATTCCAGGACTGAAACTCCAACCACTAGATGAAGATTTTGATGAAGACCAACTTTTATTTCTGAGAGCTCAAAGAATCTACTCTGCTGCAATTGTGAATAACTTCCTTGAGATCAAGTATACTGATGGAAGACAGATAAAATTCAAACAAGGGGGTTGTTAAAGTTGGGGCAAGTTATATGAGATAAAAAGAATTATTGCATTGTTGGATTCTGAAGACAAGGTGGAGAGAGTATGGGAGCTGGAGTTGATTGACTTTGTGAGAATGAAGAGAAATCATGCTGAAGCAATAAGGAAGGGGTGTCTTGAGAAATGGTTAGAAAGAGAGAAATAAATTGATAGACTGGAGATTGAGGCAAAAAAGCTAAGGGCTAAAGGATTGTGTAGAGTTCAGTTTGATCCCTATGTGGTGAAGTATAGGAGAAGAAATGGAGACAATGTCAATATCAGAATGAACCTACTCAATCATTATCCTGCCAATATACCAAAACCAGTACTTGAAGATTTCAAAAACTCCATCTTACTTGAAGAATTAGATGCTATGGCAGAAATCATAAGAGTTATGGATGAGAATGCAAGGAGGGAGCAAGAAAGAAAACAGAAAGCATATGATGATCTACAAGCCAAAGCAATGAAAATGGAATCAAAGGGGAATGACTAGTATTTCATCATATTGTAAGAATACTCAACTTGTAATTCAACTCATGCTCTCAATCAAATTTCATACCTGTACTTTTTAAAGTTTTATCTTTATGTATGTTAGGCTTGTTATCAGACATGTAATTGTGACTAAGGGTCTTACTCACAATTTGGGGGAGATTGTTAGTCACAGAGACATGTCTGTTTGTAATGCTTTGCATTACTTACATGACCTCTTCACTGAGGGAACCTCTAGTTGTAGAGTTTCTACTTGCTTTGTACTTGTAATAGGCATCAAATTCTAGTTGTGTAACTGTACTTATATAGTCAAGAATAATGCTTGAAAGAAGTTCCAAGGTTCATGCCTCAAGCGAGAAGATGAAGACTGTCAAATAAATCATAGTTGGGATTTGAAGAAATGAAGAATTTGTCTAAGTACCAATTCGAGAAGTACTTTTGTCTATTCGAGAAGTCTAGCATTCGAGAAGTCAGAGATTCGATATCTCAAGACACTATTCGATATCTCTGAATACTCTGTTCGATATTTCATTCGATATCTCAGAGATTCGATATGTCTACTGCTCTATTTGAGAACTCAAGAAGTCAACAAGTCAAAGTGGTATTCGAGTTCTAAAAGAGTCAACAAGTCAAAGTTCCATTCGATATCTCAAGGACTCAGAAAGCTATTCGATATCTCAGGGACTCGACATGTCAAAATGCTCTATTCGACAACTCAAGGATTCCCAGAGAAAAAAGCTATTCGAGAAGTGATTCAATATATCATATAACAGTATTCGAGAACTCAGAGTTATCGATCAAGTCAATCCTAGTTCTCGAATCACTTACTTTGTCACTTCTCGAATACATTCTTAGAGACAAAATACTGAAGAAATTGTACAAGTCAGAAGCCTGCAACAAGCCAATGCACTTTATGGACCACAACCTGTAATGTGCTCTGGAAAGCCTACAAGGAAGCTTGGAGAGATATAGAAGAGACAAAAGAGCTAAAGAAGTGGATCTGAACAGGCTTTGCAAAGTCAAATCTGTAACCGTTTGGACACTTACTCAAAAAGTATAGACAGGCTAGAAAGTAATTTGTTTAGCTACCTTATTTGCAATAAGTAGGTTGTATCCATGTTCTATAAGGATACAGCCTCACATCCTTAGTTGTTAACTTTTGAGGAGTCAAGTTTTTCATACATTGTAAGTCATATCTCTCTGAGAAAAACGAAGCTGAGAATACTATCATTTGTATTCACAGATTGTAGCAACCTTTATCTAATACAACATTAGATTAAAGTGATATCGTGTCTTGTGTTGTTTTTATCCGCACTCATATCCTTTCACACACAAACACCTATCTTGCTGCATAGACTCAAGAACAAGAAAAGTTCAAGAATCCATTCACCCCCCCTCTGTATTCTTTTACTGTATTCAATACTCAACATCATTATTATCGGTCATTCTTCTTACATTCAATGAGTACTACTACAAATATGATACCTAGGTCGATCTTGAGAAATTGAAAGTTCCAAGTGAATTTGAATATTGTACTCAACTATAAATCAAAATCACATACATGCGATTTTTTTTCTTATTAGAAAAGATGTACCCCTAAATTACATCATCTTCTCGGTGTCCATTTATTAGCATGAGTGGCTTAATCTCAGGATTAGTCTGTATGATACTCAAACTTTAGAATTCATTAATATTTCAAAATTTGAACGATTAGTAACTATTGGCCTTAAATAAATCGAAGCACATGAAATAGATTGACAAGAAGATATGATCGATTATTTGCGAAAGAAATTATACGATTTATAATGTGGCCCGTGCCTTGCACATGCTATCATGCTAATTTAACTTTAAAAGTGATTGAAGAAGTTTTTAGTCCTTCCTCTCTATAGACTATCTTGATTATTTTATTGAGTTTGATCTGAGTACAATCCCATAATTATTATAATACTGAGAAATTTAGAAAACAATCATTTTATCAGGTTTAATCCCAATATAATACCACAATAATGATGTCAATGAAAAATTTATAAACAAAGAGAAGAACATCCTTTTAAAGGATTATAATCCAATCTTCCCTTTATCCTCCTAAGAAAATGTAGTCTTAAAATTAAAACTGCAAGATGCTAATATGTAGTAATAATCTTTCAAATATGTAGTAAATACTGGAGTATTTATTTAAAATCTTATAGTAAGAATGGACTTAAAATGATCGATAAACAAGACATGTGATTGACCAATTACATTCAAATGCTTTGTAAGAATACTCTGCATTGTAGTTGGATTCAAATTTACATTGACTATTTGATTACGATGATAGCTTAATGCATTGTACCGTATCTTATTTACTTTTAAGTAAGTTATTTTGGTATATTTCTAGGCAATTATCAAAGGCTACTTTGACTAAAACACAATCCCAATTTAGTACCAAAGTTACTTATAGTAGTTAGTTTACAGTCTCTAGTCTTTTGCACAAATTTAAGTACATGATAATGTAACTTAGTGTTGTAATTTTGTTTTGTACCTTCAGTTCGAGCCTTGATATGAGCATATACAAAATTCTTTAATGGGAGATTTACCATATCATGAGCAAGTTCAATTAATATTTTTAAGATTCTCCGTATTGTTTAAGGAAAATTGAAGTAAACTAGTTACAATCCAAACCTATATTTGCAAAGCACAAATTAGAAAAAAAAAAATCTGATTTTGGTAAACTCTTCCAAACTTAAATAGGTTTCTCTGAATGATAAGTTAATTAAACTTCAGCTCGAACCTCTTAAACATTTTGAAGATAAATATGGATCGGGACAAATTTCTAAATAATATGGACAATATATGATGAATCATGAACGTCATCGAATATTATTTTTTAATCGATGATATTATTAAACTAACATTCTTGTAATATATATTTTGTTTAAAAAGAAATGATACTAGACTATTAAAAGATGAAGAAATAAATATTGTATTACTTAAGCAAAAACTAAAGTGTCATAATATTTTAAAATGAATTTTCAATATATGAAATATGGAAGAACATTAAAATTAACAATAAAAAAAATTCTAAATTAATAAAGTCATGAGAAATGAATTTCTTAAACATGTCCTCCATCCCATGATTTTTGAAAATTTTACATTCTAATCAAGAAATTAAGCATGAACCAAGTCATTTTCTTTTGACGATTGGTATTAATCGATTTTTGGAGTATTTTGTTAGTTTTACCATTCAATTTTTGAAGATTTTTCTTTTTGTAACTTAGGTTTTTTAATTTCATATTACAAACTTATCGTGTAGGTTATGATTGAGAATTAGTATACCATTTTGAAAATTTATTCATAACCGAACTATACTCCCTCCGTCCCAAAATACATGTCCCTTTTTTAAAAAACACATATATTAAGGAAAAGGTTAGTTGGATAATATTTTCCAACTAATACCCTTAATTAATACATTGGAAAATGAGAATAGTGTTAAGTTTGAAAAAAGTCAAATTTTAGATACAATAAATATAGGGATAATTTTGGAAAATCACCTTAAATTTGTATTGAAAAAAGAAAAGGGACATGTAAAATGGGACAAATTCATTTTTCAAAAGGGACATGTATTTTGGGACGGAGGGAGTAGATTTTAAACTATAATGCTTTTCATGGAGTAAATAAAAATAGGTAAAGTATTCATTTGAAAGAATGTCCAAAGTATCTACTTTTTCCCTACCCACTGCCCAAAATGCCCAGATGCGGAAACACCGACCGAAATGCTCACGAGATGCGCCGTTTGGGAAGGCACATTCGCGTTACTGTTCATCGCCAGAAACCACCTTCTCTCCCAACTTTCTCTCTTGCCAGTTGCCGGCGATTGTGGCAATTTTCGTCGCCTCCTTCGATTTGTCTCACCATAGCACCTCCAACCCACCACAGCACGTCATCGTGATCAGCACATCTCTCTCTCCCTTTTCCCCTATATGGTTTTCAGTTTTTGGCCCCGTAGGGGAATGAGCAAAGCTTGCCAGAAAATTCGAACACGCCGGAATCGAGTATTGGGTTTTCAAAATCCGGCATAACAAATGACAAATTTGTGGTATAGGGTTGTAGAGGTTGACAAAACGAATCGATTGGTATGTAAATTTAGACTGGAAAATGACACGTTAAGGAGAACTGAGCTAATCGGAAAACGAAATCGGGAAATTAGGTTTAAGATTGGGGTTTAATTTCCTGCATTAGTAACAATTTAAAATTGGTACAAGTGTGTAGATCGTTGAGAGACGATTTGATTGGTCTCTAAATCGAGACTGGAAAATGACGGAATGATGGCGAATATCCGGTGTCGGAAAATCTGATAAAATCGCCGACGAATCGCCTCGTCGCTGCTGAGAGATGGAAGAGAAGACAACGGATATGCATGTTGCATATGCGTATCCTGTGTTGCGTGGATGCAGTCGGCGTGGAAGGCAACAGATGCGTTTCTGCCAAAAGCGTAAGCAGTGGATACGTTCCCCCCTTGGGCGTCCTACCAAAAACGTATCACCTGGTTACTCCTCTAGGCATATGTGGTGGGCATTTTGGGCGACTATTCGGGAATCTGGGCATTTTGGACAAGAAATAATAAACAGTGGGTAGAAAGGGCAATCACCATATTCATTTCAAGGTTAACTTCTTTTCATTCCTTCAAATTGTTATTTATAATATCTTAAAAAAGTGTAGAAAAATTAGTTTTTCTTAAAAACATTCCTTGAAACCATATTTTTGGGATAGCGCATAACAAATTTATCGTTTAATTTATTAATGTGAAACTTAATGAAAAGAAATTGAAAAAATGACCAAAATACACCACTTTTAGGAACCACTGCCCAAAATACCTGTAGGCGCCAAGGACCGACCAAAATACCCGCTAAATACGCATGTTGGATTTACGTATTCATTTTCAGAGCTGAAAACGCATGTCCAGCATGCGTGTTCTTTAAATTTTTTTAGCTTTACGCATCACAAAAATGTGTATACAATATAAAAAACTACCCTTGTTTCTTTAGGTCCTTTGGAGAAGCTTTCTAAATACATGCATTGCTATAATGTGTAGACCATTTTTTTAAAATAAAAAATATAAACTATACACATAGCAATTATGCGTGGCTTTATTTTAAAAAAAAAAAGGAAGACTACGTATATTGGACTTGCGTGTATGAGGCTGCGCATGTTGTACATGCGTATATGGGGTATTTTGAGCAGAAGCTCAAAAAAAATTAAGTATGAATTCCGATTTTGATTAAAACTTAACAAATTAGATTTAAAATGAATCAAGTATAGTACATGAATATATAAGTAGTTCTCAACTTCTTATTGAAAAATGACCAAATCGTACTATGACATAAATTTTAAAACATCTAACAATCCTCAAATAATGAAAAAAGATAAGAATGATCACGTGCTTGAATATCTTTAGCACAATCTCTCAACAATAAAATTATTTGGACAAAAAATTATGAGCTAAAAAGGATATTGATTACAAAAATTTATAATGACAATTTTATATAATTTACTAAATATTAAAGCTGATGTGAGATCACGTTTGATAATAATTTAATATATGTTTAAACTACACTTTATTTTTTTTATTTATTTTTATTTTTTTTTTTGAAACAAAACTACACTTTATTTTAAAATCCAACTAAAAAAATTTGTGAAGTTATAAATAACTTTTAAAGTACATGTCAACATGTTCAATCCTACTATAAGCTATAATTAATATAAAATCTACGATTAAATATATTATTAGTACACTACTTCCCCTCAAATAAATTACTTTCTATAAATATTTAAGAAACCAATCTAGTAACAAAGAGTCACAAGATTTTTGTTACCAAAATTAAACATCTACAACTGCAAGACTTTTCCAGTCAACTAAATATAGGCATATAGCAAGTATTCAAAGTACACACAAATGCATACGTACAAGGTAATAACAAACCTATATATATCCTCGTAGTGTTATGTGTGTTGATGAAAAAAATGCACAGCTAGTCAGCTGATGCTGATGATGATCAAGCACAGGTTTTGCACAATACCCATTATAAATCTCTCTCAATTTTCTAGAGAGAGACACAAAAACAGGAAAAAATATCGAGAAAGAGATGTAGACATGCGTCCTAGGGGGTCCACGTGTTGTGTTGTCATTGGTTGACAACTTTCTCTGTCTACACAATATACATACAAAGGAAAGCCTCTGGGTGCCATGTCAGTTTGTGTGTAATACCCTCTCTCTAAAAAGCAATCTCTCTCTCTCTCTCTCTCTCTCTCTCTCTGTCCCTCTCATTTTGTTTGTCTACCCTTTTTCTCGTTTTCTCTATATCTCTTTATATCTCTCTCTCTCTGTCTATCGCTTACCCTAAATCTCTAATCTCTTTAGTCATCTGGGAATTGTGGATTTGGGGTTCTTGATTGTGTTTGTGGTGATTTGATCTAGTGAATTGATTGGTATGCTCATAACCCTATATGGGTACTTTTGTTTTTTTTTTTGTGTGAATTTTGCTGTTTTTGTTTTTGGTTTTGAGGTTTATATGTATATTGAGCTGATTCTTGTGTTTTTTAATGTTGATTTGTGTGTTTTAGTGCTTGATTGTTGTTTATGTTTGGTGTTGAGCTTTAGTTGTGTCTACACTTTTGATCTTTGAAGGGTTATGGTGTAATTAGGTATCTTGTAGTGGTTTGCTTTGATTTAGTGATATGGGGTTTTCAAGGTTTCGATGAGGCTTGAATGTGAATTGACTTCAATTTACACCGTAGTTGCGTTGTTGTATTAGTTTAGCTGTTTGTGTTAATTGTAAGACTGCTGATGAAGTTAATCAAATTATGTGCATCATATATTTCTTGCAGAGTTTAGTAATGTTTGTTTATTGTTTAGTGTCTGCTCCTTATTGCTAGCTAACTTTTTCGTCATATTATTGGTAAATTTTGTTAAGTGCATCAATTTAGGTTCTTGTCCTTGATATGATTGACATTTCAATTAAAATTTATTGATTAGTAGTCATCTGACCCTATATTGTTAAGCATGGCTTGGTTTAAGTGAAGGTAGCCATCGAATTAGCTTCAGCGTTATCATTGTTTGGTCTTTGTGTATCTATTAAGAACTCAATGTAGGTATGCACATTTTAGATGAATTGAGTTGCCATATAAGCTAAGGTTGTGTATGCATATACCTTTTTTGTAGTAGGGTGTCATATGAGACATTTGTACCACAGATCTTTGTTTATTTACTCCAAAAGGAAGTTGTAATGATGCCGCCTAAATGATGTAAAATCTCAACGGCTATCTTGTTTTCTGGCACTGATTTATCCCTCTACTTAATGATAACTTAATGATAATCTTGTAGGAGCAGAATTGGAAGATCTATGATCGACATTTGTGCCAGATTCTTCATGGAATGATTCTGTGTAAATGAATGACTTGAGACAAATATGAAGGATAATGACTCAGTAAATAGTACAATGATTAACAGGAACTGGGTATTGAAACGGAAACGGGGAAAGCATCCATATAGTCCAGATACATCCAACGGCGTTAAATCTAATGCCGTACCTCCTGAACCAGCTGAAAATGCATCATCGATATTTGAGGGGAAATCCGAGATAGCTTCTCGTTTTTCAAGCAAGAAGAAAGGAAATGATGGGGTAACCTTTCTTCTCCTTGTCAGTTTTATATGGCACAAAAAGAAAAGATTTTCAACGAAAGTAAATAGAAAATTGTGATAAAAGTTACACTCTTTCAAAATGCGTAATGCAACTTCTCTTGGAACTCCTCATAGATGTGTCTTCTTGTTCAGTGAAGCAACCTTAATCTTTGCATATCATTTTTCATTGTTGTTTCATATTCAGTCCTTAGCTATGCAGCCATTTTCTATTTAGTGATCTGTTATGTGCGTTAAGAACTTTTCTTTTTCATATTCTTTATTTTGTGTCATTCAGTAATTGAAATATGTAACAAGCTCTCTGAAAAGATTCATTAACTTACTACCTGACTTTGTGGATGGACACAATTCATTTCGTTGCAAGCTGCTTATGACTTTTGCTGCCACTTTCTTCTGTTTTCAGTACTTCTATGAATGTGTGGTTTGTGATCTTGGTGGCAACTTGCTATGTTGTGATACTTGTCCGCAGACCTATCATCTTCAGTGCCTAGATCCACCTCTTAAGGTATGTTCACTTTATCGACAGTATCTATGAACATTTACTGTTGTCTGATTTTTGCTATCATAGTCATTTTATTGTTTGATTTTGTTCTATAACCGTTTTCACCAGCGCATTCCAACTGGTAAGTGGCAATGTCCAGCCTGCAGTGTCAAAAGTGATACCCATGATTTAAAAAATCAGTCAGATCCTCTCCCAAAGCGAGCTAGAACAAAGATAATCCTCAAAAAATCAGTTGTTGGAAATAGATCAGTTGACATGGAGAAAAAGCCATCAAAATTAGGCAGCTCTAAACTTCAAAAAAACCAATCAGTGGGCAAAGGAAAATCTCCGTCATCTCATCACATTCAGTCCATCGAAGAGAACCTACTTTCTGCAAATGAAATGCCCAGCAGTAAGTCAAGCCATTTATCTTCTGATGGTTCTGCAGAGGGCTGTTCACCAGATTTGAAGGTTGATGAAGACAATCTACCTGAACTCTCTCCAGCAGCTACACCCAAACTGACAAAGTCCATTTCTCCTGCTGAGGCACCGCAAGCGAGATCGGACACCGACAAGAATGAAGAGATTTCTGAGAAAAGGTCTGTTTTCTCCAACATTGTTGAATCTCCACCAAAAGAAGTTGATCCTGTGCTTGATGCTGCCACTCGGAAAGTCAGAAAGAGAAAACACAAGTTTTATATCGGTGACATTCAAAAGAAGCCTAAAACTGGCAAAAAGAGTTGTGCTATCAACGCATTAGAAAAGCACGGAGAAGTAGAGAATTCTGGAAGTTGTCAAACTAAGAAGCCTCACCTAAAGCCTGTTTTAAAAGAAAAATCTTCCAGTGCTCGAGCTAGTAAATCCCAAAGAAAGCACGTGGCAGACGAGAAATCTATCAGTTCTCAAACGAATAGACCTCGTCGAAAGCATAAAGAAGTTTCGCATGGAGCTGCAGCATCTCTGATGAAAAATGATATCGGCGCAGAGATAGAAATCCGTTCAAGAGAGAAGGTATAGATTTCTTATGTTTTCAAGCTACTTTTATCTTCCAACTCCTCCAATGTACATATTTAACTAAAGTTACCAGATAGATTTTTTTTTCCCTCTAAATCCTAATGCATTGCCTTATTCTTTACATTATAGTTAATTTCATTAGCTGTATTACATAATTTCTTACCTTGGGAACTAGTTTATTATTTGGTCTTTATAGACTTCAATAGAAAATATATTTCCTATGGCATTGCGTTACTCTTACATTGTTGTCCATGTTCATTACCTGTATTACATAATTGCTTATCTTTAAAACTAGTTTATTATTTGGTCTTTATAGACTTCGATAGAAAATATATTTTCTGTGGCATTGCCTTACTCTTGCATTGTAGTTCTTATTCATTACCTGTATTACATAATTGCTTACCTTTAGAACTAGTTCATTATTTGGTCTTTAATGACTTCGAATTGCTATTAGCTATTGTTGTTGTTTAGCGGCAAATGATTAACTCTCTACTTAAATATCCTTTTCAAGTAGAATATTTCAGGAACGCATGTGTTGCCAACTTAGACTTTGGAACTTGAGCTGTTGTGGTTGGTGATGTTAGTCACATAATGAGTTGTGTAGCTACTTTACTAATCAGAATATCTCTCATCAGAGTGTACATTCTAAATAATTATATATGTAAAATTGAATGATTACTCATAAGTTTGGCCATTAATAATGCATTATTTAATATAGACATATGCCTAGATGCAGTAATTTGGTGTTGCCATATGGGGATGGCACATTCGAAACCTATACATTCTAAGTATTTTTTTTTCTAAATCTAAATAATTTTTTACATATATAATGTACACATATGCACAGTAAAAAAATTTTATGACTGAAGAATAATTCATAATAAGATGTGAAAAAATTCCAGAAAACAAGATTATTTGTACTAATCTAGTATATGTTCTTATTGTTTTAGATACATGGATGCTTTCGATACAGTATCTTGTGTTTGTAATCTTTGCACTTTTCAGACATCAAAATTACTATTCCCTGAAGTAATCTATGCATCAATATTTTGTGCTTCATTGACCTAGAGACAATCCTTTCTCCACACGGTGTAACCATGATTGTTGACTTGCCTTGTCGAGTCTTGTGAAAGACAACTGTCTGGACGAAGACAACAAGTCCTCAGGAATTTGTCAACTTAAAACATAATGTATTCCCTGAAATCCTTGCTCAGTACACCAATAGAATAGAAATGGCTGACCTCCTTTTTAATCTCCAATCCCCAAACTTCTCTGGGTTTTCATTCTAAGTGCTCCTATTCGAATGCATACACTGAAGAACCGGGTAAGCAAGCACCGAAACATGTATTTTCCAAATAAGGATGGAAGTTCCGAAAATCTCTTTGGTTCATCTGCCAAAATAGTAAGCAGGCCATTTAACCAAATTGCAAAAAAAAAGGGAGGGTCAGAAATGGAGGTGCCTTATACTCTTAATTAAATAGGAGGAGCGTGCTTGTTATTTTAATCTAGTGCTGTATCTAGTTGATTAAGACCAAAGAAACACAGATTTGAACTCTGCCCTAATTTCACAGCCATTAATCCCTTCAAAATTACAGTTCCACCCAGACCTAAAATCTTTATGATTCCAAAGCCATTTTTCTCTCCGTCTCCAGAGTCACTTACATATCTAAAGTACTCAAAGACAACTGAATAGAATATAAATGTCTGAAGTAGCTATCTATACATTGGTTGCTTCTCATATGGGGCAAGTCAGACTCCCCAATTTACCACAATTGCTTGTTAGATATGACTATTTTTTTTTTGGGAAGAGGTGGGGGGGGGGGGGGGGGGTTGAGGAAAATGTAGTCCTTGTACAATAATGATACGAAAGAAAGAGCAGTTATTTATAGGGACCAAAAATTATCATTATAAAGTATATCATAGGACTGTTATTATCTCTTCTGAATAATATCTCTGTGTCAATTATGGTTGTTAATGACGAACATGTTAGATGAGTTTCTTTTCACGTGTGATGGTGCCCTTTTGTGCTCTGAAAAGAAGAAATTTTAGTTTTTCTGTATGTTGTTTCTTATAGTTGTCATGCTCAAAAGTTACAGTTGATTAGATTGTGTCCTTCACGTATCTTTTACTGTTTCACTTTGCTCACTGTCATTGCCTTGCATGCCAGATGGTTTCTGAGGAACCAGGACATAATGAATCACATGCAACAAAAAAGCTACTAGTTGAACCATTGATATTTGAGGATATTCCTCCTGCTGCTCAACAGGTAAGTAAAATATGTAGAATGGTTATGTTGATATACTTGATTATTGCTGGTGCTGGACAGATATGTAAAGATGTAATGTAATGATTGAAGAATTTGACCCCCCCCCCCCCCCCACCCCAACTCTCTGCCTTCACCAATTAATTGTTGTCTCTATTTTACTCTTAAATTTTATACATATTTATATTTTGATTGTATAACACAGGTTGATAGGGTTCTGGGGTGTCGAGTGAGAGGCAGTGAATTAAACTCTTTACACTGCATCACTGTGGTCGACAAACATGACCTGGCTGCAAAAACATCTGTTTCTTCAGATGATTTAAATAAAATTTCTGAGAAAAATACGATTTCTGATACTCCTATAGACGGTGAAGCTGCTGTAGACCAATCAAAAGCTGCACCGGATACCTTTAATCAATTAGATGAAGTAAAAAATGTCATTAGAGGCTCTGAAGTAGACAAGATTAATGTGTATAGAAGATCAATGATTAAAGAAGGCAGGGAAGGAGGTTGCGTGGATTCTATGACGAATGACATACAAAGTACCGAACCAAACACATTAAATAGTAAAAATGAAGTCATTTCCGCTGTAAGTACTGAAGATCTTGGAAAAACAGCTGGAAAGAAATCGACGGGAGAAAGCATGAATACCACTAGTCATGATATTGATGAAGTTTCAGAAAGTCCTCAAATTGCTATACCTCAGGGGAATGAAGATGCACAGAAAGCGGAGGTAGAAGTTACAACTGACTGTGTTCCCGAAACAATGGTGAAGGATACTTTACTGCCAGAATTTGCACCCTCCAATGGAATCATGGCTGAGTATGAATTTTTAGTCAAGTGGGTTGGAAAATCTCATCTTCACAACAGTTGGATTTCAGAATCTCATCTGAAAATTCTTGCAAAGAGAAAACTAGACAATTACAAGGCAAAGTATGGGCGGTCTTTAATTGATATAAGCGATGAACGCTGGAAGAGGCCTCAGCGGGTAATTGCACTTCATTCCGTTGCAGAAGGTCCAACTGAGGTGTTAGTGAAGTGGACCGCACTTCCTTACGAGGAATGCACTTGGGAGAGACTTGATGAACCTGTCATTGCAAGATCATCCCGCTTGGTTGATCTATTCAATCAGTTTGAATGCCGAACAGTGGAAAATGATGCTACAAACGATGACACTTTGAGGAGAAAGGGCGGACTTCACGAAGGAAAGATAGCGCCTCTTACTGAGCAGCCTAAAGAGCTTGCTGGAGGTTCCTTATTTCCACATCAGCTGGAAGCATTGAATTGGCTGCGTAAGTGCTGGTGTAAATGCAGGAATGTTATACTCGCTGATGAGATGGGTCTTGGGAAAACAGTATCTGCTGCTGCTTTTCTATCATCCTTATACTTTGAGTTCAAAGCTAAACTTCCTTGTCTGGTTTTGGTTCCTCTTTCCACAATGCCAAATTGGATGGCTGAGTTCTCATTGTGGGCCCCAGACCTGAATGTTGTTGAGTATCATGGTTCAGCCAAAGCAAGAGCTATGATACGGAAATATGAGTGGCATGCTAGTGATCCAAGTGGGTCAAGTAAAAAAACAACTTCTTATAAATTTAATGTTCTCTTAACTACTTATGAGATGGTTCTTGTCGATTCCTCACATCTATCTGCAGTTCCTTGGGAGGTTCTTGTAGTTGATGAAGGGCACCGGCTAAAGAACTCAAGTAGTAAGCTCTTTGGCATGCTCAATACCTTTAAATTCCAACATCGTGTACTTTTGACTGGTACCCCTCTTCAGAATAACATAGGCGAGATGTACAACTTGCTACATTTTTTACAGCCAGATTCATTCCCTTCTCTGTCCTCATTCGAAGAAAAGTTCAATGATCTTACTACCCCAGAAAAGGTAGAGGAGTTGAAGAAACTTGTTGCTCCTCATATGCTACGCAGACTCAAAAAGGATGTGATGCAGAATATCCCTCCCAAAACCGAACGAATGGTTCCAGTTGAGTTGTCATCCATTCAAGCTGAATACTACCGTGCAATGTTGACAAAGAACTATCAGATACTGCGCAACATAGGAAAAGGGGTTGCACAACAGTCAATGTTAAATATTGTGATGCAATTAAGAAAGGTGTGCAACCATCCTTATCTCATTCAAGGTTCTGAGCCTGAATCAGGATCATTAGAATATCTTCATGAAATGAGGATAAAAGCTTCAGCAAAGTTGACTTTATTGCATTCTATGCTTAAAGTGTTACACAAGGAAGGCCATAGAGTACTTATATTTTCTCAAATGACAAAGCTTCTCGATATTCTCGAGGATTATTTGAATATTGAATTTGGTCCAGGAACATTTGAGAGAGTGGATGGCTCTGTTTCAGTATCTGACCGCCAAACTGCAATTAATAGATTTAACCAGGACAAAAGTCGTTTTGTGTTCCTATTATCAACACGTTCTTGTGGCCTTGGGATTAATTTGGCAACCGCTGACACTGTCATCATCTATGATTCGGACTTCAATCCGCATGCAGATATTCAAGCAATGAATCGAGCACATCGTATTGGACAATCAAATAGGCTATTGGTTTACAGGCTTGTTGTTCGAGCTAGTGTTGAAGAACGCATCTTGCAGCTTGCAAAGAAGAAATTGATGCTTGATCAGCTATTTGTGAATAAATCTGGGTCTCAAAAGGAGGTAGAAGATATTCTACGCTGGGGGACTGAACAGCTATTTAATGATTCTTCTAGCACTCACAGTAAAGATGTAGCTGAAGACCAAAGCAGTAAAGATGAGGCAGGGTTAGATATCGAGCCTAACCGTAGGAGGAGAACTGGTGCCCTCGGGGATGTATACAAGGACAAGTGCACAGATGGAAGCAGTAAGATTTTCTGGGATGAAAATGCTATTATGAAATTGCTAGACCGTTCAAACATTCAATCTAGTTCACCTGATAATGCTGAAGGGGATGCAGAGAATGATATGCTTGGTTCAGTAAAGGTATAGCCTAACTCATGCCTTCACCCAAAATATGTGCTTGTTTCCCTCTATTGCTGTTGATATATGAGTTTCATGCATTTATTGCAGCAATACTTCCTTTCCTTTAAACAATTTGAAGCTTATGCCTTTGTGATCAAAACTCATTCATGCATTTATTGAAGCACTAGGTTCCCTCTTTATTTAAACAATTCAAAGACTGCACCAGTGTTTGTGATCTTGCAACACATTAAAATGATTTACAATTTTGCGTTTTGTCCTTGTAGTTCACTCAATCAAACATTTAGTTGTCTTAAGTTCACACAGCCAATGTTTATTATTAGTTGACGTGTACTATCTACTTTATAACTTGGATTGGAGTAATGTCATTAGATATGAACATGGTACAGGATGAACTCTGGAATATATTATAGCCTGCAGGGAAAGAAATTGTATAAATGTTTTAAAAATATAATATAACTAATCTTGAGGATCAGGATAATTATCACAGATGTTTAATTAACGGGGGTTTCTCTGTGAAGCTTCATATTTGGGGAGCAGGCTTTTATCTTTAATTTTTAATGTAAAGAAAAATATATTATTATAATAATTCATTTAAATATATTTAGGGGAATACTTTTCTATAATGTTAATTTAAGGTATTGCTCTTATGAAAAAATAAATCATGTTATTATGTTTTTAAAGTTTGCCTGTATGCGTGTGCAAAATTTAAGACGACCTAGTCATTCACCTATATTTTTATTTTACCATAAACAATAACTAATATAGGCATGTTATATTAGTACTTCCATTTATTTTACAGAAAAGTAAATCAGTTCAGATATACTGCTCGGACATAGTCGGCATGCTTCTATAATTTAATCATTAGTTCATAATCCATTGAAAGAGGGCATTGTTATATTGCATCGCATGTTACTTTTTTAGTTGAACATCAACTCGGTTAATTTTTTTTACACCGAGTTGTTCAGATGTACATAAGATTACTGATTCTTTAGTCTAGATTAATTGTCTGTGTGTACCGTATTCTCAGCAGCTCTAAATGAACTTATATCTTTATTTATCACAAATTTAATAGTACTTTGCAATTGGATTAATGTCTTATAATGTTTTTTTTCATCAGTCTCTAGAATGGAATGATGAACCACCAGAGGAGCAGGAGGTAAGTGAATCACTTGCGGTGGTGAATGATGATAATCCTGTGCAACACTCTGGAAATAAAGAAGATAATGTGGTGGCTGTTGTTGAAGATAATGAATGGGATAGGCTGCTGCGTGACAGGTCAGTGATAGGTACACGAAGTTTTTTAAACGCATGCGTACACCCACACACGTGCACACACACACAAAGACAGACATGCTATCACTTGTAATTATGGTAAATTTACTGACTTGCAACATGTGACGAGGTGAAAATAAAAACAGCTTTCGTAAGAGAGTCCTCTCTCTCTAAAAAATCTCCAAATTTTGGATGCTGTGTTTGCTTTTTCTTCAGATAATTGGATGAGCTTTAAGTCTGCTTGGTAGCATAAGCTTGCTAGTGTTTCCTTTGAACCTCCAAAACTCTGGTAGGATAATCCAGACGTCAAACAAACTATTTGAGATTTTTAGGTCTAACGTTAGTCCACTTGCTTGACTTCGTGTTTCTTTATAACCTTTGAGGGCTCATGTTCCCTTTCAACCTACCAATGTCTGCATTGTATACATATAGTACATATCAAAATCTAGCATTGTACCCTAGTGTATCCCCTCACCCTGGGTAACAAGAGGTCAAGGGTTTAAGTCTGAGTGGAGACACATGTGTGCGGGAGTATTTAATTTCTTGTAATTGACCTCAGTCATAAAAAATAATACACATCAAAGCTTAAGAAGTTCCACATTATTTTTATACTAGTATGTCTGCACATACGATCATGTGTGTATGTATGTTAAGTGGAGAGTTGTCGTGGCTCGTGGTCATAACAATTGATTATGTACTTGTTGCATTGAATAAATTTGTTTTGCGGATGTAGATGGGAAAGATATCAAATTGAGGAAGAAGCAACTCTTGGTAGAGGTAAACGCCAAAGAAAAGCTGTCTCTTACAGAGAAGCTTACGCTCCACATCCCGCAGAGACACCAAGTGAGGTAATTAAGAAAGTAATTTCCAGGGTAATTAAGAAAGTGATTTGTATTTAGCAAAAAAAAAAAAAGAAAGTGATTTGTCTTGAGAATCTTCTAGATTATTAAAACTCTATATATCTGGTTAATGTACTCTTCCTGTTGGCGACCTTTCAACATCAGCTTGATATGTCTTGAAAGCTTTATAACTCTATATCTCTAGTTAACCCAACAGCTATACCCTCTCTTGCACACCATATTACAGGATTTTCCCCCGGAAAGGCATGTGATGTGGTATCGAGAGATCCTTTTATCTTTGTACCCGTATGATCTATAGAATAAAATAAGTAGAATGCTTGTGTCACACTATAAATATTACCAATGGGGCTTTTTTTATATATTCATGATTTTAAAGTTTCATTACTATGTAGTTTCTTAAAATGTGCTTAATATGGGCAGGAACTTTTGTTATAGTTGGCTAACTTTTCCAGAGGTTTCAAAGTTTCTTTACTATTCTTTTGGGGTTCCTTTTTCCTTGTCCTTTCTGATACATCTGTTTGCGAAGGATTGCAATTTGCATGCAATGTTGATTACCTTTGTTTTCTTAATCAGGCTGGTGGTGGGGGTGGTGGGGGTGGTGATGAAGTGCGGGAGCCAGAGCGTGAATATACTCCAGCAGGTCGAGCCCTAAAAGCAAAGTTGTAAGTCTGGAGCTTGTGGGGGCTTTTTTACACTGTTTTGAGTTGTGTTATTATCATCTGATTAGAATCAAGCTCTTCTATGTTATACCCTGACACAGTACTTTTGTGTTAATGACAGCGCTAAGCTTCGTGCTAGACAAAAAGATCGGTTGTCTCAACGGAGTGTTATTAATGCATCTGGTCCAGTTCTGGGGTCGTCTCTCACCGAAATCCGCATGGTCCCTTCATCCAGTGCTCCAGAAAGACATCAGATGACCAAGTTAGACAATCAGAGGAGTGAGGATTCTTTAGCAATTGAGATAGAAGGTAAGAAGCATTATCAAAATTTAGAGGCGCTGAAAACGAAGCCTGGCTTAGAGCCAAAGCCGAGCAAGTTACCTAAACATAAGATGAGAAGTTATGAAGATTTTCCTGTTCAAGGTGGTGAGAATTTATTGTCAAACAACAATTTGTTACCTGTTTTGGGACTTTGTGCTCCTAATGCCAATCAAATGGAGTCGTCCGAGAGGAATATCTCCAAATCTCACCGCAAGCAAAACAAGCAAGTGAGCAGGACAGGGTTCCCTTTTGACATAGCTCCTTTCCGTGAAACTTCAACTGAGACAGATGGCAAACCTCGTGAGCTTGCCTCAGAAAACTTTAAATTGCCATCGGCATCTTTAGAAGCTCTGCAGCGTGGGCAGAAATTGAGCAAACCTGATACGGGTGTTCAGGTTAGTCCTGATTTTTGTTTACAGCGTAGTTTGAGTTCTTCAGATATTTCATTCCGTTTTCGTATAGCATAGTGGCCCTGATTATTTTAATAAGATTCTCTTAGTGTGTTTGGTATGTCTACATAACTGTAAATTAAACTGTGATGCACACCTTAAATTTGAATTTCACAAATATGAAATAACCGTGTTAAATTTAAATTTCAATCGACAATCATAATGTATACTAACATTTAAAGTTTTACACAAAAAAGTTATGTGGAGATTATATTTCACTACTAATTGATTATTAGTTCACATATTTTAAGATTAAATAGTGGGACAAGGGGCACTATAATTCAAACTAGAGACCTTCGGTATTTACAATTTCTTGTACCCATGGTTGTCACGTCGGTAAGTCGAGTCGAGTCGAGTCGATGGGGTTCAGCTCGTCGACTAGTCATAGACTAGTTGCTGACTGGTCGATAAATTAATAATAATCTACAAAATTTTATATTATTATATTAATCTTATATAGGTGATTTCTCACAACAAAAGTCCAACATTGTCATTTGTATATAAGTTAGAAAATAGATATGTTAATTAAGAACATTTCTATATTTCCCTCTCCATATACACATTTACACTCGTATATATACACTGACTACACATATATACATAGACATAGACTACATACATATATACACATACATGTCAGTTTTAATCAATTTGTAAATGCATTAACACACACACACACATCAGCTTTAGTTTAAAGGAGAATAAAAGCGAGAAGAAGGGAAATTTATAGTACATGTTGCATGTTGTTGCTGTTGTAGGGATTTTTAGAAAATTCTTCTTTTTTTTAGTTTAATATTTGCGCTAATTGACCTACTAGTTGCCCAAGTCGACCGACTAGTCGCCCAAGTCGACCGACTAGTCGACAAGTCGCCCAAGTCGACCGACTAGTCGACAAGTCGCCCAAGTCGACCGATTAGTCGAGAATTTGCAAGTCGACCCTCTCAAACCGATGACTAGTCGCGACTAGTCGAGCTCCGTGACAACAGTGCTTGTACCATGTGAAGTTACCAACTACCCAAACCCTAATTGCATTATAAATTTTTAACAGACACGCTCATACATGTATTCTACTACATACACTTGAAGTACAAAATTCATTCTATAATGCGTGAGAGACATGGATACCTAATACCTTAATTTAACTAACAACAGATGTTTGACATCTTTACTTTTCCAAGATGCATTACCTTAGTTTTGTTACATTATCAACTGTATAGTATAGATGTATGGTCTCACGATGTTATGTTTATTTGCAGCATTCCCTTCATTTTCCACAAGGAAATGGTCCTAATCATTTAGATACGCGTGAACCGAATTTTCCTGAATTTCAAGAAAAGTCAGCATTGCCAAAACTACCGTTTCATCAGAAATTGCTCCCTAGATTTCCATTTCCAGCCACCAATGTACCCCATCCACATCCAGACCTGTTCCCCAACTTAACATTGAGTTCCAGAGCCGGAAATACAAGTGACTCCATTCCAGGCCTTCCCGCAATGCCTTTCTTGCCAAATCTGAAGCTTTCGCGTGAAGAATCATCTAGATATGAGCAACAGGGAGTTGACGTGAATCCTATGCTAGGATTAGGTCAAATGCCACAGACCTATTCATCATTCCCTGAAAATCACAGGAAGGTTCTCGAGAACATAATGATGAGAACTGGATCAGGACCAAGCAACTTTCTTAAAAGAAAAACAATTAAAGATATATGGACCGAAGATGAACTTGATTTCCTGTGGATTGGCGTTCGTAGACACGGACGGGGTAATTGGGATGCTATGATTCGAGACCCGAGGTTAAAATTTTCCAAGTTTAAGACCGCGGAAGATCTGCATTCCAGATGGGAGGAGGAACAACACAAGATTTTGGACATGCCAACCCTTCCGGTGCAAAAAGCATTCAAATCTTCAAAATCAGCAAAATCTCCATTATTTCCTGGTATTTCTGATGAAATGATGACAAGAGCACTGCATGGAAGCAGATTCGCGGGTCCAACAAAATTTCAGCCACACCTGACAGATATGAAATTGGGTTTAAACAATCAACCATCTTACTTGCCGCATTTTGAGCCCTCTGAGCAACATGATTTACCCAGTGAATGTATACCAGCTGATTCGACTTGGAAGGTCGAAAACCACCAGAGACGTTTTTCCGGGTCATCGTCTGTTAGACCACGTGATAGACCGGGAACTTCTAACTTACCTAGTGAGCAGCCATTTCTTCTCGACATGTTAGGAGCCAGTAGTTTTGGTTCTCCTGGTTTGAATTGTTCAAGCAGCTTTGATATACAGAAGCAGGAGGATGAACTTCGTGTTAGTAGGAGTTCGAAGCTGCCAACTTTTCTTGACAAGTCCCTTAACATTTTGCGTGAATCTGATAACATGGGAAGTGGGAAATTAAATATTTCATCCTTGTTGGCCAATCCTGATAAAGAACAGGATGTGGTCCACTCCAAGCTGAAAGACATTGCTGGAAGTTCTTCAAAGAATGAGCTGCCTCATTGGCTTCGGGAAGCTGTAGGAGGTCCTGCAAAACCAGTACCTGGTCTACCACCAAGTGTCTCTGCAATTGCACAATCAGTTCGTATACTATATGGGGATGATAACTCAAACATTCCTCCGTTTTCTACTCCAGCCTTGCCTCCTGCCGAACCAAAGGATCCACGAAGAACATTGAAGAAAAAGAAGAGACGAAGGGAAAGGCCCCAAAAGTCCAAGCAGTTATCTCAGGATATTGCTGGAACCAGTCACAGCTTTCAACATAACCTCCATGCTGAGAATGTTGATTCAACATCACTTCTAACAGCGACATCACCAGGTCCTCTTATCCCACAGTTATCTGCTGCAATGCCAGGACTTCCTTGTTTGGGGGCTAGTATTAATATGACTCCTCCCACTGTAGATGTGCCGATGCCGTCATCTGGTTCAATATATTCACATATTCAAAAGAAAACGGTAAATGAAACCACCCCATCTTCTGAAGTGCTTCAGTTGGTAGCATCCGGTGTAGATCCACGCCCACAAGAAACAAGCTCAAAATTCCCGGAAAGCAGCGTTCCGCTTCCAGATTCTGTTGAACAAGACATTGTGCCAGTCTCTGAGCAGAAAGGCAACGAGTTTCAATCTAGTGTGACGAGTCCACACACTAATGAGAAGGCAAGGCAGACCGAAAGCAGGGATTCCAGCGAGACTCATTCAGATCCTATTCAGCCCAAAGCAGGAGAAACATCATCAGAAGGTACAGTCTCGGATCATTGTGGGAGTGAGCAAGAATTGTAGACGTGAATGGGTAAAGCGTTTACATGTTCTTTGTCCGTTTTTATTAAGAATGTATACCCCTTGATCAGTTTGTGCTAAAGTTTTGTAGAGATGGTCTAGTTGAGTGTTTTCCTAGCAAATATGGGGTCATTAGGATAATTTGAGTAGAGTTTAGTGCAAAAAGAAATATACCAGTTCTTACTTTGGTACTGTTTTACATGGATGGAGGTGAACTTTATTTGAAACAATATTTTTTAATTTAAGAACACAAAGTTATGGTATTTTCATTTGTAATGACTTTATCCTTGGTATCTTTGCATAGGTTTCGAATCTTATTAAGGAGATGGTCAATTACAGAAATTTGAATAATAATGCACACTAGTCCGTTGAGGCTAAATCTCTCGATCTCTTCTTACAAAACATAGTACTCAATTAATACTTCTCTAGGATCACACACTCATAATCAAGGCATTGTTTGGATGTTGGCTAATCCTTCTTCATAAGAGAATGAAATTACACTAATGTAGTGATTCTGTATATGTTTCTAAGCAGTTGAGATTGGAGGCTCGTAAAACAATATTTCAACAAGAAACTCGCCACCTTTTGGAATTTGTGGCTCTGTCATTTGCTAAAGCAATAACATAAATGAACACATTTTATTACAATAAATTTTTGCAATACAAATTAAGTACTTTAACTCAGGTATTATTATGTCTCATGTCTATAATATAACATATACATCGATAATCATTCTCCATACACTGTGGCCATCTCATCAGCTTCTTGAAAATTCATAATATCTATTGATATACTTTCGTCATCGGCTGTTGCAGCAGCGGCTACTAGAACTGGAATATTTACGGATTTCCCGACACCGTTGTCGTTGGTTGCACTCCTTCGCTTTTGCTATTAAATGAATAGCTTTGTTTGATTCCTTTGTAACAGTAATCAGTTGTCTTACCCATACAATGCTAACTACTAATACAGGAACACAGAATGTCGATATTAGAAATATTACAACTATTAATCGAGACGGGTCTACTCGTAAAACAATATATATGGTAACTATGACGAAGGCACAAAGACAACAAATTATTAACACCCACTCGAACCACAACAAAATTAGATCTTTCTTTTTAAATAATTTGCCACTTTGAAACTTTTCTTCAGCAATAACAGCAGCCTGTTTGATATCAGCACATTCTTCCAACGGGTTCATTATCACTTCTAATCTTCTATGACCTAAACGTGTTTACTGTAAGAGATTAGTGTAAACTATTATGTGTTGGGTATAAATTACACTAGTCAGTGATATATATTAATAAACAAGAACATACAATTAACCAAATAACGAAACAAAATATGAAGGCATAAAAAGAGTATAATCAGTAACTGTAATTAACAAGAAAAGTAAGAACACTTATATCTCACAGTAGCTTTAGCCAAGACAACAAGAGAGAAAGAACACAACTGAGTCACCAAGCCCTTCAAAAAGACTTGGATGTTCTTAAAGAGAATATTGTCCTATTTACGTTGTGATTGGGTTGCAGCAATATCGTTTCCAGGATAAAACAGCAACAGATCAGTTCACAAATAGCGACCAGCCCCTCAATTCGTCTGAGAACTATGTATAAGAACTGTATGTACTAGCTTATAGCCCGTGCAATGCACGGCTCCTTTTTTAAATTATAAAATAATTTTACTTTTTTTAATTTTATATGTTATTAATTTACATATAAAATTATTGTTAAAAAGTTGATAATACATAAGATTTTACACTTTCGATTTAATATTTGTACTCTACCTTGAATTATTAAAATTTGATTTGAAAGATTCTATAGCCCAAGTGAAATTAACAAAAAAATCTTTAATTTAGTGATAGTTTAACAATTATTTTCCGATTAAACCTACTCAGAAATAAATAAGAAAAGAAATTGGCGCTTTTTTACATTGAAAATTCTATTCGATTTATGAATTATACTTATAATTCGTTTTGATTTTCAAAATACCCTTGTTATTATTTGAAGATAGTTCTACTAATAATAAAATACAATTTTAATAATAAGTGTATGAGAGATTTTGTCAAAAACTTTGATAATTGGTAGTATGGTCAAAATAAATAAGAACCGTTGAATCTTAAAATAAATAGATTAAAACCGTTGGTGTTTCCATTTGAATAATAATTATTAAATCATCAATAAATTAAAGATAATTCTATAAGTTTCGCGTGAATTGTAAAATCATCCAAATCTGATTTATAGATCTCAAGATAGAGCCCAAATAGTAAATATGAATATTTTTTAATAATAATAAATAAATAAAATTTAATTCTAATGCAAATTTTTTAAATTATATCCTTTTTCAAATTATAATTTTTTTTAAAATTCAGTTCCAGTGCAACCTTTTCTAATTATATCGTTTTTAAATTATAATTTTATTTTTAAAATTCACTTATAAGGCAACATTTTCTAATCATATCCTTTTTAGATTTTAATTTTCTCTTTTAATATGATATAATCTTGATCGTCTATTTTTTAAAAAATAGATTCCACGGTTGAGATTATTTTGGTAGTACAGTGACGAAAATTATGGATAAGATCTCTATTATGCTTATTATATATAAATAGCTTATAACCCGTGCAACGCACAACTCCTTTTTTAATATCTTTAATTACATTATATATATTCTAATTTTATAAGTTACTAATTTACATAACAAATTTTTATTAAAAATTGATATATATAAGTTTTACACGCTCGATTTAATATTTGTACTCTATCTTCAATTCTTAAAATTTAATTTGGATAATTACGGCCCACGTGAAATTAACAAAATAATCTTTAATTTGGTGATGGTTTAATAAATTTTTTCTAATTAAATCTACGTAGAAGGAAAAGGAGAAAAAATTGACGATTTTTTACGCTAAAAATTTTATTTGATTTATGAATTCTACTTATAATTCGTTTTGATTATCAAAATACCCTTATAATTATTTGAAGATGGTTCTACTAACAACCAAATACAATTTTAATAATAAGTGTAAGAGGGATTTTGTGACCTCTATACGACAAATATCTTAAAATAATAAATAGATGAAAACCGTTGGATCTAGCATAAAAAGTATTTAAATTTTAATATGTTATAAACTAAAAAGTGTATTTATATTGTAATACGAAAATATATATGTCAATGATTTAAATCATATATAATTAAGTTTTCTACATTGAATAGCATTATCAATGTAGGAATTTTACGTTAAATAGGATTAATGTAAAAACTCGTAATCATATTTTCTCTTGAGATTCTTAGTTTTTCCATTTGAATAATAATTATTATATCATTACTAAATTAAAAATAATTTTATGAGTTTCGCGTGGATTGTAAAATCACCCAAATCTAATTTCTAGATCTCAAGATAAAACCCAAAGAGTAGTAGATATGATTTTTTTTAAATACTAATAAAAAATAAATAAAATATAATTCTAATTTAACCTTTTTTAATTACTCCGTCCGGTCCATTATATAAGGCGTTTGACTTTTCTGCACGTAACTTTAGGTGCTTTGACTACATAGCTAAAATTATTGTTTTTTAAAATTTCTTTTTCTAAATAAAAATTAAAATATTATATTTTTATTCAAAAATTGAAAAATAATAAATTTTAACATATAATCAAAGCACCTAAAGTTACGTGCAAAAAAGTCAAATGCCTTATATAATGGACCGGAGGGAGTATATCCTTTTCAGATTATAATTTTCTTTTAAAAATTCAATTTTAATACAACCCTTTCTAATTATATCCTTTTTAGAATATAATTTTTCTTTTTAAAATTCACTTCAAATGCAACATTTTCTAATTATATCCTTTTTAGATTATAATTTTCTTTTTAATGCGATCTAATTTTGATTCCTTTTTAGATTATAATTTTCTTTTTAATTTGATCTAATCTTGATCGTCTATTTTTAATCCAACGGATCATATGATTTTGATAGTACAGTGACGACGACCAAAAATTTGGATAAGATCTCCCTTATGCTTATTATATATAAGGTATTAATTGAGGGAGAATAGAGAGTAATCGCAAACAAGGGTTTTTCCTTAACGTATATAATAACTCTCAACGTTATATCTTCGATATATATAATACCCAAAAATAAAACGTAAGAGATATGCCTTAAAAGGAAAGTAAATATTCTGATTTAATTTCATTAACTGCATCAGTATTTATTTTTTCAGTTACAGCTGCATCAGGTCGCCTCGCGTACGCGAGACGCCGAAACATTCGCCCAAATCGCCCTTCGACCCGAGTCGTGGCGTGGCGAGGCGGGCGGCGGCGCGCGCGCGTGTGTGCGCGAGGCCCACTCTACATCCATGCACACCCACATGCCTTAGTAGTTGTGCACTGCACTTGCACATGGAGCTATATAAAGCCACCAACCTTTCATTACCAATTCTTTGTGGGACTCAAGTTATTTCAACTAAATAACCCACATAACCCATTTCAAGCAAGCAACTTCAACTCAATTTATTTATGGATTCCACTAAGAAAATGTCTTAGATCCAAACATAAAAGTTTAAGTCCTTATTACAAGGAACAAACTCCACTTGTTAGTTTCCGGAAATTACATCAAGAACATATTATAAATATGCCTCAAACTTCCCATTTTCTAAAAATCCCCCACGAATCCATACAAAAAATGCATATCGATTCTCATCATGACTTGTTTTTCAGAGTAGGTAACGTTCCGGGTTTGAACCCTCCTAAGTCCTCTACTTCGATGGCTACCGGATTCAGATGGAATGTTTCACCTTGAATCTTTATCCGTTTGGTGTAACCACACTCCATAGACGACTACAAGTCAAGGCTATGGTGCTAATCTACGGCTTTGAGACGTTAATGGTCATGTCTCGATCCTGTTCGTCGAATGCTTCAAGGAATAACCCTTTCCTCTAATTGCGACCACACAATTACATTCGCTTAGCTGGGCATCTCAAGAGATGTACTGCTAGCATCTCGTCAAATGACTTGACCCCATTTAGAGTTCAAATAACTTTTGCTATTCTGGCAGTGACAGTACCTTATAGGTTTACAGGGGATAGACTCCAGATACGTGAGTATTAGTCTATGTAGTTTAAGGTACAAACTAACTCACCCTTACAACTTGTTATTACCTCATTGAATACACTTTCGAGGGATCTCCTCTCATGTGTATTGGGTTCCCGCTGTAGATGAATTATTATGGGCTATCAGTCCCATCCCCAACCTAGACTTAAGGACTACAGCATGCTCAAGCCCCTTAGTCAAAGGATCAGCTAGGTTTTCTTGAGTTCCAATAAACTCAACAGCTATGATCCTGTCAGACATTAGACCCCTTATAGACTTTAGTCTAACTTGGATATGTCTCTTTGTTTTCACATTATACTTCCTGATGTTAATCTTGTCGATAGTTGTACGGCTATCACAATGAACAGCAAAAGCAGGAAGTGGACGACTTACTACATGTAACATTGACATAAGTCTGTGTAACCATTCAGCCTCAGTCCCCGTGGCATCTAATGCACACAACTCAGCCTCAAAAGTAGACCGAGTTATAATAGTCTGTCTAGAAGACTTCCAAGACGCTGCTCCACCCGCTAGGGTAAACAGGTATCCAGTCACTCCATTGGAACCAGACTTCTTAGCTATCCAACTTGCATCACTATATCCCTCTAGCACTCCAGGAAACCTCCTGTAGTGCAAACCAAGATATATGGTGCCTTTCAGATATCTAAGTACTCTATCAAGAGCATCCTAGTGAGTCTTGTTTGGACAGCTTGTAGATCTTGCTAATTACTTAGACACTGAATATGAAATATCCGGCCTAGTACCATTAGCAAGATACTGCAAACTCCCAATAATCTGAGAATGCCTTAACTGAGACACAGGTACTCCTGAACTATTCTTGACAAGGGCAACTTTAGGATCATACGGAGTATTAGCGATTCTACAATTTGAATAACCATACTTCTCAAGTATAGATTTCTCTATATAATGAGATTGTGACAAGGTTATTCCATCAGTTGACTGAGTCAACTTGATTCCAAAAATCATACTAGCCTCTCCCATATCCTTCATTTCAAAGTGCCTTTTCAAGAAACTTTTTGTCTCATTAATAATCTCAATATTGGTTCCAAACAACAAAATGTTATCCACATATAGACACACAATAATACATTCATTTCGTTTAACCATGTAATAGACACACTTGTCACTTTCATTAACTACAAATTCTGATTCTAAAATAGTTTCATCAAACTTTTTATGCCAGTCTCTTGGAGCTTGTTTTAAGCCATATATAGACTTGATTAACTTACATACTTTCCTCTCATTACCAGAGGCAACAAATCCCTCAGGCTGATCCATATAAATCTCTTCTTCAAGTTCACCATGAAGAAAAGTTGTCTTTACATCCATTTGATGGATGATAAGACCATGTACAGAAGCCAATGCTATAAGCATTCAGATTGTTGTCATTCTAGCAACTGGAGAGTATGTGTCAAAGTAATCAATGCCTTCCTTTTGCTTAAAGCCCTTAGCTACCAGCCTAGCCTTATACTTATCTATTGAGCCATCAGGGTTCATCTTCCTTTTGAAGACCCATTTACATCCTATAGTAGAACACCCAGGAGGTAGATCAACCAACTCCCATGTTCCATTAGAAACAATAGAGTCAATTTCACTTTTTATAGCACCTTTCCAGTACCTAGATTCTAAAGAATCCATGGCCTGTCGAAAAGTTAAGGGTTCATCCTCGATATTGTAAGTGATAAAATCACTTCCAAAATCCTTGACTACCTTAGCACGCTTACTCCTTCTAGGTTCCTTTACTTCATCAGGAGTAGAGCTACTACCAGGATCTGTCCCCACATTTGTCATCCTTTCCACATGATCAGGAATGGACCTCGATATGTGAGTGGGATCATCATCAGAAATATCCTGAGGTATACCAGTCTTCATAGGGAACACATCCTCAAAGAATGTTGCATCACGAAATTCAACTATAGTGTTAGCCACTATTCCGTCTATGTCAGATTTTAACACTAAAAATCTCATAGCCGTAGTGGTTTCAATATAGCCCAGAAAGATGCAATCAACAGTTTTCGGTCCTAGTTTCTTTCTCTTGTGTTCAGGGACAAGTACCTTTGCAAGGCACCCCCACACACGAAGATATTTTAAACTAGTCCTTTTCTCTGTCCATAATTCATAAGGTGTTTTTTCCATTTGTTTCAGAGGAACTCTATTCAGAAGATGGCAAGCCGTATTCAGAGCTTCTCCCCACATGTACTTAGGCAACCCAGAATTAATCAGCATACTATTGATCATATCCTTAAAGGTTCTGTTCTTTCGTTCTGCCACCCCATTAGACTCAGGTGTGTATGGTGGAGTTACCTCATGAACTATATCATTGCTCTTGCAAAATTCATTAAACGAGTTACTCGTATACTCACCACCTCTATCTGATCTCAAACGTTTAAGTACTTTACCAGTTTGTGTTTCAGCTTCAGTTTTGAACATAATGAATTTATCAAGTGCTTCATCTTTATGTTTAATCAAATAAACATAACAATATCTACTACAATCATCTATAAAAGTAATGAAATACCTATTATGTTCCTTGGTCAAAACTCCACCAAATTCACATATGTTCGTGTGCACTAAATCTAACACATTTGAATCCCTAACCACATTATGAAAGGGTTTCCTAGTTTGTTTAGCAGTCACACATACTTGACATTTAGATTTCTTATCAATGGCATGTTTTGGAATCAACTCTAAGTTCATCATATTCTTTAGAACACCAAAATTCAAGTGACCAAGACGTGCGTGCCACAAATCAGATGATTCAACACAATTAACAGAAGGAACAACATTATTATTAATAAAACTCCCCAAAACAGGCTCAACATTTATTAAAAATAATCCATCCGACAAGTAACCTTTGCCAAAAAATACACCAGTATGTGTAATAACTACTTTATTACATTTCAAAGAAGCTTCAAAACCATTCTTAACTAAACAACTTCCACTTATTATATTTCTACGAATGTCAGGAACATGATGCACTCTAGTGAGGGATAGAACACGCCCAGAAGCGAACTTCAGGTCCACATTTCCTATTCCAAGTACTTGAGCTACACTAGCATTCCCCATCGTCACCGTCATTCCATGAGTCTGTTGATAAGATACAAACAGAGTAATATCAGTACAAATATGTACATTAGCTCCAGTATCAATCAACCATTCATGAGACGAATAAGTAGAAAGAAGTACAGGGTTGTAGGTTACATTCCCGTTGTCAGTTTCAGAAGTAATAGCCTCACCAACAACCATGTTAACCGTAGGCCCACCAGTGGTACCAAGCACAGTGTTAGCTTGTGCTCCCACAATTGGTTTCTTAGTTTTCTTTACAGGACAGTCCTTGCTCCAATGACCAACCTGTCCACAAGACCAACATGGTTTGTTTGCCTTTGGTTTCTTAGCCTTGTTCTTGTCCTTAGACTTAGTGTTTTCCTTCTTAGTGACAGACTTTCTTTTCTGTCCTACAGTCACTACATTCAACTTCGAACTCCCAGCATGTTCAGTAGGCATCACATGTCATTGCTTGGACTTGTGTTGCTCCTGCACAGAAATGTCCAACATCAGGTTTGTCCAAGTGATCTCTCCTTTCTGTCTTTTCAGGGAGAGTGCAAACTCTTCCCAAGACTTTGGGAGCTTTTCAATCACAGACATAACCTAAAACTTTTCAGGAAGGTCCATACCAGACTCCTTCAAAGCATGCACCAACATCTCAAACTCATGCACCTGTTCAGTCATGGATTTCGTATCCACCAGTTTAAAGTCAAGGAACCTAGCCACAGAATACTTTTCCAACCCTTGCGAGTCAGTATTATGTGTCTGGTCAAGCTTCTCCCATAAGAGCTTAGCAGTGTAAGAGTTAGATGAATAAACATCGAATAGAGTGTTCGCTAAAGCTGCCAGAATAGCAGCCCTAGCCACCCCATCCTTTTCCTCCCACATAGTATAAGCCTTAACAGTTTCAGTTTTCTCCTTAACCACAACTGGTTTCTCATACTGCACCACTGGCCATAGACCCTTTACCGTTAACCACAGTTTCATTTTTTTCTGCCAACGAGAAAAACCAACACCCCCACCGAATTTATCAGGCATACCTGACAAATCGATAGGTTGTGGGAAACGGTACGTAGTCCAATCAATGGTGGGTACAGTAACAGTAGACCCAAAGCCAGTCTCAACAACAGGAGTTTCAGTTTCATTAACCATCTTGTTAATTAACAATATATAACACAATATTCTCTTCAAGATTGTTGGGTATAAATTACACTATAACAAAAATGAGACAGTGATATATATTAATAAACAAGAACAGGCAATTAACCAAATAACGAAACAAAACACGAAGGCATAAAAAGAGTATAATCAGTAACTGTAATTAACAAGAAAAGTAAGAACACTTATCTCTCACAGTAGCTTTAGCCAAGATAACAAGAGAGAAAGAACACAGCTGAGTCACCAAGCCCTTCAAAAAGACTTGGCTGTTCTTGAAGAGAATATTGCCCCACTTAAGTTGTGATTGGGTTGCAGCAATATCGCTTCCAGGATAAAACAGCAACATATCAAAGGTGTTAGGAATATGTTGTACTTGATGATAACTTCACATTATATGCACAAAATTGTATAAGTCATGTTTTGTAACTGTCAACGGATGAGACATTATAACTCTATTCGTTGACAGGTAGCTCATCAACGGATGAGGTTTTGTAGCATACTGCAATATCTCTATTTATCAGTTGATAGTGTTTTTATTCAGAGTCATGTTGACCATCAACGGATAGGCAGAATAGGTAGCCAATTGTAAATAAGCTTTGCTATGTAATTCTGTCTAAGTGAAAGTGTATCAACGGATGAGAACAGGACTCTATCAACGGATACAACTCAAATCTACTCTATCAACGGATACATCACAAACTACCATCAACGGATGACTGTGTACAACATCAACGGGTAATCATTAACACTTTCTTCTATGCTAGCTGGGAATTAGCAGTTGATAAGGACAGGTTTGACTGACAGATCACATGGGTTGATAGTAGGTATAAAAAGCAGTATGGCAGCCATACTTTGGAAACACAGAAGAAAGAAGCATTCCATTTACACAGTACATACAAAAAAGGTGCAGGGGACATATCTGTTCACAAGGACAACCTTTCGGCTACATGTTGATTTGGGATATATAACCAAGTGTAGCAACTCTTTAGAAACTAAGAAAACAGACATATTTGCTTAGGGTTGGTTTCTTGAATATCCTTAGAAGCAAAGAGTTGTAAAACAGAAGCTGTGTATATTTGTATCACAGAGTTTTCTTCGAATAAAAGTCTCAGGTGGTACATTTAACCACCTGATTTTTTTATGTGTTTGTGAATCTTTTCTCATTCAACGATTATCCCCTTATAGATTTCTGTGGTTCTTATCAGAAATTTATAAATATCAAGAATTGTATTCAACCCCCCATCAGTATTAGTTTATTGTTCAGGGTCTGTCCATCAGTATTTGATGTCTGATCAGGCCCAATAATCCAAGTACTGATCCAACAGCAATAACAAATATAGTCTGATGTTCTGTTAAAATAAATCAATATTCCAGGTAATAAAATTCCTCGCCCAGGTCGCCTCGCGTACGCGAGACGCCGAGACATTCGCCCAAATCGCCCTTCGACCCGTGGCGTGGCGTGGCGAGGCGGGCGGCGGCAGCGCGTGTGTGTGCGCGAGGCCCACTCTACATCCATGCACACCCACATGCCTTAGTAGTTGTGCACTACACTTGCACATGGAGCTATATAAAGCCACCAACCTTTCATTACCAATTCTATGTGGGACTCAAGTTATTTCAACTAAATAACCCACATAACCCATTTCAAGCAAGCAACTTCATCTCAATTTATTTATGGATTCCACTAAGAAAATGTCTTAGATTCAAACATGAAAGTTTAAGTCCTTATTACAAGGAACAAACTCCACTTGTTAGTTTCCAGAAATTACATCAAGAACATATTATAAATATGCCTCAAACTTCCCATTTTCTAACATTATGTACAAAGATCGAATGCACCTTAGTTATATTTATAGTGCTAGGAATTAGGATATATACATCAAGTAGAATTAGGAATAGGCCTAGGAATAGGAATGTTGGGTCAATTTCAGAAACCAAACGGTATCACGGTCTCCAATCTTTGAAGTCTTCCAATTTCTGTCTTATGTTGTTTATCGAACTTGAAATTTGTTTATCGAACACCTTCAATTTTTTGTATACGATGATATGATCATATGGTTAAACATTTTAATTTATAATTTGTTTTTTTTTTAAAAAACAAAGGAGTTAATTCAATAATAAAAAGCCATACGGCATTTACACCAATGATAGAGTCGAACATACAGTAAATTGCAATCGCCTGTTCTCATGAAAAGACAATTAAACGATATTTTGAAGATACTGGATATACAAGTACCCATTTCGTGCATCCTCGTTAAATTATTGGTACATTCTTCATCATGTCTCGATGGAACTATCGTTTGAACTATCGACCAGAACGGTAATCCCATACAAAATTTCATCATTAAATCAAGACCCCGTTCACGATCAAGAAGCGAAAAACAAACCTCTTATTTACTAACTTATAACAAGTACGACGAGATTTTATTATTATTATTTTTAACTTTTTAAAATAATTGTCTAGACATTATATCCTATTATATTAGATCCTTTTATATTATTATATTAAGAGTAAGAGTGATAATAAACGAGTACTATCATTGATCAAGGATTCGACTCCTAAGAATAATATTAAAAAAAAATATAATCTAAAAAGGATATAATTAGAAAAAGTTGCATTATAAGTGATTTTTACAAATAAAATTATTTCTAAAAAGGATATAATTAAAAAAGATTGTATTAGAATTAAATTTTCAAAAAGAAAATTATTATATGAAAATGATATAATTAAAAAAGGATACAATAGAATTTTATTTATTTCTTTATTAATATTAAAAAAAGTTCATATTTACTATTTAGGCTCTATCTCGAAATCTAGAAATCAGGTTTGGATGATTTTACAGTCCACGCGAATCTCATAAAATTATCTTTAATTTGTTGATGATTTAACAATTATTATCGAAATGGAAACACTTAGAATCTCAAGAGAAGATATAATTACGAATTTTTACATTTATTCAATTCAGTGTAGAAGTTCTGCATTGATAATCCTATTCAATGTAGAAATTAATTATAAATGATTTAAATCATTGACAATTTGACATACACTTTTTCATATTTCAATATAAATACACTTTTTATGTTACATATAAAAATATAAAATATTTTCTATGTTAGATACAATTTTTTTTCATTTATTTAATTTATGATTTGACGGTTCTTATTTATTTTGTCATACTGAGGACTAGACTACCGACTACCAAAATTTTGGATAAAATCACTCTTACACTTATTATTAAAACTATATTTTGTTGTTAGTATAATTATATTCAAATAATAAGAAAGGTATTTTGATAATCAAAACGAAATATAAGTAAATTTTATAAATCGGATAAAATTTTTAATATAAAATTGTCAATTTCTTCTCTCTTTTGTTTCTGCATAGCTTTAATTGGAAAATAATTGTAAAACCATCACTAAATTAAAGATTATTTTGTTAATTTCATGTTGGCGTCCAAATCAAATTTTAATAATTCAAGATAGAGCACAAATATTGAATTGAACGTGTAAAATTTTATATATACCAATTTTTTAACAATAATTTGATATGTAAAGTAAAACATATATATTAAAAAAAGGATACAATTGAATTATATTTATTTTTTTTATTAATATTAAAAAAGGTTATTTACGATATGCGCTCTATCTCAAGATCTAGAAATCAGATTTGGCTGATTTTACAGCCCACATGAAGGTTATAAAATTATCTTTAATTTAGGAATGATTTAACAATTATTATCGAAATAGAAACACTCAAAATCTCGATAGAAAATGTAATTATGAATTTTTACATTAATCATATTCAGTGTAAAAGACATACATTGATAATCCTATTCAATGTAGAAAACCAAATTATATATGATTTAAATCATTGACATTCACTTTTTCGTCTTTCAGTATAAATACACTTTTTAGTTTACATGTTAAAAAGTAAAATATTTGTTTTGCTAAATCCAATGTTTTTCATCTATTTATTTTATGATCTAATAGTTCTTATTATTTTTTCGTACTGAATACCAGATTATTACCAAAATTTTATACGAAATCACTCTTACACTTATTATTAAAACTGTATTTTGTTGTTAGTATAACTATCTTCAAATAATAATAAAAAGGGCATTTTGATAATCAAAACGAAATAAATCGAATAAAATTTTCAACGTAAAAAATCGTCAATTTCTTCTCTTTTTTTTGCGTAGTTTCAATTGGAAAGTAATTTTTAAACCATCACTAAATTAAAGATTATTTTGTTAATTTCATGTGGGTTGTAAAATTGTCAAAATCAAATTTTAAGAATTCAGGATATAATACAAATATTAAATTCTACGTGTAAAATCTTATATATATATATCAATTTTTTTAAAAAAATTTGATAGGTGAATTAAAAAAATATAGATATTAAAAAATTAATATAATTGCAAATATTAAAAAAGGAGCGGTGCGTTGCACGGGTTGTAAGCTAGTATTAAATAAAAGCTATAACATAATACATGAAACCGTGCATTGCACGGGTTATAAGCTAGTAGGATATAATGCATAAATTATAAATATACTAAAATTTACAATAAAAATTAATGTTCCATAATTTTTTTAAAATTTTATTTTTTTGTATAAAAATTTAATGTTTAAATTTTATATAGAAAAAGAAAATTTTAAAAAAATGTTATGGAACTATCCTTAAAATATATCTTAAAATGCGTGCCAAAAAGTCCAAAAAAAGTGTTAATAATCAAAAAGGACGGAGGGAGTACTACCTTTACCTACATGCAATGTACATAAATTATGAGTATTTTATGGGTGAGTGCCCTAAATGCCCAGATTTTATGTTTCTCTCACCAAAATGCCCAGATCTGGGATGCACTGCCCTAAATACCCACCACATACGCCAGTGGTAGGGGCGTATGTGTTGTTACGCCTTCAACAGAAACGTATCAACTGGATACGCCGAACGCATGGGCGCATAACCTCCACATACGCCGCTTGTATCAGCTGGAGACGCTCATGGGACATGCGCATCTTGTGATACGCAGTTGCCATAGGCGTATCAGACGTCAGCAATCGTCTTCCCCGAATCGCGATCTGAAGTCGATTCCGGCTTCTTTTTTGGTCAATCTCCGTTCTTTCACATCCCGACGTTTCCCACCACCTACCATATACCGTTGAAATCGGAATTCGATGCTCTACAAGAACATACCACTTTCATAACCTTTCTTTTGCTGAATTTGAAACGCCCAAAATGGCGATTTCTTCGATGTCGAACTTCCGACGACCTCAAACAAGCCCCTGCGGGGCCGGAGGAGATAAATGGAGGCTGGGAAGAGTAAGGGCAGGAGCTTGTGATCAGTTGCTGTTAATTTGGGGGGTGAACGTGCCTCGTATCGATGAGACGAACGAAAACGAGAAAGTCGCCGGCGCCTTTAGCTCTCGATACAACCTGTGAGTTAGAATGTTTCTGGCAGCTACAGTACGCGTTGATACGCCGTTTCC
The DNA here is from genome assembly GCA_037693485.1 of Kitagawia praeruptora. Taxonomy (NCBI): domain Eukaryota; kingdom Viridiplantae; phylum Streptophyta; class Magnoliopsida; order Apiales; family Apiaceae; genus Kitagawia; species Kitagawia praeruptora. Next base: position 92,673,058 of record CM075347.1, on the reverse strand, counting down.
AGCGGCGTATCGCGTGGGTAATTCAGGCGGTGTTTCAAAATGTGGGTATTTTGGTAAGTGGGTACCCAAAAATTGGGTATTTAGGGCATTCTTTCGTATTTTATTGTATATATTTTAAAATTTAAATATATGTTCTTTTCCTTCAATATTTCATTTTCAATATAAATTTAATATAATAAACTTTTTAAATGTGTGAATGTTATACTTTTTTTCACTTTTTTTTAATGAATATATCTTATTTAGCTGTATTTTTATTTTGATAATATAAACATAAATAGTGTATTTTTTTTTCTAATTTTAAATTTTAATACTACTTTTTTGAGTTAATTGCAAAATGCACCCTCAATCTATCGTTCAAAAACAAGATTGTACCATAACTTTGGAAAAATCAAGTTACACCCCTTAACTTAAATTTGCGATTTCAGTAAGCACCCCATTGACGATTCTTCATTACTATTCATTGTCATCGTTAAATTAAGAAGGGGCAAAATGGACATTTTATACTAAATTTACACAAAATTTATAGTTAAAATCTTAAATAAGCTAAAATATTTATATTAATGAATTTCTTTTACATTAAATATTTAAATTAAATTAACTTATTCCTATTAAAATAACAATAACGTTAAATAATTTAAAAAAAATCAGAAGTTAATTTTACATTTAAATTAAATACATAACCAAATTAAATGTTAAAATTTATTTAAAATTTATTAATAGTAAAATAATAAAATTTTGGAATTAACATTATTAAATAAAAATATTCCAATTACTAGTATGATATAGAAATTCAAAATCTAACATTTTATATTTTCTATCTAAATTTTATTATATTTCAAAAACTTTGAAATTCAGAATATATAAATTTTATTTGAAAATTTCCCCTTTGCCCCTGCCCATTTAACAGTAACTTGTAAAGTTAAACGCAGATAGATAATGGGGGTGCTTTATGAATTGATGGGCTTAAGTTAAGGGGTGTAGCCATGGTTGTAAAAATCGGTAATCGGTATAAATCGATTGAGGTACCGATTTAAGATTAATCGGGTAATCGGGGATTAATCGGAAGGATTAATCGGAGTATTAATCGGATATTATAATAATATTTAATATATTAGTCTAATTTTTAATTAAACTTATCATTTTAAATAAATTTACAGGATTAATCGGATTTCCAAAATCGAATCGGCTAGCTACCTTACAGAGGATTAATCGGGGATTAATCGGCTAAATCGAGGATTTTTAGAACCATGGTGTAGCTTGCATTTCCATAAGTTATGGTACAAATTTGTTTTTAAATAAATGTTGTAGGGTGTAGATTGCAATTAACTCTATTTTTTTTATTACATGAAATGTGGTGATGATCAAACAATCAACCACTTCATCCAAGATATATTAGGATTAGGTATAAATTTTCAAGATAACACAAACACTAACATAAATTCTAATTTTAATTGATAGTCATGGAGTAGTTGTACACAGTTACAGCATACTAACAGTGTTCTAAAAAGCGCTAAGCGGTTCTAGGCGGCGAGACGACCTTCGAGCGCTTAAGCGGCTAGGTGGGGGCTTAAGCGGATTTCAATGCGGACCAATTAAGCGAATTATATAATATATATTTAATTATTTATATATATAAATATATATATATATATTTAATAATTATATAAAATTAGGGAATAAGCGGTTAACATAAAATCGGGACGATTGGGGACCTTCGACGCTTAAGCGGATCGCTTAAACGGCTAGGCAGCCTTGTTTTAGAACACTGTACAACAATAAAAGACCTTGTAAGTTGTAATAGATCACCAAACACGAGATTACAATTTGTATTAAACGAGATTACATTTAGCAACACCCAAAACATATGGGCGACCCAATTACTATCTACATGTAGTTAGAAAAGCATGGAAAAATTATGATTATTACAATATGATTTAAGTTAAAGATGTGTGGGATCCTGGTGATTTCATGGCTTTAGTTGTTAAAGATGTAGTTAAAGATGTGTAGTTCTTTGGCTCATGTTGGTAGAGAGGGGAATGCTCCTGCCCATTTTCTTGCTAAACAGGCTTTGGAATTACAAGCCTTTAGATTCTGGAAGGAAGATTTACCACAAAGTGTGAGTTGTGCTCTTGAGGCTGACTTGCCCCTTCCAGTGTAATTTGTTTCTGGCATGTTTAAGTTTCAAAAAAAATAATAAAAAAAATTACTATCTATATTATATCCCCTTATATCGACCTAACAAAGTACAGACCTCTTCAATTACAAAACAGGGATTTTCTTCTCCAAAGTAAAGGGCGATTCAATCCTAATTGCATCTTCAATCTCCAAGCCCTAATTGAAGCAGTTAATCTCCAAGCCCTAATTCAAGCAGCCACCAGAGATTCAAAGGTTTGATTTAAACAAAGAGTCCTGAAATATATTTCTGTACATTATAATGAATTCTTTAAAGTTCCGAGGTTTTCTTCATTTGCTGAAATACTGCATATGAGTGGTTTGCGAATTGCTCCTGCCCCAATTTGAATCATCATCTTTTTACAGGTACATTTTACCATTGCAATCTAATCTCAAGCTATCCTATTCTCTTCTATTTCGTCGTGTTAGCTTCTATAGGTTTAGGGTTTGTGTTTATATTATTTTTTTATAATATCTTTATTCCGGTAGCAATTAAGCTGTAATAGAGTAAGAAGAAGATGACCCTTTATTCTAATTTCATTATCACCTTCAATTCAGTTAATTAAGCTTAATTTTTGAATATTGTGATTGGGTTAATCTTGAATTGTTACTTTGTGTTTGGAAAAATCCAAAAAAATCACTTAAATCTCAGACCAGTTGTAAGTAATTTATGTATACATATGTGTGTGCGTGCCTGTGTGTGCATATGTACATGTTGGTGTTATAATTATAAGACTTACCGAAAAAGAGAAAGTGGAAAAATGATAAAGGGTTCCGATGGATATTGTAGAACAAGCAACTTATCTTTTTGAGTGCTTTTTCAATGGATATTCTTTCCACTATTTATAGGCCTTCTCAACCCCATCTCCACCCTTCAAGCAAGCATGTAACTGCCCCATAATTTTTTCCCCTATATTAACTAGGAGAAATGTAACTCCCACAATGTTTAATATTATAATTCACACAATTGTAACTCCCACATTTATTACTGTAATTCCTAATTTATTTACAAAACATATCAAATTCATTATTCTTGTAACTAGTAAATATATTTGTAACTCCATGCAAATAATACAATTTGCTTTCTTTATTTATATCTATCAAATGAAGTTAAATATACAACAGTTGGGTATAAGATTTTACAAGATGGTTTGGATTATATGTTTGAGTGAGTTGTCGTTTTAGCGATTTTGGGATATTATTTTTCTATTAGTGCTTGATTTGGTTGGTAAGAATGTAAGAATGAAAGAATGAGATGGGAACACAATGGAAAATTGGAGCAAAAGTTGATGAAAGGGTGGGAAATTATATGATGATGTTTGTGATAATGTGATGAAAACAAGGAGGAAAGAGGATTTAGCATTCATCTCTAATTGGTGGCCTTAAGATCTAGCTTTAGAATTGTGTAAAGATTTGTTTTGGTGCCCCGGAGAGATGAGTGAGATCTATTTATAACTTAATGCCCTCTTATCTAATTTTATTGTAGTTGGATGAGTATACATTAAAGTAGATATAAGCATGGAATTATATGCGGTTGACCCCTGATATAGTATTCCTCACTGTTTGAGACTTCAAGTGCAAATAAATGAAGCATTATTATGTTTCAGCGTCCTATACCTAAGTTTGGGTAAATGCATTATTTTCTTTATAAAATTTTAGTTCTTATATCCCCTCTTGTTGAACTGCATTATTTGGTCCATTCACATGTTATATTAGTTGACATGCTATACATGCATGGGTATTCACATGTTGTATTAGTCTCGCTGGATACCTCACTTCCAGTCTGGTTTGCATTCTCATATTGATCTTGGGAATCGAGGGAAAAAAACCAATTATCAGGGAAGGTTGTTGATCATTTGATTTCAAATCAGTAGCTTCAGTGCTACTTTATAAAATGCAAACATCATTGGATTAATTACAAAATCACTCGATGCTACACTTCAAAATTAACAAAATTTCATACCGGTAGATACTACATACCACCTAAGTCACTCGGACTCGGGTACGGAGTGTCGGACACGACACGGATCCGAGTGTCGGGTTCGAAAATTCTGAAATTTTAGGACACGGGGACACCGTCCAAAATTTGGACACGGGTACGGGGACACGGCATAATTTTTAATTAAGTTTTTAATTTTATATATTAAGAATAATAATTATACTGATTTCAATCACTCTGTAATATTTTCATATATTACTTTTTCAAAAAATTCATAATTTTAAAGGAAACTACGCAAGTATTTAGATGTGCAGTAAATTATAGCTTTAAATATATTGTATATCCTTTTTTTCCGAAATAGTCATGTTAATCAATACTCTTTAAAGAAGAAAGACATCCAGTAACTTTAGTCCACTCACATTATTATAAAAATATTATTTTAACTTGAAATTTGTGCAGCCCATGTGACATACCCACTTAGCCACTTGCTCTCTCCCCACTTTCCAAGCAGAGTACAATAATAGATACAGATACACACACTTATACATCGTCTTCTTCATCTTCTCTTTTCCTTTTCATCGCTCCAGTAGCCTTTGATTTTTCCGGCGACGAGGATGACGACTTTTCTCTACCTTGTTCACCTTGTACTTGCCTCAGAAAGATGACGACTTTTCTCCGGCGACGTTCAAATTTTTCCGGCGACGGAAAAGAAGTGTCCGGATTTTAAGTGCCGAATCCGGTACGGGTCCTGTGTCGTGTCGTGTCGACACGGGTACGCCGGCCAGAAGTGCCAAGTCGGAGTAACTTAGCATACCACTTAACAGCTTGGAATTTAGCAGGCATTGGAGAGGATTACTAAAACTGTTAGTAAAGTCATCTATAGACAGCAGAAGTAGCAATGATTAAAAATAAAACAGAAAGTGCCAAATGGATGAACCGTAAAAGAAAAGTTCCTTTACAACTTCAGGATAATTCTAGTAAGTAAGATGCACAACAGTATATTATTGTTTGCATCGTATCTATAAAGAAAATATTTATATAAACCCAAGAAAAGCACAACAAACTACTTAACTCCAATTTCTAAACAACAAAGCAACATTTTGATATTAATGTTAGTAAAGTAAACTATAGACAACAAAGGTAGTCATTATCTCATGATCAATAATAAACAAAAAGTGCCAAATGGATGAACTATGAAGTATTGTAAAAAAAATATTCCTATTGATATTAAAACAAGACTTAATTGCACTTTGCACCCCTAGACTTAGCCGAAAATGCACTTCGCATCTTACTGTTACGGAAATTGCAATTTGCACCCATAATGTTTGAAGCCCGCTACATTTTGCATCCCTTTTCACATAACTCCGTCAAATACGACCGTTACCGTCTATTTTCTGAGGGTATTATTGTCAATTTACTGTTGTACAACGTTAAAGGGTCTGAAAAGGGTTTGACGATCCAGAATCCTTTAATTTCTTTTCTTTTCCCTAATTGAGAGCGCCATCGCCTCTCTATAAACCATAATTAAAACACTAAGTACTCAGCAACCAAATCAGATAAAGACGGTGAAATGAGAAGTAAAGCGCGGCTATGCGATGTTGATTCTGAATTACAACTTCCTGATTATAAATCGATCATGGCAAATCAAAGCTCACTTCCCGATGATCAAGGTATATAATCGAACACTTTTGACATGCATATATTCCTTTTTTTTTGTCGAATACTTGAATATAGTATCTTGCATGTTGTCCTATTCTGGTAATCGAACCCTTTATGAATATTGTATGTCTTCTTGTATAATATTTGTCTGTGGTCCCTTATTGTATAATTTATTTAAATTTTGTAGTGGGTGCTGCTTTGTTTACCATTAAATTAATCTTTGGAGGCGACTTTGATGAAATATTTGATAGTTATATTGGTGGGAAAGTGGCATATTTTGACTATTGTTCTGAGCGCAATGTGACTATGTCGGAACTGAATCAAATGGCCTTAGAAGTAGGTTTAAAAGAGTCTTCATTTGATCTCTGGTTCCTATTGCCTGACCATGTCTTAGAGGCTGAAGCTATACAACCAATAGCTGAAGACAGTGATGTTGCTAATCTAGTTGAAATTGCGTCAATTTATGGGAACATAATTACCCTCTATACATCAACTGCTGTCGAAGGTTATGGAGGTTTTGGAGGCAGTGATCTCCAGGACTTTTCATTTACACAATTAGATAGGGATGAACGAGAAGCAAGAATTTCAGGAATGATAGAGGAATGTGAGGGAAGTAAAGTTGTTGCAAAGCATGATGATGTAGAAAAGAGTTCAGATGAAGGAATGTTTCTGGCTGATACTTCAAACATGGACACGACTGAAACTGAAGCACCTGGTCCAGTAAAAAGAAGAAGGAAAATTCCTCCTCCAAATCCTCCTTATAGAACAAGAAGAAAGGGTAGATACTCAATGCTTAGAGTAAGTTTTTGACCTGAACTTTATATGTCAAATTTATGCTTCTTGTTACCAATACTAATTGAGTTTTTTATCTTTTAATTGCACAGGGATTGTTTAAAAATACAGAGGATACACCAGTTGTGTTGGAAGATGATACACCAGTTAATGTGAGGGACGTGGTACATGATGGTAATGTAGTTAGGGATGTAGGTGAAGGTGATGTGGTTGATGATAACACAGTTGGTAATGAAGGTGATGTGGTTAGTTTTAAGGCAGTTAGTAATGAAGCTAGTGAAGGTAGTGAGGCTGATGATGAATCTGATGGTCCTTATGTACCACAAGATGAAGCTAGTGAGAGCTCTGAAAGCTTGTATGACAGCAATGATGAGAGGATGGCAGTGTCCTCCTGTGATGAACAAGATGTGCACTATCCAGAATTTAATGAAATCAATGACATGGATGATCCAGTTTTCAAGCTTGGGATGTTGTTCAGTAGTGGAAAGGTATTTAGGGCTGCTGTTAGAAAGCATGCTATACTGCATCAAAGAGGAGTGAGGTTGAAGAAAAATTTGTCTGACAAGATCAAATGGATTTGTGTTGAAGGCTGTAATTGGAAGTGTTATGGAAGTAGACAACAAAGGTCAACTAACATTCAGATCAGAACATTGGTGAACAAACACACTTGCATGCCTATCTGGGACCAGAAACAAGTCAACTCAACCTGGTTAGCAGATCACTATGAAGATGAAATTAGGCTAAACCCTACATGGAAGCTGGAGTCATTTCATTCCAAGGTTGTGAATGACTTAAAATGTGGCATTTCTTACTCAATGGTCTACAGAGCTTTGAGGAAAGCTAAGGAGAAAATACTTGGAAAGCATGAAGAGGAGTTTAAGAAGTTATATGAATATGGTAATGAAATCAAAAGGGCCATGCCAACTAGTACTGTGAAACTAATGACAGAGCCTGCAGAGCATGGAGTTGAAGGGAGAAGATTCAAGAGATTTTATGTATGCTTGGGGCCATTGAAGGATGGTTTTCTGGATGGTTGTAGACCACTTATAGGCTTAGATGGATGTCATCTAAAGGGCCCTTTTGGTGGAATCTTATTGACTGCTGTAGGAACTGATCCCAACGATGGGATGTATCCTATAGCATGGGCCCAGGTTGAAGCTGAAAACAACAATAGTTGGGAGTGGTTTCTTGACAATTTGAAAGAAGATTTAAGAATGGAGAATGATGGAGGCTACACTTTCATATCTGATAGGCAAAAGGTAAACCTTTTACCTGTTTTTCTTTGCTTTCCAATTTATGCAAGCACTTTACATTTGCTCTGGATACAAATGAATGTAGGGTTTGGTGAATGCTCTGGATAAAATTTTCCCATCTGCTGAGAAAAGGTTTTGTGCAATGCATTTAGCCAACAACCTAAATGGTATTGTAAAGAGCAGTGCAGTGAGAAGTTCCATGTGGTTTGCAGCCAAGGCAACCACTGATTATTTTTTCAACTTGCACATGGAATCTCTGAAAAAGGTAACCCTTAAGACTCTATCTCCTAATTATTATAGTTTACACTCTAAAAGTTTATGCATTCATACTCTATTCATTTATGCATTCTAACAGCTCAACAAGAAAGCATATGACTGGTTGATGGAAAAACCCAAATCTCAGTGGAGTAGGTCAGGTTTTAGGGATATATGTAAATCTGACATGTTCGTAAACAATAATTGTGAAATTTTCAATAATGCTATAAATAAGTACAGAGGTATGGGGATTATAACCATGTTCAAGGCAATTCACAATAGCTGTATGCAAAGGATTCAACAGAGAAAGAGCAAAATGGAAAAGAGGAACACAATTTTCTGCAACAAACCTTTAAAAAAGCTAGAAAAGTAAGTTGGAACAACCTTTTACTAGTTTGAATATGTATTTTTCATGACTTTTTACATTGACTAATATGGTTTTTACTAGGGCTATGGAGAAGGCAAACAAAGCTAGGCCTGTTTGGAATGGAGGTGATAAGTTCCATGTCACAATGACAGTGGGTGGCCATGAGATTGTTGTAGACATAAGGCAAAGGACATGTGCATGTCGAAAGTGGCAACTCACAGGAATTCCATGCTTTCATGCATGTTCCTGCATATTTTTCTTGAAACAAAATCCACTAGATTATATGCATGAGTGTCATAAGAGATCACACTGCATAAATGTCTACAGCCACTTATTGGAACCAATAAATGGTGAGCCATTCTGGGAACAGACAGATGCTAGTCCACCACTACCTCCAGTCATCAAGACGGCCCCTGGAAGGCCCAAGAAAAAAAGAGATAAAAAGCTAGATATGGTTGAAACAAGAGAGAACAACCCCACAGTGCTAAAGAGGAAAGGAACCAGCTTACGCTGCTCAAAGTGTGGAGATTGGGGTCACAACAAAAGAGGCTGCAAATCTAAGGTAATATTCCTTACTACACATTGTTCTTTGTGCTCAATTCATTGTTCTCAATTTATTGTTTTTTGGTGAATGCTGACTACAGAAATTGGAAAAGGAGAAGAAAGCACAAGATGCTGAAAATGTTGAAGATGGAATTGAAGATGTCATGCCAGAGCCTGTGATAAAAGTCTCTCATTGCACATATTGTAAAGCAGAGGGACATAACTCAAGAACATGTGACAGTAAGATAGCAGATATGAAAATTAAGAAGCAGGAAGTTGAAAATAGGAAGAGAGAGGAGGCAGAAGCAGCAAGAAAAGAAGATGAAAGCAAAAAAGAAGCAGCAGCTGCAAGGCCCCTAGGAGCCACTGCATCTAGTTCACATGGTGGAATTTTTAAGAAGTTTAAAGCCCCGGCAAAGGTTGGAGCTTTGGGTGTGGAAGCTGAAGATTTTGTTGGAGACAAAGGACAACAATTCACTTCATTGAGAAAATTGGAGGCTGCAAGACTTAAGAGGCAGAAGGGGGTTGGAAAGTAGTTGGTTCTTAAATCATTTCAATTATGTTTTACCCTCCAACTACTTAATATTTTGGTGTTGCACTTCACTTTTGTCACTGTCAAGCCATAACTATTAGACTTTTAATGTGCGAAATGACTTGTTTTTGGTATCTATTACAGGCATTAGTAGCCTCTGGCATCTATTAGACTTGTTGGTAGACTTTGTGGAATTTGTATTAGACTTCTAAAGTTCAAATCTGGTGTGTTTCTAATGTCACCATTTGTCTCTTACTCAACAATTATCTCTTCTTTTCATCTATTTTATTCGACTCAATGTCATGACATTAAACTTCAAAACCATACATTACATTAAACTTACCTTAACATTACATTAAACTTGAAAACCAGCCATTACATTACAAACTTCAAAACCATACATTACATTACAAACTTAACATTACAAACATTATTACGCATTTTTATTTCTCCACATCCATGTCTTTGTTAGAAAACATATAGATTATGAGTACAACCCATGTAATACAGAGCAATAAAACGGGCCAAGAGCAGTGACAGCCCCCACTTTTCTTCTCCTCCTTTCTCAGTTTTTTTTTTGCTCACCTTCCTTGCTCAGTTTCAAAGCCATTTCGAGAGCTATATTTTCAGCTTCCAATTGGTTAACCCTCCTAATCAACCCAGGGATGATTGTTTGAGCACGATGACAGAGGGGCTCCTCCAACCATCGAAATGACAATTTGCACCTACGATCAGAACACGCAAGGAATCTCCGACCTGGATTAGCTTGTGTCCATGCTGTTTGTTGAACCAACCAATGACCACATATGCACCTTTCCCCCATGAATGATGTGTTTATAGAGCTTAATTGAAAAAATGGTGAAAAAAAGCAAAGAGAGGGCAGAGATATATATACACAGCTGTTATTTAACCGTTATATAACATAATACCAATTATACCCCTCATAAACGGTCATATTTGACGGAATTCTGTGAAAAGGGTGCTAAATGTAGCGGGCTTGAAACATTAGGGTGCAAATTGCAATTTCCGTAACAGTAAGATGCGAAGTGCATTTTCGGCTAAGTCTAGGGGTGCAAAGTGCAATTAAGTCTTAAAACAATAACTAGCTAGTGATAGTGTACCTTCTGAAATATTTTGCTCAAGCAGGGAAGGATCTTCCATTGTTGCGGTTTGTTCCAGAAGTGCTTGTGTAACATTATCGTCGACACCAACAACATCACTCGCGCTTTTCACCTTGTCTGTCTTAACAATGCAATTGCATTTACAAGGTGTGTCATGTGACACCGTCATCTCTACCAAACCACCGTTTTCATCCTCTCTCACAACATTTCTCCTTTCTCTCACGTAGTTCACCATTCCAATGGTGCCAGCAACGAGAGCAAACCAAGTCTTGAATATAAGTTTGATGCGATAGTCAAAATGCCCCATCAAAGCAATTTCACACACAAGTGTGATAGCATATTTAAGATATGAAAATGGAACCAATACTTCTAAAATATGATTCATCTCAATGAATAGAATCTTCTCATTATCGTCTCCTCTCTGCGAGTAATATATAAACGCTCCTGATTTTTTCATTTCTAACCCTAATTTGATAAATGAAACACAAGTCCCTACAAACCCTACTCCGGTCATTACAGAGGCAACAATCAAGTTTTGAGGTCTAAGTAGTAAAGACGGTGCATATCCCAGGGCTAGAGCCAAGATGAGGGCTAGAGCCAAGATGAGGGCACTGAAACTGGAAACTGGAAACACTCCTCACCTGCACAATTTTTTTTTATTTTTTTTATATGAATAACTTTAAACATTGACAAAATCCCACAGGATCTATCTTATCTATCTTCATAGTATACCCACTTATTAAAGGTTAAAACTAAATATGCAACAACCCATAAATAAATATTGATTTGAATTCCAAAATCAGTTATATATTAATTATAGGCATTAATACAACAAAAAATATATATACCCACTCCCACAAGATATATCTTCGTTAGAAACCCACTACTTAAAAATGTAAAATGAATTGAAACAAAAACTACAAAAAAAAAAAAAAAAAGAAAACATACCATTTGTTTGAAACCATAAAGCCATAGTAGGTAGACATTGAGAATGCTAGATAGGTAGACATTGAGATGACAAGTGTTTCCAGTTTCAGTTTCAGTGCTCTCATCTTGGCTCGGAAACTTTGCGCAGAGTTCCATAGCCCTGGGATGGGCACCGTCTTTACTACTTAGACCTCAAAACTTGATTGTTGCCTCTGTAATGACCGGAGTAGGGTTTGTAGGGACTTGTGTTTCATTTATCAAATTAGGGTTAGAAATGAAAAAATAAGGAGCGTTTATATATTACTCGCAGAGAGAAGACGATAATGAGAAGATTCTATTCATTGAGATGAAGCATATTTTAGAAGTATTGCTTCCATTTTCATATCTTAAATATGCTATCACACTTGTGTGTAAAATTGCTTTGATGGGGCATTTTGACTATCGCATCAAACTTATATTCAAGACTTGGTTTGCTCTCGTTGCTGGCACCATGGGAATGGTGAACTACGTGAGAGAAAGGAGAAATGATGTGAGAGAGGATGAAAACGGTGGTCTGGTAGAGATGACGGTGTCACATGGGATACCTTGTAAATGCAATTGCATTGTTATGAGAGACAAGGTGAAAAGCGAGAGTGATGTTGTTGGTGTCGACGATAATGTTACACAAGCACTTCTGAACAAACCGCAACAATGCCCTGCTTGAGCAAAATATTTCAGAAGGTACAATATCACTAGCTAGTTATTGTTTTAATATCACTAGAAATATTTTTTTACAATACTTCATCCATTTGGCACTTTTTGTTTATTATTGATCATGAGATAATGGTTACTTTTGCTATCTATCATTTCCTTTACTAACAGTTTTTAGTAATCGTCTCCAATGCCTGCTAAAGCCCGGTCTGAATTTTAGGCTGTTAAGTGGAATCAACCGTTATGAAATTCTGTTAGTTTTGTTTTTGATTTATTTTCGTTGCTTTCGAATTACAGCTAATCGGGTTCTTACTGTTCTAGATATCTTTGTGCTGAGTTTTGTTTCAAGTGTAAGAGAGATAATAAGTACTAATTGGTTTTAAGAACGGTTGTTAGCTCGTATTTTTGTGACTGATGCCTTTTGTTGACTGATTCTTTGCCTCAACAGATGTGTGTTTATGGACTGTTCTATATGCTACCATTTTATACGATGTTGATCTCTGCAAATATGGATTGCAAACCCTAACTGATAGGGATCAGCTATTGGCTTTCATAATTGTTGTGTGTTTTAAACATTGTTGTGCTTTAATAATTGAGTGCTTTATTAATTGTGTACTTTAATAATTGTTGTGCTTTAATCATTGTGCTTTAATAATTGTGATGGGTGGTTGTTAACCCTTTTATTTGTGTATTTATGCTGATTGAAATCAGCCATTGTAGGGAGCTTTGATTTATACATTTTTCCTTGGGAATAATTTTGATAATTATTCTTGAGCTATTGTAAAATACATTGCTTAATAATCTGATCTTCTATAATCTGTTATTTCACTTGATTCTACATATTGTCCTACATCAAATTGGCATCAGAGCTGAATTCCTGCATTTTTACTGTTCATCAATCATTTTACTGTTCACTGCCGTTTTCACTGTTCATCAGCAAATTTAGGGAGCTTGTCCACAGATGCGATCTTAAGGAGGAGGCTCGTATGACCCTCATTAAGTTTCACAACAAACTGCGTCCAGAGATCAAGCAACATGTGCTTATTAATCAGATGAACACCTTAGAGGACATTTTTCAAGTTGCACTAGAACATGAGTATCGGTTGAAGGACAACTTTCAGCGGAAGAGTTCTTCATATCAGAATCAGCCATTGAGTCGAGTTATACCCCAGAGTCGGACAGTTTCTGCCTCTAAGGGGACTTCTAGGGCTAGTAACACTGTGAACACCATGAAGTGTTTTTACTGTCATGAACCAGGGCATAGGTCATTTGAGTGCCCGAAGAAGAAGAGTATGAACTTTATTGGTGGAGTTATAGAAGGAGAGGTAGAGGATGACATCCCTATAGATGATGAGTTGTATAGTCCTCATGACCCATTGGACGATGAGGCTGAGCAAAGCCTGCAGCAGGTAGACCGTCAATTGGGTGTCATGCGATGCATGTACACCCAAGTGAGGGAGGACGATTGGAGGAGGACCTCTATATTCCATATCTTTAGTAGGGTTGGGGGAGTTTCTTCTAAGGTCATTATTGATGGGGGCAGTTGTTTGAATGTAGTTGCCGAGATCGCAGTTGCGCGATTGAAGCTAAAGGCTGAACCACATCCACAACCTTATAGTGTCGCTTGGGTCAACAAGACGTCTATTCATGTTACTCATAGGTGTCTTGTACCGATCCACCTGGAGGGTTACGAGGAGAGTGTATGGTGTGATGTCCTCCCCATGGATGTTGCTCATATACTCTTAGGGCGACCTTGGTTATATGACCGCAGTGTGACTCACTATGGGAGGCAAAACACTTATGTGTTTATGCATAATGGGCAAAAGGTCACTTTGCGACCAAGTAGACCTCGTGAGATTCCCAGTAGTGAGGCAAAGGTCAACAGCGTACCTACACAACCAACTAAATCTCTCCATGTTTTGAAGAAGAATGAGTTTGAGAGATGTGCCTTAGAGTCTAAGGTTGTGTATATGCTAGTTGCTAGAGAGGTGAGAAACACACCCGTAGAGAGGGGTATTGAGCTTCCTAGGGATGTTCAGCAAATTCTTGACGAGTTTGCAAATGTCATACCCGATGAGCTACCCCAGGGATTGCCACCTCTTAGGGACATCCAGCACGCTATAGACTTAGTCCCTGGATCTTCATTACCTAACCTACCGCATTATAGGATGAATCCTACTGAGCAGATAGAGATGCGGCGACAGGTTGAGGAGTTGTTGAGTAAGGGATTTGTGAGAGAGAGTCTTAGCCCTTGTGCAGTACCAGCCTTGTTTACACCAAAGGCTGATGGCAGTTTGAGGATGTGTTGTGATAGTCGAGCTATCAATAAGATCACCGTCAAGTATAGGTTCCCTATACCTAGACTTGATGACATGCTAGATATGATTGTTGGAGCTCAGTTTTTCACAAAGATTGATTTACGGAGTGGATACCATCAGATTCGTATCCGGGAGGGAGATGAGTGGAAGACTGCCTTTAAGACAGCGGATGGGCTTTATGAGTGGTTAGTCCTACCGTTTGGACTATCCAACGCCCCGAGTACGTTCATGAGGGTCATGAACCAGGTGCTTCGTCCTTTATTGGTAGGTTTGTTGTCGTATATTTCGATGACATACTCATATATAGTCCCACGCGAGGGGAACACTTATCTCACTTACGACAGGTTCTGGCAACTCTTTTACGTGAGAAGTTGTATGTGAACCTAAAGAAGTGCTCTTTTGTGCGTGACTCCGTGATATTCCTTGGATTTATTGTTTCCAAATATGGGGTTTTTGCAGATCCTGAGAAGGTAAAAGCCATTGCAGAGTGGCCAGAACCTTCTAATATCCATGAGGTGCGTAGTTTCCATGGATTAGCTACCTTCTATAGGAGGTTTATCAGAGGCTTTAGTACCCTTATGGCTCCCATTACTGATAGCATGAAGAAAGGGGAGTTTGTTTGGTCTAAATCAGCTGCGAGGGCCTTTACTGAGGTGAAGGATAAGCTAACACATGCTCCAGTCCTTACTTTGCCAGATTTTGGTAAGGTTTTTGAAGTAGCCTGTGATGCCTCTGGCGTAGGTATAGGTGGAGTATTGAGTCAGGAGGGCCATCCAATAGCTTTCTTCAGTGAAAAGCTTAACGAGGCCAAAAAGAGATATACCACCTATGAGAGGGAGTTTTATGCTGTAGTGCAGGCACTTAGGTATTGGCGACATTATTTGTTACCTAAAGAGTTTGTACTCTATTCCGATCACCAAGCATTACAGTATATTAACGCCCAAAAGAAGCTTAATCATCGACATGCTAAGTGGTTTGAGTTTGTTCAGGAGTATACCTTTGTGCTTAGGCATTGCAAAGGTAGCGAGAACAAAGTCGCCGATGCATTGAGTAGGGTATTAATTCTCCTTAACACTTTGAGTGTAGAGGTAGTCGGGTTTACGCATATGATCCAGGATTATCCGTTATGTCGAGATTTTGGAGAGATCTATGCTAGCTTTCAGGATCCTAGCTCTCCACCTTCGAGAGAGTATTGTGTTCATGATGGATACTTGTTTCGAGGGGTTCGCTTGTGCATCCCTAGTACGTCTTTGAGGGATCATCTCGTGAGAGAGTTGCATGCGGGAGGGTTAGCTGGTCATTTTGGTCGAGATAAGACCATTGCCATTGTTGAGGATAGGTTTTATTGGCCTAGCTTGAAGAGGGATGTCGCTCGTATAGTTGAAGGGTGTCGTACTTGTCAGACGGCCAAGGGTAGGAAACAGAATACGGGTTTATACACTCCTCTTCCGGTTCCTCATGCTCCTTGGGAGGACCTTAGTATGGATTTTGTATTAGGGTTGCCTAGGACACGTAGTGGCCATGATTCAGTCTTCGTTGTAGTGGATCGTTTTACTAAGATGGTTCACTTCGTTCCTTGCAGTAAGATTGATAATGCTGCTCATATCGCCTCCATCTTCTTTCGTGAGGTAGTTAGGATACATGGTGTCCCATTGACTATTGTTTCTGACAGAGATGTCAAGTTTGTGAGCTACTTTTGGAGGACTCTTTGGAAGTTACTTGGGACTAGTCTCAAGTTCTCTACCGCCTATCACCCACAGACCGACGGACAGACTGAGGTCGTTAATAGGAGTCTAGGTGATTTGCTTAGGTGTCTTGTAGGAGAACATGTGTCTAGTTGGGATAGGATTCTACCCACGGCTGAGTTTGCCTATAACAGTTCTGTTAATAGGTCTACAGGAGTCAGTCCTTTTGAGGCTTACATTGGTCATCAGCCTAGGAAACCCATAGATTTGGTTCCTCTTCCACCTGCTTATAGATCTAGCGAGTCTACCGAGTCTTTTGCACGTCACATTCATGATTTGCATGCTGAGATACGACAGAAAATTAATTTAAGCAATGAAAATTATAAGTCTGCTGCAGATGTTCATCGCAGGTTTCGGGAATATAATGAAGGTGATCAGGTTATGTTGCGACACCGCATTGAGAGGTTACCTCCTGGTGCTTGGAAGAAAGTACATGCTAAGAGGATGGGACCATTTCGAATTCGAAAGAGAGTTGGTACTAATGCTTATGAGTTAGATCTTCCTAGTGGTATGTCTATTGGCCCTGTGTTTAATGTAGAAGATCTTACTCCTTTTCATGAACCAACTGATATTTATACATCTTCTTCACTTTCTTCACCTGATATCCCTTCATCTTTACCACCTGTTACTACATCAGTTCCTCCTGACCCCATTGAGCCCATATCTACCCCACCGGTACTGGTGCCTCCTATTCCCCCTTATGTTTCTTCACCACAGACAGTTGATGTGCCTATTGACGTTCTGGATGAAAGAATTGTGCCAACTCGACGTGGTGGTGGTTATCGACAGTATTTGGTTCATTGGAGTGGTAGATCAGAGGATGATCGTACTTGGATCAGCGCCTCAGAGTTTCGCCGACTTGCCCCTGATCTTTTTACGAGCTATACGGAGTTCAGTTCGACAGAGCCGAACTTTTCTTAGCCGGGGAGAGTTGATAGGGATCAGCTATTGGCTTTCATAATTGTTGTGTGTTTTAAACATTGTTGTGCTTTAATAATTGAGTGCTTTAATAATTGTGTACTTTAATAATTGTTGTGCTTTAATCATTGTGCTTTAATAATTGTGATGGGTGGTTGTTAACCCTTTTATTTGTGTATTTATGCTGATTGAAATCAGCCATTGTAGGGAGCTTTGATTTATACATTTTTCCTTGGGAATAATTTTGATAATTATTCTTGAGCTATTGTAAAATACATTGCTTAATAATCTGATCTTCTATAATCTGTTATTTCACTTGATTCTACATATTGTCCTACATCACTAACATTAATATCAAAATTTTACTTTGTTGTTTATAAATTGGAGTTAAGTAGTTTGTTGTGTTTTCGCCGTCATCTGCTTCAGTATATTCACATACTCAAAAGAAAAGGCCAACTGAAACTACCCCATATTCTGAAGTGCTTTAGTTGGTGGCATCCAGTGCAGATCCACATCCACCAGAAACAAGCTCAAATTCTGCATACAGTTTATGTTGAACAAGTCATTGCACTAGTCTCTGAGCAAGATTTTGAGGAGAAGAAAGTTTTCATTGTAGTGTGATGAGTCCATGCACAATGGAGAAAGAAGGACAGGCTGGAAGCCAGGTTTCCGGTTTCATTGTAGTGTGATGAGTCCATGCACAAAGAAGAAAGCAGGACAGGCTGGAAGCCAGGTTTCCTGTTCGACTCATACAGAGCCTATTCATCCCAAATCAGGCGAAACATCATCAGAAGGTACATAATCAGAACATTGTAAGAGTGAGCAAGAATCATAGACTTGAAAGGAATAAACTAGTTTTTACATAGGTAGAGTTGATATGTGTAATAACTAAGGGAAAGCATGTGAATCAGGCTGGTTAGGAATGCTGTACTGCCCAACTACAACGTCTAGGAAGGGCATATTCTTTAGAGATTGTACCTGTTCACTATAATGATCTATTATCAGTTGACGCTTGAAAATGTTTAGATTTTGTACGAAGAGAAAAAAGCATAATTCAGATTAGGTTTCCACCAAACAATATTTTTCTCACCAAAAATTTAGTGGTAATTGGGATGCCAATATGCCATGATTCAGGACCCGAGATTGATATTGTTCAAGTTTAAGACTGCAGAAGATCTGTTTTCCATCTGGGAGGAGGAACAACATAAGATTTTGGAGATGCCAACTCTTCCAGTGAAGAAAGCATTCAAGTCTTCATAATCAGCAGAATCTCCATTATTTCCTGGAATTTCTTATGCAATGATGACAAGAGCACTTCATGGAAGCAGATTCGCGGGTCCAACAAAATTTCAACCACACCTGACAGACATGAAATTGGGTTCAAACAATCAACCATCTTAATTGTCGCATTTTAAGCCTTCTGAGCAACATGATTTACCCACTGAACGTATAGCATCTGATTCGACTTGGAAGGCTAAACTTTTCCCTGGGTCACGTCTGTTAGACCAAGAACTTCTAACTTACACAGTGAGCAGCAATTTCTTCTCGATATGTTAGGATCCAGTAGTTTTGGTTCTCCTGGTGTGAATTGTTCAAGCAGCTTTGATATGCAGAAGCAGGAGGGTGAACTGTGTGTTAGTAGGAATAGGATGAACCTGGTCTACTTCCAAGTGTCTCTGCAACAGCACAATCATTTCGTAAACTTATGGGGATGATAACTCAACGATACCTCCATTTTTTAGTCCGGCCTTGCCTCCTTCTAGACTAAAGTATCCACAAAGAACATTAAAGAAAGAGACGAAGAGAAAGTGTTCAAAAGTTCAAGCAGTTCTATCAGGATAATGCTGGTCACAGCTCTCAACGCAAAACCTTCATGCTGAGAATGTTGATGCAACAGTACTTCTTAAGGCGATATCGCCTTGTCCTCTTATCTCACAGTTATCTGCTGCACTGCCTTGTTTGGAGCCTAGTACTAATATTCCTACTCCCAGCAGTGTAAATGTGTCGACACCATCTTGCGTACTCAGGCTAACGGGAACTAACCCATCTTTTCTAGTGCTTCGGTTGGTAGCATCCAGTGTAGATCCACATCCACCAGAAACAAGCTCAAAATCCCCTGAAAGCAACGTTCTGCTTCCAGATTCTTTAGAACAAGTCATCGTGCCAGTCTTTGAGCATGCTTTTGAGGAGCAGATCGGCGACAAGATTGAATCTAGTGTAACGAGTCCTCGCACAAAGGAGAAAGCAGGGATTCCAGAGAGACTCATTCGGATCCTATTCATCCCAAGCAGGAGAAACATCGTCAGAAGTTACAGTATTGGATCATTGTGGTCGTGCGCAAGAAATGTAGACTTGCATGGATAAAGCTAGACATTTGCTTTGTCCATTTTCTTAAAAATTTAGACCCCTTGATCAGTTTGTGCTAATGTTTTGTGGAGATGATTCAGTTGAGTGTTTATCTAGCAAATATGGGATCACTAAGATAATTTGTGTAGATTTTTGTGCAAAAAAAAAATATGTCAGTTATTTCATTGGTACTATTTTACATGGCTGGAGATGATTTTAATTTCCAACAGTATTTTTTAGACCACAAAAGTTACAGGGTTTTCGTTTGTAATGATTTTATTCTTGGTATCTTTATTTATTTTGATTTAAGGCTCCTCCCAAATTTTAAACATATGTCATACAATCCAGCAATCTCATAATACATGGTCCAAGTTCCATTGTCATTAGTTTTCAAAAATTGGCAATAAAGATCACAGAACAGCACAGCAGTAGGAATTTTGTGTCTTCTAACCCTCAGAGAGAATCTAGTCTCGTTTGTGCTTGTGTTTCCTGCTCCTCTTCCCACATCGTTTTTTGCCTCTTCTATCTCCTGGATCGGAAATTCGGAATCATCTGAGCTGCTAACAATTTTATTCTTCCTACCATTTCATTTGCACAAACTTATACTATAGGTCAGTCTCAACAATTTTGGGGATAAATGTCTCGATCTTACTACTAATCAATTTTTACCAAATCCCATCATAAAAAGAAGTGTGCAGCGATTCTATTTTTTTTCCCCATTTTTCTCTCCTGCAATCATTCTTTCACCAACAATATTATACACAAGTTCTCATTCCACTTCATACAACCAAACAAAATTTCAAAAAAATGAATATGAAACTATGCAAAATCTATATACAGTATCTCCATATGTAATAGTTGCAACCCTTCCTTTCCTCCTTCCAACTTCTATAGCTCCCCTTGCCCCTACCCACCTCTTTTTTCTCTAACTCAGGCATCCAAAAAATGAAACAGATATGACAGAAGCCAATTAATTTATTTTTTCCCAAGCTGAATTTCTGTTATATATAATTTTAAAAATTGCATTGGAACTTTTTGTTCCACATTCTTCGTACATGTTCCTAAGCATTGATACCACACGTAGGCATCACAAGGACAAAGGTTGCTAGTCAATTCATCTACCCAAGCAGCCCACAGATAGAAAAAAACAAATGAGTAAACCACATTTTACACCAAACAGGATACATCAAAGCTGAGAGCAGGCGCTAGCATATATTGAAAATGACCGGAACTACAAGGGGATGGAGAGTTATTTTGTGCACTGCAAAATAGATATTCACAAAATGTAAAAAGTTAATATTAGAGTTTGCATCAATTAAAGTTAGCACAATGCCTAAGCTCTCTGGGGCCTGGGGTCATAATTGTTTGATTAAAATTGAAAAAGAGAAGAAATTAACAAGGTTCCGTCAATATTCTAAGTAACCCTACAACTTAAATTTCACTGGTATTTATGAATGGGCCTAACAGATTCAATCATAGTAGCATAATAGAACCTGTTCAGCTGGGGAAGGACGGGTGCTCTATAACAACATATATCCATTAATTGCGTCACTATAACGTTACAAGTTGGTACTCTTTGAATGAAACAGTTCAGCTATATCTCCAGGTTTTCCATGTGCAAATTAAATAATGCTAGAACAGTCAGCAGTCATTCTTCCAAACATTTTAATGACTACACGGTAAAGCTGTAAAGAACAAAAGTAGTAGTTACAATAGTGCTTCAAAAGGTAAGATTTGAGACAAATTCTGACAATGGGAGAAACTAGTGCTAAGGTCTCAAGTACATTTGCAACAAAAATATATAAGCATACATATTTGCTCTTCTTTTAAAACAAATTGAGTCCACATGGTAAAGGCGTACTGTACAAGCAGTGAGAGTTGGAAAATAGAACCTGGTACTTTCATCAAATCTTGGCATACAACTCCGGAATTAATCTGAAAACACTTGGAGAAGAGATAAATTTAGTGTAGATAATTTGGATTACGGACTATGAATCAAGCACAGTGACCATATAAGATGTGTTGCAGCATCACGTATAGATTTAAATACATCAAAAGAAACAATATTTGCATCCTGTCATAAAAATAGGCAAACATATAAATCCAAAATTTACATTACAATTATAAGAATAAAGCACAAAGAACGGCACAGCAACAACAATCTAGTCGTGCAAACAGGGCCTTCGTTTTGCTTGCAGTGAAGAGATATATTCTTACGCGTTCAATACTATGCAAATTATATCCTGAATAAAAATATAGGTCATACATACAATCCAGCAATTTCATAATACTTGGTACAAGTTCCATTGCCACTAGCTTTCAGGAATTAAAAATAGAGATAACAGAATAGGACAGCAGTAGGAAATTAGTTTCTGAGCCCCAGACGGATTCTAATCTCGTTTGTGGTTGTGCTTCCTGCTCTTCTTTCTAGACCGTTTTTTGCCTCTTCTCTCTCCTGAATCTGAATCATCTGAGCTGCTAACATCAGAACTAGAAACCGATCTTTCACCCCTGCTTTTCCCCTTATGGCGTCTAGTGTGTTCCTCAGATCCATCTGAATCATCCGAATGTCTGTGACTTCGCCTTCTCTTTTCCTTCCTACTCTTTCTATGCCGCCGTCGACGATCATCATCCCCATCAGACAATTCATCTTTTCTCCTTTTCTCTTTCCTTCTCTTCCGGCTACCATCATCATCTTCATCAGAATCACCGTGTACCCTTTTCTTGCTTCTCCTCTTCTCTGATCTATTCCTGTCCTTTCTTCTTCCATAATCAGAGTCGTGTTCGTCAGAGTCATCAATCTTCTTTCTAGATGACTTCACTTTGTCAACAATCTTTTTCCCAAACTTCTTACTCTGAGCAATTGCCCTCTCTATTTCAGAGTCATAGTCAGAATCTGAACTCTCGCTCTCATCCTCAGAATCCTCCTCGGAATCTTCAGCCGCTTTTTGACCAAATAACGATTTTCCGCTGCCCTTTATTTTCTCCAGTCCAGACATAACTGCCGCCTGAATTGCCTCAGAGTCTTTATCATTAATTTCATCCTTAATACTCAAAAAATTTCGACACTGAAATGTGAGATGACCCACACGTCCACACTTCTTACATGCTCCACGAGACTCATCCACATTATTGCTAGTCACACGAGCAAGTGCAAGCAAACCCTGGAAGCTTGCATAAGCATTTTCACCGTCAGGTTCAGCAGCAGAATTAGAGGGTTTAGGTTGAGAACCCTTTTTGGCATTTTCTTTATCAGGTGCATAAGGGTCATAGCCAATAGCACTCTGCCAAATACCGTGGGTTTGAAGGGCAGCACTACTGTGTACCCTGTTGTTTGCGGGCATACGAACCCTGCCTGCTGTAGCCGGCATCTTGAGAAAATTGCAAACCTGCAATATTAGGATTGCCAGTATTGTACTTTATTAATCACAAACAAAGATATTTCAGAAAGCAGTAAACCCTATGCTACATTTCGTAGGTGGAAATGGGAAAAACAATTGAACTAATTTGTGGGTGCTCCTCCATTCCATTCACACAAACTCATACTATAGGTCAGTCTCAACAATTTTGGGGATGAATGCCTCATGTCCTACTTCTAATTAATTTCTTCCCAAATATTATCATGAAAAAGGTTTACACTCATGTTTTTTCACTCTTCTCTCTTGCATTATGTCTTACACAGTTACACATACAATAGTATACACAGTTTTAGTTCCATCTCTTACAACCAAACAAGATGTCAGAAGAGGGATATAAATTATGCAACTCAACATGTAAGAATGCTTTTCACCATAGTTCTATTTTTCATATCACAAAACTTGAACAAAACCAATATTAATATTCATCACACTAAAACAAGAGATATCTAACACTTCCCATCAACTTCTGATCAAAATATTAATAAAGAAAAGAGCAGATAATAAGAATCCTCCATCACTCATCAACTATATAACTACATCATCGGTTACTTCTACTTGCTTTAAATACATTTTTAAAATTAGGCAAGTGAAAAAATTGCAATATGTTGGACATTCCAGTAGCAAATATAGAATGGTTGTCAAGGGGGATTGATCAATGCATATCTATGTAGCAGGGATTCTTCAATTAGGTGAAGAATCGCGTATCCCATACTTCGGGGGTGCGGGAGTGCGCCGGGGTGCTCCGGGGTGAGCCGGGGTGCGCACGGAGTGCGCCATGTGGCGTATCCCCGCTTTTCTGCCATGGGATACACGGGGTGCGGTTGGGGGGTGCGGGAAGGGTAGATTTGTAATTTTGTATCCGATTTTCAAACCTCCGTTGTCATCTCCGATCTCCAAACTCGTCTTCTTGCAGAGATAGATTACAGACGAAGAGATTACACAAAGAAGGGATGAACAAGGACAAGAAGCGGAAGGAAAGAGATGGAGATTAGGAAGAAAAAAGTGACGTAGTTACATATATAGACTGTATGTATTATAAATAATGTATCTGGCATGTGCTGTGTCCAGATTCATTTAGTTATATACTCTAGCTGTCTTCCAGTGCACCTACCATCTATAACTTTATTATAATTAATTATATACTAGCATTGTACGTACACATATCTAAACGTAATGTACTACTCATTTAAATTAACAAAAATAATATAAAAATGATTAATTATTCAATCATAAGGAATATAATTGTTATATAGATTATGAAATATATAATTTCGGACAAGATATATATATAATTTTTATTTTTATTTTTATTTTGTCGTATCCCCACGTATCCCAATATTTTTGAATTTGCCGAATCCCCGTATCACGCACCCCCGCACCCGCACCCATGCTTCATAGATGCATATATACTTCATTTAAAAATAGGTAAAAACAAGTAAATAACTAACAATTCAACATATCTAATTCTTGTGTATAATCAAAATTTAACACATTCAAATTAAATAAGGATAGTTGTCCAGCTGGGCCAGTAATAAACGAAGATATTGAAGTAAGGTGAAAATATACTAGCAAGATACAGTAGCCCTCATAGGAGGGTTCGAGCAATTTCAATAAATTCATATTACCCAAAAACAAATATGCATAATTTAAAAACATACATAGCAAGGTTCACGACCACTTGGGTATGTTTTTGGGTGAAATCACTAAATCTCAAGTTTCTCATATCAAGAATTCAATTTAAACACATGTAATTCACTTAACATTTAACTCTATTATCCACACTATTCATCTTACTTTACCCGTGTCACACACTTAACACTTGGAAATTGGTATGGATACTCAAACAACTATTTCAGGCCAAAAACATGTAAAATATGCAAAATGCTGTCAAAGACTCAAATCCCAACACTTCGACACACACACACACACACATATATTTATATGTACCATGTTGAACACTTACATCCATAACAATTCAGGAAAGGCCCGTGCTTTGCACCGGATATCGACTACTATGTATATATATATACATATATAGCTTCCGTAAAACATATGTAAGCAATTACAACAAAAAATACGAACTGGGTATAGCTCCAAACTGAATCAAGAAGCACAAAAGATGATAAAGTATGAATTCAAGATCTCTATACAAAATTCCCATCAATCAAATATTCACATATATAAATATATACAAGGAAAAACACAATAAATATTAAATTACTCAATAATCAAGCAAGACCCAGATAGAATTAAATCAAATCCCTAATTTAGCCCAAATCATGAAACCCTAAAATCATATCAAACCCTAAATATTCACATCCAGAAATGAAATTAAATTAATTAAGGAGAGAACGAAAAGGAGGACTTACAAGTTAAGATCGGAGAAGAAGGGAGAGAAATGAGTGGCCCAGAAGAAGAACGACAGCTTTTCTATGTATCGCGATTCGAGAGCTCTTCAAGGAGTATTTAAAGAACAATATCCCCAAACATACGGTTAAA
The DNA here is from genome assembly GCA_037693485.1 of Kitagawia praeruptora. NCBI lineage: Eukaryota > Viridiplantae > Streptophyta > Magnoliopsida > Apiales > Apiaceae > Kitagawia > Kitagawia praeruptora. The sequence goes on along the minus strand of CM075347.1, from coordinate 92,647,563 downwards.
AGTAACAAATGAGGAGAGAGGACTTTCTTTATCACAATTTCATGATAAAATATCCGGTAAAAATGACCCTTATTATTACAAAAGAAATGAGACTTAAACTGGCATTAACTAGAAACGCAATGGCATTTCACGTTTCTTGTTTGTTTTATTCTTTTTTGGAAAGTAGAGTGATAAATGCGTGACAAAGTAGCGTTGCTTGAAAAAACGAATAATGAAGTTGCGTTTCTTGTTAAATTTTGTTTTTAAGAAAAGAGTTAAACATAATTTTGGGGTTAAATAGTTTTTATTTGGGATTCAACGGGATCCATATTGGTTTTAGAAATATTCAATTCTTTAGATTAAAATTTTTAAATTTATCTGTATTCCCTTACGGGTTCAACGATTAATCTTTGAAATTCAAGTTTTCCATTTTGGGTTTTAAAAATATCCAGAACGACGAATAAATCGTATAAGGATTTAGGATTTAAGGCCCTAAACCCTAAATTATCCCGCTTTTAAAAAAATCGGGATTGGTCCCCGGTTTTTTCAACATCTAACTGCCGGATTCAAAATTTTAATTAAAATTTTAAATTTTATCTGTATTATCTTGTGATTCCAACAATTAACCTTTGGGGTTCAACAGTTCCATTTTGGATTTAAAAATATTCAGAACGAAGAATAAACCGTATACGAATTAGGGTAAAATTTACCCTAAACCCTAGACTCTAAACCCTAAAAAATCGAGTCTGGCCCCCAATTTTTTAAAAATCAGGCCGCCGAACGCAGTAAAGAAACACAATTTACTTGATCATTTGGTTATAAATTTTTAATAATATTGGGACATACATATTTAGCAAAAAAAGAAAAAAAAAAACCACAAAAGCCACTTCAAGTGGCGTTGCCCCCTCCCCCTCCCCCTCCCCGCCCCCGCCCCCGCCCCCGCCCCCGCCCCACACAATGTAACACCCGTTATTAACAAACACAAGATAGACTAGCATTTCTTTTTAATTTTTGTTTTTTAAAAGACGCCACAAGCATTTTTTAAAAAAACGGAAGATAAAGTGTCGTTTTCTTTGAGCTGTTTGATTTAAAAAAAAAAAAACTTTAAATTGTGATAAAGAGGACCAACACCCTTTTGAGCAAAAAAAATATTAAAATATTAACCAAATAAAATTTTTCAAATTAATTTCAACAGTATTTCATTTTATAAATTGTATTTTGCTTTTATCGTTAAGAATCGTACGTACCGATATTTTTAAATCATCAGTTTAATACCCGTGTGATGCACAAATGATTTTTAATATAATGGATTTTTTTAAAATTTGAAATAAAATTTTAAAACATGAATTTTGTAGGATAAAAATTTTGAATGATATGATTTGATATAATTATATATTTGTTGTCGTGATATTTTTAGAAAATGATGAATTTTAGTTTGAAAATATTGAAAAGACGATTTGTTTTAGTTGAAACACGTAATCGGTTAGTTATAAGTTATTATAATATTGTTATTTTATTTTACTTAAATAAAACTACCCGGACAATTTTTATTGGGAAAAAATAGAAAAACGGAGAAGTTAACGTATTTTAGCTTAAAAATGTAATTGATTAATTAAAAGTAATTATAATTATAATATTTTATTTTATTAAATAGAATTGCTCATAGTATTTTTAGAAAAGTAAAAAGTGTAGTTAAATAAAATATAAAAATAATGTATTTTAAGTGAAAAAAAATTGATTAGTTATTAAAAATAGAAAAAGTAACATATTTTACCTGAAAAGGGAAATTTATTAGTTATTAGTAACTATAAATAATTGAGTAAAAATAATATGTATCTTAAATAACGATAAATAAGTAATATGAACCGTTACCATCCCAATCGATTAACCAAACTTTTCATATTACTAGCCTAAAACCCGTGCGATGCACGGATTTTTTTATTATATAAAAAAATTCATTAATTAAAATTAACTTTTTTGAAACATGAATTTTGGAGGCTTACTTTTTTATATGAAATGATTTGATAATAATTATATAAATGTTATTCGTGATATTTCTAGGAAAGGAGGAATTTAGTTAGAAATTATAGAAAAGATGATGGGTTTTAGTTAAAAAGAATAATCAATTAATTATTAGTATTTATAAAATTATTACTTCATTTTATTAAATAGAATGTCCGTGGTATGATTAGAAAAATAGAGAATTTAGTTAGTAAAAATTAAAAAGATTATATGTTCTAGGTGAAAAGGGTAATTGATTAGTTTATAGTAATTATAATTGAATTACGTTATTTTACTAAATACAATTGCTTGTAATGTTTTTAGAAAATGAGAAAATAATATTGTCCGTGGTATTTCTATTATAAAAGGGATTTAATTAGAAAATATAGAAAAGATGATATGTTTTAGCTGAAAAAGGTAATCGGTTAATTAAAAATATTATTAGTTTATTTTATTAAATAGAACCGTCCGTGATATAATTAAAAAAAAAGTTAGTTAGAGAAAATAGAAAGGTAACGTGCATGATTTATGTGGAAAAAGTAATTGATTAGTTTATAGTAATTATAATTTAATTATGTTATTTTACGAAATAAAATTGTTCATAGCTTTTAGAAAATGAGAAATTAACGCTACCCGTTATATTTCTAGAAAAAAAAGGGAATGTAATTAGAAAAAATAGAAAAGATGATATATTTTAGTTGCAAAGGTAATCGGTTAATTATTAATATTATAATATTATTATTTTATTTGTATTAAATAGAAACGCCTGTAATATAATTAGAAAAATTGAGATTTTAGTAAGAAGAAAGAAAAAAGGTAACGTGTTTTGCTGAAAAAAGGTAACAGTCCATGATATAATTGGAAAAAGAGAAATTTTAGTTAGAGAAAAGAGAAAAGGTAACGTGTTTTGACTGAAAAATGTAATTGATTAGTTAATAATAATTATATATAATTATGTTATTTTTTAGCTGAAATGGTAATTGGTTAATTATTAGTATTTTATTATTATTAATTTTTTTATTAAATAGAAACGTCTGTAATATAATTAGAAAAATGGAGGTTTTAATAAGAAGGAAGAAAAAAGGTAATGTGTTTTACTGAAAAATGTAACCATCCATAATATAATTGGAAAAAGAGAGATTTTAGTTAGAGAAAAGGTAACGTGTTTTGACTGAAAAAGGTAATTGATTAGTTAATAGCAATTATATATAATTAAGTTATTTTTTTTAAACAAAACTGCTCGTAGTGTTTTTAAAAAGGAGAAATTTTAGTTAGATAAAATGTAAAAGATATTCTATTTTAAATGAAAAAGGAAATTATTTTGTTATTGAAAAATAGAAGAGGTTATATGTTTAAACTGAAAAAGGAAATTGATTAATAAATGAAAAATTTTAGTTAGATAAAATATAAAAGATATTGTATTTTACTTGGAAAAGGAAATTATACCTGAAAAAGGAAATTGATTAGTTAATAGATCTGTAATTGTAATTGAGTAAGGGTAATTAGGTAAATTCAATAGGTACCGTTGAACCAAACTTTTAATATTTCGGCTTTTATATAATAGTATAGATTATATAATAATATATAGTATAGATTTTTTTATATCATATTGTTAGAGACCAAATTAAATATATATGTTTTATTAATTAATTAGTGAACACTTTGCAGATTTTTCATCAGGACCGTTCGTGGCGTTCGGGAGACCTCAGGTCTGAGGATGATAAAATTTCGTGGCGTTCGGGAGACCTCAGGTCTTAGGATGATAAAATTATATGGAACCCTAATGATAATATTTTAACTATTTATATAAATTATTATATCAAAATATACTTAATAATTGAATTATGAAGATCGTAAAAGATAATTTTTTAAATATTTCAAGATGTAAATCTTTAGCCATGGTTTTCATATCAATTTTTAGTTTTTTACCAATATATATTTTCTATCTTCTATCTATATAAAGGAAAATCTCGGTTTTGGGTTTGAGTGTTTTGTTAGATTTCTCTCTCTCTTTCACTATCTCACCTTTTTAGATATCTTGTAAAATCGGGCTTATTGTTTGTGTTTAGGTAGTTGAAGCTCCTTCAGATGCTATTACTAACCTGATGGGGCAGCTTTGTTTGTATACCAACACTTTGAGAATGTTAGAAAATTCCTTGTGGCTGTGGAAAGAATGGGGATTCCAACCTTTGAAGCCTCTGATTTGGAACAGATGCGTAAATGAATCAGAAAATGAATCAGCATTGTGCTTCCTACTCATTGAGTTTGGTTGTCTTTTGCAACTAATTTCTTATTTATTCATGTCAACTCTAGCTATTAGTTATTGAATGTTTGAATATGTTTTACATTTTAGTCTGGGAAATCTTCAAGAATGGTGAATTGTGTACTAGCAATATTTTGCCTAATTTGGGACAGTACGCATGTATGGTGGATCTGTTAGCTCATGCTGGTTTATTTGACAAAACTTTGAATTTAATTGAGACAATTCCTATGGAACCTGATGCCGGAGTTTGGGGGGCCTTTCTAGATGCTTGTAACATGCATGATAAAGTAGATTTAGCAGAATTAGCACTAAAAAATCTTGTCAGACTTGAACCATGAAACACAGCTCACTAGATTTAGCAGAATTAGCACTAAAAAATCTTGACAGTCTTGAACCACGAAACCCAGCTCACTATGTTGTATTGTCAACCATTTATGCACAATCTGGTAGGTGGGGTGAAGCAAGAAGCACAATATTACAGATGACTGAAACAAGAATAAGAAAAACTCCCGGATGTAGTTGGCTTGAGGATAAAGGCATAATGCACGGCATTTCGAGTGGGTGAAAGAAGCCAGCAACGATTGAAACTCATGACAAATTATTGAGGTAATGCATATTTTTTTTATGGAGGATCACTATTGCAATAATTATCATTATGCGTACTGATAGCAACATTGTCACTGTGTAAATGACCAACATATAAGTATCCAATATCCATAGCTGTAATTTCTCTTAAGAAAGAACCTCATTCAGCCTGTCATTTTCTTTAAGGATATCTCGCGACCCTTTTATACTTTGATTCGCAAATTTCTTATTGATAAGAGGCCAGAAGAAATTCGTATGGTAAGTTTAAAAAGTTATTTAATTTACAGGTCTATTCTACATGTGAATCATGTTTGCTCAATTGACTTTGTAAAGGAACTTATCTTAGGAATAGGTCATTCGTTTAAATGGTGGTATTCATCTAACTAGTGTCACTTTTCTTATATTTCTGAGATTTGATTGAAGAACATTATTTGTGCTCTTCATCTTTTACACTAAAAGAGCTTATCTATCCACCATTTGATTTGACTTAATGGCTTGTTTGGTAACTTGGAATTCATTTGAATTCCTGGAATTGACCAAATTTAGTGTTTGGTAAGATTAAAAAAATTTGGAATTGGAATTGATGAATTCCATACCAATTCAATATTAACTATTTTTTTGTAATTTCAAATTACAAGTGAAAGATAGTCATTTGAAATTCTTCTCCACCAAAATACATGAGCATCACTTTTTATTTTGGAATTTTTTTAGAGAAATAGTTTTTCTCGGGAAATTTTTTCTTTGAAAAATTATTTTCGAGGAAAATTTTCTCGTGAAATTTTTAGAAATTATTTTTCCGGGAAACATTTTTAGAGAATTTTTTCTTTTCCCGGGAAAATGTTCTCGAGAAATTTTTTTCGGGAAAATTTTCTCGAGAAATTTTTCCCGGTAAATTTTTCTCGAGAAATTTTTTTCCGGAAAAATTTTCTCGAGAAATTTTTTCTGGTAAATTTTCTCCAGAATTTTTTTCCGGGAAATTTTTCTCGAGAATTTTTTTTCCGGGAAAATTTTCTCGAGAATTTTTTTTCGGGAAAATTTTCTCGAGGAATTTTTTCCCGGAAAATTTTCTCGAGAATTTTTTTTCGGGAAAATTTTCTCGAGAATTTTTTTCCGGGAAATTTTTCTCGAGATTTTTTTTTTCGGGAAAATTTTCTCGAGAAATTTTTTTCCGGGAAAATTTTCTCGAGAATTTTTTTTCCGGGAAAATTTTCTCGAGGAATTTTTTCCCGGAAAATTTTCTCGAGAATTTTTTTCGGGAAAATTTTCTCGAGAAATTTTTTTCCGGGAAAATTTTCTCGAGAAATTTTTTTCCGGTAAAATTTTCTCGAGAAATTTTTTTCCGGGAAAATTTTCTCGAGAAATTTTTTTTCGGGAAAAGTTTTCTCGAGAAATTTTTTTCCGGAAAATTTTCTCGAGAAATTTTTTTCTGGTAAATTTTTTTTCGGGAAAATTTTCTCGAGAATTTTTTTTTCAGAAAAATTTCTCGAGAAATTTTTTTCCGGGAAAATTTTCTCGAGAAATTTTTTTTCGGGAAAATTTTTCTCGAGAAATTTTTTTCCGGAAAATTTTTCTCGAGGAATTTTTTTCTGGTAAATTTTTTTTCGGGAAAATTTTCTCGAGAAATTTTTTTCTGGTAAATTTTTCTCGAGAAATTTTTTTCCCGTAAAAAATTCTCGTGAAATTTTTTCCCGGGAAAAATTTCTCGGAAACAGAAATTTTTTAAGCAAAAAATTTTCAAATTTTAAAATTTCTGAATTTGAAATTCTCATACTTACCAAACAAAGAATTTGGAATTGAAATCATGGATTTCAAATTTTGGAATTGAAATCTTGGATTTCAAATGAAATTGTAGTTCCCAAACGCCACCTAAATGTATTTCTCCTCAGCAGTCACTATTAGTCTTTACTAAAGTGGGTTTCATTTTCAATTGCAGATTATGGAGGATTTACTAAGTAAAGTGACAGAGGAATTTGAGCGGCGCTTGGCAACCCAAAATGAACATGTATGTGTGTTTGTGTACGGTGTACCCTATTATGGGTGTCTCTTGAATGCACCAACGAATATTAGCATATTCAAGATATTTGTTCCTTTCGTATTATGTAGCACAAATCAGTGGCACTTTCTTATAGTTGAATAAGTTTTAGAAGACACATTTTTGTAGTTTTCTTCTGAACATCACATTTGTGCCTAAACAGATGGAAAATGCATGGCGCAACATCTTTCGAGGTCCATTACACCAATAATAATCTCCCATGTTCTATGTCTGGTGAAATGAATGTATATGAACCATTTTCATAACACAAATTATGCACTGCAATAATATATAAAAAATTCAATAGTGATTAATCCTAGCTGAATACTAAGTACAACAAGCTTCTACCACATCTTTTATATGATGTTAAATTGCAGACGAAAGATACAGAAATGACAAATTTGGCTAAAGTTGAATGTGAAGGACTATTGGGTGATGAAGTCGACTCCAAAGTTGTAAAGAAATATGTGCTTTTCCAAAAACAAAACAAGGATTTGTAGGTATATAAGCTTTTCAGTTGTGTGTAGCATATACGACATGACTTGGAATCATTTGTTATGATCATGTATTGATTTTTGCATTGTAGGATTTAAAACATAATGTTTCTGCTGCAAGAGTGGATATGCAGCTTATGCAAAAGAAGTATCAAGATGAGATCAATCGTCTAGGGATAATGTCATGTAAAAGTTTGAGTAATCTATGAATTCTGAGTAAGATATTTGAATAACCATGACCATTTAACAGGTCTGCATCTGCGTAGTCTCGCTCAGGCTGCTTCAGGTTACTAGAAAGTTCTAGAGGAAAACCGTAAGTTGTACAATCAAGTGCAAGATCTCAAAGGTGAGACGTTGCTTGCATTAACACCCACTATAGTAGACATTGTTTTGATGCCATGAAGAACATCAATAATTGTAATTTTTGAATTCTTAACTCTGATTCAATAGGAAGTATCAGAGTCTATTGTCAAGTGCGTCCTTTCTTGCCTGGACATCCAAATCGATTGAGCACCGTGGCAAGTATAGATAATGGGAATATAACCCTCATAACTCTTTCGAAAAATGGGAAAGAGGCATGGGAGTCATTTACTTACAATCAAGTGTTTGGTTCATCTACAACCCAAAGTCACTAAGGTCCCCAAAGAGCTACCCTTTCATATTGGTACTCGATTTATCAACAATTATCGTTAAAAAAATTCCTTCCTTTATTTTCTTTTGAACATAAATGGTATTCTCAGACTTTAAACCTTTGATTCAATCTGTTCTTGATGGATACAATGTACGCATTTTTGCTTATGGTTAAACTTACACGATGATAAGAGATATAACACATTGTGTAATCATCACTTTTAATTGTTAACGTTCTCAGTCTGGTTGAGGTAATTGTTTGTCTACAGAGTGGCCCAAATAATCTTACAGAAGACACCTTAGGTGTAAACTACAGAGCATCAGGAAAAATATCGGATAAAACTCAACGAGTTAACTGTTAAGATGCAATCACTTCCCTTCATTATTTGTTAAAACATGATTATTATGATGATATTTTTGTTAAAACAAACAAAAATTAATTAAACTTTAGTTAAAAAAAAGGGTAGTGATCAAGATTGGTTTGAAATATAAAAATTGGAACACTAAAAATTGTTAATGTTTGAGAAAATATGTACCATTTCCAATTTATTTTAGTCAAGTTGTTTTTAATTTGAATTTAGTACGTATAATTGTTCAATTAAAGTATAGAGGCACAAGATCTATATTTGTATAATTTGTTAACAGCGGAAGTAGAAATATACCTTTACATGATTGAACTTGACATTAGAGAAATAATCAAATCATACAATATAAGTCACTTATTAAATTTTATTAGATGATAATTCATGGGAAATATGGTTCAAAATAATTTATTTATTATTTTTTATAAGGTTTATTTATTTATTTTTCAAAAAATATTTTATAAAATAATAAATTACAGAAGGAAATTATTCCAATAATTCTAGCAAATACGAAGCTAAGGGAAATACCAATAAAACATGATTTCACTTATTAATAAAAAAATATTTATAATTTTACTAAGATTACTTTTTAAAAAATCAAGAAAACGCATATGTATGGTTGTAATATTAGATAAGTTATTCGTAGAATTTAGTAAGATTATAATAAATGAATTATAATTAAAATAAATTCCAACAATTTTCTTATAAATTTATATGAAATCATAAGGGAAGTAGGAGGTGAAACCAAATTTGTTTTTTTTTTGTCAGGAAAGGTTAAATCAAATTTGGCACTAAAGTACCATTAAAAGGGAGTTTCGTTTATTAATAAAGGTTATAAATTTGTTGGTGTTCTATAAAAAATTGTACGATTAGAATATGTATTTTTTTAAAAAATTATGGCATGTGTACTCTATATTGTATCTCATATTTATTGGTGTTTTATCCTATATTTTTTGTCGTTTTTTGATAATAGTCTTTTTTTATTAAAAAAATTACAAATAAAAGAATTATAATTATAATAGATTTTTTTTAAAAATAACATAAACATTTAATGAAAATCGGATTCTATTATAAAATTACAAATAAAAATTATAATTACAATAAAAAATTTATATTTATTTTTAGTTTTTAAAAAATAACATAAAATTCATGAAGAAATAAGATTACTAGGGTAAATAAAATATGGTGTGAACTAAATTTGATACAAAGTAGTATCATTAAAAAGAATTTTTTTTATTTATAAAATTTATATATAATTAAACTAATTTTGAAACCATATGAAATATTCTTTAATTTTTTAGAAAAATTATTTCGCCCGCGCAAAGCGCGGGTTTTCAACTAGTTGTATTATATTACAATATTTAGTATTAAAGATTTTGGAAATTCAACAATCTCAAATGCAAATATAAGATTATCATCTTAATAAATTTGCAATACTAATAATTATTGATAAATACATTTATTTAAAAAAGTTAAACTATAATTTTGTATAACATTATTTTCTGAAATGGATTTTGGAACCCAGACGATCGACCCAAACTAGGGGTGTACAAGGTTCGGGTTGAGCGGATTGTAAAAATTTTATGACCCAACCCAATTTAATCGGTTTGAAAAATTATCAACCCAATCCACTAAAACTAAATTCATAATCCAATCCAATCCAATCCAATCGGTTTGGATCAGTTTGGACGGGTTATGAATAAATATTAAAAAAAATTGCATAAAAATTGTTACTATCATTTTTGTGGTTGATCAAAGAATTAATGAAAGGTTTCAGCATATGTTTAAAAAATTAAATATACAACTTGCATCTCATAGTTTCTATAACAGATAAAATTTTATTACTTTTTCTCAATAAGCTTCATGTATTTTAATGGTTTGTATGAAAAAAATACATGAATATACACGGCTGATACAAAGACCTGTTAGTACTACTGCTACGCAGTAGGCACTCTACTACGCAGTAGACACTCTGCTTTCAATTTTGATAGCCTCATAATATTTTCGAACATTTTTGAGTACACGAAACACATATTTTCTAACTTGAGAGGCAAAATTGTTCAAAATAAAACTTAAAAAAACTACATAGTGCTGGTACACAAGTCAATAGTGTTGAACAACAAATTATTTCAACAATTTTCCTAGATGAGCCACCCTCTACGAGCTCAATAACTGTGTAATAATGGATCATGGATATAAAAAATATTTTATTAAATTAATTTATTAATGAGCTTTTTTCATAAATAAATAGGAAAAAGTAATTTTTTGCAAATTTACTTTTGTTAAGAAAAGCTATTTGCAATTTTACTAAACTATATGCAATTTTACTATACTAAGTTTCAAAATTGCAAAAATACTAACCCTTCCCCCCTTCCCTCCTCTTTTATAATCAGCCGTTTGTGTCCTTTTTTTTTTTTTTTAAGGTGGGATGCTATTTTGGTGGATTTGGGTTGCATGACCCCGCAGGGGCAACCACTTTCAACTGAACATGCAACTAAATTACTGATTTCATGTTCCATTTTTCAATTGCCATTTTCGACCTCATTTTCGACCTCATTTTTCAGAGTCCAAAAATGAGGTCGAAAATGGCAATTGAAAAATGGAACATGAAATCAGTAATTTAGTTGCATGTTCAGTTGAAAGTGGTTGCCCCTGCGGGGCCATGCAACCCAAATCAGCAACTGAATGCAACCCAAATCAGCAACTGAATGCAACTTTTTTAAGGTGGGATTCTATTTTGGTAGATTTGGGTTGCATGGCCCCGCAGGAGCAACCACTTTCAACTGAATGCAACCACTTTCAACAAGTTGAATATGGTTGCATTTGGTTGAATATTGCCCCTGGCGGGGCCTTGCAACCCAAATCAACAACTGAATGCAACTTTTTTTTTTTAAGGTGGGATTCTATTTTGGTGGATTTGGGTTGCATGGCCCCGCAGGGGCAACCACTTTCAACAAGTTGATTGTGGTTGCATTTGGTTGAATATTGCCCCTGGCGGGGCCTTGCAACCCAAATCCACCAAAATCATCCCACCTTAAAAAAAATTGCATGTGGGGTTGCATTTGGTTGAATGTGGTTGAATGTGGTTGCATTCAGTTGAATATGGCCCCTGGCGGGGCCTTGCAACCCAAATCTACCAAAATCATCCCACCTTAAAAAAAAGTTGCATGTGGTTGCATTCAGTTGCTGATTTGGGTTGCATGGCCCGCAGGGGCAACCACTTTCAACAGAACATGCAACTAAATTTCTGATTTCATGTTCCATTTTTCAATTATCATTTCGACCTCATTTTTGGACTCTGATATATATATATATATATATATATATATATATATATATATATATATATATATATCAGAGTCCAAAAAATAGGTCGAAAATCACTTTTGAAAAATGGAACATGAAATCAGTAATTTAGTTGCATGTTCAGTTGAAAGTGGTTGCCCCTGCGGGGCCATGCAACCAAAATCCACCAAAATAGCATCCCATCTTAAAAAAAAAAGAAAAAAAGAAAAAAAGGGACACAAACGGGTGAAACTGACGGCACATGGAGGGCACATGGGGGAGGGGGGAAGGGTTGACCTAATTTGTAGTATTTTTGCAATTTTGAAACTTAGTATAGTAAAATTGCAATTAATTCAAAGAGATAGTATATTTGCAAATAGAAACTTTAAACATAGTATTTTTGGTAAATATCCTTTATTTTTTAATCGGGTTGGGTTGGTTCTGGTAAAAAAAATTAAAACCCGTACCCAACCCATTTAAATCGGGTTAACATTTTTTCAATCCAATTATATATCGTTTTTAAAAAAATCGATTTAGATCAGATGAAATAGTGTTAGTTTGAATCGGGTTGGTCGGTTTTATGAATCCGTGTACACCCCTAACCCAAACAATGTAACCTAAATAAATTCCAAGAAAGTTGTACAGTAGTTACTTTGTAGAGTTTCACTGAAACCAAACAAAGCCTAAATTTAACTACTCACCCAGTCCAAATCTTCTACACCATTTTAGGTCTGCCACTTCATGTTCCATTTTAGATGATTATTTTTGATTGGGTGGTTGATGTGAATGCATGGGGTCCCATTTATATTAATGAGAGGTGAGCCAATCAAAAACAACCATCTAAAGTGAAAGGAGTGGCACACTAAAGTGGTGTAGAGGATTTGGACTCCCCCTTCAAAACACTCCATTTACCTGGTTTGTTTGCAGGGAGAGCATCTGGTCAAGGGAGCAAGTGGACAACTTATAAAAGGAAATTGAAAGTATACAATGATGATGAGATTTAGGGTGTGTTCACTTGGAAAGAATGAAATTGGGTAGGAATGGAATGAAAATTGTAAACAAAATTTATGAAGAAAGGGGGATGTTGGGGAAATAGTGAACAAATATGAGGGAGAAGAAGTTTTTTATGATGAAGATTGCAAGGAAAATGATGAAGATTGGGAATGGAGCATTCCTTCCAAAACATGTGGGTTAGAATTCTAGTTCAAATTATTTGGAGAGGAATGAAGTAAGGAATGAAATTTATAAACACTTTCCCCAATCTCCCCCAAATAATAGTATAAATTTCATTCCATTCTCCCCTATTCCATTCAATCCAAGTGAACATAACCTAAGGCCTTTCAGTACTTTGTTGAGGTCAATTCCTGATCAAACTCACCCTCAACTTGAACACTTACTGTTAGACAAATCGAAGTTTGGTTTCGATAAACTTGAAGATGCTCTTCTTCTGTTCGATAATATGCTTCAAATGCAACCCCTCCCTTCCATTACTAAATTTTCTCAACTACTAACCTCTCTCGTTAGAATGAAACAATACTCTGCTGCTATCTCCGTCTTTCGAGATATGCGTATGTTAAGCATTCCTGTTGATATCATTACCTTTAGTATTGCCATTAACTGTTGTTGTCGCGTAAATAGAGTTGATTATGCGTTTTCTTTATTAGGTGAAGTTATGAAGCGTGGTTTTCTGCCAAATGTAGTTACCTACACACTCTTGTAAGAGGCTTGATTCTTCAGGACTAGAAAGCAGGGATTCTTCACTTACCTGCCGCACCGCGCACCCGATTCTTGGGGATTCTTGGGTGCGCGGGGATTCTTGGGGATTCTTCCCTCACCCACAAGTGAGAGGAGATAATGTAAATACTTAAATATTTAATCGATTAACTACATTAAAATGCATTAGTTGTGTTATTGACTAATTATGATATGTAATATTAAGGATAAAGAACTTAATTAGTTGACCAGTTAGTTCAATTTAAATGAAACTCTTGAAATACATACATAAAACGTATTTTTAATATGTTAACTAGTTGATAAAGCCGTGCTTCGCGGCAGCGTTACAATATTTTTTAAAAAATTTAATACATTTATGTTATATTATAATATTAATATTAAACTTAATAATTAAATAATCTTCCCTAATGAATCAATTTCTTGTTAAAAATGATTCTTTCGATTGAGCCACTTTCTCGTTAAAACCGAAATCTCACTTTAACTTAATTATATTATAAAGACTTATATATTAATTTTTATCCATAAAATCGAACCATAAAAATAAAAAAAAAACTATGACATCAGTATCAAATTCTAATAGCTAATATAATCTTTTCTAGTGAGCCGTCCTCCCGTTAAATAAGTTTCGAGCCGCTCTTATTTGGAATCGAAATTCTAACTTCATTATATAAAGAGAGTAAATTCCAATTTTTAAATTCTTCAAACTTACAGCTTCCGCATGGGAATGTCTTTCTGCTATGTTAACATATCCAATTTTTTTTAAAAACGGATCCAAAATAAATTAAATACAAAGACTTTTCATTACGGGAATAATATTAAATTTATGGATATATTTTTCTAATGCAAGTGTAATTAACTTGTATAAAAAAGTTAAAATAAAGGATTTCTAAGAAAAAAAATAAAAAGTTTTAAAAAATTGTATAAGAGGTCTCCACCGTCCTCGTATTCTACTTCCAATAAAACATTTTATTATATGTATTCCTTATATATTCAAACATCCTTTATACGGTCTTCTCTAATGAATCGCTTTCTCGTTAAACACGGTTGTTACTACTCATTCTCTCTCTCGTTAAAACCAAAAACCCAACTTTTACATATATCACTTGTATGATAATATTTATCCATAAAAATCAAATCCTAAAAATAAAATAAAATTTATAACACCAATATGATATTTTAATAATTAATGCAATCTTTTATAGTGAGTCGTTTTCCCGTTAAACACGTTTCGAGCAGCTTTCATTTGTGATCGAAAATCCAACTTCATTACATATTATTGATTATTGATGATACTTATCTTACACAACAACTTACTCCATAAAATTAAAATCTAAAAAATAGAGCGAATTCCAATTTATACTTATTCTAGACTTTCTAAAAATTATAGAGTTTTAGAAAATGAAAACATATCTTATTTTATCTTCATATTATAGATTCTCCTGTATTTATTTAGGATTCCTACGTGACAATGTTCTTTTATTACATCAATTATTTTCTCTTTAAAAAACAATGACTTTTTAATGTCAATAGTATTGAATTTATGAATAAATATTCCTAATAGAAATATAATTAACTTATATAAAAAAGTATAATTTAAGAAGATCGTATTCCATAAAATATTTAATTATATGTTTGCTCTATATATTCAAACACCTATTCTACTTCTAATAGAAATTTTATTTATATGTTTATTTCAATAAATTCGAACTCTTATTCTCTAAAAATTTGAAATCCTATTCTATTTCCAATAGAACTTTAAATCATATGCGTTATAAATACTTATTCTACTTCCAATAGAACTTCTAATCATATGTCTTCCCTATAAATTAGAACTATTCTCCTCTATAAATTTGAACATCTATTATACTTCTAATATGTTAAATGATATTTTTCTACTTCTAATAGAACTTTTATTTATATGTTTTCTCTAAAAATTTGAACTCCTATTCTATTTCCAATAGAACTTTTAATCATATGCGTTATAAATACTTATTCTACTTCCAAAAGAACTTCTAATCATATGTCTTCCCTATAAATTAGAAATATTCTCCTCTATAAATTCGAACACCTATTGTTGTGGAATAAAAACTAGGTTATGAATATTGCGGCTAGGGTTTAAGTATATTCAATGCAAAGGGTGGTTGAGCTTCGAGCTTTAATGGCTGCTTCTGCGTTCGAGACTTAATCGGTCCTCACAGAATGCCTACGTATCTCTGTATTAAGAGAATCAAGACAATAAAACGTAGTTCTAGGTTGAAGGGTCTGACCCTTTATATAGGCTGAGAAGCCTCAGAATTGTATTAGGGTTAGGTGACTTGGTGGGTAAGTCAGCCTAGAGGAAAGTTCTAGACTCCTACCTTGTAGGAGTCTATTTCCTTGTATGAGTGTATGCCTTGGAGGCTACTCCTTGTAGAGATAATGTTCTTATCTGACACTTATTGCTGAGCTGTTTATTATCCCTAATATTAATTACGAAATTAATATTGTAAATAGGGTTTGGGCCCACCTGATGGCCCAACGTTTGGACCATTCCGGGTCTAATTAATGTCACATTAAATGTGTCTTTAGGATTTACTTTCAGCCCACATCATTTGCCCCCCAACTTCTAGGAAAACTGATCAGGTTTTCCTTGAAGTTATAACGGCCTTACATGAAACTTGGGTCAGGGTTTATTGCTCTTACATGAGTATTTTCAACTTATCATCTTAATGTAAAGCGTGGAGCGACCGACGCATTTACGACGATGTTAAACGACACTAAGCGGTGTTAAATGGCACTAGACAACGCTAATCAGCCTTAAACAATGTTTAAACAGTGTTAAACAATGTCGAATGGCATAAAACGGCACTAACGGCACTAACGGCACTAATCGGCGCTAAACGGTGCTATACCGGCACTAAACGGTGCTAATCGGCACTAATCGGTGCTAACAGGCACTATTATGTGCTAATCGGCACTAAACGGTGCTAGCAGGGGTCCGGGGGGCGGCAGCCCCCGGGCGGGGTCCAAGGGGCGGCAGCCCCTGGCGGGGTCCAAGGGGTAGAGCCCCTGGCTGGGGTCGAGCTGGAAATTTTTTATTTTTGAAGACTAGTACTATTCAGAAATTATCGTTTCGGCTCGAAATTTTGCAAACCCGAGCTCAAATTCGAGCTCAAACTGCCTCAAGGTCGCAGCCATTTTTCTTACTTTCTAAGTCATTTTCGACCTGGAAATTTCGAGCAAAAATTAGTTCATTTTCGAGCTCAAAAACGAACTCAAACGGAGGCCAAGTCGTGGCTTCTTTTCAGGATTTTCAGTGTTTTTCCGACCTCGAATGGACGAGCTCAGATGGTGTTGAAACGACCTCAAATTGGGAGTGAGGTCGCGAGAAATTTCTATTCTCTCTAGTTCATTTTCGAGCTCAGGTTCGCGATCTCAATTATAGGAGATACCGACCTCAAATTGGCTTCAAGTCGCATGACTTTTTCGCGAGTTTCCGCTCTTTTTCGATCTCAAATTTACAATCTAGCCGTAGTATATTTTCGACCTCAACCCAACCTAATTAAGAACTCAAATAAGGTTCAAGTCGTTAGGGTTTTTATTGTTTTCCAGTTCATTTACGACCTGGGCTTTGCGATCTCGAGTCACGCCTTGGCGACTTCAGATGGGGATCCAAGGTCGTCCCATACGAGCTCATCATAATGTATTTTCGACTTCAAAAATCACCGACCTCGAGCATAATTTTTGTTTGCCATTGGCTTCTTGGGCCTTCTACGGGCTTTTAACGGTGGACCTTGTTTGGGCTTCCTTCTTTTGGGCCTAGTTCACAATGGGCCTTTACTTCATAGATTTTCATGCTTAACAGACCTAGTATCCAACTGAAAGTTTATTGGGCCTCAAATCAAATTTGGGTCAATTCAGACCTTGGGTTTATAGTTGTTTCGGATGTATTTGAGATTAATGACGACCTCCTCAAGTTTGGCCTTCATAGTTAATCTTGGCCTTCATGGCTAATCTTGGCCTTCATGGATAACTTTGGCTTTCATGGCTAATCTTGGCCTTCATGGCTAATCTTGGCCTTCCACGTCGATATTCTGGATCAGAGACTCGGGATCCCAAGTACATTTTTCAATTTCCAAATTGAGGTATTAACCTTTCTTGTTAGCTTTTCTGATAAGCGTTCTTAATCAACTACCAAAACATTTATCAAGTTGGGGGTGTTCTGGACCACCAATCACGTGGTTTCAGGTCAATAGGAGGTGTTTGCCATGCCTTGAAAGATTTCGTGAACCTTGAATTCAAATTACTTGTTTCTTAGTTCTTGCCCCCCTTGCTTCATATGGTGGAGGTCTTGCTTCTCGGTTGATCATTCAAGAAGTTCCTTTGCCACTCAGCACTTGACTTCAAGTCTGGTGTGCCTTGGCTAGTTGTCACTACTCTATCTTGACTCTAGGTTTCAACATGACTAACGACTCTTGATTCGAGCCATTAAACTCAGACGACAAGCTCGATTGGAGGCAGACAGCATTGTTGGCCATCAAGGCATTATCAAGGAGCCAACCAGCCTCAAGATGAGCTTTGATGAGGGTCTGTCTAGCAACTTCCAACGTCGATGGGCGCCAACAATTTGCGTTCTATAGTGGGGTCTCCAAGACCTGATAGTAAACACTTCTAGTGTAATTCTCGATTTCAGACGAGGCGAATTTGGACAAGGCATCGGCGGTTATACAAGTTTGTATTCCTCGAATCATACCATACCAACTGTGATTTTACAATTTTCAGATATTTCAACATCGTTTCATCTTTGGCTTTTAGAGCTCTACTCACTTGGGCTATCACCAGCCTTGAGTCTCTATAGACTTTAAGATTTTTGGCCCTCATGGCTAAAGACGAGCCTAGTCCGGCTTTCAAGGCTTTATACCCTGCCTCGTTATTGGTTGTCGAAAAATATTCAACTTCAAGGCACATTCAATCGCGAAACCATCAGGGCTCTGTAGGACCAAACAAGCACCACTTGATTTTGTTTTTGATGCCCTATCAAAATAGAGCACCCAATGTTTCTTCTAAACTTTATAAGTTCTCTCCCTCTTGGGGTGTCTCATCTTGCCCTTACTGGGGTGTTGTGCCTTCCTGCCCCTCGACTTCTTGGTTGTCAATGGTATATTCAACGAAGAAGTCAACGAGTACCTGTGCTTTAATTGCAATTCGAGGATTGTACGCGATATCAAATTATCTGAGTTCTATCGCCCACTTAGCTAGCCTTCGGGTTATGCAATATGTTTCTCAGTTGCTGGTCCGTCAAGATTTCAATCTTATGTGCCTGGAAGTACGATCGTAGCTTCCTCGAGGTTGTTACCAATGCCAAAGCACACTTCTTAATGGGAGAATAATTTAACTCAGCTGTATGCAACATCTTGCTCACATAGTAGATAGGCTTCTGAACCTTGTTATCCTTTCGAATGAGGATGGCACTCAATGCTTGTTCAGATATTTCAATGTTGGCATTCTGGATTGAGGGTCCAAAATTTCAGATTGGTTTTCAAGCTTTGACTTGAAGTTTCAACCATTGGATCTTATCTGGAGGTTCATGACCCCTTCAAGTTTGGCCTTCATAGCTATCCCATGGCCTTCATGGCTAAAAACTCGTGTTCCTTATCCTAGGATTCGAGGTTGACGTTTACATGTTCATCGTTGGTGTTCATATGTCGACTACCAAGTATTCACGACCTTTCTTTTGGATTGATGTCAAACTAAAGGTCTTTAGGATCCCTTACTTGACTTCATGTCTTTCACGGCTTGTCTCGAATCTTAGTTCTGATTTCAGGGTTTTCAAACCTATCTTTGCTTCTTGTTTTTTATCCGGGGTCCTTCAAGGACTTAAACTCTTAGTAACTCTCGACCTTTCAGGGTTTTTATTTATGCGTTTGTTTGTTTCCATTCGTGTATTTTTTTATTTTCGGTACTTGGTCATCTTTGACTTACACACATCAGGTGTTAGGTACATAAATAAAATCACATAATCAAATGAATGGAAAACAAACTTGCATTAATAACTTGAGATGGGTTCAACCCTTACATAGAATACTACTATCCTACTCGGAGCAACATGCTCTGCGATGGTTTCATCGAACCTTATTTCTACTTCTACTAGATAAAATATGAAGCTAAAAACTACTAGGATAATTTGAACCCATCGGGGCTTTTCAAGACTAGGCTTGCACCACTTGATTTTACTTTTGATGCTCCAATAAAATAGAGCACTCACTACTCCTTCTGGTCACCTCATTCTTATTCTGAAGTTCACTTACAGCTTGGGGTACAATCTCCTACCCCTCGATTTCTTGATGTTCCTTATCACTACAAACGTCCATGTCTTCAATCGGAAGGACCTGCCCCCCGACTCCATCAGGCCTTAACGCGGCTACATAACAGCTCCTAGCCATTTTCTGGTCACCTTTTTGTTCTCCTACACCATTCCTGGTTGGAAACTTGATCTTCATGTGATAGGTTGAGGCCACAGCCTTAAAAGCATGGAGTCCAGTCCTCCCGAGGATGGCATTGTAGGTGGAAGACGCTTTGATAACCAAAAAGTTCAGCATCTGAGTGGCCTCTGTTGGCTTCTGTCCGATGGTGATGGGCAACAAAATAGTTCCCTCAACTTTAGTCTCTACTCCGCTGAATCCATATATAGGCATGTTAGATAGGGTCAACTGAGAGTCGTTGTATCCCATTTTCACGAATGCATCATAGAACAAAATGTCCACTGAAGCTCCATTGTCTATCAAGACTCGCTTCACCTCTGAATTCCCAATCATGGGTGTTATGACCAGCGGGTCATCATGGGGGAACTTCACCCCTTCAAGGTCTGAATCATCAAATTCGATTGTTACTTCGGTTTTTGCACGCTTTGGTGTCTCTCCGACAATATGCATCACTTCTCGGGCATAAGCCTTCCGAGAGTTCCTAGTCGTCCCGGCCGCAGTCGGGCCTCCTGAGATCATGTTGATCACTGGCCCTCGGGGCTGTGGGGTGCGATCCCGATCGTCGTCGTTCCTATCATACTCTCTTCTCTGATTACCACGATCTTCACCCTTAGTGAAGTGGCCCAACTTCCCTTTACGGATCAAGAACTCGATCTCATCTTTGAGTTGCTTACAATCATCAGTGTCATGCCCTACATCCTTGTGGAATCTGCAATACTGATTTTTGTTCCTCTTTGTGGGATCACCCCTGAGTGGCTTCGGCCATCGGAAATCCTTATCCTTCTCAATGTCCAATAGGATTCGACTCCTCGGAGTGTTCAACCTTGCATACTCAGTGAACCTTGGTCCTTGGCTCTTCTTAGGGGCAGAGTCGGAGTCCTCACTAGTTCGGGGATACTTGTCCCTAGCATCATATTCCTGGTCATCATACTCCTGGTCTTGCCTTCGCTTCTTGGAGTTCCCGTTGCCTCCATTGCCCAACGTGGCTTCCTTCTTCATGCTATCCTCAGCCTTAATGTACTTATCAGCCCTTCGTTGGAGCTCATCCATGTTCTCAGGGGGATGTTTTGCCAGTGACCTCTTAAAAAAGAGATCCGTGGTTCCATGCTGCAGGGCTACCATAGCCACCTTATTTTCCAAATTAGTGATGTTTAGGGTCTCCTTAGTGAATCGCTTGAGATAATCTCTCAGGTTCTCGTTCTTCCCCTGTACTACATACATAAGGGATGCAGAGCTTTTCTCATGAATTCTTCCGCTAATGAATTGACTGACAAAAGCGGTACTCAATTCCTTAAAAGAGCTAATTGAATTTGGAGGTAGACGGCTATACCAACGTTGCGCCATGCCTGACAGGGTTTGGGGGAACGCCCTACACTTAAGGGCATCGTTAGCGGGCTGCAATAACAATGCGCTCGTAAACGTTCTCACATGAGTTGCGGGATCCCCCGTTCCATCATAAGCTTTTATTGTGGGCATCTTAAACTTTCGGGAGATATGCGCGTTCATCACCTCCTCAGTGAACGGAGGGGTCAGATCATCGAGATCTCCTTGTGGCATCAAGTCTTTGGGGTTACTCTTGGGGAGTTCCACCCTTGTAGTCCCTCTGGTTGGGGCTTCAGCCCTTCGGCATCTCCTTGAAGACCTCTCCAAATCTATGAAGGGAATCCCTCCTGAAGTCGGAGGAGGTCGAGTCTGATTAGGGTTCTGTCTTTCTTGCTCCCTTGCTTGGTCGTCCTTCAGCTTCTGAATCTCGGCTTCATAAGCCTTAATTCTCTCTGCGATTGTTAAAGGACCATCACGGTTTGCTGGATTCCTCCTCAGAGGTTCCTTACTAGCGCGTCGCCTCCTTGGGGCTTCGTCTCGATCATCGTCTTCAGACGACGAATCGTCAGTATAGGGGCCAGAGTAGTCAAGATACTCTCGATCTCGGATCTGCAAGGCATGACCACTGGGTCCAGGAAGGTAGTTAGGCAGGCCATACATCGGGTTAGTACTCACGGGGAGATCCGTAGTATGGATCTGTACCCCTGGTGGTGGGCGACTGGGATCAACTAGAGGAGAAACCAGCGTCTGGAGGGCGCTGGTTCCTTGACCAGGATGGATGACCAAAGGCAACGTCCCCTCAGCATGGGAATTCGTCCCTAGAGGTTGAGAAACCTGAGTTTGAGTAATCACCCCTGTGGCTGGGGGTATTTGTTCAGTAACAGGCGGAGCAGAGCTTAGAGGTAGAGCCTCGGTAATGATCGGCTCGGTAGTGCTTGGTGCTGTTCTTCGTGTTTGAACCATGGTTGATGTCTTTTTCCCACAGACGGCGCCAAATGTTGTGGAATAAAAACTAGGTTATGAATATTACGGCTAGGGTTTAAGTATATTCAATGCAAAGGGTGGTTGAGCTTCGAGCTTTAATGGCTGCTTCTGCGTTCGAGACTTAATCGGTCCTCACAGAATGCCTACGTATCTCTGTATTAAGAGAATCAAGCCAATAAAACGTAGTTCTAGGTTGAAGGGTCTGACCCTTTATATAGGCTGAGAAGCCTCAGAATTGTATTAGGGTTAGGTGACTTGGTGGGTAAGTCAGCCTAGAGGAAAGTTCTAGACTCCTACCTTGTAGGAGTCTATTTCCTTGTATGAGTGTATGCCTTGGAGGCTACTCCTTGTAGAGATAATGTTCTTATCTGACACTTATTGCTGAGCTGTTTATTATCCCTAATATTAATTACGAAATTAATATTGTAAATAGGGTTTGGGCCCACCTGATGGCCCAACGTTTGGA
Organism: Kitagawia praeruptora; assembly: GCA_037693485.1. Classification (NCBI taxonomy): domain Eukaryota; kingdom Viridiplantae; phylum Streptophyta; class Magnoliopsida; order Apiales; family Apiaceae; genus Kitagawia; species Kitagawia praeruptora. The sequence goes on along the minus strand of CM075347.1, from coordinate 92,624,964 downwards.
CCATTCCGGGTCTAATTAATGTCACATTAAATGTGTCTTTAGGGTTTACTTTCAGCCCACATCACCTATTATACTTCTAATATGTTAAATGATATTTTTCTACTTCTAATAGAACTTTTATTTATATGTTTTTTTTCTATAAATTTGAACTCTTATTCTCTATAAACTCGAACTCCTATTCTACTTCCAATAGAACTTTTAATCATATGCATTATAAATACTTATTATACTTCTAATAGAAGTTCTAATCATATGTCTTCCCTATAAATTCGAACTCTTCTTCTCTATAAATTCGAACACCTATTCTACTTCTAATATGTTAAATGATATTTTTACATTTATTAGTGTTTAAAATTCTAAAAATTTAGAAAAATAGATTGAGACGATCTTATAGCACCACTAAGCTCCCGCGTATCCTCCTTTATATATATATATTGATTATTCTCTATAAACTCGAACTCCTATTCTACTTCCAATAGAACTTTTAATATAAAATTTATTTTCTATTTCGAATATGTAAATTTGAATTTTTTTTAGATTTCGAATACCTTTTTTATTTCGAATTTGTTAATGTTAATGTTAATGTTAAAAAAGGAAGTTTGGATTTCTTTTCAAAAAAATAGGGTATAAAGAAGGAAATTTTGATTTTAATTATTTAAAATAGAGGAGCTCTAGAAAAATAGATAAATATGAATCGAGCGATCTGAGAGCTCCTGGGGGTTTTCCTTTATATATTGATATATTGATGTTACAATATTTTTTAAAAAATTCAATACATTTACGTTATATTATAATATTAATATTAAATTTTAATAATTAAATAATATTCTTTAATGAATCAAGAAAAAATTCTTGTTAAACACAATTTTTTCGATTGAGCCGCTCTCTCGTTAAAACCGAAATCCCATCTTTAACATATATAGTATAAAGACTTATATAATAATTTTTATCCATAAAATCGAACCGTAAAAATAAAAAAATTATGACATAAGTATCAAATTCTAATGGCTAATATAATCTTTTCTAATGGGCCGTCTTCCCGTTAAATACGTTTCGAGCCACTCTTATTTGGAACCGAAATTCTAACTTTATTATATGAAGAGAGTAAATTCCAATTTTTATATTCTTTAAACTTTCTAATATTTATGGAATTTTAAAATATGAGAATACATCTTTTATTTTCTGTATATTATAGATATTCTTGTATTTATTTAAAACTTCCGTATGAAAATGTCTTTATGTTATGTTAATATATATATATATATATATATATATATATATATATATATATATATATATATATATATATAAATACGAAGACTTTTCGTTACGGGAATAATATAAAATTTGTGGATATATTTTTATAATGCAAGTATAATTAACTTGTATAAAAAAGTTACAATAAAGGATTTCTAGGAAAAAAGATATAAAATTTTAAAAAGATATAACTTCATTACATATTATTGATGATGCTCATCTTACACAACAACTTTTTTTCTTTAAAATCAAAACATAAAAAATAAAGTGAATTCCAATTTTTACTTTCTCTAGACTTTCTAAAATTTATGGAGTTTTAGAAAATGAAAACGCATCTTATTTTTTCTTTATATTGTAGATACTCCTGTATTAATTTAGGATTCCTGCATGAGAATGTTATTTTATTATATTAACACATCAATGATTTTATTTTTAAATACGATGATTTTTTTTATGACAATAGTATTGAATAAATTTTCCTAAAAGAAGTATAATTAACTTATATGAAACGACATATTTTAGAAGATCGTACTTTCTAAAAAATATTTATTTTTATATCTTCACTATATATTCAAACACTTATTCTACTTCTAATAGAACTTTTATTTATATGTTTTTTTTCTATAAATTCGAACTCTTATTCTCTATAAATTCGAACTTCTATTCTACTTCGAATAGAACTTTTAATCATATGTCTAATAAATACTTATTCTACTTCCAATAGAACTTCTAATCATATGTATTCCTTATAAATTCGAACTTTTCTTCTCTATAAATTCGAACACCTATTCTACTTCTAATATGTTAAATGATATTTTTATATTTATTAGTGTTTAAATTCTAAAATTCTAGAAAATTAGAAAAATAGATTGAGACGATTTTAGAGCGCCACCTAAACTCCTGTGTACCCTCCTTTATATATATATATATTGATTCCGTATGAAAATGTCTTTATGTTATGTTAATATATATATATATATATATATATATATATATATATATATATATATATATATATATATATATATATATATATATAAATACGAAGACTTTTCGTTACGGGAATAATATAAAATTTGTGGATATATTTTTATAATGCAAGTATAATTAACTTGTATAAAAAAGTTACAATAAAGGATTTCTAGGAAAAAAGATATAAAATTTTAAAAAGATATAACTTCATTACATATTATTGATGATGCTCATCTTACACAACAACTTTTTTTCTTTAAAATCAAAACATAAAAAATAAAGTGAATTCCAATTTTTACTTTCTCTAGACTTTCTAAAATTTATGGAGTTTTAGAAAATGAAAACGCATCTTATTTTTTCTTTATATTGTAGATACTCCTGTATTAATTTAGGATTCCTGCATGAGAATGTTATTTTATTATATTAACACATCAATGATTTTATTTTTAAATACGATGATTTTTTTTATGACAATAGTATTGAATAAATTTTCCTAATAGAAGTATAATTAACTTATATGAAACGACATATTTTAAGAAGATCGTACTTTCTAAAAAATATTTATTTTTATATCTTCACTATATATTCAAACACTTATTCTACTTCTAATAGAACTTTTATTTATATGTTTTTTTCTATAAATTCGAACTCTTATTCTCTATAAATTCGAACTTCTATTCTACTTCGAATAGAACTTTTAATCATATGTCTAATAAATACTTATTCTACTTCCAATAGAACTTCTAATCATATGTATTCCTTATAAATTCGAACTTTTCTTCTCTATAAATTCGAACACCTATTCTACTTCTAATATGTTAAATGATATTTTTATATTTATTAGTGTTTAAATTCTAAAATTCTAGAAAATTAGAAAAATAGATTGAGACGATTTTAGAGCGCCACCTAAACTCCTGTGTACTCTCCTTTATATATATATATATATATATATATATATATATATATTGATATTGATTGATATTGATGATTTTAGAGCGCCACCTAAACTCCTGTGTACCCTCCTTTATATATATATATTGATGATTGATGATTGATGATATTTGCCGAATCCCCCGTACCCGAATCCCCATATTTTTAGATTTGCCGAATTTCCGTATCCCCGCACTACGCACCCCCGTACCCGCACCCGCACCCGCACCCGCACTCGCACTCATGCTTCCTAGCTTCAGGATAATGCTGTTGAGGCGGAGTCTTTGTTTAAGAAGCTTGTTAGATTTAATGTTATTCAGCCTAACGTAGTCACTTATAACACAATTATTGATGGCCTCTGCAAGAAAGGTCACACTTATATGGCTGTTACATTGTTTAAATATATGAAAAGAAAAGGTTGTAAACCAGATACTGTGACTTACAACATAGTCATCCATTCTTTGTGCAAAGATAGATTGGTCGATCAGACCCTAGGTCTTTTTGCTGATATGAGTGACAAAGGTGTACCACCAGATATTAGAACCTATAATTTGTTAATTCAAGGTCTGTGCAACATCAGCCGATGGGAAGATATTGGGCGATTGTTACGAGAAATGGATATTAGGAATATCTCTATGAATGTGCATACTTTCAGTATATTGGTTGATGCATATGGCAAAGAAGGAAAAATTAAGGATGCAGAGGATGTGATAGAATTAATGATTCAAAGAGGCCAGTACCCGAATGTAGTCGCATACAATTCACTCATGGATGGATACTGCTTGCGGGGAGAAGTTGATGAAGCATTTTCAGTTCTCACAACCATGACAGGAAAAGGGATATTGCCTGACATTTTTAGCTATAATATCTTGATCAATGGTTACTGTAAGAAACTGAAAGTGGACAGAGCAGTAGATCTTTTTCAACAAATGCCCCTTCAAGGTTTGGCACCTACAATTGAAACCTACTGTACTATATTGCAAGGTTTCTTTCATACTGGTAGACACGTTGAAGCACGGAATTTTTATAAGGCGATGCTAAATAAAGGCATTAAACTAGATATTTTCACATGCAATACCGTGTTAGATGGACTTTTTAAGAACCGATACGCGACTGAAGCATTGTCATTCTTTCATCTGACGCAATGTAATGGGCTATCTCCTCATATTCACACTTACAGTGTCCTGATTGACGGATTGTGCAAGAATGGGAATCTTGAGAAGGCAAGAAGTCTTTTTGACAGTCTTCCGTGGGAAGGTTTGCGACCTGATATCAAAGCCTACACAATGATGATTCGAGGATTATGTCAAAATGGTTTACTCTACGATGCCATTGAACTATTTAAGGAAATGAAGGCTAATGATTGCTTACCAGATAGTGGTGTTTTTACAATAGAAGTACAACGAGGCAGTTGTACTGATAGATGAGATGCGTGCTCATGGCTTCTCAGCAGATGTTTCTACTACATCCCTATTACTGGACTTGCTTAGATCGAAAGAGCAGGATCATGATCTTCTTGCTTTGTGTAAGAGGTTCTTGCCATAGTTACTATACTTCTCTTTCATTATTGAATGTAAGTTGGTGTTGTAAGATTGTACATATCTTTTCTTTTCTTTTTTCAACTCAGTTAGGTCACTTTAATTATCACCTGTGTCTGGTGATAAGTACATTTTATTACTGTACCTAATATTATAAAAAGTTGTATGTAATGCACATCTAGATACATGTTTGAATTTTTTTTAAACTCAACGATTCAACCAATGTTGGAAGTGACTATGTTGTCCAACTGCTCGTTCTTATGACCCAATAGAGATCAGTTCTTCTTTCACAACAATCAGAACTGACATGAGTCACATGACTAACATCTTCTTTGACAACAATCAGAATTTCCATGACTAACCTGTATCCTGGTGTTTGGCAGGTTTCTGTAATCCTTAGACTACTTTATTTTTTCAGTTCTATGTGTCATAATATGTATGTGCCACACACAATTCCCAATATTTAGGCAAAGGATTTTTCACAACCTCAAGGATATCCAGAGCAACTGCTTCTTCATAAGTGGAATTTACGTTATCCAAGTCTTTTAACCTCTTCTTTTCTTAATTGTGATTTCTCTTTGCTAAAAAATTTCTAATTCCATTTTTTTTTTTGCAGAAAATTACTTGGTTTTTAAGGACAAATGAGATGGCATATTTGTGATTTTAAGAGACATACCTGCCTATGACTCTGCTTATAGCTGAATCTGTTCTTTGTTTTTCTTAAGTAGTGGTTGTTTTCTTCGGTTTGTTTTTAGCAGGATTTCATCTATTAATCTGTAAGTTAATCTCTTTGCTTCCTTAACTCAATTTCTATTTTCTGGATGCCTCTCACAAAACCATCTTAATTCCTTCACCTCATATAAATCCTTTGGATGTCTCTCATTTAACCATCTTATTCCCTTCACCACATATTAATCCTGTTTATTGCTTAAACTTATTGAAATCCTCAGTAGATTTTAATCAAATATCTGGTCGAGTATTGTAAAAGTTGCTTTTTTTTCTTTTTTTTAACAAAGTTCGTATGCTTTTCTCTTTTTTTTTTTGCTTCTGCACATCTTGAAACTACAAATGTCAGAATTTAGTCAATTTTATTTGTTTCGAATGAACTAATAACTTGGAAGCTTTGGCAAATTTCAAAAAGGATAGACATAGAGACATCTCATCTCCATCATTGCAGTTTGTTCTATAATTCCCGGAGTTTCCGCTTTGTCTGGCAAGGTATGATGATTACATGTCTATGAAGGCTTCAGAGTATACATTAGTCAACAATAGTATTTTAATTATCATTACAAATTGTCCGAATATCATTATTATACTATAGGTACAAGCATTTTTAAATGTCTTCTGACGTTATTAATTCTTATGATGAATTATATGCGCAGAAAGGTGATAATTTAGGTTTTTAGCGAAGGTTGAGTATGAGGAAAAGGATGTTTTGTATGTAGAGGTTCTCTTAGGGCGGAACCGGCATTGAGCTACCTGTAGGGAAGCTGCCGTAGGGAAAGATTAAAGCAGAAAATAGTACACAAGTAGATAATGTAGCAGTTGTGGATCTTGCTTGCAGTGTTGTGCAGGTGGTTTTGCGGCCAAGTATGGTTAGCACTTAGCAGGCATGTTGGACCAACATTCTCTCTGTTTTGTGGTTGGGCCAGAGCACTGGGTATGCTGCATTAGTGTGATGTGTGTTACAGTTATATATAAAAAAACATCTTAGGATATAAGTGCGCAGCTATGTTGTAGATTTCTCCAGTCGGGAAAGTTTTATGATGCCAGAGGAGTGTCTTCTAGCGCGCGGATTTAACTGTGAAAGAGCTGCTTTTAATGTTCAGCTAATTTATATTGCCAATCTTGTACAACAGCAGCTTGACAACATAATGTTCCACTGTAGTGTGCACGGCTTTGCCTTCTTGGCGATCAAACTTAGGTTGTTGTAGCATATGTAGGCATGGATTAATTTACGGACTTCGGTACAAGATAAATAACTGAATATAGATGGCAAATGTATGCTTGCTCAGCTAAAGCACTGTCACTGTAAGTAAACATAATTTAGATAACAATTTTTTGATTGGCACACTAAGCAATGTCAATGCAAGTACATATTGCTGATTAATGATTGTTGAAGAATGTTAAAGTCAAGTTCAACCAACCAAGAACTCACCAATTATGCTCACCATTGCAGCAGCAAATTTGGACTAATAAAGCATGCTCAACAACCAATCTTAGACTTTTTTTTTTTTTTTTTTTGCCCAACAACTCTATGACTTTATGCTTAACTCTAGTCAATGTTGAACTGCCGTGCTAGTCTATGTTGAACAGCTGTGTAGATGAATAATAATATGTTTAACATAAGGTGTTCAACAATGGTGGCTAAGATGTGTTTGTGTTTACATTTCAACACCCCCCCTCAAACTAAAGATGGTTGAGAAACCAACTTGAGTTTGTAAACAAAATTACCGAAAGTGGTAGGAGGATTTTGAACCGGAGACACGATGTAGATGAATCGTGCCTTTTTGTTGGTCTTTTCACCTCCCCAAACTGATGTAATTCTGATAGCTAGAGAAGCATTGTAAGAATAATAAGCTAGTCTGATGGCTGAAGAAGCACTGTCAGAACAGTAATTGTAATAGCCTATGCTACAACTTGTGATGTGTGTGTGCATAATGAGGCTAGTGAAGCATGAACATCAATGTAAGAGAACAACAAAGGAAACTCATATTGATATGGCTTGTTCAGCTTCACCATCTATCTTATGCTCACATTGCTTATACAGTATTTATAACTCTTCTAGGTTATCATATACACATACAAGCAGAGCATACCCACACAATTTCTACATGGTATCAGAGCTTTAGGCTCTTGATCTTCGGTATTTCCGCTGTCACCAAAATCAGTTGTACAAAACATACCACATACCTCAAGATTAAGCTCCGGCAATTTTTGCAAGCCTCTGTCAAAACCACCAGCTTATCTTGTTGTTTCACTCCTCTTTCCGCTGCACCCACAACTACCAAACTCCTTGTATCCATCATTTTCAGTCACCCAACTTCACTTGTCTTTGAGACAATTGCTCAAACAATTGGTGGCCACAAATCAGACTACTCCAACCTTTCACCTGTCCATACCAACCACAAGATCTTCCAAATTTTCGGCTCCATGTTTTCCTCCATGATTCCTGCACTAATTATAGCTTTAAGAGTTAGTTTTTCTCTATATATACATCCATCCTCATTGTAATTATTAAGCTTCAAGTCATTAATACAAGAGTTTCTTTTCTCTTACATTATTCTTGATTCTTCACAATACATATTTTCACACACACCTCTATTTTCTTCATGGTATCAGAGCTTTAGTCTCTTTCCTCGTTGTTCTGTTGCATCCAGTACCTCCATCAATTCCGGTCATAGCCAATTTTTTACGGCGAGTCAGTTCTTTGAGACATTTAGACAAACACTTTGTGTGTCAAACCGACCTCACCTCCATCTGAGACTCATCTCTCCTTACCACTCTCGACCCTCCGCCACTTAACACGCCCAACAACCAACCACCAGTTCTCTACCTATTCCTCCCACCATCCGTTCTTCTCCACCCACGCACAAATCAACAAATATATTGATCACCATCTTTTACTCCTTTTTTTTCTCGCAAAGCTTCTCAATGAGATCTGCCGCATCTTGAACGGTGGCAATGGTCTGAGTGTTTCGGAGAAGAATTGAAGGTGCAGAGAGCTTGAAATTATACATACATGGTGTGTGTATGTACAACTGGTAACGAAACAAACATGAAAGAAGTATCAGGGAGTGTTTGCTTTTGTTAAACCAATATCACGTAAAAAAAAAGGCTATTTTTGTCAAAATTACTTTTCAGTACCCCATCTTTGTCAAATCGTGCAGATTGAACCTTCAAGTTTTGAAAACTGACACAACAGCCCCTGGACTATTTAAAATTACAGTTCAGTCCCTGAAGTTTTCAAAGTCTTCACTTTCAACCCTGTACTTGCAAGCATGGAACGAGAAAATAGTTCATCGATTCAAACAATCTTGAATGGCTCTCATTATGCAACTTCAACTTTTGAAGCCACCTCCGAAAGGACATCAACTGCACCTTCTAGCAAGCTTGAATCATTGATCATACAGGTTCTAGCTAAATTAAAATCTTCAACGGCTTTTTCTGTTAACTCTGGTAAATCTTGGTATCTAGATTCTGGATGCTGCAATCATATGACAAATGATCCATCAATATTTACCACAACAACAAAGAATCCATGTCTTCCAAACATCCAAACTGCAGATGGCTCTACAATGAATGTAACACAGATTGGAACTGTATCCACGAAAGCTTTTTCTCTTCCTAACACATATTTTGTTCCTGATCTTACACTTAATCTTGTTTCCATCAGTCAACTATGTGATCTTGGTCTTAACATTATCTTTTCTCCTTCTGGTTGTCATATACAGGATCCTCAGACAGGCAAAATGATTGGAACAGGACGTAGATGCGGGAAGTTGTTTGAGCTCACATCCCTTCATCTTCCTATACCAAAATTGTCATCATCTCATATAGTTGGCTCAGTTTCATCAACAACCAGTGTCTGTCATTCCCGGTTAGGTCATCCTTCTTCTTCTCGTTTACGTAACCTAATTTCTAGCGGTCATTTAGGTAGTGTAAATACAGACATAACTGACTGTGTATCATGCAAACTGGCAAAACAACATAAACTTCCTTTTCCTATTCATTATCAAAAATCATCAGCCACTTTTGATCTTATACACTCTGATATTTGGGGTCCCTCTCCAACTCCAACTATGGGGGGGTCTAGGTACTATGTGATATTTGTTGATGATTTCTCTCGATACACTTGGATATATATTTTGAAAAATCGATCTGAATTAGGAGAAACATATAAAAACTTTGCCACTATGATTGATACTCAATTCAAAAAGAAAATCAAACTTTTTCGTGCCGATAATGCCAAAGAATACAAAGAATCTGAACTTACAAAATTTTTGGCATCTTATGGTACTCTTGCACAAAGTTCTTGTCCTTACACATCACAACAAAATGGTCGTGCTGAACGTAAACACAGACACATCCTAGATACCATTCGAGCTCTTCTCATTTCTTCTTCTTGTCCAGAATATTTTTGGGGGGAAGCCGCATTGACTGCTGTTCATACAATAAATATGATTCCTTCTCCTGTTACAGATAACTTGTCACCTTATGAAAAATTATATGAAGAACCACCGTCATATGATTCTCTTAAGGTTTTTGGTTCTGCATGTTTCGTTCTTCTTCCTCAACATGAGAGAACAAAACTCGAACCACGTGCTCGCCTTTGTTGTTTTATTGGCTATGGCAGTGGTCAGAAAGGATACCGTTGTTGGGATCCTATCTCACAGCGCCTTTGTGTCTCTCGTGATGTTACTTTTTGGGAACACAAAATGTTCTCATCTATGTCAGAATTTCACATTGACACTTCTACTAGCATTTCTCACTTTACAGATCCTTTTGTTGATCTACATCCTAGTGATGAATATATAGAATCTCCAACCTCTTCTTCTTATATACATTCAGCAGATCCTTCAGATGAGCTCACACAACGACCTCCACCTACTACTGTCCCTTCAATAACAGGTCAGTCTGAGGATTCCAGTACCGAGCCTCCCATCTTACCATCCACTTCAGATGAACATGTCCATCGATCTACTCGGGTAAGAAAACCTTCTGTTCGTCTGACTGATTATCATGTTTATTCTGCTATACAATCTTTACACGAGCCTCAAACATATAGAGAGGCAAGTGTTCACCCTCTTTGGCAGGAAGCTATGGCAGAAGAACTTCAGGCATTAGACAAAAATCACACTTGGGATCTGGTTACCTTGCCTCCTGGCAAAACAACCGTGGGTTGTCGATGGATCTACAAAATTAAGACAAAAGCTGATGGATCCATTGAGAGATATAAAGCCCGTCTAGTTGCTAGAGGCTTTACCAAGGAGTATGGCATTGATTATGAAGAGACTTTTGCACCAGTTGCTCGTCTTACATCAGTTCAAAGTTTACTCGCTGTTGGAGCATCAAAACAATGGGATATGTGGCAAATGGATGTAAAAAATGCTTTTCTTAATGGTGACTTAGATGAAGAAGTTTATCTCAAACCTCCACCTGGTTTTAATCACTCTCCAGATCAAGTGCTCAAGCTAAACAAGGCACTGTATGGTCTTAAACAAGCACCTCGAGCATGGTTCGAAAAATTTAGCAAAGTCATTAGTGAGCTGGGATTTACTTCTAGTCCATATGATCATGCTATCTTCATTCGACGGACAGATCGAGGAATTGTCCTTCTCCTCCTCTATGTGGATGATATGATTATCACTGGAGATGATACTACATGCATTTTTGAACTCAAACAGTTTCTAAATCAGCAATTTGAAATGAAAGATCTTGGTTCATTAAGCTACTTCTTGGGTATTGAGGTTTCTTCTATACCTACCGGGTACACCCTTTCTCAAGTTAAGTATGCATCTGATCTTTTATTAAAATCTGGAATCAGCGACACTAAAATTACATCAACACCTTTGGAATATGGAGTAAAACTTAACTCCGAAGATGGCGATCTACTTGCCAACCCTACGTTGTATCGTCAGTTGGTAGGAAGTCTGATTTATCTTACTGTCACTCGTCCTGACATTGCTCATGCCGTTCATATTGTTAGTCAATTTATGGCAGCTCCTCGCACTCCTCATTATACAGCTGTCCTCCACATACTTCGTTATGTCAAAGGCTCCATTTTTCATGGACTACATTATGCATACAACTCATCACTTGAGTTACATGCCTATTCCGATGCTGATTGGGGTGGTGATCCTACTACAAGATGTTCCACTACAGGATTTTGCTTCTTTCTGGGTGATTCTCTTATCTCTTGGCGCAGTAAGAAACAGTCGCTTGCATCAAAATCCAGTGCCGAGTCAGAATATCGAGCTCTAGCTGATACTACACAAGAATTAATTTGGCTAAGATGGTTACTTGAAGAAATGAATGTAACTCATTCTCCAGCCACTATTATCTACTGCGATAGCAAAAATGCCAGGGACATTGCTCACAATGATGTCTTTCATGAACGCACTAAACATATAGAGATCGATTGTCATTTCACCCGTCAACAGGTTGCAAAAGGCACGGTTCATCTTCATGCTGTCTCTAGTACTGATAATACTGCAGATATTTTCACGAAAGCTCTTCCTCCTAGTTTAATCAAATTATTTTTGACGACATAAAAAACAGTTCTGTTTTAGATGTGCAATGGAACGAAACTACCACAGGAAGCCTGCTGGTTTCCTGATTTATTGCACTAGCCATGGATGAATCTAACTCACCAAATTATTTTATATGATGTCAACCTGATGTTGGAAGTTCAACACTGCGTTACACGAGTTGAAAGAGCAAATGTATATAATATCATCCAAATATATTTAAGAATTAAGATATACCATGCAAACTTTAGAAAGCAGGGAAAAGGACTGAATCATTCAAGCACTGGAGATTCGGATGTAGTTTCTCATAAGTCATAAGAAGTCTCTTCGAACCATGCACATAGTAGGAAGGTCATTGAGCTCGCCACTCTAAATGATAGGACATCCTCTCGTTTGAAGATGAAAAAGAAACATGGCGAAATGCCAAGAAGTAATGAAATGAGGTGAAACAACATATAGTAGCTTTGCATCACTCAAAATTCTATGTACTTTTCCGGATTAAAAATTAATCCGGTGAGAAATTCATCCTCCATTTTATTTCACAAATTTGTCTTGATAATGTTCATAGTCGAAAATGTGCGTTCCACACTTGCTGTAGCAACTCGTAAAGCTAAAATAAGCTCTAAGAGAAGATATACCAATGGAAAACTTTTATCAAAACCCATCGCAACCATCTTCTTAGCAAGATGCCCCATATTTTGCACTAGCGAAAATGCTGCATTTCTTTTCATTTCAGACAGCCACATCTTCGGTCCTTCTTTATGCTCCATACGATCAGATTGTGTGAATTCTTGTGGGTATAGTTCTACAAGTCGAACTACCTTTGAAAGATCAAAGTTTGCAAATGATTCTTCGGGTCAAGGCAGGCAACAAACGATAACAATTCTGTACTTCATTCCGGGAAACGATTCTCCATTTTTTGACTAATGCGATCAACAACTTGGCAAAATATGACAACTCGAAATGATGAAATTACAGTAAGTGGTAGCTTGTTTACCATGAATCCGGCAAGGAACATTGTCTTTCATTTTTCTCCATTTTTATTTTATGAACAGAAAGTAGATACCTCCTCTGGCAGCTTATCCCAACCAGTCTCTCTCTTAATTACCAGGCCGAGTTAAACTGCTCTCTTAATTTAATCCTGTTACACATAGATATGAAGTTACTAAATGTAAGCATAAAAATATTAGTACTTTTTGTTTTAGGAATTCAACAAAGGTACTAGGCACTTCTGAAAACTCTAACAATATCATTAATCTAAAAGGGCCAAGACAGAAACCAGAAGCAGCAGCAGCAAGAATAACAAAAGGCATTCGCGATGGTAACAAAATTTACATCATAGTGAAAGAGAAATCATTGGCATGTTTTTAATGTTGTTAAAGATTTTAGATTTATGTTCTTGTACTTGTAAACTCTTGATTTTCCTCACAGTTCTTTGATCTGCAATTTTGATCTTGAAAGGTAGAACTGAGGTTCCTATAAGCACATTGAGCAGAATATCCACTTTGATCATGGAACTGGCAACACATACTCAAATGTGAAAACACGCTGTTCCATGAAAATATTAAAGTTTCTACAACTTGAAAAACGAAAGTAACTTTTATATTGAAGTAATGTTTTCTGGCATGGAAGTAATAAAATTGGAGACGTTGCCCTCTTCTTTGAATTGTCAGGTGAAGTACCATCGGATTGTTGTTCTGGTGTGGCTTTAACCCTGGCCAGCTGGCCTAATGACATGTCTCTTCAACCCAGTATGTGCTTTTCTTGTTTGGGGGTAGACTATTATGTGGTTAGTGTTTCTCGTGCAATGTACGTTTTTTTACGAGTCTTAATTGTTATTTAGGTACTGGTAAGACAACTCTTTCTACCGATCACAATCGACATCTGGTTGGAGAAGATGAACACTGTTGGAGTGATAATGGCGTATCATACATAGAAGGTGGTTATGCATCGATCTTTCTCAAGAGAAGGACCTGTATTTGGAATCCCATCAAGTTTGAAACTGGTACATTCCTTGTCATTCTTGTCTTTAGCTTATCATTCTACTAAGATGTTGAGGATCTAATAATGATAAGATATCTTCATATTGCAAAGTAGAACAAAATGTGAAGCATTACAAACTCAATATCTTCTTCAAAAAAAATTGTATCCAAGTTCATGTACTGAGCGACCCTTTTTTTTTTGCCTCTTCATGCAGTGTTGGAAAACGTTGTATTTGATGAACACACAATAGAAGTAGAATTTGATGAGAAATCCGTTTTAGGTAATAGTTCTTACCAGTGTTTCAGTTACATGTAATATAGTAATATTAACTAAAGCTCATTAACATCGTAAAGCTAATCACAGAAAACTATTTGCTCAGATCAGTCGAGGCACAATTTCGAGTAAAGAAGGCTCCAGACTCAACGATATCTAAACATTAGGTCCCATGACTAAACAATTCTGAGCCTAACAGGTTCCTAAATCTATCACTTAGAGAGTACTATGAGGTAGCCCGACCTCAGTGTAACTTCCGGCCAGAATTATGGCATTTTGACTATGCAAGCTAAGCTATTTAATTTAGCAACTTGACGATGCAACCTAAGCTGCAGAATTGGCTCGAGTACTTGTTCACTCTGCACATTTCAACTACAGGACAGTCACATACCTGCCCACAAAATGTATTGTCGCAGCGAGCAGAGTAGTAACACCAGTATGAGGGTAGCCTCCAAGAAACTTAGGGTAAGCCTTCATTGCCATTCTAGTTAGAAGAGATGAGCGGATGCAAACACATTAAGCAACACAGCCAAAGTCATCTTTAATGAGGTCCCAAATCTTCAGAAAATATTTTTGACCAGTAGGAATTCTCGAAACCACATTTAGTGCACCATATATTCCTTCAGTAGAGATATCAATCAATGAATTTCCGGTTTGTGCAATCTATCAAACACTTTGACAACATCACCCACCAATACAACTCCCCCATGAAAAACAATAGCATGAGTTGCAACTCGTGTTTTGAGGTCATCTTGCACCAGAAGTGTGTAAAGAAACAAATGAACACTCATGATAGTTAGATTCAGTGAGTTCCAAATTGGTCCTTGAGAAAACGAGATTGTCGCGTAACTTTTCTTTGTTTGAGAGTTGAGTGTTTAAGTTTAGGAGAAAGAAATTCGATGTGAAGAACAAGACCAGGAAGAATGAGAACCTTGTTTTTGAGAAGCCAACATCACACGTTTTTTGGATTGGGAGTTTTGATAAATGCAAAATGAGTACCAATTTGGGAATCAGGGCTTATCAATACTCAAATAAAGATGCCTGTCAGAGGCTCTGGTACCATGATAACTTTGTAAATTGAAGTACTCTTAACCATAATCACATAAATATAGAACTAAGCAGCAGATAAAATTACCTTTAATTGTTACAAATAAAAATCTATAGTACATTGCTTCTGATTGTTTCAATAAAGTCAGCACATCATTCATATACATAGAAGCAAGACTATACTAAAAGCCTAAAATGCATAGAAGTAAGAAAGACAAATGCTAGCTACCTTATCCAATAAAAGTCTATACTAAAGCAAAAACTTCAAATTACTATAAGTAAACAACGATAGAGTAGTGTAAAAGATCCAAGGTCTACTTTACTCCAAATCCAATTTCTTACCAAAACCATTTACATATTCATTGATTGATGTGTACTAACACTGATTACTATAACTGAACGTAGATACTTCTTTTTACCATGTAGTCAATCAGAACGGAAAACCAATCATTTATTCGATAAAAAATCAGAGCGGAAAACCAATACTTTATTCGACAAATTGATAGATCGGATTAGGAATTTAGGATCAACTTTAGAGACAAGCTAGCGAGGGCGAAACCACTATTGCTGCAAACCAGCGGCGGAACCAGGATTCTGACATAGCTGGGGCTAAAATAACATATCTTATCATCAAAGTTTTGCTAATTTTTAACAAAAATTTATAGCTTTAAAGACTAATTTTTAATTGATATTCAAGATCAGCCGGGGCTTTAGCCTAGGCTGACCCCCTTCCCCTATAGCCAATTCAATAGAACTAATTACATGGTTAAATTGAACAAAAAACACAACAAACTAGTGCTTTTCTGGTTTACTAAAATCATTCTCCATAGACAATGAACATGTCCTCGGCTTCTTCGAAAATCGGAAAATCATCATCATCATTTTCCTCAACCGGAAGATCTTCGTCACCATCATTGTTCGCGACATTAGCAGCATCAGCTTCATGATCAATTTCAGGTACCAGAAGATCATCGTGACCATCATTATTCGCGCCATTAGCAGCATCAACTTCATGCTGTTTTGCTTCAGCTATCAGCCGTAGGGCTTCATTCGACATCTCTGTTTTTAACATCAAATATAAACTGCATCCAGCCATAATAAACGCCATACAAAATACGCAGAAAGTTATAACTACAATGTCACCGATCATATCTTTTGCGACGTCACCCACCAAATCTTTTGCGTGCTTCTGAACAGTATAAATTATGGCAAGTCCGGTGAAATAAATGAGGGAACAAAATACAAGCACCCACACAAACCACCAGATAATTACTTTGTCTCGACTCCATATTTTGCCAGATTCAAGTTGTTGTTTCGCCCGAATTTCAGCTTGTTGCTGGACTGCGTTCATCATTACTTCACACTTGCTCTCTTCTTTCTTCTAGTTTGTTGAAATAGTGTGTGTAT
Organism: Kitagawia praeruptora; assembly: GCA_037693485.1. Classification (NCBI taxonomy): domain Eukaryota; kingdom Viridiplantae; phylum Streptophyta; class Magnoliopsida; order Apiales; family Apiaceae; genus Kitagawia; species Kitagawia praeruptora. The sequence goes on along the minus strand of CM075347.1, from coordinate 92,608,307 downwards.
GTGTGTGTGTGTGTGTGTGTTGGGGGGGTTTACGAATGTAAGCATACGTTTAGAATGTACTAGTATGTGTTATGTTATGATGATAATCCGTTAGACCCATATTTTCTTAGGAGAACATCAATATTTGTTGGGTTCCATTCCTGCCTTAAGGCTTCCAATAATCATTTGTTGATTTTGGCATATTTTTTAAAAGAAAAATGCTAGAGGTACCAAATTAGGTACCAAAAATTGTTACCAAATGATTTGTCATTATTGTGATTGGTTATAATTATAATGGGCCCGCCAGGGCCAACCAATTAAAACATCCTAATATGCCAAATATTTAATGCCATGTCATTTGGTGGCAAATTTTGGTACCCAATTTGGTACCTCTAGCACTACTCTTTTTAAAAAAGTGTTTTAGTTAATTAAAATTTATTATAAACACCGAACAACAATTACATTTTCGAAATTTTAAAATAGGGAAGGAAATAAGTATATAAATTACACTAAGGACCAAACCCATGTTATTTCCACGTAAGCATATAGTATAAGATTTAAGAAACATATATTAATTACGCAAAGTTTAAAAAAATAATATTTAAAAATGAGAAATTATACTAATTGGCCCATATATGTAGTTTCTCATAACAAGTGTCATTTTACATCACTGTTCTATTGTAGAGATCTTGTATCTATTCAGGTTATTTAGTCATGTATCCTGGAATGTATAAACAAGCATTTCGAGCCCATCCACCAAGTAGCATGATCGTAGATCTCACTCACTCCAAATGACAGGGCATCCTCTTATATATGTGAAGAAAAAGAAACATGAGGGTTTGCCTAGAAGTAATGAAGAATGTTATGAAATCACCTTATATATGTATCGCTAAAAATTCTAGATTTTCTCAGACTTAAGATAGATATTTCCAACAATTTATCATTGACAAGTGCCGTATCTATTCCCTATATTTTAAAAGTTAGGACAGCTAAAGAATGAAAAAATTCACTAACATCACCGGCACCTGTCCAACACCACCAGCCATAACACTTGAACTATTATGGTCTATTATACTCCATGTATATGATTTGACCTGTAATATGATTAACTTCAGGCAACATCACCTAAATATATACACACCTTTGCAACCCCCGATATAAAGTTACCTGATGTATAGACTGGTAATATTGCCCATCCAAACTGGAGCATGATCATATTGTTCACTCACTCCAAATGATAGGGCATCCTCTGATATATATTAAGAATAAAAAGAAAAACGGGGAGATGCCTAAAAGTAAAGAACACGCTTATGAAACCAGCTTGTACATGATTGATAGAAGTAGCTCCGTTCACTTCAATTCTAGATTCTCTCAGATGCAAACATATACTCCCAAAAATTTATCATTACAGATTGATGAGTGCAGTATCTGTCGCCTATCTAAAAAGTTAGAGAAGGTAAAGAAAGAAAAGGTTCACTACCATCTGTCCATCAGTACCCGCCCTATATATATGGTTTGATAAACTGTAATGTAATTTCATTCTTGTTGCTTAAATGCAGGCAGCAACACTGGAATATGTACACACCTTTGCAAGCCCAGATATGAAGTTAGTTGATGTATAGAACGGTAGTAATGGGATTTGTAGTTGAAGGCAGTCAGAGGTATTGTACAGGTACTTCTTGAAAACTCGGACAATATCATTGAACAAAAAGGGCTAAGACCAAAATGAGTAGCAGCAGCAAGAACAACAACAGTAAGCATTAGCGATTGAAACTAACAAACTGCCACTTTATTGGGAAAAGTTAGAAATCAATGGCATGTTGTGATGTTGTTAAAGACTTCAGATTTATATTCTTGTACTCATAAATTCTTGTTTTTTTATTACTAACAGGTCTTTAATCTGTAACTTAGTTCTTGAAAGGTCGAAGTAGAACTCTGGTTCCTAAAAGAGAATAGTCTCTAAAAGATGTATCCTGCTGCTCTACATCTTAAGGTAGAGTAACAAAAATAAAATATTATGTCTTTCTTGTGAAAATTGAAGCATCCCTTTGGATCTGAACTTCCAAACCAAGTTCCTAGTCAAATTAAACATAAGAAATGAGAATAGACATCCAAGAGTTCTTTGAACAAATGAAATCTGTTAAGATTAACAAGTACAAGAAGGAATGTAGAAGTAATGGCATCCAAGCCACTCCTTTCACTCAGACAGCAGTGCTGACAGAAGTGCGAACTGGGAATATCTTAATGCATAAATATCGAATGACAAAAAGAAATTAGATAACAGAAAATTAAATACCTACATAAATGTGTATATCAAATACTTGTAAGAGAAAAGATATGCTCTATGCATACTATTAAAAGAAATGAAGATCCTGTACTTATAATTAGTTAGGAATAAATACTCGGTAATTAATGTAAAAAAGAAGGAGAAAATGCAATCGCAGGACAGAGAGTAACATCTGATTGTACTTCAGAGATGCCCATTGCCTGAATTTGGATGATCCCAAACTATCCTTCAACTCTAAATTTTGAGGATAAAATTTCCTCAACCAATAGTCTTCTACAAAACTAGAGCATAAACAAGGGTTTTACAGTAGAACAAAAATTGTGTAGAAGAATTGTTAAGCGAGAAGCATAGATTTTTTTGGGCAAGTTAACTCTGCAGCTTGTCACTAAAAAAAGTTGGATCAAAACCTGATCCATGAGACCCTATGTACTTTGCAAACAAGTATTTACTCTCTGTTTTAGTCTCATTTTACCATCAGTTGACAATCTATTCTTTTGCAGGTTAAAGAAAGGTGTCACGAAAGGCCTCAAATGGCACTGAGATTTTAATTTCAGAGACAAGCTAGTGACGGCGAAACTGCTACTGGAAAACTGTAACATGGAGTTTAACCAAAAAGTAATATGTAAAATTTGGTATTTCAAATATATCAAGAAGACAAGAAATATATCAAGAGTACATCTGTAGACTATTCAACGAAACTAATTACATGGTAAAACAGAAAAAACACAACACACTAGTAGTTTTCTGGTAATTAAAATTATTCCCTGTACACTATGGGCATCTCCTAAGCTTCTTGGAGAACCGGAACATCAGGTAACGTCTATGTGTACCTCGCCATCATTAACCGCAATATCATCATTATCATTGTTGGCAGCATCAGCTTCATGCTGTTCTGCTTCAGCTATCAAGCTTAGAGCATCTCCAATGGGGCTGGTTAAAATTAGTTGGCTCAAATAATATTTGTTGAACCTGTAAGGTATTTGCTGAACATGTAAGGTGTTATACTCCAATGGGGTTGGCTATATTAATAAAATTTATATGTACAGCTTTTGTTACAGCTCTTGATAGGTTTGATAAATTTGGCCAACGTGCAAAGATCGGCTATAATTATAGCCAAGGATTTTGTATGGTTGGAGATTCAATATTTATACAAATTATCTAAACGTAGGATTTTTTTGCTAATGGGTTCTCCCATTGGAGATGCTCTTAAGGCTTTATATGACGTATGCCTTTGCAATATCCAATATAAAACCAACCAAAGCATACCTAATACAAAACAAATCAACCAGAAACTTAAAATTTCAATTTCAATAAGCCTATCTTTTGCGTGGTTACTACCAGCATACGACATGTCAACTGTGAGCAAATAACCGACGGGACAAAATGCAAGCAGCCACACAGACCCCCAGACTATTAATTTTTTCAGACTCCATAATGTTTTGCCAGATTTAAGGTCCTCTATCGCCTGAATTGTAGCTTGTTGCTGGGCTGTGTTCATGCGTACTTGACACTTGCTCTCTTCCTTATTTTTCTTGTTCGAGTCGAAATAATACGAGGGCTAGCAAATATATCTGCCTGCGTTTAGAATGTGTGTTTTGCACCCGATCGGCAATTCTTTTTATAATAATCTGTGGGAAATTAATTACGCTCACTTGTTTACTAATCGAATTAGAAGTAGAATTTAGAATTAAATCCAAAAAAAAAAATTCCAATTTTCACAGAAGAACGTCACGAGAACAATTTATTCCTAGTTCTTTTTGTATTCTCTCCTGCACCCGTACGTCTAGAAAAAAATGATAGGAATTAGGAAGTAATTTTGTTTACAAAATTTAATAATAACTAACATTTTTGAAAGTAATAGTCTATGGAAAACACATTTATTAATTAAAGATTCCATTTAAATAATAATCTAGGAAAATCATAGGAGGTTCTTGTCCATTCTTGAATAAAAAAGCCACCATGATTGCCAAATTCATAAGAAAGATCATATTTCTTTTGATGTAGCATGTTTAGGCTGATTTTAATATTAATTAAGTATAATTTTTTTTGTATTTGCTATTAATTTTAAATTTGAAATTTATATTTCTAATACATAATAATGAGATTTGATATCTATGACTAAGAGTGAGGTGGTTTTGAAGTAGAGGTATGAGATTTTAAATTAAATTTTCTTATTTCATTTTTCTTTACAAATTTACATATAATTTTAATACATGTATCTTGATTAGTATAATTCTAAATAAATAATAATAAGTAAATAAATAGTTGTGTGAAATAAGAATTATTTGCAGTTCATTGGCAAAGAAATATATATGTAAAGCATTTAAGCCCTCCTTCTAGACCTTAAAAATTTATTAATTTCATTTTATTTTTGAATTTTGTTTGTCAATTTGTTTTAAATTTTAAATTTTATTTTAATTTCTTAATGTATCACGTGTAATATGACTTTCATGGAATTTGACATTTTTTTTGAGAAAAAATGATCAAAATACATCATTTTTGTAGTCCCCTTGCCCGAATGTCGATATGCGAGAACGACCGCCCAAATTACCCATGAAATACGCATTTTCAGTTGGCGTACCCTGTAATACGCATTCTGTAAATGCACATATGGGTCACGCATTGCCCAGATGCGCAATGATGTCATCGTACGTCATTTTTTCTTGAACAACTCCGGAGCTCAGGCGAGGAAAATATCGCCTCCAAATCGCCTTTTCCAGTCCATCCGATTCAGGCCACCTCCACAAAAACTAAGCACATCAAAATGATGCCCAGACGTGTCTCTACATATTTCCATATTCAGATGATGAGTTCTGGCCACGTAGGGGCGTGTACAAACGATCTGAAAATCTAATCGAAAAAACGAGTTCGATTTGGGGCTTACAAATCTTGGGTATCAAATGAAAAATGGGTGGTATAGGCTTGTAGAGTACAAAACGGCGATCATTTTGATATATGGAATGGTATTCAAAGATGTCAGGAAAGGACTGTAAGAAGTGTTTGATTTTGTTGCCGGAAAAGGCCTCCGACGAAGGCTGAGAAGACGACGAACAGTGTGTTGAATATGCATGTTCAACATGATATGCATGTTGAACATGCGTATTCAACACACTGTTCACATTTGTCAATCCCTGATTTACACAGACTACGCAATCATGCAATGCGTGCACAGTGTACGCATCTCCAAGATGCGTATATCATGGGTAAAAATGGCGGAGCCCCGCGCCTGTAGGTATTTTGGACAAATAGATTTAATTGGTGGGTATTTTAGTTTTTCACCCTTTTTTTATTACTGATTAAGAAGTGCCATTTTCCCCTTTTCATCATTTTTATTTTCGATATTTCTTATTTTCAGTAACTTGAGAATGTTGACATGAGACAATACTTATATATTTTTAAGTTAACAGTTTAAAATATTTTAATATACAATTTTATTTTATGATATTAAACATTGAATACAAAATTTTAAAAAATCATTAATACAATGGAAGTCGTGGTTGTTTTTTTTCCATTTAATATAGTAAACTTAAAAAAAGTATTTTAATTACATTTTGATAATAAATATACACAAATATGTTTAGATGCACAAATTTAAATGAAACATATGATTTAAGAATAAAATTTACTATAAAAATTGTAAAATATCTAACCTATAAATAGTTCTTCCCCATTTTCAAATTCTATCATGCTTTGTGCATATGACAGCATAAGGTTTGGACTTGTTTTGTAAATGGCATTTTTTTCTGTCACTTCCTAGCCTAAGACCAGGAGCACAAGGAGGAAGGTTGACCCTTTATTCAACTGGTTGCACCTTATTAATAATATAGCATAGCCAGCATAGCTCCACCACACCACCACTATGATGCCCATGTTCTCCACAATTGCTCCACCACCACTGCTCCACTATGTTGCCCATACTGGACCACAACTGCTCCACCACTGCAATGCACCATGCTGTTAAGATTCGATCAGTAGCTTATAAATACATTGTATAGCATTCCTTTGACAATCATCTCTTGTAATATGTATAGTTCTTTCTAAGTAAAAGGTTTCTTATCTTACATTCACTGAATGTCTTTAGCTTGTACACAAGCTTTCTCTTGTTCAACTTCATCTGCATAACAAAGATGATGATATAAAATTACATGGTATCAGAGCCACTAAACCTTATCTATTCTTCACAATCTCCAAACCTAAACCTTACCTATAGAATTCCAAATCTAAACCTTATTTGTACTTGATTACCTGTTGTTGTTGGTAATTCAAGGTCTAATCTTTCGTTGCAATCCAAACCTGTTTGTCTTCAATCTTTGTTCTCAAGACAGGAACTGTTGCACCAAATGGATACTACTAATGTCACCACTAATGCTGCTACTACTAATGTTGTTACTAATGTTGATACTACTCAACATAATATGGACACTACTAGCGTGTATTACATTCATCCTTCGGATGCTACCACAAATCAACTAGTTTCAGTAAAGTTCAATGGTGATGGTTATAACACTTGGAAACGAAGCATGATGCTTATACTCTCTGCAAAAAACAAATTGAGTCTCGTCAACGGCACAACTCCTATCCCTGCAATTGGAACACAAGATTATCTAGCTTGGTCAAGATGTAACGACCTCGTCATCTCTTGGATTCTGTTTAACTTGGATGAAAAGATGGCTCGAAGTGTGTTGTTTCTCAAAACTGCAAGAGAAATCTGGAAAGATCTGGAGGACAGGTTTGGCTATGCCTCTATTATGGAAATCTACTCTCTTGAGCAAAAACTTTCAGAGTTGAATCAAGGACAACTTAGTGTTTCTGACTTCTACACCAGCATCAAGACTATATGGGATAGCATCGATGATATTCAGCCACTGCCTATGTGCACCTGTGCACAATCTACTTGTTCTTTGATTGAAAAAATTCACCAGCTCCAACAAACTCAAAGGGTACTACAGTTTCTCATGAAGCTTAACGACCAATTCTCAGCAGTTAGAGCAAACATCCTCATGATGAGTCCACTCCCAACGGTTACACAAGCATATCGAATAGGGGCTCAAGAAGAGAATCACAAAGCAATTTCACAGAACTCCTACACTGATAGTCTTGCTTTTGTCACAGATAAAAGACAATTTGTAAGCCAAGGACAGTCACAAGGCAGGCAAGGCATGAATCAATTTCAGAAAAGACAAAACCAGAAGCCTCGAAACAACTACTACTGTACACATTGCAAAATGGCTGGGCACAGTTTAGAGAGATGTTTTAGGGTCCATGGCTTTCCATCTAATGCTAATGGAAACAAAGACACAAGAGTGGTTGCAATGGCTCATCAAGATCAGGATGTCTCCGTTGAAAGAAATGATAACAGTGCACACATTTCTAAAGATCAATATCAACAGCTTATTGATCTACTTGGTAAACATCACATAACTAATTCTAGTGGAGGAGATGACAACAACAATGACACCAATGCCAATACACATGCTTTTTTGACAGGTAATATTTGTCTAATATCATTCTCTCCTTCACAATGGCTGTTTGATAGTGGTGCCACCGACCATATTTGCCCTAATCTACACGAGTTTGTTGATTTTCAACTTATTACTGATAAAGACAACACTATAACAGTGCCAGGTGGACGTAAAATTAAAGTTCTACATACAGGAACAGTGAAACTTAGTAACAATATTATCCTATAAAATGTTTTACATTTTCCTGACTTTCACTACAAATTGATATATGTTCACAGGCTCTGCAAAGACATGGATTCTACCCTTATTTTTAACCATGATAAATGCTTTATACAGGACCGTTTACAGAAAAATCCTCCACAGCTTCTTGGTGATTTATGCAACGGGCTGTATGCCTTTCCTCAGAAGAAAATTACTCCACAACAGACTTGCTTAGTGTCATCTGTAGTTGAAGAGGCAAAAATGTGGCATTTACGTCTGGGACACCTTCCATTCAGTTAAATCAAGATTGTTCAACCTTCATGTGATGTGAAAGAGTGTGTAGAAACTAGCATCTGTCAGATTTGTCCTATTAGTAAACAAACTCGAGCTCCTTTTCCGCATAGTAGTATCAAAACTAGTCAAGCCTTTGAGCTACTACATATTGATCTTTGGGGTCCTTATCGAGTCAAGAATCATAATGGTTGTACACAATTCTTAACCATTGTAGATGACTTCAGTCGCTATACTTGGGTCCATTTACTCAAGTACAAATCTGATGTAATCTCTGTTCTGCAAGAATTTGTTCAATATGCTGAAACTCAGTTTCGTACCAAAGTTTTATGAATTCGATATGACAATGCATTAGAATTTTTTGCTAAGGAGTTACAATTGTTTTATAAACAAAAGGGCATCATACATCAAACAAGCTGCAGCTATACCCCCCAACAGAACGGAGTCGTGGAACGCAAACATCGCCATTTGCTAGAAACTTCACGCACTCTATTTCACCAATCAAAGATTCCTGAAAAATATTGGGGGAATGTGTGTTATGTGCAGCATATCTCATCAATCGAATGCCACTCACGAGCATTGGTAACCTCACTCCGCATCATAAATTGTATAAAGAACCAAGTTCTTTAGATCATCTCCGTGTGTTTGGATGCCTTTGTTTTGTGTCTACTAACAAGGTTGATCGACCCAAATTTGCTGCCAGGGCATCACCATCTGTTTTTCTTGGTTATCCACCAACCCAAAAAGGTTATAAGGTACTGGACTTAACCACTCATCGAATTAGTATCTCACGCGATGTTATTTTCTATGAGCATCATTTCCCATATCATACATTGTCACAAATTGATCACAACCATTACACTCATTCAATTTTTCTGCCACTTTCCACTCATATCATTGATTCACCTGATGACATTGATTTTACCCCTGATCCACTTGCCAATTCATCTCCATCTACTACACCTGTTCGTAGTGTTACCAGTACCCCTCCTAACAATGCCTCCAGTACATCTCATGATGTTGATACTGAGTCTGCCACTAGTTCGTCTCCAAGTGACAACACCTCATCTGATACTGATGTCCCTGTACTAAGGCAATCTACCAGAATTAGACGGGCACCTAGTTACTTATCCACATATCACTGCAATCTTGGGCAACTTGACAAGATAGACGATACACATTGGTGTAACCTTGTCACATATGATACCACAATGACTTCACACAAGGCCTTTTTATCACAGACTAGTGCTATCTCTGAACCTAATAGCTATGTTGAAGCCTCCAATGAACCAGTTTGGATAGAAGCAATGTCAAAAGAAATTCAGGCTTTAACTGATAATCAGACCTGGGAACTGGTGGACTTACCACAAGGAAAACGTGCAATTGGCAGCAGGTGGGTGTACAAAGTCAAGTTACATGCTAATGGTTCATTAGAACGTTGCAAGGCACGATTGGTAGCCAAAGGATACAACCAAAAGTATGGGATCGATTACGAAGAGACATTCTCACCTGTTATCAAAATGGCTTCACTTCGTTGTCTCATAGCCCTTGCAGCTAGCAGAAACTGGCCCCTTTACCAACTCGATGTTAATAATGCGTTTTTACACGGTACCTTGCTTGAAGAGGTCTACATTAAAGTCCCTAATGGCATGCCTAATCCCCTTAACAAGGTCTGTAGGTTGATCAAGTCAATTTACGGTTTGAAACAATCTTCACGGGAGTGGTTTGCCAAGCTTCATTCTGAACTCATTCACTTGGGTTACACACAGTCAAAGAATGACTATAGCCTTTTTCTTAAAAGGATTAATGACAAGATAATTGTGGTTGCAGTTTACGTAGATGACATTGTTATTACTGGGGATTTGCCGGAAGAAGTTCAATGCTTAAAAGCTCATCTTGATCAAGTCTTTGGCGTAAAAGACCTTGGCCTTCTGCACTATTTTCTGGGTATCGAAGTTGGCTATGTCTCTGATGGAATAGTTCTCAGTCAAAGAAAATTTGCTAAAGACTTACTTGAGTTTTCAGGCCTTGACCTTTCTACACCAGCTTTGACACCACTACCAGTAAATGCTAGATTAAGCAATGATATTGGTGACATATTGCCTAACCCCGAGTTCTATCGATCATTTGTTGGAAAACTAAACTATCTTACAAACACTCTACCTGATCTTTGCTTTACAGTCCAAACCCTAAGCCAATTCCTACAAAAACCCAGGACATCACATTTTGCTACTTTACATCACACCCTACGCTATGTTTCCCACACTTCTGCTCAGGGAATTTTGCTACGAGCTTCAGACACACTAACTCTTCAGGCTTTTAGCGATTCGGATTAGAAAACCTGTCCCGATACTCGACGTTCGATTACTTGATAATTGCTCCTTTTTGGACAATCTCCAGTGTCCTGGAAATCTAAAAAACAGAGCACGGTTTCCCGTTCGTCTTCTGAAGCAGAATATCGGGCTATGGCTTCGGCTGCTTCTGAAGTAACTTGGCTGGTCCGTCTCCTTGAGGAACTTGGCGTTCAGAACCTTAAACCCATCACCCTCCATTGTGATAATCAATCAGCCCTCTACATTGCAAAGAACCCAGTTTTCCATGATCATACAAAGCACATTGAGTTGGATTGCCATTTCACCCGAGACAAAGTATTGGAATGCTTGTTACAACTCTCATACTTACCCACACAACACCATCTCGCAGACATCCTTACTAAAATTGTCCCTTCCGCTCACTTCCATGATCTTCTTTCCAAGTTGGGTATGTTTTCAACACCTCCCAACTTGAGGGGGGGTATTAATAATATAGCAAAGCCAGCATAGCTCCACCACACCACCACTATGATGCCCATGTTCTCCACAATTGCTCCACCACCACTGCTCCACTATGTTGCCCATACTGGACCACAACTGCTCCACCACTGCAATGCACCATGCTGTTAAGATTCGATCAGTAGCTTATAAATACATTGTATAGCATTCCTTTGACAATCATCTCTTGTAATATGTATAGTTATTTCTAAGTAAAAGGTTTCTTATCTTACATTCACTGAATGTCTTTAGCTTGTACACAAGCTTTCTCTTGTTCAACTTCATTTGCATAACAAAGATGATGATATAAAATTACACACCTCAATTCTGGCACCTGCTTCAATGGCCTCAATACTCTATATAGTTACACAACGGATGTTTTTCACTAAAAATGCTATGACTTATAAAGAAATTTGTACAAAAGATTGTTTGGTTTTCTGCAAGGGTTGGGCTTGTTATGTATTTAGAGTTATTCTAGCATTGGTACTGAGGTTGTGCTGGTAGAAAACTAATTATGAAGATCTGAATGCAACATGAGAGTGTAGAGCAGATATTGTTTTCTAAAGAGATAAATTTGACTTAAACTTATGGGCAGTAGATATTGATTCGGATGATCTGTTTAAGTTATTGATCTTGAACACTGGTAAAGTTAGATACTTGGAACAATGTAAATCCGTCTTTTAAAGAAGGTGGACGATCTTTAACAAACATTTGCCAGAGTATTGTTTGGCAACTAACAATTTCTGCACCATTAGATCAACTATCCAACTATTGTGGTTAGAAAAAAAAATCGGTCTCGTACCGCATAAACCATCCGCGATACGGGCAAATTACCAAAATGTCTTCTTTGTTTTCACACCAAAAATCTACTGTACACGTACCGCAGAAAGACCGTTTGCCACAACAAACGTTTGTCCCTTACCGTGTCCCTTTAAAGAAATGCACTGGATGTGAGCATTGTTTTGTCAAGGTTTGTAGACCTCTTTCCCACAGTTCAGAAACCTCATTGTTTTGACTTTTATTGTGATGCCTTGTTATTAACCACTCCTTTTATGAACACTACTATCATTGACTGGTCCAACGGAATTTATCTGAACCTTCTTCTTTTCTGTACATATTTAGGAAGGGAGCTTAAAGCTCACAAACTATTTCATGTGCCAACTAAAGTATAGCTAGGTGTATACCTGAAACAGAAAAGAGGGAAAATCTTTCAAATAAACTCCATCTTTTCTATGTAATTAGAGTGAAAAATTGTTTATCCTATTTGAAAAATCGTTTCAAATAAACTCCATCTTTTTTTTGATGAAGGAGATAATCAATATATACATAATAGCCATACGACATCTACAAGAATGATCGAATTGAACAAACATAGAACAGGTTGACACACTCGTCTTCATAATCAAAATGAGACAAATAAACGGTGTGAAAAAAAATGATATATCTATAGATACTTGCTCTACCCTCAATATCTTCGCCAAAATCCGTTTGAGTTATCGACCACAAATGCAATCCCTAACAAGCTTTTTCGTTGAATCTGAACCAACTCTCATAAAATAAGGAAAGAAATCCAAACCCTCTCACCAAGGAGAGAAATCAAACTGAAATTACAACCTAAAATTCCAAACTGAAATTCAAATAAAACTTAGATCTGCAAAAACGAAACCACAACAAGAGAATATCGGTCCACACACAGATCCAAAACCCGATTGAATCGAAGAAGAATGAAAATCCGAAGTTTCGATGATATAGATCTAAAAAAACAAAACCAAACACCCTAAATGAGTATAAAACCTTAACCCAAAATAGGAGATTATTGAAGAAAAGAAAAGCAAAACAAATAAATTAAAGGATTTGGCGTCGATTTGATAAAGGAGGAGGCGGCTGGAAGAAAAAGTAAATAAACTCCATCTTATTACTTCTTTTTTTTAGATAAACTGCATCTTTTTTTTATTTTGATTTTGACAAGATGATGAGAAAAAAATTCAATAAATTCTGATGAATTGGTAATTTTTTTTTTGAAAAAATCACTAAACTCTAATGAATTAGTGAAATAAATTTATTTTTACTATTTTTTCGAAGATGGGGAGTATCCCAAGCACCTCCTAGCCCCCTCTAATTCGGAAGTGGTTGAAAGTTAATTCTTAACTTGTGATGAATTGGTATCTAATACTTGAATTTTAGGCCGGGAGACCTGTCGATCTTGTGCACTACAGGTCGCAATGGGCGAGGATCAATTATGATGGAATCCCTACCAATACGTAATAAACAATATCATGGGTTGCAGCATTATAGTGTAAGAACATTGGAATTGAAATAGTTTACATTATAATGGTATAAATAAAGAATTACAAATTATTCTCTGTATCTGATGGATATCTCCTCGGCTTCTTAAAAATCAGAGGTTACATGTACGGGCATATTTATCACTACATCCACTGTTGAGAGTTGTCCCACGTCGTTTGTGGGAGGGACAGATTGCTAGTTAATAAGCAGCCATATAACTCCATTAGTATGAGGCCTTTTGGGAGTGACCCAAAAATAAATCCGTGCGGGCTTGGCCCAAAGCGGACAATATCATACTAATGTGGAGTTAAGGCCTGCTGAGTAAGTCCAACAAGTGGTATCAGAGCTATTGCAGATAACGGTCTATAACAATCTCGATGGGCTTCCAGATGGATCTATGAATAGGAAGATGGGCTATCCCAGGATGGGCTTAAGGGGGACGCAGATGGGCCTTCCAGTATGGGTCTAAGGGGAGTCAGATAGCCAGGAGTTTCCAGTATGGTTCGAGGGGGAGCGAGATCACGCAGAAGAAGTGCTGAGTATGGAATACATACAAGGAAAATACAGAGGGGGTGAATGTATTTTCAAACTTTTCTTCGAATCGGCTTTAAGAACAGTTTGCTTGAATGTTTTAATCTGTGTGTTTGTATATGTAGCTGAGTGTGTGTTTGTATTTAAACAAAAATTCGCGCGGAAATAAAACACAAGACACAAGTATTCACTTTAATCTAACGTTGTATTAGATAAAGATTTTTGCTACAATCTGTGAATACAAATGTTAGTATTCTCAGCTTCGATTTTCTCTGAGAGATGTTATCTAAGATAGTATAAAAAACTTATTTCTACTAGAGAAGTGGGGTTGTACACTTATAGAACATGTGTACGTACAACCTACATACCACAAATGTGGTGACAGACAAAATAACTTTCTAAGTTGTCTATCCTTTTTTAAGTATATGTCTAAGCAACATGTAATTTGACTTTCCTTTAACCTGCCCAGATCCACTTCTTTAGCAGTTAGTCTCCTTTAACATCTCTCTAAGCTTCTTGTAGACTTACCATGAACACTTTTCAGTACAGTGGTCCTGAAAGTGTCTTGGTTTGTTGCAGGTTTCTGACTTGTACAGCTTCAGTATTTTGTCACCAAGAACTCATTCGAGAAATGACTAAGTGATTGATTCGAGAAGTAGAATTGATTAATTCGATAACTCTGAGTTCTCGAATATTGGATTCTTGACTTATCCAATCACTTCTCGAATGAGTCTTTTCTTCAGGAATCCTTGACCTATCGAATAGCTTCCCGAGTCCTTGAGATTTCGAATGTAACTTTGACTTGTTGACTCTTTGAGAACTCGAATGATGCTTTGACTTCTTGACTTCTAGAATAGAGTATTAGACATGTCGAATCCCTGAGTTCTTGAATGAGGCTTTGACTGGTTGACTCCTTGAGATATCAAATAGTGTCTTTTGACATATCAAAACCGTAACATCTCGAATGGACCAAAATACTTCTCGAATTAGTACTTAGACAAATCTTCAAATTCCAACTGTGTTTATTTTGCAGCCTTGTTCTTCAAGCTTGAGGCATGATCTCTGGATCTTCTTCTAAGCATTATTTCATGACTTAATTTATACATATACACAGCTAGAAATTTGATGCCTATTACAAGTACTAAAAACAAGCAGAAACTCTACAACTAGAGGGTCCCCCAGTTAAGGGGTCATGTAAGTAATGTAAAGCATTACGAACAATTAGGCTTGTTATTAGATGTATTTAGGCATGTCTCTGTGACTAACAATCTCCCTCAAATTATGAGTAAGACCCTTAGTCACAATTTCATGTTTGATAACAAGCCTAACATACATAAAGATAGAACATTGAAAAGTATAGGTATGAATTTGATTGAAACATGGATATGGATACAAGTAAAAGAAGAAGCACTCATACAATAGATGATTATCCAGTGTCTTTAACATTCATTCCTTGAGCCCTAGATAGACAATCATCATACTCCTTATCCATATTTGCCTTTGACTCCTTCTCACTCTCCCCCATTGCATTTATGATATCCATCATGGCAGTGAGTTCTTCAATGAGAATTGAGTTTTTGAAATATTCAGTTACCGGAAATCCCCCATCGCCACTACCCACTCCTCCCCTCTCTCTTTCTTTCTCTCTCTCGCTTCTTTCTCCACCCACCGCCATCAATTTCCACCGCCACTCAATTCATACGCACAAATCCAAAACAACGAAAACATAAACAACAGTAACCGATTTTCGTACAATTCGAGTGCCGAAGCCGTTAAAGATGATTAATTCGCAGTAAAATGAGTTAGTAAAGTGCAAACAAGATCTAATCTGTAGAAGTAGGAGAAAAAATGAGTTAGTAAAGTGCAAATTTGATGAAAAAGTGTGAAAGATATAAACCTGTGCAAGGTGTTTGACCAAATGTCTGTGAGAAAAATGATGAGATTAATGAAATGTGATAAACATAAATGAACATTAATTTAGAAAGTTTCAATTCAAATCCACATACATGCATATTATTTGTGTTGATTTTCGGGCTACCGTTGGTGATTTATTGGTGGTGGTCGGAGGTGGTGGCGGCGATGTGATGGTTTGTGATGGTTTTGGTTATGGTGATTTTTGTACACAGGCGGTAATTTTTTGGTGGCGGTGGCAGTGTTGTGGTTGGAGGTGGCGGTGGTGCAGTGATTTTTTGTTTACAATTGGTGATTTTTGTTGGTAGTGATGGCGGCATGGTGGCCGGAGGTGGCGGTGGTGTGGTGATTTTCTGTTAAACGGTGGTGATTTTTTAGGTTGCACGGAATTGGTCATCGAAGATGGTGATTGGAGTAGGGAAGAAGATGATGGTGGACGATGATGGTAGATTAGATGAACAATAAAAAAAATAAAATTTGAAATATTAATTATGGGGCTAGGATGTAGTTTAGATATAAAAAATGTGTGGTTAGGATTAGATCTCAGTTCTCACCATAGTGGGGGTTCTCATTTGAGCATGACCCTACATAATAATATCTAAATTTGAGTCAATATCGACCATTTTGATAATCGGTACCAATCGAGATTGTTACGGATGTAATTCGAGTCAAGTCGAGTTCGAGTTTGAGCTTTTTTTCTGAGTCGAGTCAAGGGTAAAATTTATTGAATATGAAATTTGTGTTCAAACTCGACGTGTTATAATAGGTCAAGTTCGAGTGGAGTCGAGCCCACTTTTTCGAGTCAAGCTCGAGCCTGCTCGGTTTAAATTACACCCCTAACTATCATGCTTTTATTTATTGTACTAAAATATAATTATCTCATCTCATATAAGATGTGTAACTCAATTGGGATTGAATGGCCCGACTGGAAAAACTTTCCACACTAAAATTAATTTCACAAAATTTTCTTTTCATTCTTAAAGAGAATAAATGTAAAGAAATAAATAAATATACTTTTTGTTCAGATATGATTTTTCTCAAAAATAATTTTTAATGAAGATTTGATTGTTAAAAAGTATTTATAAAATATAATTAAGAAACATTTTATTTACCTTGTTTCATATAACCAAGATTATAAAAATTGAAAATCGGTCTAACTCGATTTTATTGTTGAAATTCGTGAATTGGCTGAATTTTCGAGTACTCATTCAAGTATTCAGTTAAACCAGATTCGATTGATTACCGATTTCCGAGTACTCGTCCGAATTAACCAATTTTTAAAACATTGCATATTACTCATCCCCCGGTATAAATTGTAAACAAATCTTTTTTACCGAGTTTAAAGTTTTTTGTTACTGAGTCGAGGCAAACTTGATAGCCCTATAGACCAATTTTTTTAGTTTAAACTCAAGCTCGAGTCGAGTTCTAGCTGCTGTCGAACTCAAGTTGATCAACAAAATTGTTATTTTTCTTCGTTTTCATTTTTTTTACTAGATTAAATCAAATCTGGCCTAGAGCAAGAATAAGATATACTGAAAAAACTTATTAAAGACTTCAAAGCCCAGCTAGCCAGCCATAAGAATTAAATATCGAACCGAACAGGCATAAAATGCGGATTGACTCGATAAGTTTATCGAAAGTATTTTGTTAATTTGAATTCAAGGTCGTAAGCGGAGATTTTTTGATTAAATTTGTTTTGGTTTTAATATAGATATCTCTTAGTTTTCTTAGGTTTTTAGATTAAATGACGGTCATTTACTTTTATCATTTAAGTATTTATTTGTTAAATAATCAAAAAAATTCATTGTGGCTAAAGCAAAGGTCACCAGCAGTCACAAGGGTGTTTGTGTCCTCCCTCTATTCAAGTGTTTAAAAAGAAGTAAACTTGCATGTTGTAATTGAAAACTAAATCAAACTAAAATGGAGCAAAATGTACGTAGATAAACAGAGTGTTGAGAAACAAATTAAACAAACAAAGAAGAATAGTAAGTCAACTTACATATAAATGTAATTCACAAATAAGGGCGCTCAATGCAGATATTTCAAATGCCATTGTAGCAGATTCAGGCACATACGAATGTCTGCTGGTTAATACATTCCATTAAGTTAATATATAGAACAGAACAAACAACTGACTCAAAATGGGAAAAAAAAAAAAAAAGAAACATGTGAACAATTGTTTGGGTCAAGATTTACTGAGATAGTACATTGCCTAAAATATTGAGATGAAATACAATGCTTTTGTTTCATTGTATTAGAACTGCCATAGCTACAGCCTAGATTCTCAATAGCAATGAGGTAGATTAGCTCAAAAAAAAAGGATACACCTGTTGTTTGACACTTAATTGTTTCTGTTGCTCATTGACTTGCGGTCACATAAATTTCAAATAACATACTAAAATTGAAAACTGACTAGTGTTCAAGTAGATCACTTCCTTTTGAAAAGGAAAAGAAGAAAATACGGATGAAGAAACTAATGGTTTTGCTACTGCTGCTACTAACATGGGTAAACTTTATTTCACAAAAAACTTTTCTATTTCACCGTCAACAAGAATCATTAACGTATGCCCATAACTACCCACAAAACAACAATTATCACTCCACCCCCTTCCTCCCCCAAAAATAACCTTCAACCTCTATCATTTGTGACAATGTCTCCATTTCCTTCACCAACAAATACTATTTCCCCTCTTTACACCATTTCACATTCTTCCCTACAACTTAATGGCATCGCTGCCACTATACCATAATATATCTTGCAAAGCCCAAAAAAAAGGAGGTTGGTGACTTCCAAACTAATTTAATGTTCTTATCTTTACTTCTAACAAGTATTATCAATAGCTTTATCATTTGTTGGTATGATGCTAAGAATTTGGTATTTTTATTTTTAGCTTGTTTGATTTGTTTGTATGTTCATTTCAAATAACAATTTTCAATTATTTGTTGTTCATTTTTGTAGATAACTAGGGTTACATTTAATATTTGTGCCTTGGTATAGGTTATAGTTATATGTTGGGCCCTTCTTTCTTATTTGGACATCAAAATATCTATGTTGCTGGTGTCATGGTTGTTTTTGAACTTTTTAGTACATTTTTTCGGATTATTAATTATATCATGAAATGCATAGAACCGTTGCATTTATCTACTACTCCCTCCGTCCCATAATAAACAACCTAATTTTTTTCAAGTTTGTATCACGCAATTCCACGCATATGAAATATATTGTTGTAGAAAATATTTTTTCGAGCTTTTTCATAGAAAAATGTGTTTCTTAGACCCTAAACAGGAAGATCACTGGATGTGTTTTTTGGACCCTAAACATGGTTTAGATGTACTTCTCCTGTTTTCCTATCTGAATATGCAATTACTTTAATGTGTGAGATTGTTACTTATGGTGGGTTTGATTACCGCATCAAACTTTTCTTCCAAACATGATTTATAATCGTTGCTAGCACCACTGCTATGGTCAATTTTATTAAGGAGAGAAGGAGGCTTTTGAGTGAGATAAAGGATGAAAATGAGCAGATGGTCAAATTGTCTATTTCTCATAATATTCCATGCAAATGTAGTTGTGTGATTGTGCATGATGTCATTGAAAAGGTCGCTCTTATTAAAATTAATGACAACCAAATTTCCCAGCCAAATGCAACTTCACATTTCATGGATGAAAATGAGGAGGCTGTTGATCCAACATACCAGAATGCAACACCTGCCGAGGACAACATCAAGAAAAGCTTTGGTAGTTCTTCAAATGGAGGAGAAAATGTTGAAGATGTAGAGAATGATGGTGTCAAGGTAACTAAATGCTGATCTTAAAGAATATTTTGTGGCATAACTGATTCCTTAATATCCAAGAATTATTTGGAGATTAAAAGCATATATTATGTCATTATTGATACATATATTGTGACATGACTGATTGACTAATTGATTAATTGTATGTGAAAGGATATCTTATAATTAGCATGTAATTAGCTAGTATTTATCCTCTAACTTGCCTGTAATTAACTAGGGCTCCAACTGTATAAAGGTACACTTCTGAATGAGAAAGGAACACACAAGCTTACAGTGCAATCTCTTCTTCTTTGTTTAACATAGTATATCAGAGCCTTATTTGTGATTTTTTTTTCCAGTTCAGTTCTAGTTCAAGAGCCATCTTCATTTTTTTTCCTCTTAGTCCAAGTTTACCAGCCTTTTGTTTTCCTAGTATCAAAGAAACCAACATGTCATATGTTCAGAGAAGTATGACTACTGTTTAGTTCATTTTAATGATAAGAGTTACTCAGCTTGGTCATTTCATTTCAAAATATCTGTCAAAGGCAAAGATATGTGGGGTTACGTTGATGGCACTAAAACTGCTCTTGATAAAGTGAAAGAAAAGGATGAGTATGCTACATGGGAAGTAAAAGATGCTCACATCATGTCTTGGATTTTAGGATCAGTGGAATCAAACATAATTCTAAATCTGCGACCTTACAAGACTGCAGCTGAGATGTGGAATTATATGAAGAAAGTCTTCTATAAACAAAACAACGAAGAAAGTCTACTATCAACAAAACAGCACTCGACGATTTCAGCTTGAACACGAGATAGCTTCTCTCTCTCTCGGATTTTTATTCCTCATTTATGAACCTGTGGGCTAAATACATACTGATATAATTTATTCTACCTTCAAATCTGAAAGCTTAGTGGTGTTCAATCTGTTCATGAAACTACTCAAAGGGATCAATTTCATACGAATTTGAGATCTAAATTTGAAAGTACCAGGTCCAATATAATGAATCGAGAATCTGTCCCTTCTCTAAATGTTTGTCTCACTGATTTGCTTCGCGAGGAGCAACTCTTGTCCCACAAAGCGCTCCTGCTGCTGCAGCTCAGTCCATGACCCCTGAAATCATTCAACCAATGATTGTTTCTACCTTATCTGCATTAGGACTTTCAGGTAAATCTCCCATGAAATTTGCTCCTTGGTACTTTGATTCTGGAGCTTCTTACCACATGACAAATAATGTGGATATCTTCACCAATAAAAATGAGTATAACAAAAATCTTAAAATTCATACAACTAACGGAAATACTTTACCTATCACAGCTACTGGTGATGTTTCTTCCTCTATAACTGATGTTCTAGTCTCACCTAAACTTTCCACACTAATCTTGTTTCCGTTGGACAATTATTTGACAATAATTATAAAGTGGAATTTTCAAAATTGTCTTGTGCAGGATCAACATGCATGGAGGACGATAGCAAGGAGGCCTAAATAAGGAAGACTTTTTCCCATTCATTTTCCAATCTCTCCATACTTATCAGAATCTATCATTTGTAATTCTGCATTTGTTGATTATCTTGCGTGTCACAAACATCTTGGACATCCAAATAATAATGTACTTCATCTTTTACTTAATTCTAGTTCATTTGGGAATAAAAGGTCACCAAATCTCAATAAAATTAAGTTTAATTGTCACTCTTGTAAGCTAGGAAAAAACAAAATTTTGCCATTTCCTATTCACCAGTCAACTATTGTTAAGCCTTTTGATTTAATACACAACAATGTCTGGGGCATGGCACTAGTTACTTCTCATGCAAATTATAAGTACATTGTTACTTTTATTGATGACTATAGCCGCTTCATATGGATTTACTTTTTGCATTCAAAAAATGAAGTATTTTCAATCTTTAAGCTTTTTCATGCACATATTCGTACTAAATTTTTTGCAAATATTAAAATCTTACGTTCTGATAATGGGGAGAGTATATGTCCCATTCATTCCAAGAATTCTTACAAACCAATGGCATAATCTCTCAATGAACATGTCCTTCAACCCCACAACAAAATGCGGTGGTTGAAAGAAAAAACTAACATCTTTTGGATGTTGTTCGTACCCTTCTTCTAGAATCATTTGTACCATCTCATTTCTGGTGTCTTATCGATAGACTGCCAACTCCCTCATTGGATAACGCCTCTCCTTTCTTTAGAATACTTGAGAAGGCACCAGATTATTCAACTCTTCGTACATTTGGTTGTGTTTGTTATGTTCATCTTCCCCCATATGAACGCACAAAATTAACATCCCAAGTAATTCAATGTGCTTTTCTAGGATATTCTACACACCAAAAAGGCTTTCTGTGTTATGATCCCAACTTACATCGTATTAGAGTTTCTCGAAATGTTATTTGTTTTGAAAAAGATTATTTCTTTTCTTCTCACATATAAGAATAGTACTAGCTATTGCCATATCACAATCTTGGTCTTTACATCAAATGGATGTAAAGAATGCTTTCTTGCATGGGGACTTAAAGGAGGATGTTTACATTAAACTTCCGTATGGCATGCCTTCTTCTCATAATTATGTTTGCAAACTAAAACGTTCTTTAAATCATCTGCGACAATCACCGCGAGTTTGATTTGAAAAGTTTCGAACAACACATGTTAGTTTTTCTTTCACTCAAAGTTAGTATATGATCATTCCATCAAAGTCAGTATGATCACTTACCAGCAAACAATAATTCAATTTACGTTGTACCATTTTATTATGATGTGTATATAGTTCATCCCAGTACATCAGTGCACATTTATGTCATGAATTCATGTCTACTATACTAAGATATCATCGGAGAAACATTAATTTAGTGAACCCAACAATACGAGAAAGATTATTTTTGACCATGAAATTTCTCTGGGTCATCATCATGTCCTGTACTCTACTCAATAGTTTAATTTAAATGATTAATAGTTCAATTTAAATTAGATTGACCCAATTGCTAACCAGCAGGTTGAATCAATGAATATTTTGAGTTTAAGTGATTATAATATGCAACGATACCTTGCATCTCACATCAATGTTAATTGTGACAGAAGGTCTAAAATCAAAGGAAATATCTTTTGCTTCGTCTTCTAACTGGGTCAGAAACACTATCTTTCAATCAGACTAATCCAGAAAGATAAAGTTGAAGTTTCGATTGTGGTTTCGTTTTAAATTTTAAAAATGGAGGATATTCGATTTCGATTTTATTATAAAACTGTACCAATCGATCCATCGATCCATGCTCTCCCTTAGAATATCTTTAACACATTATACCAATTTGGTGTAACTTTTACACCAAATTAATGTAAAAATCTCACCAAATTTTAAATAATCTCCGAGCCATCTACACCAAAATTTATACTAAAGGGAATCATTTTCATTTTAAAAGTATATCTTCCTCTTTTCCAACATTTATATCGATATTTATTTATATTAAATTACAAGTAATATATCAAATTGTAATACTATGAAAGTGAGCAAGCAAGAATCTGGGAAAAGAGAAACATAAAAATAATGGAAGTGCTTTTGTACCATTTGAATCTGGGCAATATTTTGATAATATTACAGTCCTGGTGATATACCAGACTACTAGATGATTTAATTTATGTTTACTTGAGTTCCAGAAGTAGAGAGTATGTACTCACCCATGGGGATTTTTAACTCAAATGATATTAATATAAAAGTTTTTAATTTTGTTACATATTATTTCATTTTTATTTATAAAGTTAATATAAGGTCATGCATGTATGTATCTTAATTATATGATTTATTGTTATCACATAAACGAACTAAATTAAAACAAAAATAAAAGTTTGAACTGTATAAGTTAATAAATTATAATACAAAGTTACATGTAAGAAAAAGATAACAAAACAATGTAAAATATTTTGGTTATAAAAGAAATGAACTATTTTTGTGAAAGAATATTATTGATAGTATTGAAATATAGAAAAATTCTAAAAATTATAGAAAAGCATGGTGTTGCATCAAATTTGGTGTAATTTTTGGTGTCACACCAAAATGTTATGATTTTTGGAATTGGGTTGATGAACATTTTTTTGATATCACATCTGGTATAAATTTTGGAGTTGGATTGGATTACCTTTTTACATCAAAACGATTTAAAAAATGTATTTTTAGAGTTGGGTCGGAGAAGATTTAATTAAAGTTACCAGTTACACAACAGTGACGGACTGAGGGGTCCACCACAAGTCCACAACCTCCTTATCGGCCCACATACATAACAAACAGATTCAAACCATTTAATTATCAACACAAGAGTCCAATTTTCATCACTTTTATATTAGGGACTTGAGGTGTTTGAGGGGCCACTTCATTTATAGGAAGAAAATCTTTTAATTCATGGAGATAGATTGCCTTATATTATTATCCATAATACACATAAAAAAATCAAACTTAACAAAATATACAAATATCAGAACTTTGTGACTTTGTCTATAGTGAAATTAAAGATATACAAATTTGTATCAAGAAGGCAGCGAAATAAACATACTTCCTCCCTTTGCTCAAAAAATGATTGTATATAAAGTATAATTTCTCTACAAGAATACTTCATATAAAAAATAAGAATAATGCAAGAGAATTAAAAAAAAAAACTTTTCAAAAATGTTTCTAACGTGTCATGTGTGACACCCGAAAGATTTAATTGGAAAATTCATATGAATGCATGCCAGACCCATCATATTAATTATTTAATCAGAAACGTGCCATTTTGGACACATTTTCGGAATTTTTTTTTGGTTTCCTAACAATTTTCTAGAAATAAATTCTTTATAATATTACTAGCTTATAACTCGTGTAATGCACGGGTTTCTTGTATTATGTTATAAATTTTATTTAATATTATAATTATGTTTTTATATAATGATTAATTTTAATAATTTTTTTAATTTTAATTTGATATAATTTAATATACTCATGTTTACGGATTATACTAATGTTTCCTTATTATAAATAACGTGTACGATTTTTAATATATTTTATTAATAATTGAAAAATATGGTGTGCTATTTTCGGGTACATATTAATGATTAAATTTAAAGGTAACATGTTTTAATTATAAAGAAAATATTAATGATCGAAAGATATGATACGATTGATCTTTTTAGGCGTTTATAAAAATGTAATATCATTAACTAAAAGTAAATACGAAAGATGCAATCAATTAATTACCATTAATTATATTGTGTTATTATTTATTTTAGGTGTTATATTTTTCTTGAAAATTATTGATATGGGCTTAAAAAAGCCCTAAAGACACATTTAATGTTGCATTAAATAGACCCAGCTTGGTCCAAATATGAAGCCCATTAATGAGGCCTGAAACGCCTAATTTAATATTAATTTCGTAATTAATATTAAGGGTAATAAACAGCTCAGCAATAAGAGTCAAATAAGGATATTACTCCTGCCTGACTTAGCCTCCAAGACACCTAATTCAACATGGAAACTGACTTCTACAAGGAAGGAGTCTAGAACCATCCTCAAGGCGGTGACTTGCCCATCAAGTCACCTACTCCTACCATAATTCTAAGGCTTCTCAACCTATATAAGGGCCAGACCCTCATTCTCAGAACAACGTTGGGCAGAGCTTCATACGTCACCCACCACGTTTTAGCTTAATCCTCGAATAAGGACATACAAGCCACTGCGTCCTAGGTGAGCTCTCGCCGCCATAGCCTCGAGGGCACCATCACCTAGAACTACGTCTTGGTTTGATTCTCAATAACGAGATACGTAGGCACTCTGTGAGGACCGATTAAGTCCCGAACACGGAAACAGCCATTAAAGCTCGAAGCTCATCATACCTTGTATTTAATACATACAAACCCTAGCCGCAATTTATAAACCCTCAATTTTATTCCACAACATTTGGCGCCGTCTGTGGGACAACAACATCAACCATGATGAACACACGAAGAACGACATCAGTTGCAACTGAGGCCATACCTCTCAACTCTGCTCCACCAGCCACCGAGCAGGTGCCTTCGGCATCAGGAGCAATCACCGAACAGGTTCCCCCAGCATGAGGGGCGATTGTCCAATAGGCTCCCCCAGCATCAGCTGTCATCGTCCAATCCCAAGTTTCTCAACAACTAGGGGCGATCCCCCATACTGAGAGTACGTTACCTCTGATCAATCAGGCAGGACAAGGAACCAACCCTCTCCAGATGGTGGTCTCCCTTCCCTTTGATCCGAACAATCCATCACCAGGGGTACGGATCCACACTACGGATCTCCCCTTGAATACTAACCCCAGGTATGGTCTTCCTAACTACCCCCCGGATACTCGAGGTGTTGGACCAAGTGGCCATGTCTTGCAGATACATGAGTTGTATCACCCTCCTTACATTAGAGGCTTGGGCCCTGATCAAGGATATTATGAATACTCTGGTCTTTATACTGATGATTCTTCATCTAAGGATGATGATCGTGATGAAGCCCCGAGGAGGCATCGAGCAAGCCGAGAACCCCATAGGCGTTCTCAAAGAATCCACGATGAACCCTCAACCACTGCCCTAGAAAGAATCCAAACCTTTGAGGCTGAGATTCAAAGGCTGAAAGAAGACATTGCAAGAGAGCAGAGGTCCCTGTGGTGAATTTGGATAAAACCCCGAGGAGGGATAGGAGGACAGAGGTCCCTCTAACTGAAGCACCAAGGATGGTTGCCCCTAGACCAAGGGCTGCGAACTTGGTGTTGCTCGGAAAACCTAACAATCTTATACCCCCCGTTTACTAAGGAGGTGATGAGAGCTCACATCTCTAGGAAGTTTAAGATGCCTACTATAAAGGCTTATGATGGAACGGGTGATCCTGCAAATCATGTTAGGACGTTCTCGAATGCACTACTGCTGCAGCCTGCAAGTGATGCCCTGAAGTGTAGGGCGTTCCCTCAAACCCTATCGGGTATGGCTCAAAGATGGTACAGCAGATTGCCTGCGAACTCTATTGGCTCTTTTAAGGAGTTGAGTGCTGCTGTCGTCAGCCAATTCATAAGTGGGAGAGTTCATGAGAAGAGCTTCGCATCCCTTATGTACGTGGTACAAGGGAAGAACAAAAATCTGAAAGATTACCTCAAGCGATTCACTAAGGAGACGCTGAATATCATTGACCTGAAGAATAAGGTGGCCTTACAGCATAGAACGACCAACGTCTATTTTAAGATGTCGTTAGCCAAGCATCCCCCAGAGGACATGATTAAGCTCCGGCCGAGAGCAAGCAAGTATATTAAGGGTGAAGACAACATGATGAAAGATATACATCTGATATTAGCAACTGGAACAATGACAACTCCAGGAAGAGAAGGGCGGAGCAAAAGTATGATGCTAGGGACAAGTATCCCCGAACTAACAAAGACTCTGACTCTCCCCCTACGAACAACCAAGGACCAAGGTTCACTGAGCATGCAAGGTTGAATACTCCTAGGAGTCGAATCTTGTTGGACATTGAGAAGGATAAGGATTTCCGATGGCCGAAGCCACTCAGGGGTGATCCCGCAAAGAGAAACAAGAATCAATATTGAGTATTACACAGAGATGTGGGGCATGACACTGATGATTGCAAGCAACTCAAAGATGAGATCGAGTTTTTGATCCGTAGAGGGAAACTTAGCCACTTCACTAAGGGTGAAGATTGTGGTAATCAAATTAGAGATTATAAAAGGAATGACGATCAAGATCATGACCCACAGCCCCGAGGGCCAGTATCCATATGATCTCGGGAGGCCCGACAGCGGCTAGGACAACCAAGAGCTCTCAAAAGGCTTATGCCAGAGAGGTAATGCACATTGTTGGAGAAACATCAAAAGTTCATGCATTCAAGGCTGCTGCCTCAACTTATCATGAAGATCAAGTTCCCAACCAGGAATGGTGTAGGAGAACGTAAAGGTGTTCAAAAGATGGCACGAAGCTGTTATGTAGCCTCGTTAAGGCCTGATAGAGTTGGGGGGCAGGTCCTTCCGATTGAAGACATGGATGTCCGCAGAGGTAAGGAACACCAAGAAAGGCCAGCAGAGGACATCACACAGAAGCCTCGGACAACCATTAAGGCTAAGGCATCAACTGACTTCGTGGTTGAATGTACCATTGGCAACCAAGAAGTCGGGGTGCAGGAGGTAGTACCCCAAGCAGGAAGTGAACCTCAGAATAAGAATGAGGAGACCAAAAGGATTGATAGGCGCTTTATTCTGATGGAGCATCAAAAACAAACAAATGCATACCCCTAAGGGTAGAGTTAGGTTACAATAAATAAAAGTTTAAGTCCTTGGAGGACCCTGGATAAAAGACAAACGTTGAAGTCCTGATGGAACACCCACTGATGAAACATATTGCATAGCACGAAAGCCAATGGAAGGCTCATCAAGTGGTCAATCTAACTAGGAGAATTCGATGTAAAGTACAAGCCTAGGACGGCCATCAAAGCCCAAACTCTAGCTGACCTCGTGGTTGAATATAACATTGACAACCAAGAATTCGGGGGGCAGGAGGTAATAGACTAGGAAGGTCAGCAAGGTGAGAAGCCCCTAGAAGAGAAGAAGGAGTATTCGGTGCTCTATTTTGATGGAGCATCAAAAACAAAAACCGATGATGCAAGTTTAGTTCTGCAAAGCCCCGGTGGGTTCGCACTTGAGTATGCCTTGAAGTTGGACTTCCAAACAACCTACAGTGAGGCAGAGTATGAAGTTCTGATAGCCGGTCTTGGATTGACAAGAGCCCTGAGGGTCAAGAACCTGAAAGCCTATGGAGACTCAAAGTTGGTAATCTCACAAGTAAATGGAGAGTTTGAGGCTAGAAAAGAATATGTTCAAATATTCAATGATACTTCCAGGTCCTGAAGACCCCACCATCAATTCGAAATTGGTAGCACTAGTGGATGTAAGCCGAAGGATAGACCCTAAAGCTCATCTTGAGACTGGTTGGTCCCCTGATAATGCCTTGAAGGTAAAGAAACTGTTAATGAGAGTGTTGAGATAAGAGGTCCGTTACAATTCCACACTTGAGGTCTTGAACTTCAAATCTCAAAATTCAAGCCTTGATGGCCAACAAGGTTATCTGCCTCCAAACGAACCTGACAAGAGGCATCAGGCTACTTAAAACCTAGTCAAGGTTCTGCAAGCATAAGAAGAAGGTTGGCCGAGCTCGCTCGCCCGGCCGAGCTCACCCGGCCGAGCACCTCCCGAAAGGCCATAGGCCGAAGTCACACGGTCGAAGACACCTGAAAGCCATTAAGAGGCCCTTATTTCGACCAAGAATCCTAGTCGAAAAATCATTCGACCAAGCGAAAAATTGGCCCTTATTTCGACCAAGATCCTGGTCGAAACGACCAGGAATCCTGATCGAAAATCCTTTCGACCAAGAAGCTTTCAAGGCCTTTATTTCGATCAGAATCCTGATCAAAGGGTCATCATTCCTGATCGAAAATCTTGACCTAAGGGTCAGCATCCTGATCGAAAATCCTGACCTAAGGGTCAGCATTCCTGATCCAAAACCCTGATCAAAGGGTAAGCATTCCTGATCGAAAATCCATTCGACCAAGCGAAAAATTAGCCATTATTTCGACCAAGATCCTGGTCGAAACGACCAGGAATCCTGATCGAAAATCCTTTCGACCAAGAAGCTTTGAAGGCCATTATTTCGATCAGAATCCTGATCAAAGGTCAGTATTCCTGATCGAAAATCCTGACCTAAAGGTCAGCATCCTGATCGAAAATCCTGACCTAAGGGTCAGCATTCCTGATCCAAAACCCTGATCAAAGGGTAAACATTCCTGATCGAAAATCCGTTCGACCAAGCCAAAAGTTGGCCATTATTTCGACCAAGATCCTGGTCGAAACGACCAGGAATCCTGATCGAAAATCCTTTCGACCAAGAAGCTTTGAAGGCCATTATTTCGATCAGAATCCTGATCAAAGGTCAGCATTCCTGATCGAAAATCCTGACCTAAGGGTCAGCATCCTGATCGAAAATCCTGACCTAAGGGTCAGCATTCCTGATCCAAAACCCTGATCAAAGGGTAAGCATTCCTGATCGAAAATCCGTTCGACCAAGCCAAAAGTTGGCCATTATTTCGACCAAGATCCTGGTCGAAACGACCAGGAATCCTGATCGAAAATCCTTTCGACCAAGAAGCTTTGAAGGCCATTATTTCGATCAGAATCCTGATCAAAGGTCAGCATTCCTGATCGAAAATCCTGACCTAAGGGTCAGCATCCTGATCGAAAATCCTGACCTAAGGGTCAGCATTCCTGATCCAAAACCCTGATCAAAGGGTAAGCATTCCTGATCGAAAATCCGTTCGACCAAGCCAAAAGTTGGCCATTATTTCGACCAAGATCCTGGTCGAAACGACCAGGAATCCTGATCGAAAATCCTTTCGACCAAGAAGCTAGGAAGCCCCTTATTTCGATCAGAATCTTGATCGAAAATCCTGACCTAAGGGTCAGCATTCTGATCCAAAATCCTGACCTAAGGGTCAGCATCCTGATCGAAAATCCTGACCTAAGGGTCAGCATCCTGATCGAAAATCCTGGTACAAAAAAAGGGTATATAATGAAAATTTTTAAGTGCCTAGAGTCATGAATGACCTCAATTCAGGACGAATTTCGAGCCGGTGAGGCCAAAAATACGATCTTAAATTACGAAAACATTAGGGCTGAGGACCCCTCTAAAATTACAAAAATTATTATTATTATTAAAAATAATAATAATAATAAAATCCAGGTCGGACTTTATTCGAGTGAAATTTTATCCGAATGGGACACCTCCGATTTGGGGATCGAAATTATCCCAGATTCGGACAAAAAAAATATTATTATTGAATAATAAAAGAAGAAGAGAAAAGCAAAAAAAAATATTGAATAGACTACATTTCTGCTCGAAACGAGCAGGATTCCTCGTCGACAAACTGTTCGACCAGAAAAAACTCACGCCCTTATTTCGACGAGAAACCTGGTCGAATGACCAGGTTAATATTTTTTTTTGGCAAACTGCTATTTAGTACCTGAAGTTGTGCTGAGTTGACAAGTTGATCCTCTAGTTTATATTTTTATAATTCAGCCCCTGAACTTTGTAAGTTGACATAAAAATTCCTAAATTATTAGGAAAAATACATGTGGGTACATAAAAATTCCTAAATTATTAGGAAAAATTATGAAAAATGCCTGCTGGTACATAGAAATTCCTAAATTATTAGGAATAATTAAGAAAAATACCTGTGGGTACATTAAAATTCCTAAATTATTAGGAATAATTAAGAAAATTACCTGTTGGTACATAGAAATTCCTAAATTATTAGGAAAAAATATGGAAAATACCTGTTGGTACATAAAAATTCCTAAACTATTAGGAAAAATTAAGAAAATTACCTGTTGGTACATAAAAATTCCTAAATTATTGGGAAAAATACCTGTGGGTACATAAAAATTCTTTAATTATTATAAAAAATTATGAAAAATACCTGTTGGTACATAGAAATTCCTAAATTATTAGGAAGAATTAAGGAAAATACCCGTGAGTACGTAAAAATTCCTTATAAATTAGGAAAAGTATAGAAAAATACGAGGAAAATTATAGAAATATTTTCTTGACAAATTGAGAGATAATTTATGCTAACAATGCATAAAAACTCTATAGAAGTGCCAAAATTGCTAAAAGCAAGCACAAATTAAAGCCTTGAATAAGGTCAATCGTCGTAAATGTGTAGGTCGCTCCACACTTTACAATAAGACGATACTCGTGAAACACTGGTGTATTGAATCCCCGGTAAGGGAACGAAAATAAACCCCGAGTCTCGAAATGGCAAATTAAAACTTCTACAAAAACTTGAACGTTTTTACAGAAGTTGGGGGCAAATGATATGGGCTAAAAAAAGCCCTAAAGACACATTTAATGTTGCATTAATTAGACCCAGCTTGGTCCAAATATGAAGCCCATTAATGAGGCCTGAAACGCCTAATTTAATATTAATTTCGTAATTAATATTAAGGGTAATAAACAGCTGAGCAATAAGAGTCAAATAAGGATATTACTCCTGCCTGACTTAGCCTCCAAGACACCTAATTCAACATGGAAACTGACTCCTACAAGGAAGGAGTCTAGAACCTTCCTCAAGGTGGTGACTTGCCCATCAAGTCACCTACTCCTACCATAATTCTAAGGCTTCTCAACCTATATAAGGGCCTGACCTTCATTCTCAGAACAACGTTGGGCAGAGCTTCATACGTCACCCATCACGTTTTGGCTTAATCCTCGAATAAGGACATACAAGCCACTGCGTCCTAGGTGAGCTCTCGCCGCCATAGCCTCGAG
Source organism: Kitagawia praeruptora (assembly GCA_037693485.1). Classification (NCBI taxonomy): domain Eukaryota; kingdom Viridiplantae; phylum Streptophyta; class Magnoliopsida; order Apiales; family Apiaceae; genus Kitagawia; species Kitagawia praeruptora. Next base: position 92,576,416 of record CM075347.1, on the reverse strand, counting down.
GGCACCATCACCTAGAACTACGTCTTGGCTTGATTCTCAATAACGAGATACGTAGGCACTCTGTGAGGACCGATTAAGTCCCGAACACGGAAACAGCCATTAAAGCTCGAAGCTCATCATACCTTGTATTTAATACATACAAACCCTAGCCGCAATTTATAAACCCTCAATTTTATTCCACAACAATTATGGTGTAATATTTCGGGTATATATTAATGATTGTAAGATTTGTTTTAAATTAAAAAGGTAATGTGTTTTAATTCGAAAGAAAATATTAATGATCGAAAAATATGATATGAGTGATGGTTTTAGGTGTTTATAAAAGATAATATCTTCAACTAAAAGTAAATGTGAAAAAGACAATCGATTAATTACCATTAATTTTATTATGTTAATCGACTAATTACCATTAATTATATGTATTTATTTTAGGTGTTATATTTTTCATGAAAATTATGGTTTGATATTTTCGGGTATTAATGATCGAAATAGCTGATACGATTGATGTTTTTAGGTGTTTATAAAAAATAATATCTTCAACTAAAAGTAAATGTGAAAAAAGCAATCCACTAAATTACCATTAATTATATAATGTTTTTATTACTAATTACCATTAATTATATTATGTTATTATTTATTTTAGGTGTATTTTTTTATAATGAAAGGTAAATAAGTAAATTCACGAAGTACCAAAAAACAGGTACCAAAATTTTTAATGTTTCGGCTTTTATATAATAGTATATTATTTTTAAAAATTTCTTTGAAAAATTCACCTCCATATAATATTATCATAAAAGTTTAAATAAATTTATATAAACAAAATATGTATTAGTTACGTCAAATGTAAGTTGGTACAAAAAAATTATCCAAAATTGCTTATGACAATTACCAAAATGTTTCTAATTAATTGGTTCAGCATGTTTGAAACTTCTTTGCATGAAATTTTTTCGATTTTTACATTATCATCCTCCGGATATCATCAAGTGCTTCTTGTCGAGTTCCTTCAATGATATCTTTACATATATTAAACAGTGTTGTAAAAAGCGGGAATCGGATTTAATCGGTAGAGGTACTGTCCAGGGATTAATCGGGTATTTGAGGATTAATCGGAATGATTAATTGAATAATCGGATTATTAATCAGTGCGGTAACTCATGGAACAGAGATTAATCAATGATTAATCGTGATTAATCGGTGATTTTTAGAACAGAGATATTAAACATTAAACATATATTTAGTATGTAAAATATAAATAAATTAAATAATTTCTTATAATAATTTTTTTCAGACCTAACGATATTAGTTTATAGAAATTTTACAGTAATGTCTAAATATCCGATTATTTAAATTTAATCGCAAATTTTCCATTATCAAAGTTATAATTTCACAAAATTAAAACTTAAATCTTGGAGTAAATCAAATTTATCATTTTAATATTTTTATCTATTAATCTATAATCTTTATTAATAAGCGAAACCCTCTTTCAAAGGTACCTAAAGTTTGGTTCGCACTATATTTTGGTTTCAGCCTTTTTTGGTTCGCACTATATTTTGATTTCACCCCTAAAATCCTATTTTTCCTAGAATTCTATGTTGTTTTTTTAAAGAAATCGAATAAAAATAGAAATCCTATTATAATTATAAATCTTTTTGTAATTTTTATCCTATTATAATTATAATTCTTTTATTTGTAATTTTTTTTAAAAGAATCATATTTCCCCTATAATACTATGTTCCTTTAAAAATAATTAAAAATAGAGTTCTTAATTTCTTATGATGATTGAAATTCTTTTGTTTATCATTTTTTTTAATAGAAAAAACAAACGATCAAAAATTACCAACAAATAGAGGGTAAAACACCAACGAATACGTAACCCGATCGTATAACATTTGATAAAACACTAACGAATCTATAACCTTTATTAATAAATTTTTGTTTAATGATATTTTCGTAACAAATTTGGTTTCACACTTATTTCATCACAGATTCCTACTCCCCTAAAATTCATATTATTTTCTAAAACAATTGTTTGGAATTTTGTTATAATTATAATTTTTTTACTATAATATTACTGAATTGTACAAATAAGATATCTATTAGAACCAGAACCATGTATGTTATGTTTTCTTGATTGTTTAAAATATAATCTTAAATAAATAATAAATAAATCTATATCTATAACGTGTATTAATAACAAAATCCCTTTTTAATGTACTATTTTATACCAAATTTGGTTTATACCATATTTTGCTTTCACCCCAAGACTCCTATTTTCTCTAGAATTCTGTGTTATTTTATAAAATAAATAAATAAATTCTATTACAATTATAAATTTTTTTATTACAACTTAAAAAAAAAGACTACGAATACATATGTTAATCTACGGTGACATGCTTCTATAACCTTTATTAATAAACGAAACCCTCTTTCAAAGGTACCTAAAGTTTGGTTCGCACTATATTTTGGTTTCACCCTTTTTTGGTTCGCACTATATTTTGGTTTCACCCCTAAAATCCTATTTTCCCTAGAATTCTATGTTGTTTTTTTTAAAGAAATCGAATAAAAATAGAAATCCTATTATAATTATAAATCTTTTTGTAATTTTTATCCTATTATAATTATAATTCTTTTATTTGTAATTTTTTTTAAAAGAATCATATTTCCCATAGAATACTATGTTCCTTTAAAAAGAATTAAAAATAGAGTTCTTAATTTCTTATGATGATTATAATTCTTTTGTTTATCATTTTTTTTAATAGAAAAAACCAACGATCAAAAATCACCAACAAATAGAGGGTAAAACACCAACGAATGCGTAATCAGATCGTATAACATTTGATAAAACACTAACGAATCTATAACCTTTATTAATAAATTTTTGTTTAATGATATTTTTGTAACAAATTTGGTTTCACACTTATTTCATCACAGATTCCTACTCCCCTAAAATTCATATTATTTTCTAAAACAATTGTTTGGAATTTTGTTATAATTATAATTTTTTTACTATAATATTATTGAATTGTACAAATAAGATATCTATTAGAACCAGAACCATGTATGTTATGTTTTCTTAATTTTTTAAAATATAATCTTAAATAAATAATAAATAAATCTATATCTATAACGTGTATTAATAACAAAACCCCTTTCTAATGTACTATTTTATACCAAATTTGGTTTATACCATATTTTGCTTTCACCCCAAGACTCCTATTTTCTCTAGAATTCTGTGTTATTTTATAAAATAAATAAATAAATTCTTTTACAATTATAATTTTTTTTATTACAACTTAAAAAAAAGACTACAAATACATATGTTAATCTACGGTGACATGCTTATCTATAACAAACGAAATACATTTTTAATGGTACTTCGGTACCAAAAATTGGTTCCACCCCTAAGATTCCTATTTCTCCAAGGATTCTATATTATTTTTTATTAAAATAATAAATTGTTAATACTATTATAATTATAATTTTTATTATAACTCTATTCAGTTCACAAATAACGTATTTATCATAATCATGTACATTTTAACGTATATATCGGAATCATTTAGTTTTTTTCTCGATTTTCTTAAATAAACTTAAATAAATAATATATAAAATAACCTTTATTATAAGCAAATTTTTTGTAAATAACGTAATTTTTTATAATAAATTAATGATTAATTTAATTAAATTTTCTCGGGCCCTTATCATCTAATATCTTATTAGTAAGTGAAATCACGTTTTAATAATAATTACTTCTAGATTTGTGTCTCCTAGAATTATTGAAATTCTGATGTAATTACAATTTTTTTTTATAAACTACCGAATTGCATAAATATCGTAGTTTTCTTTTGTACATGTATCATTTTTATAGTATATTTTAATGATAAATAAATTTCATATAAAAATTTAATAAGAAATGATCAATTTTAATAAATTATCTCGACCCGTGCTTCGCACGGGTTATCATCTAGTATTTATTAATTATCGATCAAAGTTCGTTGAGAAAATAACCAAAATACACCACTTTCGGAGTCCAACTGCCCAAAATACCCGTAGGCGCGAGCGTCCGCCCTTTTTGACCACGGAATACGCATGTTCAGCTGACGCAGCCTAGGTCCTAGGATACGCATTCTGGAAATGCGCATCCGGGGTAACGCATTTCCCAGATGCGCAATGACGTCAGCTGACGTCATTTTTTACCTTTCGTCTCAGGCGTACCAAAAATCGCCATTGCAATCGCCTCTCTCCGTTCTCCCATCTCTGACAACCTATAGTCCTTTTAAGGACATCAAAATAATGTCCATACCTTTCGCTCCCTTTTCCCCGTTCGTTTGTTGTTGTTTGGCCCCGCAGGGACGTGTCCAAGTAGATCGGAAAATCAAATCGGAAAAAAGCTTCGATTTGGGGTTTTTTAATCCTGCAAAACAAATTTAACGAGTGACATAGGATTGTAGAGGGTGAAAAAACGAACATGTTGGTGTATATTATGCTAGTGAACAAAGCCTAGAAAAAGTGGCAGGCATACGCATGTTGGGCATGCGTATTCCAAGACACGCATGTTCAACATGCGCAACCAGGATACTGTTCACCATATTTGAAAACTAAAATTACAAACTCCACGTGTTGGTCAAGATCCATGCATTTTTGAAATGCGTATACCCTATAATGCGTGGCTCGTGGGTAAAAAGGGCGGTCGTTCTCGTTTGTGGGTATTTTGGACAGCTGAAATTAAAATGTGGGTATTTTGGTTTTTCACCCCAGTTCGTTCGTGTAGTGTAACTTTAAAATTTTATAAGACCCAAATTTTTATGAGCATGAGGGAGTATATATGCAGAAAAGAAATCTTGGTAAATAAAAATAAAACCCAGAAAAACATGTAATATCTTGCAAGTTGCAACCCAGTTGTTGTACGTGTATGTGGCAAATTTGCAACTTAAACTAGTTACATATTTAATTAAAATGTTAAATATGAAATAACGATCCATGATTTCTCTAGTACTGAGAAGTAGTAGCAACTAATCTGGGACAAGAAGTTGATGCAGTAGAAGTAGGTACGAACCTAGAAGAGAAGGCATAAAATCTATAGTAGTAGTCTTGGTCGTCCGATAAATTCCCGCAGCCATTTGCATCAAAGTTTAAGGAATAGCTTAACGGATCATACTTGCAGTTTTGCTTACAAGAGTTTCCACTTGTCGTACCAAGTAACCGGACACCGCGTATCTTCAGCAGTTTTCTCACAAGCTTCAGGAAGTTGCAGCAGCATGGAGTTGATGATGACTTTGTGCTACTGGTATCCCTGCTGCGGCTCATGGCTCGTGCCTTCCCTGTATCACGCATCTTTCTGATTAAGGAAGGGAGATTTCTTAAGGAAGAGAGAGAGAGAGAGAGAGAGAGAGATATTTCTTAAGGAAGGGAGAGTACTGAGAAGTGAGGACTGAGGATTGGGATATTAAGGTTTAACTTTTATAGGGGCCCTAGGTAAATATCTACTGATTTTTATTGCAGAACGAATTTGCTAAATGATAATGTTGAACAAAAAATGAATTGATGATGTACGTAAAACCACGTTGCACATGGTCCATGCAACTACAACTTGATGTGTGAGTATTTGTTTAGTTTATCTGATTAGCCTTGGGTCTGCTTCTTTCTTCTTTGCTCTCACACTCTCACTGCTTCAGTATGATCGATTGTTTCAAAAAATAATCGCATACGAGTGTACATCATAAAAAGAACTGATATTAAACTCTGGGATTTCCATAAAAATTATATTTAAATTTGTTTTAACATTTTTTCATTTTTTAACTAATTCCACCGGTTCCTACTCTGTGGCCCTTTAGTCAGTTGCAAAAATCAATCAATCATATGCGATGTGATTCTGAAAGTTAAAGTAGCATCTTAAATTTTAAAAAAACAAGACTAGATCTCTAAGCTGTTGTTTAGATTTCTAAAATGAAAATTGCCAGATGCTGGAGGGGCATGTTCTGCAAAATCAGATTTCTTAAATATGAAAACAAGTGGAACAAAGTTGCGAGTCAAAGTGGGGGATGACAATCTAAAGAATAATCACGTGACTGTCGTAGGTCTCATACTGGAAATTTGGATTAAGTATTTACAACAAGACAGAGGAGCACATGGTTTAAGAGAGATTTCTATATGTTTTTTCCTTTTCCTTTCTTTTTCCAATCCACAGGCCTGCATTATCGGTGCATCTTTGTACTCGCAACTAGAACAAGCAGATCTTGTTCCAAGTAAATATTAGATATCTCTCCCAAACTCATAAAAGAGAGAGATATAGGAACAGAATCTTTGATTTTTACTCGCACATATTTTGGAGAAGAATTTATGAATTCGTTTTCAATTTTTGAATGTGATTTTATGTAATATCTAAAGGTACTTCTAAATTATCTATAATTGCCGCGGAATAAGAAGATACAGAACTTTTACAAAAAAATTGATCTAATAACAAAAATGTTCATATGAATTGAAAGACATACTTTGGGTGAGACTCTTTTTTAAAATTCCTCAGAAAAAAAAAAAAAAAAAATCCTCAGAAGGTGAGACTCTTTTTATAGCAAGGAGCTATAAAATTCCTACCTAATGTTTTCGTAAAGTAAGGGGAACGGTTGATAATGACATATGTAAATGGTGCCTCACAGCAACTGAATCATTAAATGTGCCAGTGTCACATTCCAAGCAAGACCTGATGATCCCTCCTGAGCAAGAAAGCATTTGGGCTATATATATCCTAGTCAGGCTGTTAAAATTCATTAAACATGGTCACTGAATAGTTTACTCAAAATAACTGGTACTATGTAATGTCAGATTCAATACTATGTTTCAGTGATGGCACTAGAAAAAACCAAAAAAGATTATCTTAGCAAAGTGCACGCTGGATTTGGTGGTTTTATTCTTCATAAATCACGGTTTGTCACTTTAATACTTTTAAGCTCCCTGTCGACTTATGTCAAGTTCTGTAAAGGAACAGGAAGCCCTCTTAATTGTGCTCACAGAAGTTGGACAGAGAAGATTCGAACCTATACACCTAACTATTATTCAGACTGACACCAGAACATTTTTGAAACTTCAAAAAGACCAACTGAAAAGCCCACTGTACCAAGTTGACAACAGTGTTATTTGGACTTCAAATTTGGTAAAAGTGGATAAGTTTGGATAAATTATCTGAAGGGGATGAAGAGACCTAAGATGGTAGCAGGTTGGTTAATCTAGTTCCCTCCATTAGGTGTTATCCTGGAGCTCACCCCACTTGGTAGGCTTCTCTCTGAAGAGCTTTCCTTGCAGGGTAGATGTCATCATATAAGCAGACAACTAAGAGGCTTTCAAGGTCATCAAAAAACTTCAATTTTGGTGCACTTGCCTCAGTGTGTAACTTGGACATTCAGATTGACTTCCTCATCCATGATCGTCACTGGTTATGTGTGGTTTCGTACATATTCTCAGCTCGTAATCGCGTTGCTAGGTTCGCTGCAAGGCTAGGTTTGGAGGGCACGGACATACTATAGATAGACCGGTTGGTGGCAAGCTTTTGGACTGGGACGTGTACATGGGCATTGATGATCATCCAGGTGATGGCTCCTGAGATTGTGGACCTGGATGTTTAGATGAATGATGGTAATATGGTCAATAGAGAAGTTCAGGAAGAATCCTTTCAAGGTAGTCATGCAATGAACAATGGGCTTCTGTTTGCTGGCAACCCTCCCCTTGATGATATTGACCAACTCTTTGTTTCTAGCCTATGTTTTCAAAAGCCCTGTCGTTGTTCATGTTTCTAGGAATGGTTCAGCCTTTAGCTAAATAATCAGTTGGATAGTTTCGTGTTGGTGGTTTTGGTAGCCTTGTTAAGTCTCCTAGCTTACGTTGTTGGAGTCTCTGGTAGTCTGGTATGATGTGTGTAGTTGCTTCCCCCAAGGCTTCTTGCCAGTGTGTACCTATCTTCCTCTTTCTTTAAAAGGGTTGAACTTTTTATGAAAGTTTGCTTATAATCAAATATAGAAACATTGTATCAGTTTTGAAACCAAACCTCAATTAAAAAACCCAAACCGAAACAGTATTTTGTTCGGTTTTGGTTCCTACTTTTATAAACCACCTGAACCAAAACGCACTACGTTCATCCCTACGTGTAACTGTACGAGGCTACGAGCTGAGGGTAACAGCAAGACCAGCAAAGGACAAGTCGCTTATTGTAATAGTAAGGTTTAGTCATCTGTCTTCTCTTTACACTTTCTGTTCTCTTGAACTTAGATAATAGCTTCTGGTTTTACGATATGTTATACTTACATGGGGATTGCTACTGATGGAAAGGCAGCGGTCATTTAATCAAATGATTTTTATGGTGCAAGAATTAGCAAAAATATCCGTTATAGGTCCTTCAAGGCCTCCTTTCTACCAAAAGATATACATTGGAACCTTCTTGTCAAGTCATCGCAATAATCTTCTATTACTCTGTTCGAAAAAAATAAAAAAGAAAGATCCCCTCTTTGTACATCTGAGTGACCAGCTTAACCAACAGGAGAAATACAAAAAGAAATAAGATTCAAAAAAATTGCTCGAAGACAACCAAAAACCTTACAACAAGTCGAGCAATACATCTATCAGCGTGAAATTACAGACCTCATTCGCACAAATTCTATGGTAAATATAAGCAAAAGAAAACCTGAAGAAACACCCACCAATTGGTAAAAAAACTCACAACGTGATGTGGCAAAACTAATTAGTATGAGATTTCACAAGGTGCGTGAAATGTTCTACCACGACATATAGCTTCAAGGTTTTCTCCAGCATACGAACAAAGCGGTGAGACCTCCACCCCTGCACTCACAGTGATAATACACAGCTTTCAGAAAGTAAGAATAAATAAATGCTCAATTAAGAATTCACTGGCTAAAGAGTATATGTAAAGGGGTGTGTGTGTGTGTGTGTGTGTGTGGCCACTAAATGAAGGCACCGTCTTGCAGAACAAGCAATAGACCAATATTAGATACTTAACGAATTTTGTCCTATATAATCAAATATTTTTAGTCCTTAGAAATGATGTATCTAATCATTGTACATATCAAATAAGCCAAAATTTAATACAACAGTGTCAATTTACCAGTTGAATATAAAGGCACCGAATGCGTTAAGAAGCCACCAGCAGCAACCACCCAACGAGTGTGAAGACGGAGACATAGCAAACGAGCACTGTCTGGAGTGTCATAATTCGATCCATTCGCATTTTTAACTGGAGCAAATTCTTCTTCACGCAACACCTATGTGCATAAGATCTTATCACACTCTCAATACCAGAATGAACTCCAAAGAAAAATGTAGATTCTAGAGACTATGAAAGAATTAATTACCTCGAAAAGTGTCATGGAAGGTGCATAAGGGAATGCATCAAATATGAATTGTTCTAATTTGTATCCCATTGTATATCCATGGATTGATGGAATTTTCTTCTCCGCAAGATGATAACTGCATTACATCAATTAGCTTTAAACACCAGTGACTTCGTAACACTTCAATAATAACGAATAAAACTTCTAAGATTGGAGGAACTAACATATGATACACTACAGCGCAAGGAATTTTACATAATAATTATGTCGAAAATGCGTGAATCGAGCTGGTGAGAAATGTAGACCCAATTACAACATGGCCTATATCAATTTTTTCCTCTTCACTGTGCTAATTTATTTGCTATTGTCAGTTGAATTTTAAAAATGTTTAACATTTTAGACAAAGAGAAGAAATATTAGTTTAAAATTCTTCAATAATTACACTAGGGGGAGCAAATTTATAAACATTTACTAGGTCGTGAAAAATTTCAATTTATGACAACTATATTCGTAAAACATTTCGGGACAGTTTTAGTGGAAACTATGTGCACATGATGTCAAGATCAAGTCATGCAGCATTTGTGCGTGGTGTAAGTCAGCTAGCAGCGTCTCTGTAAGTTTTGATCTCTCAAGGCAAACCTAGCCGCAATCAAGTCATACTTTCGAATTATATACCAAACCCACATCATATATAAACAAAACTAAAAATATACAACCAGACAAAGTAACTTTACTTACATGCTGTCCTTCTCAAGGCCATTTGCAACTTGATTTAGAAAATCAACGGTAAACATATGTAGGCAAACCTGGCGCAGGAAAAGAAACCAAAATTCTTAATACACCACTATTTATTTAAAAACAATTTGAAGGCATCACTCAATATTACAAAATCAAAGCATATTGAAGCATCTTGCAAAAGTTAAGAACAATTTAATGCGGTAAGAGTTATGAATCAGTAAAAAGGGCAAATGCTTGGAATTTCATCTGCAAGCAACTTTTAAGACATATTATGCAAACTTTGGAAAGCAAGGAACAAATTTAAAGGAAAATCATGGAATAGTAAAGTTATAAAGGTGAAAGAGACTTTACATTACTCCAACAAAAACGAAGCCTTCCAGTTTCCTGATTTATTGCACTGGCCAGAGATGAATCTAACTCGCTGTATTCCACTACAGCAAGAGGTCCGCCTTTTCCTCGCCTTACAAACACGCCAACCTTTTCTTGAGGGTAAGCCTGCAATCAAATTATTCTATGATGTATTAATAGGGTATGACATATTAGAGAAATTTGCATAAAACATTAGAGAAATTTGCATAAAACAGAACGCACTATATAACCTACAGCAATGACCACTGGATGATTCTATATAATTATACGATCTCGAATTGCTACTATATTGTAGTTACTTAATTGCCAATATCATAAAGATAGACCACCAATCATCACCGTCTTAAATATTTCTCCCATCACATACAAGCACGCACCAAATATTTTTGTGCAGTTTATTCATCAGTTTACTACACATGAGCACATCTCAACATGGACTAGCACAATTTGCACAACTGCTACACTCGGATTTCCTTTTTGTCACCATTTTTGTTAACTCTGACTTCTTTGACTGGTCGAGATGATTTGGTTAATACTTCCTCTTGCATTTTATATGTACATGTCTTTTTCACAATGGGTACCTGTATGTCCTGATCTGACCCTACCAGTGCTCTACACTACCCTTCCACTTGAAGAGAAGAGAAAAGATTAAACTAAATGCTTATAGGGATAGTTACTTCTGCATATCTCATATGACTTTGTATATGTCGGAAAGCAATTTTGGTCCTTACAAATATACAAAATTCAGATTTTACTTACTCCTATGACATATTAAGAAGCAGAAACAAAGTACCTTACGGACAACTTTAGCTGCAGTAGCTACACCTTTATCGATGAAATAACCCAGGAAGGTAGGGTCAGCAACACGAACCTGCTTGCGAACAAAAAAAAAATAGAAATAAAAAATTTGGAATTCGTACGGAATATTTAAGATTTTACTTAGAATAACTCTTAAAAACAGTACATAAAAAGAAATTACCAAAGCGTTGTCAACTCCATAACAGTCCAAATATTTAACCCCTCTCATTGTCATATCATCCAGTAACCTTGAATATTTCAAAGCTGAAATATTGACATATCTCCAATATTACATTAGCACTCTTTGACAAAAAAATATAATGTATATGATCCGCAATAGGGACCACAATGCTTCCTAGAGAACTAAGACTTGAATTTTGCGATACCTGAATAGACTCCACCATTTCCGTCTGGAGCCTTCGCCACCTGGCTTTACAAATTTAGACTTCCATAACTACCATATTTAAAGATAGTACACTAAAATAACTAGGTATGGTAGTATATCGGAGTACACTATTACAAGCAACTAGGAAGTTTTAATAAACATTAAGTGTAACATGAGCAGTATAAAGGTAACGGTAACATACCAAAAATTGATTGCAAAACCTAAACAGTTGATGTTTTAACATTTTAGCGGAAAAATGCCCATAATTTCTAGCTACATGGTTTTACAAAAAAAAAAAAATCAGAACTGCAACATTTGAAGAAAGAACATCAATCGTGTAACTTTGTGTACTCTATTTAGTATCGCATCAAAGTACTTGTTCCCTTGCACCATTTTCAGTTGAAGGGAAATAAAACTACGGTGCAGTCTAGTTACTGAATTTACCTGAAGATCCAACGCAATTCAACAACATGTTAGGATTTGGGCTATAACAAGGCTAAACCGTTTGGTTGCCTTCTAAATTCCTAGGTATTTCAAATTCCTAGGAAGTGCATATTCATGAAGTTGTTTGGTTGCACAAAATAAGGGAAGTGCAAGTTCCGTGGAAGAGTGAATACCCATGATATGTGGGAAGTTGCTTACCAACCCCACCCTTGGTTACTTGAAATTCCTATGAATTTAAATACCCATATCAACAACCAAACAATTTTTCTCACTTCTTAGGAATTATGAATACCAAGGAACCAAGCAAGCACTAAGAGTAAACCTATATACCCGACAACAGAATGACCCTACTATAGAGTTCAATAATATAATTATCTGTTCCACTTCAGTTACCTCCATTCTTTTGTGGACATTTACAAAGTATCTTCTCTGAAATTTAATCTAATTGCCACCTAGGAAGCACCGACACGCCAAAACTGCTGGCGTACGAGTGTTGGACACGGCCGACACGGCACCGACAGCGTGAGTATGTATCTGATACGCCATGTGGCATGTCAAAACGCAAATGCAGTCGACTCGCGAGCGACACGCGGGTGACACGCGAAGCCCACAGCCCAGCCCACTTAAAAAAACCCAATTCCAGTTTTTTTTAAAGAAGCCCAATTCCAGTTGATATTAAACCTAAATCACAATCGTTATCCTCTTCATATCCAATCTTCTTTCATCTTATATATACACGCCTATATACACACCGCCTATATATTTATACATCTACAAGTGGAATGTGCTGGTGTTATAGAGATTTCAAATCTCTCTCTCGATGAATCGGAAATGGAGGCTGTTTTTTTCACACAAGATGATCATTTCAATGAAAATGCAGAATGAATGTCAGATTAGTTTATCACTTGTTTTGTAAAAAACTTAATTATTATTATCAATAAAGATGTTCAGTTTATGACATATAAAATTTATATATATATTTTTTTGCCGTGTCCCGTATCCTGGACACTTTAATAATTGGCGAATCCCCGTGTCGCCGCACCCGAGTCGGTGCAACCTAGATTGCCACTATTCTTAGATAGGGTTGATCAATAATGGTAGATATGAGTCTATCAAAAGTACACATATAAGAGACAATTAAAAAATGCAATATAAGATGCAGAAATATTTAATCTGTTAAAGCATGCTCAACCGAAAAGTAAAAGTACCAAAGGGTTTACAACTGTTCCATATAATAAGCACAAACATTAAATACTGAAGAAAAAAAAAATAAAACCTACTCTGCACGGAGTCTCCATTATAAATCTACCATCTTTAGAAACACAAGGTATTGTGCCCTGCTGGAAGAAGGTAACCTGCATTAAAATGCAAAAATAATTAAACTTAAAGAATCGAGCAACAAAAAGTATTTAGAATTGGTCAAAGTTGGACGTGTGCAAAAATCTTTAGCTTACTTGATCAGATTCTAGACCAAAATATTTATGACTTTCAAAGAACTTGCGTGTGGCATCATCAGTAAATGGGCTAGTCATTATGTACCAATGTATTGGCACAACATCAGCAGATCCTGCATGAACTTGAAAATTCAGGAGAGTATGTCTAATAAATTTAAAACCTGAACAACCCAAGTATGATGCTCACCCTCATTTTGAGATAGAGCTGCTAATCTTTGGACACGCAAGATTTTCTCAGCTTGAAGTTGAAAAAGTGACTTCCCGGATGGAAGTCCAATATCTGAAACCCAGTTGTTATGATATTAAAACCACAATTTATGGAGGAGAGATATGGAAAAAATATGCTAGTTCACATAGTTAGATAACACAAAAAGTACATAATTCATATGTACTTCCTTAAAGGTAGCATTTTACATCATTATTCTACGAAATATATCATAACCTATAATATAATATTTAAGATGTGAATAAAGAACATGATACAAACAGACCACTTCAAGGGGTGACTATATAACTACTTCTGGAAGAATTCAAATGAATAAACCAACATTTCAGGTAATTCAGCGATGTATTCTCAAACGTATGAACAATCGCATTTGAGCCCATCCGCACACTAGCATTTGTCATAGAGCTTGCTCACTCTAAATGATAGAACATCCTCTGATGGAGAAGAAAAAAAACATGGCGAAATGGAAGCAATTAAGAGGGTATTGAATCAACATTTTATATAATTGAATGAGAATAGTAGCTCTGTGTCACTCAAAATTCTTGCTTTCTTTTAAGATTAAAAACCAGGATTTCCAACAATCCATCATTCCAATATGAAGAAGTGCAGTACTTATTGCCTATCTAGAAAAGAGAAGCTAGGTGATGAAAAAGTTTATTAACATCACTACCACCAGTCCAGCACTACTAAACCAAACACTTAAACTATTTTGGTGTACTGTATCTGGACATAACTGGTGGGAAGTTGATCAACCTATTTCTAGTTGAGTTTTTTATTTCCTGTTTTCGACTGCAAGCAGCATCAATTGAATATATGCACACCTTTTCAAGCCCATATACAAAGTCACTTGATGTATAAATTTGTAAAGCTTGTTATCATGTAGACACACACTTAACAAAGATTCTACGGCTACTTTTCTTACAAATCTGTAAATTTCTTAGACCCGAAAGGCCCAAGATAAAAAACGGGTAGCACACTAAGGAAAATATTTACTTTGCCAATGGAATTTGCTACACATACTCAAATTTATGTACATATGCCCTTCCTAAGACATCCACGTATCTAAAAGTTAAAAAATGTAGACTGATTTTCAAGTTGACGTATGGCTTTATTTGGCATTGATAATGATATGAATGTAAAAGAAATCTATGTGCAACAGAAAAGAATTGGAAGATAACCACTAAAGAAAAAAAATTGACATTTAAGACATTGTACATCTTGTTACTATTTACCTGTAAGAGACAATGTTTTATCATCCTTTTTATGTTTCTTGAAAATATGATAAGCACAAAAAGAACTATCCAGCTGCTCTAAATCTTGAGGTACACAAGTAACAACATAATAATATATCATTTAGTTTAAAAATAAAAATTACTCACTGAAACATCCCTTTGGATCTGAACTTCCAAGCCGAGTTCCCTGCAGTCAAGTTAACCATGAGAAAATACAACAAGAGCGTTTTTTAAACAAGTGAAATTTAATAAACAAGTACAAGTAGATTGACAAAAAAGATTGTGTATACACATACTAAAAAAAGGAATTGTATCTGTAATATTTTACAGAAATGCTGACATTGTATAAGGATGTAGTAGCAAGATATAACTGTTTTGCTGAAGATAGCTAATGGTCTGGTGATAATCCGAACATAATCTGGTGTTGGATAATCCGAACATAATTGACTCCACCAATACTAGACCATATCAACACTTTAAACACCACGCCCTAAAAATGTCCTCAAGTGATTCTTCCCCACAATTAATTTTTCAAACAGGAAAGATCCAAACGTAAGAGTCAAGCAAGTTTTTTTTTTTTTTTTCTGCCTTGCATTTTCATAGATAAGCTACACTATTAATAATCACTTTACATTTTCATAGATAAGCTACACTATAAATAATCACTTTTCTTATTCTACTTTTTTGGTAACAATATACATCACTCCTGACTTCTTGGAAATTATACTTTGGACATGGTCAATCAATTAGTTGTTACTGTGCTATATATTGCAAAATAGTACTCCCTCCGTCCCTCCCAATTCTTTACAATTGGGTTGGGCACGGAGATTAAGAAATGAAAAAAAAGTAAGTGGGAAGAGAAAGAAAGTGAGTGGAAAGTGGGTAAAATTGTGGGACCTATCAATATTTAAGTAATAGATTAGAAAGATGGAGGAAAGTAGTGGAAAATGGTGGACCCTTTTTATTTGTTTAAAGGTTAAAACTTTACTATTTTTGGAAAGTTTGGAAATGTAAAGAATTGGAAGGGACATCCCAAAATGGAAAATGTAAAGAATTGGGAGGGACAGAGGGAGTACTACTAATTTAACTAAAAAAAACTCCTTTTAGCTTAAAACAAATGACTTCACTTTAATAATTGATTGCAGAAAATATGATTATTAAAACAAGTCAAATGTACTCCGGGCCATGTAATGGATAAAGAGTACAGTAAAATATAACAAAAGAATTGACTTTAAATAATAGGAACATAATTATCCCTCACCCTTTAACTGATTGCATTAATATAATTGTAAGTATAACCCCACTATAATGAAAGCATAATAAAGATACTTTTTTACTCTTTCTTTTCTTTGCCAGCATATCCTCACCAAATTGCCGACACCCAGAAAGCAAAACTTGACCAAACTCACACAAACCCTCAAGCAACTAACACTTTGAAATCACTGACAAACATATCAAATCCACACCCACCATTTCATTATCACGCAATTACGACTAATCCACAAAAACAGCATTCCAGAAAAAACAACTAATCTACGAATTAAACCATAAACTAATAGCAATTAAAAAAAATCGAAAAGATAGTAAAAAGCATACTACCTGACCACCAGATAAAAGCAAAACAGCCAATTTGCCTTCGGAAATAGCCTTCATTCCCATCTTCCACCATCGTTCTCGATCTTCGAGCTTCCTATCCTCCACAGTCGACACACTACTCTCTGGTACCGGCTCAATTGCAGCAGCCGGTAGCCCTAAATAATTTAACAATTCAATTCAATTCATCATCCGGTAAATGTATGTGAGTAATCCATATCTATATTTATTAAACATAACAGAAGAAATGACCATGTGATTGAAGTGAGCAACGAATAATCCGATCAATCCTCGAAAGATCCACATTCTACAACAACAACAATATACACAAGCACAAATCAATTCAATTGTAAAATACACACACACACACACACAATTACGAAACAAAAATGAAAATTACTTGAATATCTTTGACAAGAAGATCACGCTCCTCATTCGAAAGCTCATCCCATAGCGCAAACACATCTTCCTGTCCATAATCCTTCAATCTCTCAATCAAACCTTGCGGCGGTCCCACCACACCACCACCGCCGTTAAATTGATCACCGTTCCCGTTACTCCCTTCGATCACCGCCTGTTGCGCTCCAATCTCTCTCATTCTCTCTCTATCTCTCTCTAGATCTCTATAGAGACTTTGTTATCTGGTTCTAAATCTGTCTGTTGTGCTGAAATTGATGAGAGGGAGAAGGGAGGAGACAAATATAATAGCTGGAGTGTAGTGAGTCTGTTGTAGGGGACCAAATTACGGTAATGCCCTTGGCGGTTACGCTTTGTTTACGTGGAAGGTAGGGGTATCACTGGTATTTAACATGGTCAATTGAAACTATAAGTACATCCGTGATTAATTAGCTCACCGTCAAATGTTTGTGGGACCCCTTAACCCGCCATTCTGGTGTCTAAAATCAATAATCATAATATCATATTATCATTAGGGTATTATAATAATTTTAATATTTTTCAATTTCTATAATTTTTTGTTTTATACAATAATGTAAGATTTATAATTTTTTTATAAAAAAATTCGGAAAAAAATTATTTACAAGTATCTCATTCAAGCGTATTGAAATGCGTGAAAAAATGAAAAAATCATATAAAATGATGCGGAGGGAGTAATATTAATATTTTTAAAATATGTAAAATTTATATATTTTTTAAAATACTTTGTTATTAATGAATGAATATACTACACGAGTAATTGTCAAATTAAAAGAAAATCAATTTAAAAAAAACAAACCACAGAATACCAAAATTTGTGAGTAGATTTAAGAAAAGGAAAGAATGACAAAAATGATTGTTTTTTGAACAAAAATGATGAAAATACTCATTTCTGAAAAAGTGCGCAAAATTATCCGGTGGGATACGCATTTGGCAAATGCGTATCTTGTGCAAATCTTTTTTTTTTAAATCTGGTTGGGATACGCATTTGTCAAATGCGTATCCAGTGAACACGCATTTGGCAAATGCGTGTCCCAACCAGATTTAAAAAAAAAAAAATTTGCACAAGATACGGATTTGCCAAATGCGTATCCCAGATACCCATTTGGCAATTGCGTATCCTGTCGGGTATTTTTGTCAAAAATTCTGAAAATGGATATTTTTGTTACTATTACCTAAAAAACGGGTATTTTTGTCCTTCATCCTAAGAAAAGCTGACTAATCATACAAGTTAAATATACCTAAAAATACTTATTTCGTTGCTATAATTAAATGTTTATATTAGTTTTACATAATTCGATTATATCTGATGAAGAGATAAATGAATTATTCTTTTTTTAATAAAAAAGAAGTACTTTTGATTACTTTAATTTTCAAAACTTAGTTGACAAATAACCAAATATTTGATAGTCGTAGAAGTATGAAGTGTTTGTATCTATTAACACCATCTCCCTTTCACATGTGGTAAGAAGTGGCTTTAAAGGCAAGAATAAATTTTTAAAAAGAGAAAAAATACTATAATAATGCAAACAGAAACACTAACATAAGACACTCAACAATGACTGAAAATAGACTATACACTGAAAGGCTCAATCCAACTACATAATTACATTCACTCGTTCGTTTGTTGATAGTACATGTTTCCTACCTTTATTGTTCTACTTTGTTGACAAATGAGAAGAAGGTAAATAAATTAGAATCCCGACCAAGTTGCACGTAAAAGTGTTAAATAATACTCCGTATAAGATATATACAAGGTCTTCCTATAACATCTTATAAAAATTTTAGATGAGTTGATTACTTAACATGATATCAGAGTCAACATTCTCACAATTTGTTATGGACACGAAAGGTAAACTATGCTCCAAAGATGAGCATAATGGACTTTTGAGTAGGGATGGGCATCGGGGCACTTCGGGGTCGGGGAGTGCTATCCCCGCCCCCATCCCCGAATTTAAACCCAATCTCCGTCCCCGGCCCGATCCCCGTCAGGGATTATTATTTATTCCCCGTCCCCGACCCAAATGGGTAACTAGGATCCCTGCGGAGAATTGGGGAATTTCATTTTAAACAAAAAGTAACATTTTAAACAATTTTAAACACTAACTAGTGAGTTTGAAACAATTTTTTAAGCACTAAATTAAGATTAAAAAAAGTATTACTTAAATAAATAATTATAAATAAAATGGAAATGAAGTTATTTAACTACTAGAAAGACAAACATATAAGATTCAAATATTATTTTGTTTCCAATATAAAGTATTGGAAATTCGTATATATTAATATATGATTATCAATATATATATATATATATTATAATGTGGTGGAAGGAATCGAGAATCGGGACGGGGTCGGGCCGGGAAAAAATAAAATCCCGGTCCCGGCCCGCTCCCCGATTTAATTTTTTTGAAAATTGTCCCCGCTCCCCGGCTTGTACCCGAAAAAATCCCTGATTCCCCGTCCCGTTCGGTGCGGGGATCGGATCTGGATCGGGCGGGCCGGGGTGAATGCCCATCCCTACTTTCGAGTGAGGGGAGTGTTAGAATATAGGGAAAATAAATTTTTTTTTCACTGAACTATTGACCTTTTTAGAAATCTACTACTCAGCTATGAATTTTTCTTTTTTACTCACTAAACTTAGGTTCGGTTTTGTTTTACTCACTAAACTTAGGTTCGGATTTGATTATTAGCATTATATTAATTATTAGCATAAATTAATAATTTCTTTATAATCATAAAAATATTTATTACATTTTTATAAAAAATAATTCTAATATAAGATCCATATAAGGTCTTCCTCTAACACTTTAAGGTTTTAGATGAGTTGGTTACTTAACAAAAAGTGAATTTGTTTTAATTTATAAAATGAAAATTTTCACTATAAGTTTCAAGTAATATATTTCTTTTGACAATTAAAGAATTGTAAATTTATTTATTATTCATTACTCCCTCCGTCCCAGCCGGTTCTTTATATACGGCTGGGACACAGAGACCAATATATATATATATATATATATATATATATATATATATATATATATATATATATATATATATAAGTAGGTAAAGTAATAAAAAGTGGATAAAGTGGTGGTACCTATCAATATTTAATACTCCCTCCGTCCCTTTTTAGTTGGGACATTTGCAAAAAAAAATTGTCCCTAAATAGTTGTTACATTCCTTGTTGAATACATATTTTTACCGATTTTTCCATATATACCCTTTATTTCTAATATCAATGTTTTACTTTATATTTAATATACACAACCATGACTCATCATTTAATGTTAAAATTAAGGGCAAACATGAAAACAAATTACATTATTAATTTTTTTTTAATATGTGTGTTTTTTACAAATGTGCCAACTAAAAAGGGGCGGAGAGAGTAATAGATTTGAGATAGTGAAGGAAAGTAGTGAATGTAATAGTGTTTTTTATTATTAAATATGAGATAGTGGGGGAAGGTAATAGGTGTAATAGTGAGAAAAATTTACTATTTTTAGAATGTAAATAAATGGATGGGACAACCCAAAATAATAACTGTAAAGAAATGAGCGGGACGGAGGGAGTAATACATAAAGTTTTCTAATACATCTACAATTTCATTCCATTGAATTGATATAATGTTCACCGAGTCACCGGCAATATTTGAAAGATCTTAGATTTGTACAGGGAACTACTATTATTTTACTCCCAACATTTCATAGTTTGTTTGGATTGGCAATATTTGTATTTGTAAAAACTAGGAACCCTCGTGTAAATACAAATACAAGTCAAATTATCATATACACATGTTTGACACTCAAATCGGAGAGACAATAATGTTGTCTTGGTTAGTCCAACGTAGAGATGCACAAAAAGCACGAGCCTGAAAATCTGGCTCGGTCTGATTCGGCAAAATTCGGTCAAAACCCGGCCCGGTCAAGCCCGGCCCGAGGGCCTTAAACGGTCTCTATATTTTCTGGTAAAGCCCGGCCCGGCCCGGCCCGGCCCGGTAAAAGCCCGGTCTTAGACCGGTCTTTTAAAAAGCTTGGTCTTCGGCCCGGCCCGATTAAAAGCTCGGTTCGGCCCGAAAAAGCCCGGGTAAAATTTGATTATTCTAGTATACTTACATAAATATTTATGTATTTACACTTCCTACAAATATAAAAATAATTTAAGTACATATATATTTACATATTCATTATTAATAATAAGATTATTTATATGCATATATTACGATACATGAACGAAAACAAGTTAAGTACACGTGTAATCAATTAATATATCATCAAATCAAAAAGTAAATCGATAAATGTAATATTTGTAATGGCAATATAGATTGTTTAACACATGTCTGCCATTATTACATAAAGAACATTCTTATATAACATAAAATCTCGATCCGATTTGATCCCGAAAAAAGCCCGATCCGGCCCGGCCCGCTTCAGGCCCGGAAAAAAGCCCACCGCGGCCCGCTTCGAGGGCCTAAACGGGTTCACATTTTTCACAGAAGCCCGGCCCGGCCCGGTCAAAGTCAAAGCCCGGGCTATTCAAAGCCCGGTCAAAACCCGGCCCGATGGGCCTTTTGTGCATCTCTCTAGTCCAACGTAAAAAATGTGTACACGTACTTTATATCTTCAGTTCTTCACAAAGTAAGTACTCCGTACTATACCTGGCAAATTGGTCTGGATCCGAAGAACCGATCCAAAATTCATAAAACCGAGATCTGATTTTATATCCAAATTAGATTAACCGAAATTCAACTGAATCTTAAACAATTCGATTCGAACCGAAATCCGATCCGATTTTGTCAAATCCGATTATTATCCAAAAACCGATCTCATCCGATCCGAAAATTATCCGAACCGAATATCTAACCGATAATAATCCGAAATACTTGATCCGATAATGATCCGAAACCGATCAAATTCGAAAAAAATATTGTCCGAATAGAATATGACTTAAAGTACTGTATTTGTTCTAAATTGAAAACTAAAAACACCTATACCGAAAATTATGTGATGAAGTAATATTATTTAGATTATATTTTATTTTTCTCTCTGACTCAAAATATTCTATATTTTAGGAAAAAAAACATTTCAAGATACCATATATGTATCGAAATATTCAGTGTAGTAAATATTTTATTTTAGAAATAAAAATAAATGATATTATTCATTCTGGAAAATAGGTATTAAATATATTGTATATCTACAGATGTTGAACCTTCATATCTCCTGGATACACATTTTTAGTAATTAGTATGTTTGTCAATTGTAATTAACTATATTTGTTTTACATAAAATAAGGTAATTACTAATAAATAACTAATAATTATTGCTCATTATTAAATAAAGGTTTTAAAAAAAATACACATTCCTAATATGTGTATCAACCTATCCCGTCAAGATTCTTGTTAAACAAAATAAAAACCTAATTATAAAAATAAAAATTAAAAAATATTCTAAAAATCTATTTCTCAACTAATTGAAAAACTTTTGTTTTTATAAATGATTAAGAAGTAAAATCCATTTAGTAATATAAATGATTAAATAAGACTTATTAATTAAAATAATATATTCATTTTCAACCACCTAAAAAAAACTTAATCTATTAAAAAATCTTCAAAAGACAAAATAAATATTTAGATTAAAACATTGTCATGTATAATTGAATATGCTTGAAAGTTGAATTAAGATATGTAAATCAATAATTTAAAAAAAAAGTATTTTAATTTTGATGGAAACATCGAGTAATATTGCATGTATGTATAATTAAATTATATATGGTATAGTATGTATTCCATGATAAAATTTAATAAATCGAAATTAACTTTTAAACAAGCTTATAACCCGTGCAACGCACGGCTCCTTTTTAAATATTTATAATTAAATTAATTTTTTAAATTTTATATGTTATTAATTTATATATCAAATTATTCTTAAAAATTTGATATATATAAGATTCTACACATTCGATTTAATATTAATACTTTATCTTGAATTCTTAAAATTTGATTTGAACAATTTTACAGCCCACATGAAATTAGAAAAATAATCTTTAATTTAGTAATGATTTAACAAATATTTTCCAGTTAAAGCTACGCAGAAACAAAACAGAGAAGAAATTGACGATTTTTTATGTTGAAATTCTATTCGATTTATGAATTCTACTTATAATTCGTTTTGATTATCAAAATACCCTTATTATTATTTGAAGATTATTCTACTAATAACCAAATACAATTTTAATAAAAAGTGTAAGTGAGATTTTATCCAAACTTTGATAATCGGTAGTATGGTCCTCCGTACGACATAATAAATAAGAACCGTTAGATCTTAAAATAAATAAATAAAAACTATTATTGGATCTAACATAAAAAAATATTTAATATTTTAATATGTTATAAACTATAATAAGTATTTGTATTAAAATACGAAAAGGTGTAATTTTCACTTGAGATTTTAAGTGTTTCCATTTAAATAATAATTATTAAATCATGACTAAATTAAAGATAATTTTATGAGTTTCGCGTGGATTGTAAAACCATCCAAATCTAATTTCTGGATCTAAAGATAGAGCTCCAATATAAAATATGAATTTTTTAATACTAATAAATAAATAAATAATATTCAATTCTAATACAATCTTTTTTAATTATATCCTTTTCGGATTATGATTTTATTTTTGAAATTCAATTCTAATACAACCGTTTTTTAATTATTTCCTTTTTAGATTCAATTATAATACAACCTTTTTTTAATTATATCCTTTTTAGATTATAATTTTCTTTCTAAAATTCACTTCTAATGCAACCTATTCTAATTATATCCATTATATAATCTTGGTAGTCTATTTTTAAAAATATTAAATTCGACGGTTGAGATTATTTTGGTAATACAGTGACGAAAATTATGGATAAGATCCCTCTTATGCTTATTATATATAAGGATATAATTATAATATTATTATTTTATTTTTATTAAATAGAAACACTCGTGATATAATTGGAAAAAAGGGAGTTTAGTAAGAGAAAATAAAAAAGGTAATGTGTTTTGGCTGAAAAAGGTAATCGTCCATGATATAATTGGAAAAAGAGGGATTTTAGTTAGAGAAAAGGTAAAGTGTTTTGATTGAAAAGGGTAATTGATTAGTTAATAGTAATAATAATAATATAATTATGTTATTTTATTAAATAAAATTGCTCGTAGTGTTTTTAAAAAGGAGAAATTTTAGTTAGATAAAATATAAAAGATATTCTATTTAACCTTAAAAAGGAAATTATTTAGTTATTGAAAAATAGAAAAGATAATATGTTTAACCTGAAAAAGGAAACTGATTAATAAAGGAGAAATTTTAGTTAGATAAAATATAAAAGATATTGTATTTTACCTGAGAAAGGAAATTATTTAGTTCTTGAAAAGTAGAAAAAAATAATATGTGTAACCTGAAAAAGGAAATTGATTAGTTAGTTAATATGTAACTAAGTAAGGGTAAATAAGTAAAATCAATAGGTACCAACCAACCAAACTTTTAATATTTTGGCTTTTATATAATAGTATAGATTTTAGTTAAATAAAATATAAAAGAAGATTTTTAAATGGTAATCCGTGATATAATTGGAAAAAGATATATTTTAGTTAGAGAAAAGAGAAAAGATAATTTGAATGAAAAAATTAATTAATTAGTTAATACTAATTATAATATGCTTTTTAGTTAGTAGATAACATATAGAAGATATTATATTTTACCTGAAAAAGGAAACTGTTTAGTTATTAAAAAGAAAAGAAAAGGTAACATGTTTAACCTGAAAAGGAAATTGATTAGTAAAGCAAAAATTTTAAAGGTAACATGTTTAACCTGAAAAAGGAAATTGATTAGTAAAGAAAAAAATTTAGTTAGATAAAATATAAAAAAAGATTTTATCTGTATTTAAGTAAGGGTAAATAAGTAAAATCAACAGGTACCAACCAACCAACCAACCAACCAAACTTTTAATGTTTCGGCTTTTATATAATAGTATAGATAGATAATTAGGTTTTATATAATCATTATTTTCAATAATTTTTTAGTTTTAATATAATTTAATATGCTCATGTTCAAGGATTATCCTCATGTTTTCTTATTATTAGCAATTTTTTGGGTTTATATTAGTTATTGCAAGATTAGTTTTGTTGCCCAGTAATTAACAATTGTAGAAGGGGGGTTGAATACAGTTGTATAAGATTTTCGACTTAAACAGAAATAACACAACTATGAATCAATAACAGCTTTATTAATTCTGATATAAAACTGTTACAAACTCTCTTAAGAAATTCTTATGTTTTTAAGAGCTGCTAGGTTACAAGATAACTTGTGTAAGCGATTACATTAATGTAAAACCTAAACTGTGTTTATATAGCATACACAGCTACACTATCAATTACAAGATATTCTAAATCAATTACATATAACTCTGAATGCATATCTTGTATGATAGCTGTCTTCCTATAATTTAGGAACCGACATATCAATCTTCCTTGATCTCTCTGGTCTGATAAGAATCTTCACGTAATCCTAACCAACTTCTAATACTGACAATACCTTCATATTGACATCGTATTACTGATGACGTCAGCATCAGTATCTTGATCAGTAACAACCCAGATCCTGATATCACTCGAATCAATATCTAACAATCTCCCCCAATTTGTACTTAATGAAATAAAGCACAAATTATTTGATTCAAAGATGTCAAAAACTCAAAACAAAAATCTATGAGCTATCTTCAGGTTCAGTCTCAGAAATCCTTACAAAGAAATTACTTATCTGCAAGAAACTTGATAATAATTCCTCCTCCTTCTCTGCTAGAATCTGAATCAGTCTTTTCTTCAGACTTCTGAGTTCTTCATTATTCTTGTCAATCTAATAAATACCAGCCCTGAGATTTTGAATTGAGCTCCTTGGTAAATTCAACTCTCCCAACAGTAAATATGCAAGATCTCTTCCACAAGGATTCAAAGATAACTGTTCTTGCCTCAGAATTACTTCTTTAACAGCTGAACCCTTTTGCATTTCTACTTCTTGTCCTTCTGTGTTCAAATACATGGGAGTATAATTACCATCATATCTTGACCCTCCGTCCAAATATCTGGATTTTATTTTCTTGAAGATCATAGTACACCAGTTTCTGTAAACACTAGCTTCTCTATCACGAATGCTTCTATTTTCAAGCAAATAGAGAACATATTTCAGTTTTTTGTTGACTTGTACAATACATCATGAATGCTTAGCCTCTTGACACTTTTGTCTTTCATGAAGTACAACAACTTTTCCATCATTTTACCATCCATCTTGCATGCAACAATTGCAACTGATTCAAGTTCCCAAAGATCATCAACAGTTAATTCTTCACCTAATCTTCTGGTAAGAAAATGTTGATCTGCTTGAAATACAGGTATGAATTTTGCATCCCTAGAACCAAATCCTCCTCTATTGTAAGGTTCCAGTCCCTTCAGATCAGAACTCATCTTAATCCACCTTGGTGAACCTTTATCAAATTCAGAAGAATTTGCTTTCTGAAGTCCAGGAATCATCGGAGGTTCTGAGATTACTCTTCCAGACTTAAAAATAACTGGTCCAGTATACTTCAGTTTATCAACTTCAACCCACTTTTTCCTTCTCTTCTTTGTTTGTGGATCACTAGGTTCTTCTTCTTCTTTCACTTGTTTAGATTTATCAATAAATAAATCCTTTTCAGAATTAATCAGCCTTCTGAAATATTTTTTGCTGGCTCTTTCAACAATATCATTTACACTGCTTCTGACTTCTCTAGTTCTTCTAACATTACCAGTATCCAAGTCAACAGTCTCCTTCTTTGCTTTTTCAGCTTTCTTTTTCTTTCTCTCTAAAGGAGTTTCTTCTTCTTCTGTACCAGGCTCATCAAATACATTTGATGATGGAAAATATTCAAGAGATAAAAGAGTTTTCTTCTTTAAATCTTCAGTAATCTCCTCTATTCTGATTCCACTAGACCTTGTCTGTCTTGTACTTACTTGAACAAGTTTCCTTCCTCTGCCTCTATTTCTTCCTCCCATGCTTCTTCCTCTTCTTGCAGTAGGAGCTTCCTTCTATCTTGCAATCTCCTCAAAAATTCTATTTTGTTCTTTTACAATTTCATCAGTAGTCATATCAGGATTTTCTTCAGAAGTTAATTCAAGTGCCTTCTTAGCATGATACTGATGAAACTTATCACTGTTTCAATAAACAAGTTCACTTCCACCTGATTCAGTGATAATTTCTTCAAAGAGATGAGGAGCATCTTGTACATCAGTAATCAACATATCTTCATCACCTTCAAGAATTGTAGAAAGAGTTTGCCTTCTTTTTCCAGATTCAGAAACATGAGTTGACTGATTAGTTTGAGTCTGAGTTGAACTCCTCCCCTTTACTAAACCAGCATCAGAGGTTCCTTTTCCTTTCCCATGTTGTTGGTGAGTACTAGTACCACCATCATTTCCAGAAGTATCATCCTTATCCTTTCTCACAACTGGATTAGGTGTACATTTTGTTTTGACTACCTTCTCCCCCTTTTTGACATCTGCATCTTCTTCAATAAAGAAAGATAAGATAAGCTTGAGAGTCTCATCAATAGTGTCAACTTTAGATTCCACGACATCCATTCTTGACTCCATCTTCTTTTCAAGTGCCTTAACATCATCAGCAAGAAGACGAGCTTGAGAAGCAGTAGCAGATATAGAAACAGTTGTATGAATATCAGCTTGAACTTTAGCATTATTATCCTTCATAAAATCAATCTCACTCTTCAATCCTTTTGCTAGAAGAGCATTAGTCTTGATAATTGCCTTAAGCTCAGGAGTAGACATCCTCGTGGCAATGTGACTAGAATGAAAAAGAGCATTATGGAAATTCATCTCAGCATTCGGCTGATTCC
The DNA here is from genome assembly GCA_037693485.1 of Kitagawia praeruptora. Taxonomy (NCBI): domain Eukaryota; kingdom Viridiplantae; phylum Streptophyta; class Magnoliopsida; order Apiales; family Apiaceae; genus Kitagawia; species Kitagawia praeruptora. Next base: position 92,548,495 of record CM075347.1, on the reverse strand, counting down.
ATTCAGTATCCCATTCATATCCCCTTGCAGCTTGAGTATCAGCAGGAAGTGTAGAACTGTACTCCCCTCTAAACTCTTCTTGAGTAACAGACTGCATGTATCTACTTGAAGATCCATAAGCAGATGCTAGACTTGCTTTTATGGCTGCCTGCATTTGAATTGCCTCAGGATCATCATCAGCATGATCATCATCATCATCTGAGCTATCATCAGACTCAGGAAGTTTATCATTCACATTTTCTTCAGGATTCATAACTCCTTTCAATCTCAAATCAACAGAAGATGGACCTGTTGGTTCCTGAAGACCTGCAGTGGGAATAGAAATATTTCCTAAATATCTCTTTTCTTTTAAAGTGATCGCATCACTTCTCACAACATGACCTAAGTTACTTTCAAGAGTAACTACTACCTCTCCAGAAGTTTTTAACTTCCCACTCTGTTCTACCTCACCTTTTGCCAGTTCAGGAGACTGCCTCTCATCACTCTTCTTTTTCTCTAATTGTTTACTCTCAGTCTCACTAGAAAGGTTCTGGCTCAACAAATTCAAAGAAATAAGAGGTGGCTGAGAAGAGTGGTCTGAAGTCATACAGATAGAGGTATCCCTTGTATCAGGTCTATCTGTAATCATACTATCAGTAGTAAGAGAAGTAGAGATAGAAGTGTTACCTGAGGAAGTGATTAAAGATTCTATTGGCCTTGTAGAAAGTGGCTCGATAAGCAATGGAATATTTGGATCAGTAGTACTTGCATCAGGATTGACAACTGCAACTAAAGCATGACTTGCATCAGTATTTTGTACTGATGGTTCTTGTGGAGTCTGAGGTTGTGAAGCTTCTTCAACACTTTGAGTCCAAGGTTCTTGTGTGCTTCTCTCATATGCAGTGTCCTTCAGTATATCATCACATTCAGCAATATGCTTGGCATGAACAGCTTTATCTGCCAGACTTTGAACTAAGTCAAATTCGATTTCTGAAGCCCCTTGAGCAGTGTCAGGAAACTCCTTTGCTTATGTGATTTTGCCTGCATCCTCACTTTGAGAAGATGGTTCTTGTGGGACAGGAACATTCTTGTCTTCACTTTCCCTTTGAGAAAGTGGTTCTTGTGGGACTATTCCTTCAGCAATGTCTGCAGCCATACTTTGAATGGATGGTTCTTGTGTGACTGGATCTGCAGTAGTTGCTGAACTATTTTGAAGTTCAGGTTCTTGTGGGCTCGATCCTTTCAGAGGTGATGATGTCCTTTGTTTCTTTTGTCGTTCAAAAACTTTTGTTGTAGTTTGTTGTTGCTTATAAAGAGGTGGTGGCTTTTGTCCAAGTTTGATAGCAATGCCAACAACCTTGTCCAGTGACATATCAAATGTCCTCTTCTGTGATGATGTAGAGACTGAAGAATCAGAGATTTCAACAGTCTTCACAGGCGAAGTATCAGGAGTAGAGACATTATGATCAGTAGTTGAGTCAGGAACGGATAATGCAACCGGATTCTGATTGTCTTCTATATCATCCTCAATATTCTGTCTCTCCAGAGGAATGAAATATTGACTCTTCTTAAGTAACCTCCTTCTTTTCTTTGGATTTTCAGAAATGGCTAGGTCTTTAGGAGTCACAGCAACAAATTCCTTTATCTTCAAAGAAACTGATAAAGGCAATTTGTCATCATCAGAATCATAATCAGACTCAGAATCAATTTTCGGACTGAATTTCTTCTTTTCTCCTATTTCCTTATACACTCCTATATCAATCAAAGATTGATCAATCTCAAGTACAGATTTCTCCTTAACTAGGACCCCTTGTGCACCCCCTTGTGACTTCTTTTGAGAGTGGGTTGGAGTGGAGAAATTCTTTGACCCTGATTGTCTTCGAGACACATCAGATCTAGCTAATTTCTTTGATTTTACAACTGATGCCTTTTGTGAGACACCAGAGGTGGATGACTGTTTGGTAGTGTGTTTGGGTTGTGTGCTTTGGTTAGAAACAGGATGGGTAGTGTCTTGTTTCATAGCACCATAACTAGGTCCAAGACCATCAGTAATAGATCCATAATAAGTAGACATTCTCTTTGTCAAAAGAAGTCTGACCTTATCAGGAATAATAGGATTGCCTTCCAAATTATTCACTTTATCAGATTTCTCCAAGGATTTGATATTGTTTTCAGAAATCTTAAAGATACACAATTGATCATCATTTTCAAATTCAACATTGGGACATAAATATGAAAATATCAATTGAAAGAATCTAATAAAACAAACATATCCGCACTTGTCTATTTTTCTAGCATAAAAGGCCTTCAAAAGAAACAATCCATAATCAAAAGGAGTTTCATGGATTAGAGAGTACCCAATTTGAATTGAAGCTGAAGGCAATGCATCAAAGTTACAGACTTTATTCAGAAAACAGCGACTGATAGTATCAAAGAAGAAATTCCATTCCTTCTTAAGTTTTGTTCTGTATAAATCCCCAAACTTCATTGGTTGTCCTTTGATTCCAAGACTCTTTGCAAAATCAAGAAGTGTAGCATCAGAAACACTTTCTGCTGATTTACCATTGAGAGATGGTAGATGAAGAGCCTTCTCTATCACCTCTGGAGTCACTCTATAAGTAGCACCATTATACTCAAAGGACATGTACATATTCTTTGTTGTCATACCTTCACTAAAAGCTGTTGTTGACCATACTTGCATAACACTTTTGAAAGAAACTTTGGAGGGTTGTGTTAATGCATAGTTAATCGGACTTGAGGCTAAGAAATCTTGAATGATATGGAAATCATTCGATAAATCCTAATGATCAAGAACAGCAACGAAATTATTAGGTGCAAAAGTAACACCATTGATGACAACTTTACTGTTTGCAAACAATTGATTTTCCATTAGAACAGAGAGATTTTGTATTCTCGAACAATTAGGGTTTATGTTTGCACAAGGTGAGAGACGATTTAATACTGATACTTTGAGAATAAAAGAATCAATTTAGAAAACTAAATTGATTTTGGACAATTCTAATGATTTCTCAAGGACAGGTGTCAGTACTCGACTCGTGCACACATAAGTAATGGAGTAAATTACGTGTAAGAGTGGTGATAACTGCACACGACACGATTTTCAAATAGTAAGTATATACGCACAAGAGTGTTACACACGCGCCCGCAATTTTCGAGAAATAAGATTGTGATTTAAAAATAAAACAAGGTAATTTGTTTTAATTTAAAGAAATTAAAACACCACAATCTAAAAATACCTGATACCAACACAAGAATGTGAATCGATTCATATTCTTGTTCCACTCCTTTCTCTATATAACGCCTAGAGACTCGTCCACTACCTTCTTAACCCTTCTTCTTACCTGCAAACTAAAAACTCTTCTCACAAATATCTTTGTAAAAGAGATGTCGAGTCTTACAATCAAAGAAAAGAATCTCCATCTCGTAGAGAAGAGAGATATTTTCAGTTACACTCGTGAAGAGTTTGATGCTTTCAACTGGGAGAGACAACTTGAGACTCTTTGGTTGCAGATGGATGCTGGTCTCGAAGAAATCGAGAGAGAAAGACCTGCAAAGGTGATTGACATCAATGCTGCCCTCCAAACAACATTTGCATGGCTTTCATCTAAGACATCCTCATCCAAATCCATCAACCATTGTTAATGAATATGTCAGCAAAAATAACCTTATCCCTCTCAACCTCCACCCAAACAAAGTGGCAAAGATGGGATCTGGGATGGCTGCTAACAATGGAGTGGTTTGGACTTCCTTTTCCTGTTGAATAGATTAGTAGATAGAGAACAAAAAGATGTAATCTATGAATGTACTCTCTTTCTTATTGTCAATGAAATTTTTGTTTCTCTAATCTTATTCATTATTTTCTGCATTGAACTTGTTCTTCAAATAATTAAATCAAAGAAATAACCATGAAAACTAATTAAAGTAATCACCTTATTAACAAGTTCAAAAGCCACAAGTATATCAGGAAAACAGAACAGAAAACAGAATACTGAAATACATTACTGATAAGTGAAATGTCGCATCAGTATTCAATGTTTGACTGATGTCCGGATTGACTTTTCATCAGTATTCGAAATTCATCAGGATTCGATGAGCATCAGTATTTGATCTTTCTCTGTTCTCAGAAACTATCATAGTTTACCATTCCCAGTTCATTCACCAACTTTGTAAACGTAGCTTCAGGAAGTGGCTTGGTGAATATATCAGCTAGCTGTTGATCAGTAGGAACAAAGTGTAACTCAATTGTCCCTTCCATTACTTGTTCTCTTATGAAATGATATCTGATACTGATATGCTTAGTAAGAGAATGCTGTACTGGATTTCCTGTCATAGCAATAGCACTTTGGTTATCATAATAAATAGGTATTTTTGAATATGACAAACCATAATCCATTAGCTGATTTCTCATCCACATGATTTGAGCACAACAGCTTCCTGCAGCAATGTACTCAGCTTCGGCAGTTGATGTAGAGATAGACTTTTGCTTTTTACTAAACCAAGAAACAAGTCTTCCTCCAAGAAACTGACAACTGCCTGAAGTACTTTTTCTGTCTATTTTACAGCCTGCAAAATCAGCATCTGAGTAACCACATAAATTAAAATCAGATTCCCTAGCATACCAAAGGCCAAGAGATGGTGTGCCTTTCAAGTATCTGAAAATCCTTTTGACAGCTATAAGATGTGGTTCTCTGGGTTCTGCCTGAAATCTTGCATATAGACAGGTTGCATACATGATATCTGGTCTACTAGCAGTTAGATACAACAGCGAGCCAATCATACCTCTGTAATTAGTTACATCTACCTCAGTACCTTGATTAGGATCAAGCTTGGTAGCTGTAGCTATGGGAGTTGATGCAGTAGAGCTGGCATGTTAAACTTTTTCAAAAGGTTCTTTGTATATTTTGACTGATTGATAAAAATCCCATCATCAGTCTGTTTAACTTGTAGACCTAAGAAATAGCTCATCTCTCCCATCATGCTCATTTGATATCTAGACCGCATTAGTTTTGAAAACTTCTCACATAATTTAGAGTTAGTTGACCCAAAAATGATATCATCAACATAAATTTGAACTAACAGCAAATCCTTACCATGATTCAAATAAAACAAAGTTTTATCAATTGTACCTCTTTTGAATCCACTTTCCAGTAATAATTGAGCCAATGTCTCATACCAGGCTCTTGGAGCTTGCTTTAGTCCATAAAGTGCTTTATCCAGTCTGTAGACATAATCTGGATGTTTTGAATCAACGAAGCCAGGAGGTTGTTCAACATAAACTTCCTCTTCTAATTCTCCATTGAGAAAAGCACTTTTCACATCTATATGGAAAACTTTAAATTTCTTGTGAGCTTCATATGCAAGAAAAATTCTGATAGCTTCCAGTCTTGCAACAGGAGCAAATGTCTCATCATAGTCTATTCCTTCCTGTTGAGAATATCCATTTGCAACTAGTCTTGCTTTATTTCTGATGATGGTGCCATCTGAATCTATCTTGTTTCTGAACACCCACTTTGTACCTACAATGGACCTTCCTTTTGGCCTTGGTACTAGTTTCCAGACATCATTTCTTTCAAACTCATTTAGTTCTTCTTGCATAGCCATAACCCAATCAGCATCCTTTAGTGCATCTTCAACTTTCTCAGGTTCTTTCTTTGACAGAAAGTTATGATAAAGACATTCATTTTGAGTTGCACTTCTGGTTCTAACACCTACTTCAGGATTCCCAATAATTAAATCAGGAGTATGACTTTTAGTCCATTTCCTTGCTGGTGGTAGATTATTCGTTGAATTTGATGCTCCCCTAGATTGGTGTTATCTTCAAAAGAACTAGTATTGATAGAAGCTCCCCATGAGATATTGCTATCTGTTTCTGATCTGCTGTCAGAATTGTCACTTGAATCTATTTCTGATGAATCTCTTCCTGATGTTTGATTTGTTTCATTGTTGATGGTCTCTTGATGTTGCTCCCCCTCAACATTTGCATTCCCATCATTAATCTGTATTTCATCAGTAATAACTGGTTCATCAGGATTTGATGAATTATCAGTATCTGACAAGATTTCATCAGAATTCTTGGAGGCTTCATTTGCAAAAATTAAATTATCATGTGAGTCTTCAGAAATTCCTGTAATCTTCTTATCATCGAAAGATACATTTATAGACTCCATGACTGTCTTTGTTCTTAGATTGTAGACTTTAAAGGCTCTTGATGATGGATAGCCAATAAAGATGCCCTCATCAGCTTTAGTTTCAAATTTTCCAAGCTGTTCAGGATGAGGTCTTAGAACAAAGCACTTACAGCCAAATACATGCAAATGCTTCAGACTTGGCTTCTTTTCCTTGATCATCTGATAAGGAGTTACACCATGTCTGTTAATCAGTGTAATATTCTGAGTGTAGCATGCTGTGTTGACTGCTTCTGCCCAGAAATATGTAGGAAGTTTAGCATCCTCCAACATAGTTCTGCCCGCTTCAATAAGAGTTCTGTTCTTTCTTTCAACTACTCCATTTTGCTGAGGTGTGCCTGGAGCAGAGAATTGTTGAACTATACCTTTGTATTTGCAGAACTCTTCCATTGCTGAATTCTTGAATTCAGTTCCATTATCACTTCTTAAAATCTTGACTTTATACTTTGTGCCAGTCTCAATGAGTCTCACATGGTCCAAAAGTATCTCAGCTGTTTCGTCCTTTCTATGTAGAAAATACACCCATGTATATCTAGTATACTCATCAACAATTACTAGAGTATATCTTTTCTTACTGATGGACATTATGTTTACTGGTCCAAACAAGTCAAGATGAAGCATGTGATAAGGTTCATCAATTGAGGATTCTGTCTTGCTCTTAAAAGATGTCCTTCTTTGTTTAGCCTTTTGACAAGCATCACAAAGTCCATCTGGAGTATACAATACCTTAGGTAATCCTCTCACTAAGTCTTTCTTTACCAACTCATTTATATGGTTGAAGTTGAGATGAGAAAGCTTCTTGTGCCAACTCCAACTTTCATCTACAGTCGCTTTACTGATGAGGCATGTAGAGTATCCATCAGTATTGGTATAGATGTTAGCTTCATAAATGTTACCATGTCTTTGTCCAGTTAAAGCAACCTTCCCTGAAGATTTGCTGATTACTTCAAAATGAGTATCATAGAAGTTGACATGATAACCTCTGTCAGTGATTTGACTAACACTAAGCAGATTGTGTTTTAGTCCTTTCACCAGAGCTACTTTTTCAATGATGACATTTCCAATGATAATACTGCCATATCCCAAAGTTTGTCCAATGTTGCCATCTCCATAAGACACAGTTGGGCCAGCCTTTTCCTCAAATTCTGATAGCAAGGTTTTGTCTCCAGTCATGTGCACAGAACATCCACTATCCATGACTAACACATTATTCTTTTTGCCCTGCAATCAGAATCACAAAGAATTCAGTTAGAATTTTTAAGAACCCACACTTGTTGGGTTCTTTTAGCATGCAATTTAACATTTTTAGCAGTAGAAGATTTCTTAGCAAAAACGTTTTCTTTAGGATTACCTCCTTTAGAATTCATTTTGTTATCATCAGAATTAACAGATGCATGCTTAATATTCATATTCTTTGTTTTTCCAGAATTTGCACTTTTATTGAACTTTGGCAATGGTTCATAAACATTGTAGTACAAATTATGATATTCTTCACACATATAAATAGAATGCCATTTACTACCACAGTGAAAACAGGGATTTTGTGGTTTATAAAATATTGTCCTATTCCTAATGTCAGACTTAGGAATAACAGTAGTCTTCTTCTTACTCCTCCTGCAGTCAATAGCAAGATGATTAGAGTTACCACAATTAAAACATGTCTTTCTTGGTGCATTTGGAATATACTTATAATTATTCTCCTTGTTTATTCCAACTTTACCATTCCTGTTTCTTTTGATAGTAGAGACTCTCTTCTTTTCTGTCACATCACAGATTTTATCTCTCAGTTGTTTCTTTGACAAAAGACCTACATTCTTGTTTTGGACAGACTTTGATTTAAAATTCTGTGCAGAAGTGGATCCCTCTTCAATAATTGATTTGGGATTTTCTGGATACACATAATTCACAGGCTTTAATTTAGTCTTTGTACTGTCTGTAACATATCTGTAGGTTTTTGGATTTGTCGAGTCATTGATAACAACTCTTCCTGGATTTGATGAAACAACCTTTTCCTTGTTCTTTTTCTCATTCTCTGGCTTATAACCTAGACACTCTTTCCAGTTTTTATCTGTAATTATCTCATGAGTTTTTGTTCCAGAGTGTGTCCAAGTTCTGAGTCTTTCATTATTATCCTTAAGTTGCATTTCAAGTTCTTTACATATAAACTCTATTTCAAGTTTCATGTGTTTAGCATTATCACATTCTGTTTGAACTTCCTGCAAGAAAATTAACTCAGCTTCTAAATGATCATTTCTTTTAGTTACCTCTGCCATCTGAGATTTTATTCTAGTATTTTCGAGAGATTGACTCCTAAAGCTGATATGCAGAGACTTAAGAAAAGACCTTAACTCAGAGACATTATTTGTATCAAAATCAAACAAGGTTTCAGATACCTTAGTTTCAGCAGCAGCAACAGTCTCATCAGTATTGGCCATTAGTGCATAATTCACCTCTTCTTCTTCAGATTCTGAGGAAGAGTCCATCCAATCCTTGCTTGATGAGATAAGAGCTTTGGTCTTTGCCTTTTTGCACTCAGTTGCAAAATGACCCATTCCATCACAGTTGTAGCATCTGACTTTTGACTTGTCAAATTTGCTGCTTTTGTCTTCTTTCTTCTTGTACCTGTCTTTGTCAGCATTGAAGGTTTTCTTCTGGAACCTACCTTGCTTCCTAGCCTTTCTGAACTTTATCTTCTTGAAGCCCTTGACTATCATAGCTACCATCTCTATCATATCAGAATCAGTAGAGTCATCATCAGTATCAGAATCAGACTTAGCATCATTATCTGATGATGAGTCATCAGGAATTGACTCCACAACTCTACTTTTTCTTGAAGAACCTTCTTCAGCTTTTCCTTTTGATTTTGATTCAACATTCAAAGCAACAGATTTTGCTTTGACATTCTTCTTGTTCTTTCTCTGTTGAACCTCAAGATCATAGGTTCTTAGCATCCCACAGACTTCATCAAGAGACAGCATCTTCAGATCATATTGATGCCTTATGATTGAAGCTTGAGTATCCCACTCCTCAGTTAGAGCTCTTAGAAACTTGGTATTTGAATCCTCTGGATCATACTCTTTGCCAACTAGAGATAGATTGTTCAGCAGTGTTAGAAATCTATCATAGATATCAGTAAGGCTTTCATCAGATCTATCATCAAACTGCTCATACTCCTGAATCAACAGAGCCCTTCTGTTTCTTTTGATAGATTCAGTGCCTTGACATTGAGTTTCTAAAGTATCCCAAATTTCCTTTGCAGTCTTGCATGCTATGACCCTGTTTGACATGACATTATCAAGATTGTTGTGCAAAATATTTTTTACCTTTGCATCTTTGAGCACTTGAGCCTTTTCTTCTGGAGTCCACTCACTCTTTGCCTTGATGACATAGTGTTCAGCAACATTTTCAGTTCTTGCAACTAATCTTGTTGGAAGAAATGGTCCATCATTGATCCTGTCAAGATAGTCAGGATCAGTAGCTTCCAGATACATTAACATCTTCACCTTCCATGTTGGATACTAAGTTTTCTTGAGAATGGGAATCTTAATGCTTTCATACTTGCTTTTCGACATCTTAAGATCGTTTCTGATTACTATTAATCAGTTTTGCTCTGATACCAATTGTTGCCCAGTAATTAACAATTGTAGAAGGGGGGTTGAATACAATTGTTTAAGATTTTCGACTTAAACAGAAATAACACAAGTATGAATCAATAACAGCTTTATTAATTCTGATATAAAACTGTTACAAACTCTCTTAAGAAATTCTTATGTTCTTAAGAGCTGCTAGGTTACAAGATAACTCGTGTAAGCGATTACATTAATGTAAAATCTAAACTGTGTTTATATAGCATACACAGCTACATATCAATTACAAGATATTCTAAATCAATTACATATAACACTACACCATAAAAGGCCTACTATCACATTTAGAGCCTGTGTTGCCTTTGGATATGTTGCCTTTGCCATGCATGTTTTTGGCTATTACAACATTATCATTTTCATGTTGCCTTAGGTAGCAAAAATATGTTGGCATAGAATAAAAGTGTTTGTATGTTGCCGTAGGTATGAAATTGTGTTGCCATACTTTTGCAATGAACAAAATTTTATATTTTCTACTAAAAATTAAAAATTTAACATTTTTTCACATGAAAATTACTTTTTTGGATAAAAATAATCAAGCAAGTTTTATAAAAATCAAGAATATTTCAGTAGGTGAATATTTCATTAAAAATGTTAAAACATTTTAAAATAAATAATTTTATTTTTATGTTCATTAAATATTATTAAACAAAATTTTTAAAATGATTTTTTTTCAAAATATTTAATAATATATATTTTTAAAAAATATTTTCGTATAAGACTAAAAATATTTGAATAAAATATTTCAGATTATGTAAAAGGAATTGAATATTTAATAAAAAAATAAATTATTTTTCAAAATAATTAAAAGAAAGAAATCAGAAATTAAATTATTTTTTCCTTGTAAGAGACAAAAAAGATGAAAATTTGGGAAAATTGGTGAGCGGCAAAAAGACCGCCCAACCAATTCATTAGATCCCTCCTAATACACTTGCTTCCCTTTCCATTTTCCCACTTCGACTCACTCTCTCTCGCTCTACTCTCTCTCAACCAGATGAGCGAACAGGGCAAACACACACATACACCCTATACTCACACACACTTTATATTCTCCTATCTCTCTCTCTATATACTCTCTCCTCTCTTTCCCTCTCACATTATCTATATGCACATCTCCCCATTTTTCGCTACTTCAATTCGGGTTCAATTTGTTCGATTTGTAACTTTAGTTTAGTTTTTTTTTCCACTAATTTGCAGCATTTTTTTCTGTCTCAGGTTAATTTCGAGTTAGGACTTCAAACAGATCGGGTCAATTATGGGGGCTTCAATCAAATTTAATTTGGGGCTTTCAAAATTAGGGTTTCAGTTGTGTTTGATTTGGGGCTTATGTGAGAAATAAGAAAAATCAAAATCAAGTTTGTCTTGTATTACTTATAATTTTATTTGTGCACTGTTTTTTTCCTTTTTTTTTTACACTGTTGTTTTCTGTTAACTTAAATTTGCAGGTCTTTTTCTTTTATGATGCAGATGTGCTGGTATTTTACACTATGAGAGAATCCTTGGACAAGGCTATGTGAGCACTGGAGGGTTTGGTATAACACATTGACTATATTCCTTTCTACCCTTACTTATTTAGTTGTTCCAAAGAGAGACCAACAAAATGGTGTGTGTGCGTGCCTGTTTTTCTGTGTGTGCCTGTATTTGTGTATCTCTATGTGTGCTTGTGTGGATATGCATGAAGTGTGAATAAATTGTGAATTATTATCTGTTCCTAATTGTATTTGTCATGATCAAATATGGTGACTAGTTTTATATGGCAATAATGAACATAAAAGTCAATGGCTGGTGATTTCTGAGTGAGTTTTATATCCATGAGTGAGTTGTGATTTCTGAATTTTAACTTTTCTCTCTGGTAGCATGTTCGATATACCTCCACTGTAGCACTTTTAATTTCATTGATATTTCTAAGAAAGAAAGCAAATATTGTATACCCTCTAGATGGCAGAATTCACTTCTTCATTTTACATGTCATCAATTAGTTTTATCCCTTGTATATGTGGTGTCCTCTCTTTGCATTTATACGACGAATATATGAACAGTACTTCATTAGCCGATTATATATAGTGTAGGGATGTACTAAGATTGTAGGTGGGACTTGTCTAATATAGTATATCATAATCTTTGATGGAGAAAAGTTGCAGGGGATCTTAAAGTTTCAGCATTTATAATATCTGAAGTTCTGCTTACTTTTTTACGAAGTATACCTATATCATTAGCATAATTGTGGTGTAAGGGACAACATGCTTTGAATTACCTCTATCTACATTTAATGACCACCCTTTTTGGTTTCAATTTTATTACAGGTCGATAGATGGTACAAACAGTATTTTCATCAGATGCAGATTGTGGTATCTTCAGATGTACAGAAAGCAGTGGAAAAGGAATTTGAAATGGCGCTGCAAGATAGAGTTATGGAAGAGACTAAAGACAAAAAGAATGCTGTGGAGTCTTATGTTTATGACATGAGAAATAAGGTATGCTACCATGCTGTAGTCTTGCTTTACAGCAGATATGAGGGATGCATGTACATCTAGTCTTACTTTTGTTGTTGTACCGAATCCTTTTTCTTCTGTTATGTTCGGTATTTGAATTTACTTAAGGTACTTGCCTTTGAGGTGATCCCATTGAACTCAGCTACAAGGAGCACTCGGAAAGAGGAACTGTTATTGATCAACTAGTTTACTGTATTAATAGCTACAAAGAAGCAGCAATGCCGACTGATTCCAAGTTTGATCACATTGAACTTGCTGACAAGCAGAAGGTAGTTAACTATTAGGCTTTTTTCCCCCTTTTGGTGATCAGAAAAGTTATGTACCGTTTAACTCATTACTTGTCTGGATGTCTAGGTTTTGAACGAATGTGTAGAAGCCGAGGCTTGGTTAAGAGAGAAGAAACAGCAGCAGGATTCATTACCAAAACATTCAAATCCAGTTCTTTTGACAGTTGATGTGAGAGGAAAGCTGTTGAAAGGTAAAGTCCTTTCAGTTTTCGAAAATGTGTCACATACAAGTTTATTATACTATGTGGTTTTAAACTCAGGATATAGTATCTTGATCAGTTAGCCTGGTGACCAGTGTTGGTATGGCTGGCATGTTTTTTATTTTCACGTTGTTTCTAATGTAATGTTTGATCAAGGCTTTTGTTAGACAGTTAAGTGTACTTTGCCATACTTTTTTTTTCTGGTTCGACTATTTCAAATGAATGAAAAGCTCTCCAGAGTTATGTAAAGCATGTTCATGTTTACTACCAGGGTTATATCTAGATAAGAGAAAATGGGTTTGGATTCTCAACCAGTTTACAAGCCTAAAGCCTTTAACAAATATAAATCAGACGAGAACAATAGCTCCTTTGTCAAGTAAATTATCGTCGTATAAACTTGTTGCCATACAGTAATAGTTTTTTGACCGGTAACTAAGTAGATTAAGTGAATCCTGTTAACTGTGAATACACTAACTCACAAATTTGTATACTGTGATGCTCATTTTGGAAACTTGAGCCTTCAAGCATATAATCCATCGAGTGTGTAAGCATCTTTCTCGGTAATTGTTGACATAGAAAGTTTGCCTTTTTGTAGTTTCTACTTTTAAGTAGCTTAAAGTTACTTAAGGGGCTCAGCAGCAGTTTTACTAGTACACACAGGCGCTAATATTATCACAAAGGAAATTTACTGCAACAGCATGACAATAGTTACATTGTTCTGACATCGAAGTTGAAATGTCTAAAGGCTTTTTGTTCGTTTGCTTTTCGAATTAACAAGCAGGCACTCTATTTCTGGACCAAAATTAGGATAATCGTACAAGTTCTCTAGTTCTGGAACTGAGCAATTTTCCTAGCAGTTTGTTCTTGAACTTTTAGGCATTTTGACTTACATCCTATCATATATAATCCACTTGATTTTGCAAAATTCTCTATAGTGCAATTTACTGATCCTTTTTAATGTTAATGCAAACACGAAATTGCTTAGCTTTTATATTAATTCACGAATTTATTGCTTTATGTATTCACAGACTCATGTTAGAACAAAAGATGATGATCTAGCTGGTGAACAAAAAGGTACAGGAAAACTTGACATGGGTGCTTAAAAAATTGGGTGAGGCGAACCCAAACATCAAAGTTGATCTGGGGGAGCTTTGTGCGACCATTTCGAGTGATAATGAAGGTGGTACTCCAATGACGGGTGGCACCAGCTCTTAATTCCATATGTTATGTTTTACAACGTCTTTTGCTATTATGTTAGACTTCCGTACTTAGTAATCAAGATTGTAGTTTTATGACTAGTGGCACCGGCTTTTATGCCTTTTGTTTTGAATTTGGGTTGTTGGTTGAGACTGTATTGTATCTGTATGGATTGTTATGATGGTAATTAATGTCTGTTGTGTTGATTTGGTTAAGGGAATGAATATTTTCATATTACTGATTTTTTGTTTAAAATAAAAAAGTGTTGCCATTGAGGCTATAAAATGTTGGCAAAAAGTAAAAATAATGTTAAGAAATGTTGCTAGCAAATGTTGCTGTAGCCAAAATTTGTGTTGCCATAAAAGTGGGCCCCACTGATGGGTCCCACGATGGGCACCCACTTGTGGGCCCACTTTTTTGCAAAATGTTTAACCCAAAGGCAACATAATATCATGTTGCTAAAAACTGATAATATTGTTGCCATAACTAATCTACGCCAACAGAAAACTGATGTTGCCATAGAGAAGTAGAATGTTGCCTTTGACCCCAAAGGCAACGGTAAAAATAGCAACACCAGCAAAATGTTGCCTTTGGGGTTTTTTGGGCCTAAGACAACATATTTCGGGCCTACGTCAACATTTTTTTGGTGTTGCCGTAGGCCTTTTATGGTGTAGTGTAACTCTGAATGCATATCTTGTATGATAGCTGTCTTCCTACAATTTAGGAACCGACATATCAATCTTCCTTGATCTCTGGTCTGATGAGAATCTTCACGTAATCCTGACAGCTTCTAATACTGACAATACCTTCATACTGACATCGTATTACTGATGACGTCAGCATCAGTATCTTGATCAGTAACAACCCAGATCCTGATATCACTCGAATCAATATCTAACAAGTTTTAAATTTAAAGATAACATGTTTTAGTTAGAAAACAAATATTAGCGTTTGTAAGATATGGTACAATTTTAGGTGTTTATAAAAGATAATTTCTTCAATTCAAAGTAAATGTTAAAAAGGCAATCGGCTAATAACTATTTATTAGATTATTATAAATAATAATTAAGTAAGGATAATTAAGTAAAATAACACATTTTATTAGTTAAGGGCAAATAAGTAAAATCAACAGTACCAACCAACCAACCAACCAAACTTTTAATGTTTCGGCTTTTATATAATAGTATAGATTTGTGAGAAGTGAAAATAAAGGTAAATACAACCCATATTTTAAAAATAAATGGATAATGTATAATATAGTAAATATTAATTTGCTAAAATTATAATATTATACATTAAATAAAAATATTATTTTATAATACTGGTCTAAAATAATAATAATAATAATTAAATACTTAAAAAACAATTAAGTTTTATATTACTCAATTGAGTATTTATTTTCGCGATATAACTATACTTCTACAAACTTACTAATGACTTTCATTTAGTTTCAATGATAATTCAAAATTGATACAACATAATCGAAATCAAATTTTTTCGATCCAACAAAATCCAATCCGAAAAGATCCGAACCGAATCTTATCTGATTTTAATCTGAAATCGACCCAATCCGAAACTAGACCCGAACCGAACCAAAACCGATTAAAATTTTGTAAAACCGATTCTAGACCCGAACCGAATTAGATCCAATCCGATCCAAATTGTATTTAAATATATCAAAACCAAAAATTGATCCAATTCGAAATGGATCCAATCCGCAACCGATCCAATTATCCGATTTACCAAGTCTACTCCGTACTAGTATGTCATCTATGATTATCATCATGATTATACTTTAGTTACGTGCAAAATATGCTGGGATCAAGTTGATCCAATTGTTATTAAATATTTTAAAAATTATATCATTAAAAATTATATCTAATATATTTTAATATGTATTTTTCAATTTTTTAAAATAAAGAAAAAAATTTCTAATATACAATCAAAATTGAATCAATTTGATCATAAAAAATGAGACAAATATATTGGGATGAAGGGAGTATGAGCAAATTGTGTTCCTTTTTCCATTTCATCAACAAAAATTCCTTTTTCTGTAGAAATTTTGCAAAAAAAATGTTTGATCAAACAACTCCAATGAGAGATGCTAGTCGTCAAGTACTTTCAGTTCGATAGTTAACAACTTGGTGGTGAAGAATTACTAAAAATAATATTTAGTGTCAGAGATTTAGAGAGCTATTGTATCTTAGTGTAAAATGTGAGAGTGTGAGAATGAATGTGAAATTTTTTAATACTCTTCTATATGTGAGAAGTCAAATTAAGATATTATTTAATCGGTCAAATTTTTAAAAAATGGTCAAATTAAGAATAAAACTTTAAAAATATAATTTCTTTTTAATAAAAAATATTATTTACATATGAAAGGGTAAATTCACTCATCATATTTAATAATAAAATGAAGATATTTATATTTTTACTTATCTAAAATATATTTTTAAATATTAAAATTAAATTATATAAAAAATAATATTTTAATACATCCGATTAATGTTCCGATTAATCATTCCGATTAATCGCCGCCTAGCCAATTAATCGCTCGAAGGTAGGCTCATCGCCTAGACCCACCTAGCGATTTTTACAACATTGCTTAAAACTAGCTTCTAGCTTTGTAGCCCGTGCAAGGCACGGGCATACTCTAGATGTACAAGATATTTCCGACTTTGGCATTGGTTTGGAGGATGGAAACAACAGGCTTCAAGTTAAGTGGTTAAGAATAAGAACCATAAAAAATTTCCTTAATTTTTCGCTCAACAATATATATTATCACAATATGACATTGGTTTATTTTTTCGGTTAACAATATGAAATATAACATTGTAAGATTTGGCAGAATATGGGACTATGCACTCTTCACTAAATCTAGGCTAAACGAATTGAAAAAACTCCAGCCAAGCCTGATGTTAACATCGAAGAGCCTTGTCCCAATTTGAATGGTTAGTGACCGCCTGCTATGTATTGCCCTGAGCCTCTATATGCACCAAATGTAGCAGCATCTCTTGAAGTTCAACGTGTAATTGTCGGGAATACTTGTTGATCAAGAAACATGCTTTGGTAGATCCGTCGACCGAACAATTTACTGCACCAGATGAGTGACATGTGCTGCTGCACTCTGTGCTGAGACTGAAACACTGTTAGAACCTTTTGCTCCCCAAACAGCCACACCCCTGTTTACATTACGGAATTTACACTCATAAAACGACCTTCAACTTGTGTAAAAATGCTAATAGATAATTATTGTACTTAATGTGAAATAATTAGCAAAAATTGAGCACCGTCTTTTGCAGCCAGGGCTACCATCGCAAATATGAAAGTTCAGCCAGAAGATTATGAATAAAACTGAACAATTGATATAACTACGATTGTATTGTATCATAAATAACAAATATATAACTGAAATTTGTTCAAGGATCCGACATAAGTTCAACATAGCTATTTTTCATCTTATCTCATGCTTAAAAAATGTAAAGGTAATTGACAAATATAGAGGGATTTGTACGTGGGTTAGATAATAAATGAACTCCCACAAATGTGCCTTCAATTTTCATCATATCAAACTAAGTTATATAAAAATATAGAGCAATAAATATAACTAATTCAAACCTTTGGACTTGTAAGAAGTTCTAATAGTATTAGTTAGAACCGGTGGATTTAAAGAAACAACTTTTTCAAAAGTAACAGGCGAAGAGGTTGTAGTAGCTTTGTTTTTTAAAGAAGGCAGTATTGCATATAATTATATAATTACAGCTGTAAATATGGATATCTGCAAATATTTTATGAGGTTTTTCCAAATTGATGTGATGTACTAATGTAGAAGGAGAAACTCACAGCTCTAATAGTATCATGAAGTGTAATACATGTTTACAATGCTTTTTTATTCAAAGGATTTGGTACAAGTCTGAGATAGTTGGAGTGATGCGAAACAAGAAATAATTAAATTAGTTTGTATATATTTTTTATTATTATTTAAATTTTAAGTGATTATAATTGATTCAATACTTTATTTATATTAGGTATATTTATTATGAAGATTCTAGACTATTTTATTAGAATAATAGAAGGATTTATTTCCTTCAATTTATTATGGTAGTAGATATTTGTAAGGATTTAGTTTTCTTAGGAAATTACTTGGCTCCCAAGTAGATGATTATCTATTTAAACTCTTGTAATCTTTCATTATTGGAATAGAGAATATTATTATGAATTTAAATATGCGGATTTTTGTGTGTTTCTTGCTGATTCTATGTGGAAATAGGCCCTTATCCCCTTGTTTAAACCTTTCCTAACCCTTGTCTTACATCATGAAGTGAAATTTTGATTGGTATGTAATTTGACGTGACTACCAACTGTATTTTACTCTGCTCAAATGCCTCTTGGTAATCCAAAGTCTTTGAGAAAAAAATAAAAAAGTTTACCTTTTAACAACATAAAACTGAAAATGTAATGGTCTAGATACGCATTACCGCTATTTCGAAATTTCTAAAACCGCCAAATAATATACTTTATGTACCTAAATTATTTTTTATCTAAGGATTCACAATATATTTTGTCACCTGGAGAAGGTATAGAGAGAGACATGTCCCAGTCTTTATGCTTACATGAACTTTCTAAATCAACCTTGGAAAACAAAATATGTGCAGTCTCTCGTAATATGAGTTGTGTAAAAACATAGGTTGAAGGGAAAAACTTCAAAAACCCTAAAATATGTTCTTACTATGATAAATATTAATTTATCATATTTGATCATTAGAAAGGAAAATATACAAGCTTCTTCTCACAAGTTATTAAAAAAAGAGGATTTGGCGTACCTGCAACATCTTGGTATAAGACGTACCAAGCATCTTATGATGTAGAGCAAATGCATTTCAAATGTCTTTCCAGTTAAACATCTAAGTTTTTTAGATTAATCTTATCGGCCCTAAAATTCATGTTCTTCTAGTTAACTGTGTATTGGGAAGAAGGTCGTAGCATTAGCTTCTATTGACATCTGTAACGACACCATGCCACCTGCTTATGCTTTTAAATATTGGTGCGACTAATGTAGTTATCTTTGGTACAATGAGCATTGCGTTGGTGAAGATCTAACAGGAGTGCCTTGGCTAAAGACTCTATAACCTGATCAAATTAGTCAAATTCAAGTAATTAAATCAAATATCATCAAATTGCGAAAATATATAAATTATAGAAAAAGACAACTAAAGCTAGTGAGACCTATAAAAGCAAACCACATATATATTAATGATACAATTTCTAGGAAAATGAAATGTACAAATAAATAACAGGTTATGACGCATCTCTTTGGGAAAAAAGGACTTTAACTGTTGGATTGTTGTCATTTGCACAACTCAGGTTCGATACCATACTCTCCTCCCATGTGGCACGGCAACAAATATATCACACAAGTTTGATGAGGCAAGCTAAAGTTTGTAGCAGAAACAAGCATGACATGTTTGATGACATAAGCATAGGGAAATTTATTTAGCCCGTGCAAACCACTGGCATGTTCTTAATCTATAAACCTTGCGGGTCTTGAAATTATAGTGTAAATTTATAATATTTATGAAGTTTAGGCAACCAGAGAAGAGCAGTCAAATTGTTGCAAACTCAATACACAAAGCAATCTGACTATGCACACTGGAAAATAGAAGTCGGGGTGATAAGACGGGCAGACATGACAATTTGGCAATGCTTAGAGGGTTTGACTACGCCTAATATAAGTTTAAAAGGTATTGGAGCTCTAAGCCTAGGTATGGTTCCTCTCTTTTTACGTTAATGTATCTCAACATCTCTCTCTCAGAAGTAAGCTTTGTTGATCCAGGAATGCCATAAACATAGGCTAGTATGAACAATGGTAGAAATAGCTGCAGAGGGATAGTTGTCAAAATTTAAACTGTAACTTCTTCTCCATTTATTATGCCCTGTAGAAATGGTGCAAGTTGCTTATATCACGTATGCTCTGTTCCAGTATTCCAGATGTTATAGTTTTACTAAAAGATGATTACTGGTTCCCTACATGCAACTGATTTTCATATTAAAGTATATAGGAAACAGATTTTGTCGAAACAAGGATGGAAAAAAAATCCTAATTTAGTCAAGAGGCAAAAAGTCTATCCTTCATTAAGGCAACAAGTCCGCTGTAATTGTCGCTAAAGAGTGTCCATATGGAATTGATTCAATTATAACCTCAAACCATAATCTGATGTTAGCCTCTAGTAGCCATAATATGTACTCTATGATGACAAATATAACATTTATGGTCGAGTCCTTATTTGGAAGTGATAACATTTATGTACTCTGTGATGTATACATTTTTAGTTATTTGGCAACTACAATTTTTTGGATTAGAAATCTATTATGATTAATAGTCACTCACATCTAATTAATAAGAAAAAATATATAAAAACTAATCAGATTCGATTACAATCAATTGAATGTTATTCGCCATCATATCTCATCTTAGATCGGGACATTAGTATAAGTTGGAGGTAAGATTATTTTTAGGCGAGTCAGCGATATGTAAGAAACAACTACATTACAATTTGAGAAGTATAAATTAATCCACTCCTGATATCGAGGAGGGAACCCAAGCTTAAAATAGGTTAGACAAACTTTTCCACCACCCAATTCTGATATAGTAAGGGCTAGGAGATAGTGCACTACAACACTTCAGCACAACCTGCCGGTTGCCATTGAGTAAAGTCCTATCTCACACTGAAGCTAAATATAAATAGCCATAACTAAACAGATGTTCAGAATGTACAATGCATATAACAGTGAAAGAGAACTTGTACATCATTAGTCACCATAGGATCATATAAAGCCTACAAGTAACTTGGATATAGCAGTAAAATAATTGAGAATTAATAAAAATATTTTACACTAAAAAACTATGAGCCATGTATGCACTATGTACAATCATATTTAACAAAATCAACTTTAGATGTCTGTTTTTAACAATATTGAGTTTCTAGAGCTCTTCATATGACTTCAGTCCAGTATTTTGACCTCGTCTCATTGTGATTTAAAGTATCCGTTGAAGACAATAGATATCGACACAGGCAACAGACGTATTAAGAAATGGATCAGAAGTGATTGCTATTGCAATGTACAAAAATGAATCGGCGAGATATCTGATGTCTATCGATCAATGTAACTAAAAAAAGGAAAAAGGAAAGAGTTTATAGAACTGAGAAAGAATGTTCTAGAAAAGAAATGGCAAGCTTTAGAATATGCATATATTACTGAACTTGTAGCTTAGCGATGCATTAATCTAGAAAGGTTCACATTTGGTCCTGTATTCATGTAATCACCTATTACTATATAAATGAATAATACGAATGCAAATAAATTGATAGCAATGAACAGCTATATCGAATTTTTTCTTTTTAAAGAAAACATTTAGACGATAAGCGAACTCACAATATTTGGGGAGAGGCTAAACACATAAGGAAAATGTCTCCATAAGCCCAAGTAAGAGGTTTGCAGATGTTCCCAAATCTCTTGCTCTTTATCCCACATCAGATGCTAGGACAGTAACACGCATTAAAATGTAAATTGCCAAGCTTGTATGTTCTGTTTCTAATCCATTTAAAAGCATTGAAGGCCCAGCTATTGCCCCTGCTATGGACGGAGTTAAAGCAGGGACTTTAGTAGCAATTCTTTGTTTATAACCTACTCAGCATAATAGAGCTTATTTCACTCCCTTCATAGTTGAGATTTGGCTCTAAACAACAAAGTTTATTTTTCAGCTCGTGAATGTAAAATGCTAAACCTTTAATCACATAGGCTTTATCAAGAATGAGAACATGTAATTCTAATAACATAAATAGTTTTATTTTAATAGTTTAAATTTATCGATCTTGCTTTATTCCTCTATTTTAACCTGTAAAAATTGGAAATAATAATTTTCCTTGGTGTCTGTGACTCTGTTCCATGTTGTTGTTACTGCAATCGTAAGGAATTGCAGAGCACGTGATGCCTGCAGCTGGTGTTTTATTGCCATAAAAACATGTTGGGGTATGAAGTTTACCCGCCATAATTTAGTATAGCTTTGCCTTCCATCTTTGTCAATTGCATGATCTATTTGAGGACAAGGTTGCTCAAACTTTTACTTGTATTTTAAATCCAACCAAATATATTAGAAACCAAAGTTTAGAGGTCCTAAAGGATAAAACTCTGATATACACCAATTATGAAAACCAATGAATACCTCCTTATTGTGCAAGGCGCCAGAACTCAACGTCTCTTTTGAAGCCCACCTTCAAACCGCCTAATCTTAGCATTGACTCTTGCAACGAATCCAATTTTGGCTTTATGTTTTCCTTTCATTTTTTCTCTTCTGCACATACGTTAATTAGTAATATCTTACAAAATATGAACATATGTATACCAGTATAGCAAGGAAATGTATTATACTGTAATAGAGAAGGCAAGAAAAAGGTAAAACAAATAGAAGACGATGCAATATCTCAATTTAAACCACCGAGTAGGACACTTGATATTAAACACAATGCGATGAAATTACAACCTTCTAGTATTATTCAAGGCAAATGAAAAGAAGAAACTGAAGCAGTAGTTTCTGATGATACCCTTTTAATATTACAGGAATGCAATAGCCGTGTGCCCCATTTTTTTGCATCCGATGACAATAACTTTAAACCTGTGAACTTTCTCTCTATTCATAATACTATTTATAATAGACGAAATATGTTGTTGAGTATTGAATACGGTAAAAGAATACAGAGGGGGTGAATGGATTCTTGAACTTTTCTTTGATTGAGTCTATGTAGCAGATAAGTGCCTGTGTGTGTAGAAGTGAAGGTGCGGATAAATAAATAACACAAGACACAATATCACTTTAATCTAATGTATTATTAGATAAAGGTTGCTACAATCTGTGAATACAAATGGTAGTATTCTCAGCTTCGTTTTTTCTCAGAGAGATATGGCTTACAGTGTATGAAAAACTTGACTCACAAAAGTTACTAAGTTATGAAGTGAGGCTGTGTCCTTATAGAACATGGATACAGCCTACTTACTGCAAATAAGGTAGCTAAACAAATTACTTTCTAGTCTGTCTATCCTTTTTGAGTAAGTGTCCAAACGGTTACAGATTTGACTTTGCAAAGCCTGTTTAGATCCACTTCTTTAGCTCCTTGTCTCTTCTATATCTCTCCAAGCTTCCTTGTAGGCTTTCCAGAGCACGTTACAGATTGTGGTCCATAAAGTGCATTGGCTTGTTGCAGGTTTCTGACTTGTACAATTTCTTCAGTATTTTGTCTCCAAGAATGTATTCGAGAAGTGACTAAGTAAGTGATTCGAGAACTAGAATTGACTTGATCGATAACTCTGAGTTCTCGAATACTGTTATAATGACATATCGAACCACTTCTCGAATAGCTCTTTTCCATCAGGATTCCTTGAGTTGTCGAATAGAACATTTGACTTATCGAATCCTCGAGTTGTCGAATAGCTTTCTGAGTCCTTGAGATATCGAATGGAACTTTGACTTGTTGACTCTTTGAGAACTCGAATACCATCTTGACTTGTTGACTTCTTGAGTTCTCGAATAGAGTAGTAGACATATCGAATCCCTGAGATATCGAATGAGATATCGAACAGTGTATTCAGAGATATCGAATAGTGTCTTGAGATATCGAATCCCTGACTTCTCGAATGCTGGACTTCTCGAATAGACAAATATACTTCTCGAATTGGTACTTAGGCAAATTCTTCATTTCTTCAAATCCCAACTGTGATTATTTGACAGTCTTTAACTCCTTGCTTGAGGCATGAACCTTGGAACTTCTTTCAAGCATTATTCTAGACTCTATTTGTACAATTACACAACTAGGATTTGATGCCTACTATAAGTACAATACAAACAGAAACTCTACAACTAGAGGTTCCCTCAGTTAAGAGGTCATGTAATTAATGCAAAGCATTACAAACAATTAGGCTTGTTATTAGATGTGTACAGGCATGCCTCTGTAACTAACAATCTCCCCCAAATTGTGAGCGAGACCCTTAGTCACAATTTCATGTCTGATAACAAGCCTAACATACATAAAGATAAAACTTTAAAAGTACAGGTGTGTATTTTGATTGAACACATAAATGAAATTACAAGATAAATACTCTTACAGTATGATGAGGTACTAGCCATTTTCTTTTGATTGCATCTCCATTGCTTTGGCTTGTAGATCATCATATGCTTTCTGTTTCCTTTCTTTCTCCTTTCTTGCAATCTCATCTATTGCTCTCATGATTTCTGTCATAGCATTCAATTCTTCAATCATAATAGAGTTTTTGAAATCTTCAAGCACTGGCTTCAGAATGTTGGCAGGATAGTGACTGAGTAGGTCCATTCTTATATTGACATTGTCTCCATTTCTTCTCCTATACTTTACCACATAGGGATCAAACTGAACTCTACACAATCCCTTTGCCCTTAGCTTTTCTGCTTCAATCTCCAGTCTATCAATTTCTTTCTCCCTTTCTAACCATTTCTCATAGCAACCCTTTCTTATCTTCTCAGCATAATCTTTCTTCATTTTCACAAAGTCAATCAATTCCAGCTTCCATACTTTCTCAACCTTGTCTTTAGAATCCAGCAATGCAATGATTCTTTCTATCTCATACAATTTACCCCAATGTTGACAACCCCCTTGTTTGAATTTCATTTCTTTCCCATCAGTGTACTTGATTTCAAGGTGGTCATCCACAATTGCAGCATAGCATATCTTTTGAGCTCTTAGAAATTGCAGTTGCTCTTCATCAAAGTCTTCATCAAGTGGCTGGAGTTTCAATCCTGGAATGATTGTTAGGGCTCTAGATTTGGATAGCTTCACTCTTCTTGCAACATGTTTAAATTTCATCCTCTTGACATGATTGCTTGGCAGAAATATTTGACCTTTGTTGGTAGACCATAGTAGTATTCCATTAGCAGATTGCTTTCTGAAACATACACATGGTTTATTGACTTGAATCTTCTTCTCTTCTTGAGGTGGTAAGACAGTTGCAGAAGCCATAGATGTAGATTTTGCTAGGTCACTACTAACAGTATTCACCCTAGACTTAGAGTCTTGTGTTGTGGTGAGGTTACTGCTAGCAGTGCCTAAGGCTTGCTGTCTTCCACTCTTCCTCTCATAGGTTTTACCTGGGTCATCATCATTCTTTTTATCCTTGTCCCCCTTTTTCTTCTTGTCTTCATCACCCTTATCTCTCCTGTGATGTCTTCTCCTTCCATCACCTTTGTCCTCAGAATCATCATCCTTATTTCTCCTAGGTTGAGCCATCTCTGGAATTTCACCAGTTGCAATATAGGTTCTGAGGATGTGCAGTGCCTCAGTTTCTTCAGCATTTCTGGCTCCAACCTTCTTCTGTAATTGATCAATGATAGCAATGATCAGTCTGTGATTTCTAGTGGTGAGATCATGGGGAATGACCAATTGCTTGATATCTTCAATTCTGGTGCCAGACTGATAAATGATTGTCCATGGCTTCTTGATCACTTCTGGTAGCCTTGAAGGTTGGTCATTCCTCAAGTCATCAAACAGACTTTTGTTGTTCTCATTCTTCTTTTCTATAAGCTCGAGTATGGCATCTATCTCTGAGTATTTCAGTTCTTGTAGAGTCTTGTATGTTAGATGCCATATCTTCAATTTGGATATCATCACTATCTCCTTGATCCACAGATTATTGACTTTCTTAGGAATGACAGTGATGCAATCAATCTGCTTCTTCAACTCCCTCAGATAGAACTGAGTGTCACCAACCTGTTCCCTTGTAGCTTTCAGAAACTCCAAGAAGGCTTTATCATGATAAACATTGGAGTTAGCAACTTCTTGTAGCTTGGCCTCAGTAACAACTTTAACTTCTACAGGCTTGGCACTCTCAGATATAGAGGTTGGAGGTTTGTCAGATGGTATACTCCCTGCAACCACTGTGGTAGTTATGGATTGCTTTTGTCCTCCAGGAGTAGTGATGTGCACAGTTGGTAGAGTGACAACTGGCAAGGTAGATGGAGGCTCATCCACTTTGTATTTTCCTTTGCCAGGCACATTTGGTAGAGACTTTGAAGCCCTTTGTTGACCACCCTCTTTTATTATTATGCCTTTCTCCCCCTTTGTATTTGAGTTCCTTGCCTTCTTCTCCTCCTTAGGCTTGTTGTCAGGCACAGAGGCTGTAGAAATGTCCTTTGGGATTGAAGATTCATCAGGTAGAGGGAGACCCATATGCTTCATCATTGCAGCTAACATGGATTGTTGATGCAGAAGGACATCAGCTGTGGTGGATGCTTGAGTGTCCAACTGATTATTTAGCAGTGCAACCGTTTCTGTAAGATGAACATTGGACTTGGTAAGAGTAGCTACCTCCTGTTCAAGAGTGTTCACCTTAGTGAATAACTCATTGGCCTTGAAACCAGATAAAGATTGATCCTGCAGCCTCTTCACTTCATATTTAGACAGTTCATGCACAGGGACATCAGTCACTAGCCTATCTCCATAAAGATTCTTGAACATTGTCCTCAGCATGGCATTGGCATCTGTAGTCTGGTCAGATAGATTTTGAAATTGATGCCCCAGACCTGTGACAGTATCCTTTAGCAGAGCTAGCCCATTATCCATCTGGGTGCAGGTAGAGTTGCAGTGTTTGATGTCCTTGAACACACTATCTAGCTGAGGGAATTTAGCATCAAAGGCCCTCTTGACTTCTGCTACTGAAGTGGCTGTCTTGTCACACACCCTGTTGACTTCAGTTTTGACTCCCTTGCCAAGATAGTGTGCAGCCTTGAGGAAACCCTTGTAGGAATCATTTACCGCTTCATACACTTCACCAGGTGACAGGGATTTTGCATTGGAGCCCAGTGAAGTGATGTATTCCTCCCTGAGATACTGAAGTGCTTCATCGAGAGTAATATCATATTTTCCTTGCAACCAGGCATCTATGTTGCCATCTCTCTCAGCATCATCAATGATCTTTGACTTCTGCACTTCCACATCATCCCTATGGCATAACAGAATAGCCTCATAGTCTGGATTAGGCATGTCTGCAGTGAGAAGGTTCTGAGCAATCTTTGTGAACTCAGGAATCTGATCCACAATTAAGCTTTGAAGTGCTTCAACCGTCAATTGTTGTGGAACAGACCCTGATCCTGAAGCACTGTCATGTTGCACAGGCTTCAGCAATTTTGACATGAAGTCAGAGCTAGAGCTAGGCAAGCTAGACTCCTCAGTTACAGATGCAACTTCTGTAACCGGATGGATTGACTCTACTACTGGTGTCACCACAGAAGTGGGATGAATTACACCAGCAGTTGACACAGGCACAGAGTCTCTAGTAAAAACTAGTGGAACCTCTGTGTTTGTGATAGTGTCATTAGGAGATGCCTCAGCATGCATTCCCTCACCATCTAAATGTGGGTTCTGAGTGGTGAACAAAGTGTCATGCACTAAGTCACTTGAAATTATTGGCTCATCAAGAGAAAAGAATTCTTGATGATCAATACCTTGCATCTCAGTTGCCTGAGTTGCAGGTTCCAAAGAAATTTCAGAGTTAGATTCTGGAAGAGAAGTGTGTTTAAGAGTAGATTTTGGCAACTCCCCCTGAGAGATAGAGGGAGTTTCAAATGTGATGTGCTCTCCACTCAGTGTTGTGCCAGTCTTATCACTCCCATGTGCTGACTCTATACAAGAAGGTGCATTGGGGAGGATGCTTGATTCTATAGGTGCACCCTGTTGAGAGGATACACCTAGTGAGCTGTGTGCCCCTGATTTTACAACTTCAGCCATTTGTGTGACTGAAGAGGTGGTCTTAATTTTCTTCTTCTTTGTCCTGTGTAAGGGTAACTCAGGTTCCTCACTTCCTAGACCTAATTCAACAGCTAATGCTGCTTCAGACAAGATATTCAATGGTGCAGACATTACTTCCTTTCTCTTCTTTTTACTAACATCACCCTTTTGAGAGGATGATGCAGTTGGATCAGTATGTGGTAGAGTGTTTGGTTGAGAGGGTTGGTCAGCAGGCCCTGGGTTAGCATTTTGTTCTACTTGCTTGGGCTGTGCTAACTTAGATTTTGCATCAAATGTTGGCATGTTGTGGGGATAAGTCCTAAACAAACTCTCCATATGGGGAGTTATGTTCAGTCTTACATCCACATCATTCCTAGTCTCCAAATTACCAAAAATGAGTTTGGTCATGGACTTAGGATAGCCTATTTTATTTTTATCAATCCCAGGCAATTCAATCAATGAAGCATTTTTATAATTAAGTACAGATTGAATAAAGCGAGGGAAGAAAATATCAGTACCTCTCTTGGTTGTGTTCTTACCAAGTCTCCCATATAATTCTTGGAGTATGATTTGGCCAACATCAATCTTCTTCCCATAGGCCAAAGCATATCCAATTTGCTGCACAGGTGCACTGATTTGATCAAAGCTTGATTTCCTGGCAGTGAAGACTTGGAGAAGAGTTGCAAACACATAACTCCACTCCTTTCTCAGATTCTTTCTGTTTAGCTTTCCAAGGTTAATCCCATCTGAGTAGTTTATGAACTCAAAGAATTCCTCCAACTCTGCATTAGTGGCCATTCTGTCAAATGACTCTTGTTGTAGGCCTAGTGCTTGGTTCATGTCTGCAGTAGTGATAGTGATTTCCTTATCTTGAACCTTGCAATAGATGACATATGAAGTAATTGCGTTTTCCAGGGCTACAACCTCCACAATAGCAGTACTCCAGAATTGTTACAGAATATCTACATATAGAGTTGGGTTGGCAGAGAGTGCATCCTTGATATACGACTCAGCCATCCATTTCACAAAGCACTTGAAATTGGCATTGGGTGCTTCAACATCACTAGTGAGAGCGATGAAGTTGGTGTTAAACTTTACTGTTGCCATTTGTGTAGAAGAGAGGAAAGGAATTGAAGGTTGAAGAAGAAATTTGGCTTTTCGTAGCTAGGGTTTCAGGGGTTTAGAGAGTGTAGATGCTTGAGAAATCGAATGAAATGAATCGAATAGATGTGAAATTGTATAAGTATGAAGTACTTGAATTGTCGATTAGCAGAAAGTTTTGTATCGACAAGTCAGGCATTCGAGAAGTAGAAAACAACTATTCGAGAAGTCAAGAATGGCTTAATCGATAACTCAAGCATATAGAAACTCACAGCTGGCAGTTATCTAACTCAGAAATAATTCTAAGTTAAATAATATGTGTTTTTATGAGTGAATTAAACTTTTAGACAAAAGTCCAAAATCGGTTAAAATTCAGCGAGAATTCAACCTTTTCAAATGATTCGAGAACTCAAATATAGTGTTCGAGAACTCAATCATTCGAGAACTCAGTTACTATATTCGAGAAGTCAAGAATTCCTCTATTCGATATCTCAGAAAGACTCTATTCGAGAACTCAAGAGTACTCTAATGAGACTTATTAGAGATGTCGAATAGTGAATCATTCGAGAAGTCTGACTTATCGAACTATACCCATCACTCATAAAAATTTGATTTTCACTATCTTTTAAAATTTACCAGACATATTCATTGAAAAATATCCTAGCAAATTAAATAGTGACTTCCTCAAAATTTCATAGAAATCTTAAGTTAATAGAAATATGATTTTCAACATATGCAACAGATTTGAAATATTTATACATCATATTTCAGCCAACACTTACCCCAAAAATATTGAGAATTCAGATAAAGTAAGTGTTTACTGCTGCAACAATCTAGATGATGTATTCACTTAGCCAGAATCTGAAGAATTCAGCATTCCAATCTCACTTACCAACCTTGTGAAGGTGGCTTCATCTAATGGCTTAGTGAATATATCAGCTAGTTGTTTATCTGTAGAGACATAATGCAACTCAATGGTTCCATTAGTTGCATGTTCTCTTATGAAATGATATCTGATGTCAATGTGCTTTGTTCTAGAATGATTGACAGGATTGGCAACTATAGAGATTGCACTTGTGTTGTCACACATGATTGGAATTCTTTCCAACACAAGTCCATAATCTCTAAGTTGATTTCTAATCCAAAGAACTTGAGCACAGCAACTTCCAGCAGCTATGTATTCAGCCTCAGCTGTAGAAGTTGACACAGATTGTTGCTTCTTGCTATACCAAGAAACTAACCTTTGTCCAAGAAACTGGCAGCTTCCTGAGGTGCTTTTCCTATCCACTCTGCATCCAGCATAGTCAGCATCAGAATAACCAACCAGATTGAACCCTGTGTCCTTAGGATACCATAATCCCAAGTTAGGAGTGCCCTTCAGATATCTAAAGATCCTTTTTATTGCAATCAAATGTGATTCCTTTGGATTTGATTGAAACCTTGCACACAAGCATGTAGCAAACATGATGTCTGGCCTACTTGCAGTGAGGTAGAGTAGAGAACCAACCATGCCTCTATAGACTGAGATATCTACTCTCTTGCCCTTAGCATCTTCATCCAGTTTAGTGGCAGTGGCCATGGGTGTCTTGGCAGGTGAACAATCTTCCAAGTCAAACTTCTTCAATAAGTCCTTGATGTACTTGGTTTGACTGATAAAGATACCATCCTTCCTCTGACTGACTTGCAACCCTAGAAAGAATGTCAACTCTCCCATCATACTCATCTCATATCTGCTCTGCATGAGTTTAGAGAATTTCTCACACAGTTTCTCATTTGTAGAACCAAAAATGATATCATCCACATAGATTTGAACTAGAATCATATTATCACCATGCTTCTTGTAAAACAGTGTCTTGTCCAATGTGCCTCGAGTGAATTGATTTTCAAGAAGGAATTGTGAAAAGTATCATACCATGCTCTTGGAGCTTGCTTAAGTCCATACAATGCCTTAAGCAATCTGTAGACAAATTCTGGGAAATGTGGATCCTCAAAGCCAGGTGGTTGTTGCACATAAACCTCTTCTTCCAACTCTCCATTTAGAAATGCACTCTTGACATCCATTTGATAAACTTTAAAGTTTGAATGAGCAGCAAATGCCAAGAATATTCTAATGGCTTCCAATCTAGCAACAGGGGCAAATGTCTCATCATAATCAATGCCTTCCTGTTGAGAGTATCCTTTTGCAACCAGCCTTGCTTTGTTTCTTATTATTACACCATCTTCATCCATCTTATTCTTCAGAACCCATTTTGTTCCAACAATGGTTCTATTCTTTGGTGCAGGTACAAGTTCCCATACTTTGTTCCTTTCAAATTGATTCAGCTCCTCTTGCATGGCAATAATCCAATCTGGATCCAACAATGCATCATCAAGTTTCTTAGGCTCAACTTGTGATAGAAAACATCCATAGAGGCACTCATTTTGAGTTTCTCTTCTAGTCCTTACTCCTGCATTAGGATCTCCAATGATTTGCTCTGCAGTGTGTGATCTATCCCATTTCCTCGAGTGTTCAGCCTGACTTCTCATTCTTGATGTTGCTTCATCATCCACATCATGGTCATCCTCATTTCCTCCCCCTGTGAAGTTGCCATTACTCACAGGTGTGTCTTGGATGCTTGTTTCTCCACTATTGGTTGGCACAAATTCTTCTCTTGTATCATTATTCACTTGAGAATGTTGAACTTGAGTTTCAACTCCAGTTTCAGTCTCTTCATCAGAATCATCTAGATTATCAAACTTCAATGGATCTCTGTCTTCATCATTGGCTTCTTCTAGTCCAGGTAGTTTGCTGTCATCAAATGTTACATCTGTGCTTTCCATAACTTTCTTTTGACTGATGACATAAACCTTGTATGCAATTCTTTCCATAGAATAGCCAAGAAAAATTCCTTCAAATGCTTTTGCATCAAACTTTCCAACATATTCAGAATTATCCTTGAGTACAAAGCATTTGCTTCCAAAAGTATGAACATACTTTAGTGTAGGCTTCTTTCCAGTCATCAAGTTGTAAGGCGTCTTTCCAGTGTTTTTGTTGATGAGGGTCCTGTTCTGAATATAGCATGCAGTGCTCACAGCCTCAGCCCAAAAACATGTAGGCATTTTTGCACCAAGTAACATTGTTCTAGCAGCCTCAATTAGAGTTCTATTCTTTCTCTCAACAACTCCATTTTGTTGTGGAGTCCTTGGAGCTGAGAATTGCTGAGAAATGCCATTCTCTTTGCAGAATGCTTCAAGTGTGGCATTTCTGAACTCTGTTCCATTATCACTCCTCAGTGCAATCACACTTGCATCGTTTGCCTTTGCTTCCTTGTCAACTTTCTTTATATGCTCAATAATTACTTGTGGAGCCTCATCTTTTGATGCCAGAAATTCCACCCATGTATACCTTGAAAAATCATCAACCATTACCAGGGCATACTTCTTTCTTCCAAGTGACATTATGTTGACAGGCCCAAACAAATCCATATGGATGAGTTGTAGTGGCTTGGTTACAGATGTCACTGTCTTTGACTTGTGGCTTGATCTCTTCATTTTTCCTTTTTGACAAGCCTCACACACTCCTTCTTGGCAGAATTCAAGTGTGGGCATGCCTCTCACTAACTCTCTTTTGACTAGAGAATTAATGGCCTTGAAGTTCAGGTCTGATAGTTTCTTGTGCCACAGCCAACAATCTTCATTTGATGCTTTTGAGTAAAAGCAACAAATTTTGTCCTTGTTTTCAGAGTCCATATTGGCTACAAACAGGCTTCCCTTCCTTACTCCAGATAGAGAAAAATCACCAGTCTTCTTGTGGGTGATCAAACATTCATCTTTGTCAAAATTCACTTTGAATCCTCTATCAGTAAACTGACCAACACTTAACAGATTATGCTTGAGCCCCTTGACTAGTGCTACATCTTCAATGATGACATTTCCAACTTTCAGCTTGC
Source organism: Kitagawia praeruptora (assembly GCA_037693485.1). Lineage (NCBI taxonomy): Eukaryota > Viridiplantae > Streptophyta > Magnoliopsida > Apiales > Apiaceae > Kitagawia > Kitagawia praeruptora. The sequence continues at coordinate 92,515,652 of CM075347.1, read as the reverse complement.
CATATCCCAATGTGTTACCCATGCTGTCATCTCCAAAAGCAACCATTGGGCCAGCCTTTTCCTCATACTGTGATAGCAGGGCCATATCACCAGTCATATGATTTGAGCATCCACTGTCCAAAATCCACATGACCTTCTTTTCACTTACTTTGCCCTGCAAACACAAAGGTATTACTTTTCCTTTGGTACCCAAACAAGTTTGGGTCCATGTGACTTAGAGACAGTTTTATCATAAACAACATGCTTGTCAACTTTCTTAGTGTTAGTCTTCTTGTCACTGTTGGAAGTCTTAGAACCTGAGGTTTCAGACTTAGGTGACAAAGGTACCTTCCTAGCTTTAGGAGGACTTGAAGACTTTGACCTTGTGTAGTGTGTGTGAGAATTGTGACTGATACAACCATCAATGAACTGCCTTCTTAAATTAAAACAACTAGTCATAACATTCATATTGCATGGCATACAGTCAAATTTATCACAGAAAGGTGCATCTCTATGACTTAGAGGCACAAAACAATCATAGAAAGGTTTAGACACACTACCAACAGGTTTCTTGCATGCATGAGTTAGATGATTGGTACTGAAACAGTTCTGACAAGTTTTCCTAGGGGCATTAGGCATATAAGCATAGTTGTTATCCTTGTTAATCCCTAACTTGCCATTTCTGTTCTGTTTCTTTTTAGTCACTTCCTTTTCTGATTCACTCTTCCCAGCTGAGACAAACTTAACAAACTTCTTAGGTCTTGGCCTATCAACTACTGGTTTCTTGGTCTTTGACTTGACACTCTCACCCTTAGAGGATGCTTGCTGTTCACTAGATTGTGCCTCATCCTCATCATTCAACATTTGCTTGATGAGTAAGGCATCCTCATCAATTTCAAATGTTGATTCCTTAAAAATTGGATTTTTAGTTTTTCTCAAAATGTGAGGCACTTTCTCATGAACAGTTGTATCCTCTTCAATGACAGCATAGCCTTTCCTTTGTTTGAGAGAGTCATAGTCAAGTCCAATAGCTGCTTTGGGTTTAGCTTCAATTTTCTCACAGTAGGATTGCACTAAACCAGATGATTTCTTGAAAGTTTTTAGTTTGAATTCATTCTCAGCTAATTCATCCCTAAGAGCCTTCTCTACTTGACTAGCACATAAAACCTTGTTCTTCAAATATTCAACTTCTTTCTTAAGGTTTTCTACTTGCATAGTGGTTAGCTCAAGTTCCTCATTCTTTTTGGTTAATATTTCATTTCTAGTAGACAGTTTAGCAATCTCCTCATTAGCAGCAGTCATACTAGTATGAATATTAAACATTTCAACAGATAATTGTTCAATCATGCATTTGTATTCAGAAACAGACATGTCTATAGTAGTGAGAGATGGTACCTGAGAATCAGATGAAGATGAGTCATCCTTGGAGTTGGCCATCAAGGCATAGTTGCAGAATTCTTGTTCCTCTTCATCACTCTCAGAATCATCCCAACACTTCCCTTCAGCTATGTAGGCCTTACCATGTGTCTGCTTTTTCAGAAGGGCCTCATACTTAGCTTCTAGCTCAAGATAATCTCTATCCTTCTTTTTAGGCTTCTTGCATTCACTGGCAAAATGCCCTAGGTCATTGCATCTATAACACCTTACAGATGACCTATCCACATAACCGGTTTTGAACTTATTTCTGTTTGGTTTCACAGGTGCCCTGTTCTTGTTGGCTGAATGGTTTTGAGTTTTGGGTTTGAAGGGTTGATTTCTTTTAAATCTGATGTTTGGAAATTTTCTGGCCATGAAGGCATATGAAGTGTTTTCCATCCCATCAAGTTCTTCCAGAGTGTAAAACTCTTCTTCTTCTTCCTCCTTTTCCTCAACAGGTTCACTCACCCCAGCTTCAGTTTCTTCATCATCTGCCACCTCCTCTATCCTTAGTTGGCTTGTAGATGCTTCTAGGTCCAGAATGGATTTGTTGACAATCAAGGCACATGATGTGTTTATCATCCTACCTTGGTTGGCTTGGATAGCCCTTTTCTGAAACAACTCAAGTTCATGAGTCTTTAGGACTCCTTAGAGCACATCATAGGTGACTTTGTTCAAATCTCTCTCTCTTAGAGAAATGACTCTTTGCTCCAGATGATTTGGTGAAGACAACAGAAATTTCATATTTAACTCCTTGGTGCTGTAAACCTTTCCATTCATCTGCAACTCAGTAACTAGCTTGTGAAACCTTTCAAACATTTCAGTGATGCTTTCCTTGGGCTGTGCCATGAAAGCTTCATACTGTGTGACCAGTATCTGTTTCCTGTTTTCCTTAACCTCATCAGTCCCTTCACACAACACCTCAATGTGATCCCACATCTCTTTAGCAGACGTGCATGATGCAATGTTTGCAAACATTGACATGTCCATGGAATCAATGATAAGCAACATGAGGTGGCTGTCAAGAGCAACCTTCTCCCTTTCTGACTCTGTCCACTTTGATGGATCCTTGGCCTCATAAGTTCTTGGGATAGTTATGGTTCCAACAGTCTTCTCTGGTATCTCTTGTTGTGGAACAAAAGGACCATTCTTGATAATCTCAGGATACAAGGGATGAGAGGCTTTAATGAACAACATCATCTTTATCTTGCAGAGGTTGAAGTTTTCTTTATCAAACTTAGGGACCTTCACCGTTCCTGTAGTCTTTGGTGTATTCGAACTCATGATCGTTTCTCTGTTTTTGAATAAACAGCCCTCTCTGATACCACTTGTTGAGTATTGAATACGGTAAAAGAATACAGAGGGGGGGGTGAATGGATTCTTGAACTTTTCTTTGATTGAGTCTATGTAGCAGATAAGTGCCTGTGTGTGTAGAAGTGAAGGTGCGGATAAATAAACAACACAAGACACAATATCACTTTAATCTAATGTATTATTAGATAAAGGTTGCTACAATTTGTGAATACAAATGGTAGTATTCTCAGCTTCGTTTTTTCTCAGAGAGATATGGCTTACAGTGTATGAAAAACTTGACTCACAAAAGTTACTAAGTTATGAAGTGAGGCTGTGTCCTTATAGAACATGGATACAGCCTACTTACTGCAAATAAGGTAGCTAAACAAATTACTTTCTAGTCTGTCTATCCTTTTTGAGTAAGTGTCCAAACGGTTATAGATTTGACTTTGCAAAGCCTGTTTAGATCCACTTCTTTAGCTCCTTGTCTCTTCTATATCTCTCCAAGCTTCCTTGTAGGCTTTCCAGAGCACGTTACAGATTGTGGTCCATAAAGTGCATTGGCTTGTTGCAGGTTTCTGACTTGTACAATTTCTTCAGTATTTTGTCTCCAAGAATGTATTCGAGAAGTGACTAAGTAAGTGATTCGAGAACTAGAATTGACTTGATCGATAATTCTGAGTTCTCGAATACTGTTATAATGACATATCGAACCACTTCTCGAATAGCTCTTTTCCATCAGGATTCCTTGAGTTGTCGAATAGAACATTTGACTTATCGAATCCTCGAGTTGTCGAATAGCTTTCTGAGTCCTTGAGATATCGAATGGAACTTTGACTTGTTGACTCTTTGAGAACTCGAATACCATCTTGACTTGTTGACTTCTTGAGTTCTCGAATAGAGTAGTAGACATATCGAATCCCTGAGATATCGAATGAGATATCGAACAGTGTATTCAGAGATATCGAATAGTGTCTTGAGATATCGAATCCCTGACTTCTCGAATGCTGGACTTCTCGAATAGACAAATATACTTCTCGAATTGGTACTTAGGCAAATTCTTCATTTCTTCAAATCCCAACTGTGATTATTTGACAGTCTTTAACTCCTTGCTTGAGGCATGAACCTTGGAACTTCTTTCAAGCATTATTCTAGACTCTATTTGTACAATTACACAACTAGGATTTGATGCCTACTATAAGTACAATACAAACAGAAACTCTACAACTAGAGGTTCCCTCAGTTAAGAGGTCATGTAAGTAATGCAAAGCATTACAAACAATTAGGCTTGTTATTAGATGTGTACAGGCATGCCTCTGTAACTAACATATGTAAATATCAGATCTTGACAATATATATAAGGTCAAAATAATTTGACGGTGAAATGAGTGTGCACTATAGTGATTTGACGACCAAATGAGTGGCAATTAAGCATCATAAGTTTTCAGGTTCTCGGTTTTCAGCAAAGCATTACAGGGCTCAAATCCTGCAGATTTTAGTATTCAGATTTCTATACAGGTTTTTCCTAACATGGTTAAATGCTCTAAAATAGACATAATTTTAATGTATTTCATAGTTGTATTGCCTACATGAAACGCCAAAACATTGCCACTCTAACCCTTTAAAATTTTAAAGAAATTATCTTATACTAAACTATGCTAACCCGTTAAATGGTAAAAAAAAATAACAGCCAAATACACTAATGGAAGACAGAAGAAATTCCGGCAGGGATCATGTCAACATTGGGGCAAACTATATGACATAGGATTATTGCAATGTTGAATTCTGAAGAGTTCAGTTCAATCCCTATGTTGTGAAGTATATGAGGAGAAATGGTGCTTATGTCAATATCATAATGAACCTGGTCAATAATTACCCTGCAAACATACTGAACCAAGTACTTGCAGATTTTAAGGGTTCACCTATGATTGAAGAGCTCAATGCCATGGTAGATATCTTGGATGCAATAAAAGAAAACAAAAGGAATGCAGAAGAGAAAGAACAAGAGAAACTGAATGAGTATCTAGCCAAGAATCAAGGGATAAATGCTAAAGGAACTGGATAACTCTCACACTATAAGAATGTTTATTTTTTGTATTCAAGATTCAATAAATCTCATACCTGTACTTCAATGTTTTATCTTTATGTATATTAGGCTTGTTATCAGACATGAAATTGTGACTAAGGACCTTATTCAAAATTTGGGGGAGATTGTTAGTCACAGAGGCATGCCTGAATACATATAATAACAAGCCTAATTGTTTGTGATGCCATGCATTACTTACAAGACCTCTTAACTGAGGGAACCTCTAGTTGTAGAGTGTTAGTACCATGTTTTTAGGATGATACTTTGAATTATTTTCGATTTTAATTCTAGAGATTTGATTCTATGTGTCTAACGAATATCTTGAATATAATCTGTCATTTGCCATATTTAAGGGATATCATATCTATCTATTGCAGGACATATATTGTATTTATTGCAGGTCATATATTTTTGGATATCTCTCAAAGATATCATGCGATTTGATTGATTTTCAAATCCTTAAAGAGCCGTTGCTAATGATCACTGATTGATTGATTATCTAATCACTATATTGTACTTGATTGATTTTTATTCCAACAGCTATAATCTCAAGGATTCATCTCTAACGGCTACATCTTCTAGTGCTATATATATTCGCTCATCAAGCAAGAAGAAGGGTGGACTCGAAACTTCTCTGCAATACAACTTCTATACACAGACATTCAAGTTTATACACACTTTGTTTAGAAGTTCCATTCATCGAGTTGTAAAAGTTTATTCATTCTACATATACTTGTGCCGGGTTGTGGCAACTAAGATAGGGATTACAAGTCATAAGCCAAGGTAGCCAGTGGGCTAGGTAGCAGGTTTGCTAGGTGACAAGTGTGTCAAAGGGAAGGGTTCTTCCAGGTAGCAGGTTTGCTAGGTGACAGCTGTGTCAAGGGAAGGGTTTTTCCAAGAGGCTTTAAACTTGTAATCGGGGAAAACTGTAAGCTTTATATTATTGTTTTAATAATATAATCTCTGTGCTAGTTGGCATAGGGACTTGGATGTAGGCCATAGATTGGGTAGGGGCCGAACCAAGTGAAAATTCCTGGTGTTCTTGCTTTTTATTCTGTCATTTATTTTCCGCTGCTTATTCATTCTGTTAGTAATTGAGACAGTGCCATACTCAATTGAGACAGTCTCTTTATCAATTGAGACAGTCTCATTCACTTGACAGTTAATCGTATTGTGCCACTCGAATTACATTTGGTATCAGAGCAGGTGCATTTAACCCTTGTTTAAGTGTTTATTTTGTTAGATCCATGGCACAATCAGGTTGGCAAGAACGATGCTCAATCAATGTTCCACCACTCTTACTTGGAACAGAAAATTATAACGACTGGAAGCTTCTTATGAAAATATTTCTCCAGAGGGATACATACGAATGGGATGCTGTTGAAAATGGCATTACTATTCCCATGAAGGATGGCAAACCCAAACCAGTAAAGGATCTCACTATTGATGAAGTCAATTCTCTAAATTATAATGCTCGAGCTATGAATTCTTTACTCAATGGACTATGTGCTACTAAACTCATAAAAGTGTCAGCATGCACCTCGGCTAAACAAGTTTGGGATACTATTGTGGTGAGTCATGAAGGCACCTCAAAGGTTCGTGAGGTCAAGCTTGATCTTCTTCTAAGCGACTATGAAAGCTTCAGATTGGAAAAAGATGAAGACATAATAGAAGCACAGGGACGGTTTCTTACTCTTATGAATTCTATTTCTCTCCTGGAAAGGCATGTTCCTCAGTCAGAAATTAACAGAAAAATTCTTCGATCACTGCCCAAAAGGTTTGCCCCTAAGGTAACAACTCTGCAGGATTCTCCCTTGATTTCAAAAATGGAGACTCTCACCCTCTTTAGCGAGTTAGAAGAGTTTGAAAACCAGCTTCGAAGGTATGATGAGGAAGAAGAAATGCCCAAGAAAAAGACTCTAGCCCTCAATATTAATGCAAAATCTAGTGAGGATTCAGACGAGGAGATTGCTCATCTAACGAAGAAGTTTCAGAAGTTTCTAGCCAAGAAGAAAGCTGCTAGCCGACCTACTCAAAAACCTTATGGATTCAAAAAGGAATTCAGAAACAACACTAACGATGAAGCCTGTTTCGAATGCGGCAAGAAAGGTCGTATAAAAAAGAACTGTTTTCAACTTAAGGCGAAATTGAAAGCTTCTGGATCAAAGGATCAAGACAAGGAGAAGAAAAAGAGCAAAGCATTTCTCACATGGAGCGACGATGAATCTGATATAGAAATTGACTCCGATGATGAAGTTGCTCAAATGTGCTTTGCTGGACTTGATGAAAGCTTCAGTGAAAACGAAGAGGTATTTTCTACTCCTCCAAAATCATTTGTTTCTGAAGATTTACTAACTTTGCAGGCACAAAATAGAAAGTTGCGTAGCAAAAATGCATATTTAAAGCAAGATTTAAATGAAGTGCTAAGTGAAATGGATGATTCGATGAAAGAGGAATCGTTTGCTGATGAAAACAAGTTGCTCACTGAAAGAATAGCCAAGCTCTCTGAAGAAAATACATATCTGAAAAATGAGATTGAGATAAAAGATGCATGCTTAGCCACACTAAGACAGGAAACAGACTCTCTCAAGGAAACTGAAAGTAAAAAGGCGGGCACAGAACAAAATTTCTCCGAATTGCAGGAAAAGATCGACCGTCTAAAGAAAGACTTAGCTAAATTTGTTCATGGAGAAGGCACATTAGACGCAATGTTGGCAGGCCAAACATCTTCTTTGGGAAAAGAAGGACTGGGTTTTAACTCGGCCAAAAAGAGTGTATTTCAAAAGACAAAGAGGAGGACTACTATGAAGTACAGTATGCCCTATGAAAAATGTACAGATTGCGGAAAAAGGGGACACATTTCGGCAGAATCCAAGTTCTGTGGTATTAAGGGCCACACTTCTAAACCACATAGTTCATATATGCAGGCTTCTACTAATACTGCTCAAATTTGGATTAAGAAAATAGAAAGACATTTATATAAGATTGTGGACACTAACAATGCAGGACCCAAATCAAGGTGGGTACCAAAGACATGAATATATATATATTTGCAGGTTCGCTTAAAAGTTCACATCCCAAAGAATAAGTGGACCATACATGTAACAGCCCCAAATTCCTTACCGGGAATCCAGGTCATTACACCTCTTGCGGAATATTCAATCACCTGCTCACAATATAATCTACAACAATATCCATAATAAACTCCATAATCTACTCCACGGGTTATAGTCTTAGAACAAGTACTTACTAATCCCAAAAGTTATTACACCTCAGAGTATCCTCCAGAATCTCATTACAACTTCAAAGTACTAGATAATAAAGTATTAAACTACTTCTTCCTAACTTGCACCTTCCTCAGGTACTACAAGGCTAACATGCTGAATCAGTCACCTTTCCCTTCCTTTTATCACGGTTCAACGTACTAGTGCCAGCTCTGATCGCCGCTGTTTGATAATATTAAAAATAGCAAGAATGAGCCAAAAATGCCCAGCAAGTTATATACACCAGAATCACATATATAAATGTATTCGAAGACATGAATTGGACTTCAATAATGTACTATTAAAAGTATTTCGAAAATATTTTCCTCATCATAATGAAATTTACTCGCAAAAACTGAGTAAGAACATACTATTCATACTGCAATCAATACCCATCTGTGGTATTAATTACACTTATCAAATACTGCTGATGGACTATATTCAGGAGATTCTTATCCGCGGGGCTGTAATGGATGATCAGTCCTTACGTCAAATATTTTTACTACCGGTAGAGGGGGGAGCCGACTTGCTCGGCCTTGATCACCCCAGGATGAGTCGACTTGCTCGGCCTTCACCCTAAGCCGCATCCGAGCTTTTATACATCTATGCTGAGTGGCCACCTCGCCAAGCTCTTGCATTATCTCCAGTCCAGAACATAAGGTGCCAGAGTATCCCTGACCACCTTCAATACTTATCATCTTAGATGTCACGTATAATACCACGTGCACCTCTATTCATAATACTGTTATCATTCGGAAATAACGAACGATTACTATCATCAATAAATCACTTTCCTCCCAAATTAGAAGAGGAAACATAAGAACGACTGCTTTGATCATGGATTCGAATAAAATGATCCAGATCAAATCTCACATCACTCCTCATAATTACAACATACTTTTATAGAAACATTTTATCTCCCTTCGAGTACAAACAATGTACCTCGATACTTGTCCCAATCATATGGACCAATAACTCGTATATATATTCCAACAATATTATAACACTATTCGAGTACGAACAATGTACATCGATACTTGTCCCAATCATATGGACCAATAGCTCGTATATATATTCCAACAATATTATAACACTATTCGAGTACGAACAATGTACATCGATACTTGTCCCAATTAGATGGACCAATAGCTCTTATACATAATACTATATTTATATACTATCCGGATAACTTTCGGAACAATCATCTATATATACATGCATTCGATTGCATCAATATCCGGTATTTAATCAACTAGATGAAATACTTGCAACTCGTAGTGAAAACATTTGAACCACATACACCATTCATTGAACATATATACTCTGAACAATAGAGTAAGGTTAAGTATACTTGCCTGATACTCCCGATGTAGTAAGGGCTTGTAGCGGGGTCCGACAATCTAAACAAAGTCAAGAAAACACGCTATTAATCCCTTATACGATCCATTCATAACTCAACGTTTAAACACTTAAGCCAACCTCAAACAAGGCACTTAGGGGTCCCTCTAGACTCGTACTAAGTCCATGTTAACTGACAAACACTTAAGTCAAGAGTTCGTTGTGAAATCGAACCTCGAACAACCACTTTACAAAGTCATTTTCAAAGTTAAGTCCAAGTGCTCTCTTAAGAGGTCCTCTCGCTCGTAACCTTGACTGAAACATTTTCATAAAATCGAAAAATCATTCTTTTGACATACCGTCTTCTCCCACCTCTTTATTATGACCTTTAATATTTATCCTCAAAATATAATGTTCTAATTCCATTTTTAATGGTCTCAATTCCAGTCACCAACTCAACACTTACATCTACGAACAACTTTTACGGTTTTGGTCATTCCTCCTAAACCGTAACTCAGAATGCTACGATTCTTGCGCCAAAATGATCTATGATTCAAAATCTACAAGTTTAGGTTAGAAACTCAACTGGTCAGAAGGTTTACATCTACTGTCATGCTCGGTTCTTAAGGGTTAATGAAATTTGGGCATTACGACGGCTATAACTCGGATATTTCCAAAATCAAAACCCTCCAAATAATCATCCAATCCACCACCAACACTCATGGACACTATTCATCATCTCCCTCACTGTCTAAATAGGTCTTGGAGCCACACAAGTTAATTTATCATTTAACAAAGCTTAATCATATCTCTAGTACTCTAATCATGCATCATAACACTAAAACTCATCAAAAACTCAACATATGACAAGCAAGGGTTCGGCCTTTACCTTCTTTGATGTCCTAAGAACAATAACAAAGCTTGATAAGAGGTCCTCTAGCCTTGGATGCACCTTAGGAATCTTGAATACTAAGAAACAAACATGAAAAACTAAGTAAAACACTATTCCTACTATTCATTCCTCATCTTATAAAATTCATATAAAATCGAAAAATAAGTGTTTGGTTCTCAAATTTTTATCAAACCTTCTACTCTTCAAGGGATTTCCTTTGAACTATAGCGCATCACTAGGGGATGCTTGAAGCTCGACTTATTGATTTTCTAAGGTGAGAGGTCGAAACTGGGAAAATCTGGACAGTTTCGGTTCTTCATCTTGGGGGATGGATTTGACTAGGCTACACTCCTTTGATGACCATGAAATTTTAAACGTGTATTCTACATACAATGAGGAATTTATGGTTAAAATTTGGTGATTTAAGAATGGATAGAAGTGGAGATATGAATTTTTCTTTGCCTTTGGTTTCTGCTGGACAGTTTGTGGTTTTGGTGGTGTTCTTGCTTTTTCTCTCTTCCAATCTTCTTTGACTAGTTGGTAAATGATTTTGTGTGATATTTGTGATATGTATCAGCTGTTAGAAAGCCTATGTCACCTCTTAATCCATGTGCCAAGCTTGTGTGGTGTGTAGAAATGTGATGACAAGGTGCCTTGTTGTCTTGTTCTTGATCACACACCTCTTTAATCCATTTGTTTTTTATTTCTCTTGATATTTTCCTTCAATAATACATATATCTATCATCTTATTCAACCTCATCTTTTCCTTGGTGTGTTGTCCACCCCTCATGGGTCCTTTCTAGATTGCCTTATCCTCAGAAATGCAACTAGGTACTCATCTCTTGCATTCTTGCACTTAAGTCCTTGGTAAATTACATTTGGATGCAAGATATTTTCATAAAGGTGCTTATGTCATGTCCCACTACCTATAATGGATGCATCCTTGGTTGCTGGTACGTTTCTTTGTCCGGTTATTGCTCAATTTCGCTGATCGTTCGAAGAATGACTAAGTAGTTTTACCGCTAGGGTTTACCGGGAAATTTCTCGATACGAATAATACCTTAATAATTCTGGGGTATAATCCTCTTGATTATCATGTAGGATATTTAACCTCGATATGGACTCAATCCATAATCCATGATTCGTTCGTTTTATTCCTTACTCTCGTTATAACGCTTCAGCGGTTTCTAGAACGCTCGTTCCGCTATCTCAGGGGTTTTCGTTCTTCATTCTTAAATCACATATAATAAAATAATAAAATATAAAATCCTCAAATCCTCAATTTTAATATCTCATTCTCTTGATAATACTGATATATACTTCACTGCCCGGTCAAATATTCCGTAAAAATAGAATCTGGAATTTCTGAATTCCGATCGTCTTTGCATACACTTATTTACTCCGCTGATCACTAATATGGCTCCGGAATATCCATATCCTACCCCGAACATAGGGTGGCATGAAAAGTTTTTCAACTTACAAAATCACTATTCATCCACCAAATTACTATGCACGTATGGGAAACACTATGCACGTACGAAGATGCTTATTCACTCCTCCTCTCCCCTTTCAGGGTTCATTAGCTCATTTTCTGGATGATAGATTATTCTTATCTATGTCGTCAACCCTCGAATTACTATATTCTGACGATACATATATAAATCGGGGTCATCACCCATGGCAATATCCATTCACTAGTGCACTTATTCACGGTTAGAAAAAGTTTTAATTCTACCGGAAATTCGGGTTATTACAATACACAATGGTTACTCTCATCATATGACAGCAGAAAAATCAAAGTTTTTCTCTCTAGTGGCTATAGAAAGAGGATTAGTTACCCTGGGTGACTCCAATACCGTAAGAATTGTTGGTAAAGGCACCATATAGATGCAGGAAGAAGTCCACATGAAGCAGCCTTCTGGTTTCATACATGAGAAGTATCCACATTACGTCTACAATCTTAAGAAATCTGTCTATGGTCTTAGACAGTCCCCCAGGTGTTGGTATGATCGATTTTTGACTCAGCACATTTCTTGTGCATTCAGGTTTCATTCATGGTACACTCGATCCTACTCTCTTTATTTTTCATAAGCATAATGATTTCTTATTAGTTCAAGTATACGTTGATCATGTTATTTGATGATTATCATTTTATTCGAGATCATGTTGCAAAAGATTTTGCTGCTTCGAAGAGAGCTCGGTATGTGCACCCTTTAATAGATCTATATCCTAAGTTCAAACCAAAGGGTAAAGATAAAGCTCCAGTGGACATTCCAGACGTCGATTAATTTTGTTTTTATGTTGATGAAATGGGGAGAAGTTTAGTATTTTGAATATTTGTGATCCTCGAATATTAGTTCTCGAATCTTGGATGCTGATATTTCATGCTTATTTTATTTCTCAGACTATCTGTTTACATTGTCTCTATAAGTACTTTTGGCAGGGGGAGCAAATAGTTGCTTATAATATTTGCTTACGTATCTTTACAAGATCATATATGTCTTTGCAATATGCTTAATGCCTCTTCAAGTGTTTTTGACAGGGGGAGCAAGACAAGAAGAGCAACTAATTCAAAGTTGTTCATCATCATAAAAAAGGGGGAGATTGTTAGTACCATGTTTTTAGGATGATACTTTGAATTATTTTCGATTTTAATTCTAGAGATTTGATTCTATGTGTCTAACGAATATCTTGAATATAATCTGTCATTTGCCATATTTAAGGGATATCATATCTATCTATTGCAGGACATATATTGTATTTATTGCAGGTCATATATTTTTGGATATCTCTCAAAGATATCATGCGATTTGATTGATTTTCAAATCCTTAAAGAGCCGTTGCTAATGATCACTGATTGATTGATTATCTAATCACTATATTGTACTTGATTGATTTTTATTCCAACAGCTATAATCTCAAGGATTCATCTCTAACGGCTACATCTTCTAGTGCTATATATATTCGCTCATCAAGCAAGAAGAAGGGTGGACTCGAAACTTCTCTGCAATACAACTTCTATACACAGACATTCAAGTTTATACACACTTTGTTTAGAAGTTCCATTCATCGAGTTGTAAAAGTTTATTCATTCTACATATACTTGTGCCGGGTTGTGGCAACTAAGATAGGGATTACAAGTCATAAGCCAAGGTAGCCAGTGGGCTAGGTAGCAGGTTTGCTAGGTGACAAGTGTGTCAAAGGGAAGGGTTCTTCCAGGTAGCAGGTTTGCTAGGTGACAGCTGTGTCAAGGGAAGGGCTTTAAACTTGTAATCGGGGAAAACTGTAAGCTTTATATTATTGTTTTAATAATATAATCTCTGTGCTAGTTGGCATAGGGACTTGATTGTAGGCCATAGATTGGGTAGGGGCCGAACCAAGTGAAAATTCCTGGTGTTCTTGCTTTTTATTCTGTCATTTATTTTCCGCTGCTTATTCATTCTGTTAGTAATTGAGACAATGCCATACTCAATTGAGACAGTCTCTTTATCAATTGAGACAGTCTCATTCACTTGACAGTTAATCGTATTGTGCCACTCGAATTACATAGAGTTCCTACTTGTTTAGTACTTGTAATGGGCATCAAACTCTATCTTTGTAATTGTAATTTAAAGTCATGGAATAATGCTTGAAAGAAGATCCAGAGATCATGTCTCAAGCTTGAAGAACAAGACTGTCAAAATAAACATAGTTGGATTTTGAAGAATGAAGATTTTCCAAAGTACCAATTCGAGAAGTGTTTTGTTCTACTCGAGAAGTCTAGCTTTCAACAAGTCAAAGCATCATTCCAGTTCTCTAAGAGTCAACAAGTCAAAGCTATATTCGATATCTCAAGGACTCTGGAAGCTATTCGACAAGTGAAATGCTCTATTCGACTACTCAAGAATTCCTGGAGAAAAGATTTATTCGAGAAGTGATTCGATTTGTCAGTTCAACAGTATTCGAAAACTCAGAGTTATCTAATAAGCAAATTCTAGTTCTCGAATCAATCACTAAGTTACTTCTCGAATACAATCTTGGAGACAAAAATACTGAAGAATTGTACAAGTCAGAAACCTGCTGCAAATTTAACCATGTTGATTAAGAGAACCAATTTCTATATAAACTAAAATCGAAAATTAAATATTATCAACTAAAACCAATAAAATGATCATTTAAAACATAAAACCAAATAAATAACTACCCTCGGAAATGTGAAACTGATTAGAACAAAATTTAAAAGGCATATCTTTAATTAAAAAAACAAAATTTACGCACATATTAATAACCACATAAAAGATGACAGTTACGAGAGATTTACTCAAAATGTCTGTAACAACATAATTTGAGCATATAATTTATCATGTATTGCACTAGCATTTAAAGCATTCAAATAAAACCTTAAATTACCAAAAAATATTAGGCATATAATTCATGAAAGTTAATTACAATGAATGACATAAATATACTAATATGAATATCACGTAACAGTTTCTAAAGATGACACACCAGCTCAAATTAAATAAGACTTATTAATATAATGATACAAAATAAAACTAATTTAACCAAACAAATTATGGATCAAAAGAAGTGAAATATATATAGAACAATTTAGATCAAGTATACTAATTATGCACTTCACCAGCATGATGTATCTGAAACTTAAAACCATCCAAGTAGCAAGTACGGTATCATCAACTTTTGAACATAAAACTGTAAAACTTGAGAGACACTTACCAATAATTAATCTAGGCACCAAAATCAGGAGGAGATTGGTATGATCATATATGAACCAAAATTGATAAACACTAGCATATTCACTAATCACTATCAAGTATCAAACATCATTGTGCTCCAGCTTAGAATTCAAACAAAATCATTTAATGGTGTAAACTAATACATGAATAAAAGGGTTAAAATTAAAAATATAAAAATATATATCAAAATGTACCTTAACCGAATCACAAAATATATCGAAAAATATTCGAGTCATGTGAAAAACATGATTTCCATAAATCATGTTGAAATATATTAGTTTATTAGGATGATTTCATCCTTTTTTCCAGATACATCAAAAACACATTATAATAAACCATAAACTAACATAGCATGATGTAGTGGTATTTTATTCTATATTTTCAATTGAATCATAAACATCTCCAATATACGCGGGTATTATAGTTGTTAAACTATTGAAAATCTTCTAAGCACTTTCAATGGAGTTGAAACTTCTATGAACTCAATTTCAAGGAATGAACATGTGGAATCAAGTGTTCATAGTATGTTTTTCTCTGGGATGTGTAAGTAGAATTACTTGAAAAATTCTAAACTTGAATTTAAATTCATATAGTAATCATACTCAGTATTGTATTAGAAGAATGTGTAAATGATACAAAAAAGTTAAGTTGTCATATCATATTCTATTTATGAAGTTATAGTAATTAGTAACCTATATTCTATAATAATTAGTAACCCATACATGATTAAAGATTCTACAACGATGAAGGAGATCTGACTGCTGGTCAAGTGAAAACAAGCCCCCATAATCGGTCAATAACCTTTCAATCCTATTGCACTGTTGAGAGATCCCCGTGAGATCGGTATTGATGCAGCTACAAGATTAAAGATACTACAACGATGAAGGAGATCTGACTGCTGGTCAAGTGAAAGCAAGCCCCCATAATCGGTCAATAACCTTTCAAGCCTATTGCACTGTTGAGAGATCCCCGTGAGATCGGTATTGATGTAGCTAATTTGCTTTCTAGTATCCCATGTCGATACGGCACCATTTTTTTACTTGGTATCACATCTTCAATTGTCATTGGACATCTGGAAGTGATGTGAAACCTATTCTCAGTTGGAAGATTGTGTACACACCCTTCCTTCCTACTCAAGGTCGAAAAGAACTATGTATTCACAAATTCTGGCCCAACAGCATACAACAACTATGATATTTTGATCCAAGAATCCTGGGAAAGATTCAGATCATTACCATAGAAGAAGTATGGTGGTCTAGCAGCCTTTCGATCGAGACTTCTACATGAATGGAGCCTTGTCCATTTGTTCAGTTATTATTTGTACTTCTGATATTTTCATTTCTTTTTTCCCTCCTTTGTTCATTTTTGACATTTTATTAGAGGTTGATTGTAATGACATAAAGTATATCTTAGAAGATTCATGGGTTGAACCAAAATATAGATAAGCTGGAAGATAAAGTAGATGAGCTGAAGCAAATAATATTAATATTAGGGTTTTATCCTCAGGGCAGTAATAATTTTTTTAAACAAGTTCAGGGGAAGGATCCTTTACCTTTTCCTGTGGCATAACATTTTTAAATTATATAATTTATACTTGATATTCTATGTGATTAAATGTTGTGGTATGCGTTGAGGCACATACCTCAACACAATAGGCCACTTGTGGCGTAGTAAAATTATTTAACTTTCCCATCTAAACCAAGAATGTTGTCAAGAGCATATCTATAATCATACGAGAGCTCCTACAGGCAATTAAAGGATTTATTAATTAGTTCAATGTTACAAAGCAAATAGTTTGTGTTGAGGTAGTCAATTTGTGGATGTAATCATGACCCTTGTTTATTTGATTATACCTATTATACACATTTCCAGATTGTTGATCTATCTTTTGTTAAATTCACATGAAGTGTGTAATTCTTGAATTATAGAGCAAATATTAAGTATTGAAAATCATAAAATCTTTCAAAATCAATATGTTAAAACACAAATGACATTTCTACTTAGCAAACTATTGGGCTTTTATACTTGACCTCACATACAAAAACCATATAAATATTTCAAACTTCCCTCAATTCTCAAAATTTAAATTAGTTTTCCCCCAATGGCCGAACTCAAAAGCCCACCCTCCCGCCCGTCGTCCATCGTCACTATCCGACGCAACCCACCGCGCCGCCCGACCCACACCCTTACAAACCCCAATCCCAATCTCCCTACTTCCAACTCCCTCTACCATCCCCTCATTGCAAATTAATGACATTCTCTTTATCTAAATCCCCGAAAATAATATCCATGTTTGACAAAAGCAAAAGTGATTTGACAAGAAACTGGTAGTGTTTGTTCATTTATTTCACCCTACACCAACATCATTAATTATCCACCCCTTCTAGTAGACTCTATCTAGCCTCTTGATATTCTAGGTTTAAACGTTGAAATACAGTACTAGTACTCAACCGTGATGTTACTTGAACTTTATTCCGATGTTATAAATTTTATTTAATATTACATTTGTGTTTTTATATAATCATTAGTTTTAATGATTTTTAAATTTTAATTTAATATACTTATGTTTACGGATTATACTAATGTTTTCCTATTATAAACAAACTACTGTCTTAATTGATGGTAACTCTTAGTAGAATTTTACGCAAAAAAGGGGTCCATCAAGAAAAGAATAAATTATTTATTTTCTTTATACTACAAAATTTGTACTTACAAAATTGAAATGACCATACATTCACCAGTGGCATCTCTTTTTCACATAAGTTATTACTATTGTCTCATCTTTTCATCTCCTTCACCTTAAAAAAAACAAATAAAATCACTCACTCCTCAGTAGACAATGCCTGATCTGGTGGAGACCCACATGGTAAAATCCCTAATTTTTATATTCCACTATTTTTCATCTTTTATCTAGAAGAGTGCATGGTTTGTCTCATTTTTTAAATTATGTTTTTAATTGAGAAAATCACCAAGTTGAATTTCGAGATTATTGTGACACATAAAATGCTGAAGAGTATGGTTATAAACCACGAATTTGAATGTGTTCCTTATAACAACATTGTTTATAATACAAAAAAAGAAAGACATCACACAAGAAGAAAAATTTACACTATCTAAAGAAAATAATAAGGGACAAAAAATTAAAACAATACATAGAAACAATAGAGCGGTGATAAATATTGCCTACTGGCGATTTGCTCTATAAATCAAATAGAACCTAACTATTGGTACCTAATTGATTTTTATTATTACAAAATTATTTCAGACAATAGTTAGTAATTAAGAAACAAAAACAATAGATCTAAAAGCTTACAAAATTTAAATTATTAGTGGAAATAAAATTAACAAGCTCATGTTGATGAGCGCTTTTTTCTCATTTCCTTTTGAATTACTGTACTGGAACCAACATTTTCACGGGCATATTTGCAGCAAGAAAAATCTTTTTTTGATTTGATTATTTTAGAAATAGTAGAGGAAGCATCATAACCTACACATAAAGAAAACAAATTCGGAACAATGAACTATTAAGCATTTGTTAAGAAAGTAAATACCACAAAAAAGAAGCAATTCCAACCAAGTTGTTGAAAGTGTGGAGTTGGAAATATCTAAGCAAATCTCAAACAAACATGAGACAGGGGTGGAAAATAATGAGATCGACATTATTATGAAAAAGGATGTGGAGGAGGAGACACGAAGATGCATAAAAAGAAAAAAATGAAATTCAAATTCTATTGCAAAACGTGTGAGGTTGGAGCCTTCTATGAAGAGGTTATGCTTGATATAACATATCCATGTAGTACTTACTTTTTAATGTCAAAAAATAATTATAATAAATTGATATTTTAAATCAAAATCAATCATGATTATACAAATATATAATATTAAGCGATTGTTGCAATATTAATTTTCCATACTTAACGAAAGTATATTTTGGTATCATTACTTACACTATTGCATAGTAATACTCTGCATCTGCTCCAATACCGGAGGCTATACCCAAACTTATTACAGTTTACTCCCCTGATTTGATGGATACCAAAAACTTAGTCTTTTTGATATTGTTTATGGCACCATAAACAGTTGCCCTGTCCTTGGGTTTTGATTACTGTATCTCCCATAATTCTGAGATGACCAAATAATTTGGACTTGGACCTATTACCCCTACTGCAATAACCCCTACTACATCAACCCCTACTAGCACAGTAGGGGTTAAATGCTTAACCCCTACTAGCACGACCAAATAGATGAGATGAAAAAATCACCGAGTTGAATTTCGAGATTGTTATGGACAACTATGTATATGCTTAATGGGACTGACTTCACATATGAAGAATGGGTTTATATTTTATTCAAAAATAGTTGTTGTAAATTCACTTTCACGGGTTGACAATACCATGTCATCATGCAAAACTAACATAAAGTTTAAGTCTAACAAAATATAAACCCATTCTTAACTTGTGTGAACCAAACAAAATATAGAAATGTTGGTAGAATGTTTATTAAAGTTCACTGAAAGTCATGTAACCCCATGACGGGGGTGACTGTTACCTTCGGTTATTTAATGTCCGACAATTTAAATGGAATGCTCAGACATGCCAAAGGTTTTCATAAAACTCTGCACTATCAACTACAGGTTGTCAGTTGCATTTTTTGCGCTAAAATTTTTGCAATCCTTTACGTGAATGGTTGGTGTTAATACTTATAAACTACTCCCTCTGTCCCACCCATTTCTTTACAGTTACTATTTTGGGTCGTCCCATCCATTTCTTTATATTCCAAAAATAGTAAACTTTTAATAATATAAAACACTATTACACCCACTAACTTCCTCCACTTTCTCAAATGTACTATTAAATATTGATAGGTCCCACCACTTTACCCACTTTTCATTACTTTAACTACTTAAATATATATATATATATATTGGTCTCCGTGCCCACCAAGGATGTAAAGATCCCGGTGGGACGGAGGGAGTAATTAAATTATCTCATTATTCTTGATTCGGGATTTGAATGTTAGACATTTATAATTGAACTAACATTTCTAAATGTATGGTGTAAAAATATATTAATTATGTTCTTAATTTGAAAATAATACTATTAATTTAGGTGAATTTATATTGTCACTAAAATGTTGGGATTTATTTAGGTTTTCTCCAAGGAGTGAGCTGCTATAATCTCTGAACCCTTACAAACATCTACTTTCTTTCCAGAGACTACAGGCTCCAGTATACCACTTTCAGGTTCTCTACTAGACTCTGATGTCTTCAGTAATACTTCATTAGACACCATAGTTAGTATGTTACCATCTTTAAGTGTTGTTTGCTGAGACTCACCCTCAAGGTGGATAGACTCTGACTGAACAATGTTTGTTTGATCTTCAGGAAAATCAGTCAAAGTTATTCCTCCCATATCATAGGGTTTCTCACTTGCAATTTCAGTCATCATAGAAGACCTTTCAGCATCAGCTATCACAGCTCCTGAGTCATCCAACCTCTGACTAGATGGTTCTTGTGTTGCAGTGACTGTGATCTGATCTGTCCTACTATCCACCACTGGTGCAATAATATCTTCTATTCACTGCATTCCTCTATCTACTTCCTACTGTTGTTCACCTTGAGCTGAAGCATCTTCAATAATGACATCCTTGTCAAATAAATATGCATGAAGTGATTGAAGTGCAACATGCTTCGAGAGTCCAAATTTCTTGACTAATTGTCTTCTGACTGAGACATAGAAATACATCTTCATTAAGTCAAGTCTTTGATGTAGAAGTCCATATTCTTCAGGAAATGAAAGTTTTGATACTCTTTCAACTAGAAAATCTAGAACAAGCCTGGATAGCTTCACTTTATAGAAATAACTCCCATAGCAGTCTGTATGACAATGTAGTTTCCCATAAAGAATCAATATCAAAATCTCTATTGTCAATTGTTGACTTGATTGTAGCTTCATTTGTAGAGACCTGCATGATGTTAGTTAGACTAGACTCTGTGTGTGTAGGTGACAATTGAATCTTTCTCCCTGTTCTCCTGATATAGTGAGCAAAAGATTTATCCTGAGAAGACTCAAGAGGTGTAGACACAGAAGTGATCTTGGGATGAGATCCTTTTTCAATAGACACATGCAGTCTTTTGAGAGACAGTATCTAGTAACTGTTTTCCCTTTTTAAGTACTACAGTCTTTTGAGAGACTGCAGCCTGGCTGTGACTAGGTGCTTCATCTCTTTGTCCTAGCTTAGAAAGTTGAATTGCAGCCTTCAATTCTTCTCTCTCAGCAAGAGATATATTATCATCATCTTCACTAGAACTACTACTACTACTTGAAACAACAAATCTTCTCTTCCTTACAACTGATGTATTTTGAGAAACACAAGAGGTTGGTTTCTTTGAAACAACAGGCTGTGGATTAAAACTTTGTTCTTGAATTGTTTCAGAGACTATAATATTTTGGGCTACTTGGGTAGACACAGGTGGGTTCTCCTCCAAATGAGATTCCTCAGCCATTTCACAACAAAAGAAAGAAGAATTGTAGAGAGTAGGAAGATGAGTTGTAAGAATTACCTGAACATGATATGGATAATGAATTGCAGGTATTTGATCTAGATTCTTTTCATTGTCCTTCTTTGTAATGTCAGAGAAAATTCTCTTTTGCTGTATATAAGAAGAAACACAATGTTCTCTACCAAATCTAGCTTCAACATCAGGAATAAAATGGTTAATAAACATTTGCATAAATCTATGATAATAAACCATTTTCCTGTTTTGATCTCTTGACCCAAGTTTAATACTCATCTGACTTAAGATAATGTGACCAATGTTAATTACTCTGTCATAAAGCAAACTATAAGCAATATGTGATGTAACAGAAGTAATTTGCTGAAAAGAACTACATTTACCAGTAAAACATTTAGCAATTTGATCAAAGAAGAAAGACCATTCTTTTCAAAGAAAAGATCTATTTAACTAGCTCATGTTATCTAAAGGTCCAGAATAACCTAACTCAGATAACATAGTTCTAACATTATCATCAGATGGTACATTCTCAAAGTTCATACTAACAGGTAAGTGAAGTACTGAATTAACAACAGATTCAGTAATATCAAATGAGTCTTGTCCTAGGTGTAGAACAATCTTACCTGATTGACTCTGAGTAGAATCAATTACTTCAGCATTCTCCCAAGCCTGTGAAATAGCAGCTTGATTTATTTCTGGAGATGCTGTCAATGCATAACTTAATGGTCCATTCACTAAAAAGTCCATAATCGGGTGAAAATCAGATGACACCCCTTCCTTGTTGGTAATAGCTGCTACATGATTATTCATCATAAAATCAAAGTCACCAAACTTGAAAGCTACTGATTTTGGTAGTTTTTTTTGAGCTGCCATATTTGATCTGAAAAGAACTTGAAAAATCTTGAAATTGATTAGAGATTTTGAGAAATTAAATGAATGTTTTTGCCTTAAGAAATACAATTTAGAAGTTAGCAAAAAAAAAAAAACAATCAGAGTCTCATAATAAAGATATATTCAAAAATTCTTCAGACCCACTAACCCACATTGACACGTAGGTTGACAGGTGTCAGTCCCTGAAAATGCAGTTTACCCACGATTTTTGGAAAATAAAATCCAAAATTGATCTTAGTGAAATAAATCAGGGTAAAATCAAAATTAAATCAATACTGATCAGCTTCCTTTTCTTGCTGTGATCTCCCATCAAAATAATCACAAAATGCATGTGATTTTAAAAATGATAAATTTTCAAATCCTTATGGTCACACTTGAAATCCTGATCAACATCATCCTGATTCCAGAGAATAAATGAAGTTCCACGTGGCAATCTCAGAATTTTAACCTGAAAAGAACATCAATATTCCAAACAAAAATATTTTGTTAGATTGTCAAAATATCTTGGAAATACGAAAGGACTAGTCATACGCATAGATATATACGCAGATACATTGAACACTTCAAAATGACTGTTCAGCTTCTCACTCTTTCCTTTATAAACACCTGATGTCTTTTCCTTTCTTAACTCCAAAAACAAAAAACTCTCTGTAAACCCAGAGCTTCCATAAAACAATGACCTTTAACCCCATCTTTCGATTTCTCACAGATGATGAATAGACTGTTCATAACCAAAGATTCATTGTTCGTCTCTTTGAAGAGATGACTTGTCTCATCGCTTTAGACATGGTTGGAGTAGATCCAAATAATATCCAGAATCTTCTCTTAAAACATCCATCTGTTGGATACAATCACCCTCTAACCTCCTCAATTCTTGAGGATGAAGAATTCGGCCGAGAGTCTGAGGTTGATCTTGATGGAGATGCTATACATTCTAGTCAGTTGCTCTCATTCAAGTCGCCCAGACAAGGAATCCAAGAGTAATCATCAAAGACTCTTGAGATGCTCCTTGTCCTGAAGTAGATCTTTGAAGACTAAGAACATCAACAACTTTAGACAAGAATAGGGTTTATCAACAGAAGTTAGGCAAAAAGATATTTGTATTTTATTTCCATGTATGTAATGCTTTCAATTAATAAAAATACAATTTCTTATTATCTACTTGTCTGATGTTCCCTGTTTATCAAATGATCTGACTAATGGTATAAATTATCAGTACACACATATTAAAACTTGCTGGCATAGACTTAACACATCTCAGAATTAAATTACTACACAAAGTAAACGTCAGGATCTGAAACAATTTTCATAATCCTGATACTGACACAATACTGATGACGTCAGCATCCTGATAACAATTCTAATTTTGATGATTATTAACAAGTCTATCATACTGAAATTTATCAAGGCAAAGTGTTACAGCTAAAACATTTAACAATCAAATATAGATCCTGACACGAATATCAAGTCTATAAGCTGAAAACAACATACCTTGCTACTTTTGCAGATGTTAAAGATCTAGAAATTTAACATTCCTAACTCACTTACTAACCTACTGAATGTAGTCTCATCAAGTGGTTTAGTTAGAATATCTGCAAGTTGTTTGTCAGTAGAAACAAAGAGAAGTTCCACAGTACCATTCTCAATATGTTCTCTAATAAAATGATACCTGACATCAATGTGCTTAGTCCTTGAATGTTGAACTGGATTTTCTGCAATTTTAATAGCACTAGTATTATCACAAAACATAGGAATATTACTAAGTGTCATACCATAATCCATCAACTGATTTCTTATCCAAAGGAGCTGTGCACAACAACTGCCTGCTGCTATGTACTCAGCTTCTACAGTTGAGGTTGAGACAGATTGTTGCTTTTTGCTTGCCCAAGAAATCAATCTGTTTCCCAAGAATTGACATGTACCTGTAGTGCTTTTCTTGTCTATTTTATACCCTGCATAATCAGAGTCTGAATAGCCAGTTAGGGGGAAATCAGATTCTCTAGGATACCGCAAACCAAGATTTGGAGTTCCTTTGAGATATCTAAAAATTCTCTTCACATCAATTAAATGAGATTCCTTAGGATCACTTTGGAATCTAGCACATAAATAGGTAGAAAACATTATATCTGGTCTACTTGCAGTTAAATATAACAATGAGCCTATCATGCCTCTATAACTAGTGTTATCCACACTCTTTCCCTTAGGATCAGAGTCTAGTTTAGTGGTTGTTGCCATGGGTGTTTTTGCAACTGCACAGTCTTGAAAGTCAAACCTTCTTAAAAGATCTTTGATATACTTTGACTGATTAATGAAAATACCAGTCTCAGTCTGTTTGACCTGCAAGCCTAAGAAATAATTTATTTCACCCATCATGCTCATTTGATACTTAGACTGCATAAGCTTACTAAACTTAGCACACAACTTTTCATTAGTAGAACCAAATATGATATCATCAACATAAACTTGAACTAAAAGCAATTCAGCTTTTATCTTTCTAAAGAATAGAGTTTTGTCAATTGTACCTCTTGTGAAGCCATTTTCAAGAAGAAATTTAGACAAAGTCTCAAACCATGCTCTTGGTGCCTGCTTTAGTCCATAAAGTGCCTTGTCAAGTTTGTAGACATGATTTGGAAACTTTGGAATAACAAATCCAGGTGGCTGTTCCACATATACTTCCTCATCAAGCTTGCCATTTAGAAAAGCACTTTTTACATCCATCTGGTATACTTTGAATGAGCTGCAAATGCAAGAAACATCCTGATTGCTTCCAATCTTGCTACTGGTGCAAAGGTTTCATCATAGTCAATTCCTTCTTCCTGAGAGTAACCCTTGGCCACCAGTCTTGCTTTGTTTCTTACAATCATACCAGATTCATCTAGCTTGTTTTTTAAAACCCATTTTGCACCAACAATAGATCTATCTTTAGGTCTTGGTACAAGTTTTCAGACTTTGTTTCTCTCAAACTCATTTAATTCATCCTGCATTGCAATTACCCAATCAGGATCCTGTAAGGCTTCTTCAACCTTCTTAGGTTCATTCTTTGAGAGAAAGCAACTATACAAGCATTCATTTCGAATTGATCTTCTAGTTCGAACACCACTATTCGGATCACCAATAATCAAATCTTCAGTATGATCCTTTGTCCATTTTCTAACAGGTGGTAGATTTCCTCTGCTAGATTCTCCCCCTAAGTTAGTGGTATCTCTTATAGAAGAACTCTCTCTGCCTTTAAAAACTCCCCTTTGATCAATAGAATCAATAGATTCCATATTGCTGCTAGTTACTGATCTTTCCTCAGTAGACTTTGAAGGATCAGTTCCTGATGGAGTAGACTCTGAATAGCTAGTCTGCTCCTGATGATCACTTTGTCCTCCTTGATTTATTTGCTCCCCCTCAACAGTAGCACTCCTTTGAGAAGCAATAGAAATTCCTTCTGGAGAACCTTCATCATCACTGGAGAGTATCTTAGAATTCTTCAGATTTTCAAATTCCAATTTGTCATGGCTTTCATCAGTTTGCAGAATTCCAAATTTCTTGTCATCAAATGCAACATGAATTGATTCCAGAACAATGTGAGTTCTGAGATTATAAACCTTGAAGGCCTTTGATGCTGAATATCCTAGAAAGATTGCTTCATCCGATTTGGCTTCAAATTTTCCAAGTTGTTCTGGATGAACTTTTAGGACATAGCATTTGCATCCAAAGATGTGAAAGTATTTCATACTTGGTTTCTTTCCTTTAATCATCTCATATGGAGTTTTTCCATGACTATTTATCATCTTAGGTTTACATTCTTAGGTTTCTCTAACACTTTGTCATCTGAATTACTATTGTTAATTCTTTTGTGTACAACAGGGGTACCTTTTGAATCAACAAATTTAACATGTTTAGGTTCAGAAACAATTTTCTTACCTTCAGATTTAGATGTGCTTGCTTCTACTTTACTATCATCATTGACAATAGCTACTTTTTCTTCTTGTCTAGCCTTATCAATACCTAAACCATTAACTTTACCACGAATTCCACTTTCAATGATTTCTTGAGTCTTTTTACCAGAAATGTTAATGGTCTTAATCACATCTCTCTCTTCCTCTAGTTCTTTTCTGATATAGTTATAAGCCTCCAGAATGACACTATAATCATGCTTAGCTTTATCAGAACTTAATCTATATTCTTCCATTTGAACTAACTCAGATTGAAGAAAATTATTTCTATCAACTAACTTATCATTCTTATCCTTAAGTTCATCTCTTTCACTAGTAAGAATTCTAAAATTAGTCATAAGATTCTTAAACTCAGCATGAACAGATCTAATTTCATCAGAATTTAAGCTATCAAATGAATCAAGAGAGTGAAGTGATACCTTAACAGAAGATGAAGAAGTTTTCTTTGGAGATCCAGGTTTGTCTGAAACATTTGCCATCAATGCAATGTTGTCATAATCCAATTCATCTTCAGAATCACTGGAATCAGCCCAATCCTTCTGTGTGACCATAAGTGCATTACCCTTTCCTGAATTCCTAGGCTTCTTACACTCACTTGCAAAGTGTCCAAGCTCACTGCAGTGGCCTTATCAAGCTTGACAATTGTACTTTTGCCTTTGTCACTCTTCCTCTCCTCCTTCTTTTGAAAAGGTCCTTTGCTAAATCTTCTCCTGTTAAATCTTCCTTTCTTGAAAGCTTTAGCAAACATAGCAAAAAGTTCCTGCATCTCTGATTCAGAATCACTATTGTCAGAGTCTATATCAGTAGTCTCTGACTCAGAACTTTCTTTGCTTTTCTTCTTCCTTGAGTTCTTTACAACAGGCTCATCATGCTGTTCCTCTGGAAGCTTCTTTGATTCAGATTGAGCAGTAAGTGCAACAGTCTTCATCTTTCCTTCACTCCTGCTCTTCTTCTGCTGCTTGTCAAGTTCATAAGCTCTCAGTTTTCCATACACTGTCTCTAATGATATCTCATCAAGATCATTAGCTTCCTCAATTGCAGATATCTTCTCATTGTAGAAATCAGTCAAGGCTTCCATGAACTTAGTATTCATATCCTCCAAGTCATAATATTTACCATGCATGGCCATCTCATTGATGAGTTTTGAAAACCTATCAAAGGTGTCAGTAAGTGACTCACCAGACTTGGATTCAAAGTACTCATACTGTTGTATAAGTAGTGTCCTCATGTTCTTCCTGACAGGCTTAGTTCCTTCACAGTGAACCTTAAGATTGTCCCATATATCTTTAGCAGTCTTACAAGAGAGAACATAGTTAGTGAGAACAGAATCAAGACTGTTGAATAATATGTTTCTCACTTTAGCATCTTTAAGAACATTCTCCTTGTCCTTATCTGACCATTCAGATTTAGGCTTCTCTGCTGTATGTTCTGGAACAACCTCACCATCAACAGTTGCTTGTCCAACAACCTTCGTTGGGATAAAAGGTCCATCTCTGATTCTGTCAAGATAATCAGGATCTGTTGCTTCCAGATGATGCAACATCTTTACTTCCAATAGAGTATATTCGTTTCTCTTGAGCATAGGAATCTTAGTATTCCCATCCTTGTAACCAGACATGATTGAAGATCTTTATGATTATTCGAAATCAACCTACTCTGATACCAATTGTTAACTCGAATAACTTGTAGAAAGGGGGGGTTGAATACAAGTTATATAATCATGTCTGATTTTTGCTTGATTAGATAAACAAGAACAAACGAATAAATCAAACTCTGTTTGTATTAAATAAATCAAATACAAACTCTACCAAAGGTGTACAAATACCTTTAGCAGCTGCTGACAATACAAATCTCTCTCTGTTTGTTTCGAACTCTCGAAAACAAACCTTATGCTATCGACTTACAATCGCTCGACTTACAATCGCTTGACCACGACTCCTACTACGAACGCACTTTTTACAATGATATAGAGAGAGTATTTATAATGCTTCCTATTAATTAATAATAGAAAGATAATCTATACATGACAATGTTCTGCCGTCCAGTTGATAGTTTCCATCAATAGAAAATTCTTTCCTTCATGATATCTTCTTGCTTGTTCTTCAAACAAAGATCCTGTTTTATAGCACTTGCCAGTTTCTGTAGCATCCATAATGACATCATCAGTAACACGACTGATATCAGGATTGCACACTGCATCAGTATCTGACCATCCCATCAGTACTTGACTTGCTCTATCAGGATTCGATCTCAGTTCTTGACATGTAGTCCTCGATGCACTGTTCCTGACTTCAATTCTACAGATCACTGTCTAATACATATATCCTATACAAAGTGCTAAATCCTTTATAAATCAGGATATACAAGAAGTATAAGTAAAATTCTATTCTTAACATCACAACTCATGAATTATTCCTAACAATAGCTCGATTCACTTCGCTTTCAGAGCCACTAACAATGATGCAGAGTATGAGGCGTTGATTGCAGGTCTCAAACTAGCTTTAGAGATGAAAGTTGAGAATATCAGAGTGTTTAGTGATTCGATGTTAGTAGTTTGGCAGATTCGTGGTGGATTCCAAGCAAGAGGTCCACGAACAGACTTGTATTTGAGGTACTCCCAGGAGTTGCTTGCAAAGTTCAGAGAAGTGAAGTTAGATCAGATACCACGAGGAAAAATACCAATGCAGATGCATTAGCTAAGTTGGGCTCATAGAGGGAGTCAACACTGTTAGAAGTAATTCCACTTCAGATTCAGGAGCAGCCTAGTGTCTTCAAAGAGGAGGTGATGGACATTGAATTACTAGTTGAGGATTCTTGGGTGACTGATAAGTGGATTTTATATCCACTTGGATCGCTCCAATTCGGATTAAATTGATCGTCTTGGACTCAAGTTTGTTGTAGTTTTGATGTGTTTTGTTTAAGTGTGTAGGTTTGCAAGAATGTCGATTAGGGTTAATGTTTTCGTCAATCTTGGAGTTAAATTTGAGCATTGGAATGAAGGATGGTGTATTGCCATAGGCTACCATGAGGATTCATGCTCAAGAATTGAATAAAGGGAAGTGGCAAAAGAATCGGAAGAGAGAACAGATGAGGAATGAGCAAATTGTGGAAAATTCGGATGGTTGCGCAGTCTACACTGTTTTGGCCATATCTGGAGTTCTAGAAGTCCGTTTTCAGCGATCTTACTGTCCACGCGAAGCTTGAGAAATTTTCTTGAAGTCAAAAGCAAACAAACAGAATGTTTGTGCGCTGACAGCGCACAAATACGCGCTGAGAGCGCACGAAACAGAAGCTGGACGCGCTGGGAGCGCATAAACGCGCGTTGACAGCGCACGATGCTGTCAGAAAATTCCAGAAATTCCGATTCTGCCCCTATTCGAATTTTAATTGTATTTTTGGTATCAAAACCTATTTCTAGTTGTATTGTAGGTTATTTTTCTTGCTTGGCAAGATATCTAGGCCTATAAAAACACATCTTACCATTGTAATTAGTATCGTTTTATTATTGTAACATAGAATTGCAAGGGAGAAAAGGAGAAGGAGATTCAACCCTCGTGACAAGCAACGGATCAAGATCTACTTCATCTTTTGTGTTCTTTTCCTATTAATATTATTACTACCATTCATACTTTGTTTAATATCATGTTTTCATCAAATACCATGGTGACGAACGGTTCAATTATGAACTAATCGTTGTCATGGGATTCTAACGGATTTATCTATGTAGCTTAGTAGTTTGATTGCTTTAAAGATATGTGTGTGGCGAATTCTTGATATCCTCGTATGGTTAATCTTAATGCTTTTAGGTGCGTTGCTAACATCTAAATTGAATTGTTAATCTCTTGTGAAGTGAAAGTGGATCTTGAGATTTAGAACTTGCCATGCTAGCATAGGTTCATAATTGTTTATCGATATGATTCGTAGTGTAAGATGAAAATACTTATGCTGCCCTGTGTGATCTTCATGGATAACTTGCTCTTCAACCGTTATGTTTTCAAATTCTATAGACATATAGGGTCTAAGCATAATTGGTGCCTCTTCATCTTCCATCTCTTTTGTGGATGTATGGGTAGTTTGGTATACGTATGCTGACAGGTAGCGTGTACTTGTTTCGTGTTATCCGATCAGATATCAAAACCATCATATGCATGGATTAAAGGCGTCAACTCTAGGCAAAGTAGATAATGAAGTTAGAGTCCCATGTTTATTCTCATATAAGTAATTTGATTTTAATTCTCATTAGTTAAATTCTTAGTTTGTTAATTTCCTTCTTAGTTAAATTTAGTTAATAAAAACCCAAATTGTTAATTGTCTTAGCAGTGAATAAAAACCATACATTGTTGCATAGGTACATTAGCTGAATTGAAACCTAACTAGATCTCTGTGGGAACGAACTTGACTTATTCAGATATTACTTGTGACCACGTACGCTTGCGTGATGTAGTGTTAACAATGACTCTAGTCTATAGTTACTTGGCTAAGGGAGAGGTACCTCCTAATCAGGATGAAGCCAGGAAGCTGAAGTATCATGCAGCCAAGTATGTGATCTATGATGGAATTCTATACAAACGGGGATTTAATCAGCCTTTGCTTAAGTGTGTAGCTGGAGAGAAGTGTAAATACATTCTTGGAGAGATTCATGAAGGAGTATGTGGAAATCACTCGGGGGGTAGTTCTTTAGCCATGAAGGTCCTTCGACAAGGATATTATTGGCCAACCCTCAAAGCAGATGCTCACAAGTTTGTTCAGGCATGCAGCAATTGCCAGAAGTTTGCAAACTTTGACAGTCGTCATGTGGCACTTATCAAACAGATTTTCAGCCCTTGGCCATTCGCCATTTGGGGGATAGACCTCATTGGAGAGCTCCCGACAAGAAAAGGAGGAGTAAAATATGCAGTGGTTGCAATTGACTACTTCAAAAAGTGGGTAGAAGCCGAACCACTTGCTAAGATTACAACATCAAAATTGACTGAATTTGTTTTTCGAGCCATTGTTTGCAGGTTCCTCAGAAATTGATTTCTGACAATGGGAAGCAGTTCGATAGCAGAGAGCTTAGAGGATTGTGTGAGCAGTTTGGAATTCAGAAAGCATTTTCAGCAATGTACTATCCGCAGAGTAATGGACAGACTGAAGCTGTGAACAAGATTATCAAGCATACTTTGAAGACAAGGCTTGAAAATAAGAAAGAAAGCTGGCCAGAGGAGCTTCGTGGAGTCTTGTGGTCGTATAACACCACTCCTAGAACTACAACTGGTGAGTCTCATTTTACTCTCACTTATGGTTGTGAAGCTATGGTACCTGTGGAAGTTGGAATAGGTTCTTTGAGGAGAAAGCATTATGACCCCGAGAACAATGAGGTCAATCATAGACTTTACTAAGACATGATCGAAGAGTTGAGGACAGATTCGCAAGTGAAGTTAGCAGCGTATCAACAGAGAGTTCGAAGGTATTACAACAAAAAGGTGAAAGCAAGACCTTTTAAAGTTGGAGACCTGGTTTTGAGGAAAGTAATGCCAAACACCAAAGTCTTGGCACATGGAGCTTTTGGAGCGAATTGTGAAGGACCTTACCAGATAAAGTCAGCCATTTGGGAATGAACATACCATTTGATGGATATGGATGGGAATCTCATTCCGAGAGCTTGGAATGCAGAGCATTTCAAGAAGTATTATCAGTAATTCTCTTTTACTATGTTTTTCTTAATAACAGTAAGGCTCTTTCAGCCCAAGAATAAAGGCAGCTTACTAGTTATAGCTGACCAGAATTGTTGATTTCAGTATTTGATTATGCATGTACTAGGGGGGTACTTGATGTGAACCTCCCTATTTGCAAGACAGTTTTTATTATGGAGCATTGATAGCTCTACGTTGAATCTCTTGATTGCAGTATTGATGATTACAGCTTCCTAATAGTTGTTTTACGTAACAATAATTACCCAAAAGAACTGGAGGGTAGTATTCCTACTTTGATAATATTGTGCATGTTTGATTAGCCATTTCATATGCTAATTTGAAATGAATTTAAGTGCTTGTTTTAGTACTTGTATTGAGAAACAGGTTACCTTGACTAACAAGTTCCTGTAGTTTTGATAGTGTTCGCGAAGTATGAGTATGATTTGACAAAATGTGTAGAGTACGATTGATTGAACCGAGAAAAGTCTCAGGTAGCTTCCTGAGCATGAATTAAGTCTTAGGTAGCTTCCTGAGCATGAGAAAAGTCTCGGGTAACTTCCTGAGCATGAATTAAGTCTTAGGTAGCTTCCTGAGCACGAACAAAGCCTCAGGTATCTTCCTGAGCATGAGCAAAGCCTCTTACTGAGCACGAGCAAAGCCTCAGGTATCTTCCTGAGCAAATTTGATTGAAAAGCCTCAACTGACTGAGCAAGACATTTTTTTTAAAAGCCTCAAATTCCTTGAGCACATGATTGAAAAACCCTGTTAACAGGCACCTAAAGTCCTGACGAAAGGTACATTAAAGGAACTTGTATGGAGCCGAGATTGGCATACAGGAACCTGAAACTATATGTTTCACCCCTCCGTGGAGCCGCCTCTGGCACGAGAGGAAGTGGGAACTTGTGTGGAGCCTAGACCGGCACACTTGTTCTTAAAGAGAAGCCTAATAAGCTCTCCCTCATGTGGAACCGCCTCTGGCACATGGGAAGAAGGGATAAGTTCCTTAGCATTTACTTTCATAAGATGTCTAGCCTGACACATGAAGAAGAGGAATCTGTGTGGACTCCCAGAACGGCGCAGAGGTTCCTAGAATCGCCTCGAGGCAAAAGGAACCAACATGGAACCTAGACTGGCATGTTGGGACCTAGAGTTTAGGATTGGGAACCAAATAGGTGACCTTTCCAAGAGTTGGCCCGTGTTTAATAGGATTATTTCTACTAATGTTAACTAGTTTCTGTTTTATGTTTACTTTGCAGGATTGTTAGTAGTCATCAACGGTTATTTATAAGGAACCTGGTTTAGTTATTCAACAATGAAGAGTTAGGAGGTTATTAAGGAAAGTGTTAGTTCAGATTATGGTTTTGAAAGCACTACTCGAAGCATAAGGGAAAAGGCTATAAGTTTACAAGTAAGTTGTTGTGATAATGTTAGGTTTTGTCATAGTTACCTTAGAAAATTATTGGTGGAAATATAATTATATTCTGTTTCTTACAATGGGATAGCCCGCGTAAGCTTGAATATGCAAGTATGGAAACTAAATAATTGATAAGACAAGTAGTGGAGGGGTATTTTACAAAGTTTGGAAGAAGGATATGATATGCAGCTAAGGCATAAATTAAGAAACTAAGCATGCACAGAAGTATTAGTAAGAGATATGGCAAAAGCAGGAAATTATCATTGGAAACCACAGAAAAAGTTATGGGTACTACGACCCAGAAAGCCAACCAAACCAAGAGTTATCAGGCACAAAGGCCGCAAAAAACTAAGTTAATAATACATCACGCGAGGCACTACGAGGGGCCCGCAACCTCAAGAAAAGTTGTCAAAGGTTCAGAGAATTCATAAAACTTCAAGCAGTAGGTACTTTGTCAGATTCTTCAATAACTGAAGGAGTTGGA
The DNA here is from genome assembly GCA_037693485.1 of Kitagawia praeruptora. Taxonomy (NCBI): domain Eukaryota; kingdom Viridiplantae; phylum Streptophyta; class Magnoliopsida; order Apiales; family Apiaceae; genus Kitagawia; species Kitagawia praeruptora. The sequence goes on along the minus strand of CM075347.1, from coordinate 92,481,730 downwards.
AAAGTGGGTGGAGTAACCTCAGGAGGAGCAGGGACCACTGCAGTCTCAGGGATGGAACCTGAAGACCTCTCAACCGTAATAACGGGAGGTACAGGGACTTGTGGAGTCGCAGCTTCCTTCTTGAAGTCATTGATCATGTTCACGACATCCTCGCCAAGCAGAGACCAGTTCAACTCGGGCATCTTCTCCCACATAGAGCACATGTAGTCTCTTACACCTTCATCATAGCCCTCATCATATCTGGCTTTCTCCTTGGTAAGCATGGTGGACTTGACAGAATCAGCGGCAGCATTGAGAGCATCAACCTGAACCTCAAGTTCATGGACCTTCTCTAGCAAGGAGATTTGTTCATCTTTCAAATCTTTAACTTGTCCCTAAAGCTCATCTTTCTCTTTCTTCAAAGAACTCTCAACAGTTTTTGCTCATCTCACAGCAGCAGTAGCCATGTTTACCCTTTCTACCATAGCAGCCAGCTCCTCCTTTAATTTTGAAACTTCTCCTTGAAATTGGAGGTCGTATTACGTCTTCTCAGCAATATCGTCACAGAATCTAAGGGTGAAGAAAGCATTCTGAGCGGTAGAAAACCTCATGGCGTTCATGGCCTCAATAGTATTCATCTTAGCCCAACCAGTGATAGCTTTCGGAAGAACATGGGTGTCAATCAGATCTTTAAACTGATTCTGAGCAGCAGCAGGATCTACCTTCACAGCTTTTCCCTTTATAAGGGACCTGGATTGAGAGCTTCCTGATAAATCAAGGGTAGTCTGAGCTAGCTTGCGTTTAGAGGAACCAGATGGCTGAGCCTGGATTGAAGTTGGAGTAGGTACTTGGTTAATAGGAGTTGCAATCAACGGAACCTCCTTCATTTCAACATCAATTTTGAAAATCTCGTCCACATTCTTGGACCTTTTGATAAAAGATGGAACTTTGGGGGCCATACCTGCATAAATGAACAAGTCACAGTTAGAAGGATATATGCAAAGAAAACAGAAGCAGTTATGAAGACAAAGACATGATTAAGAAGATAGACATAAGAGTAATAGTGTAGTTATACCAGGTTCAGAAGGGAAAAATCCCAAAGAGGTTAGGTTATGTGGGGTCATCAAAATTAAACAATCTCTTATGGAAGAAGATAGTTTCAGGACCTCCTGTGCCCTAAGAAGACGGTTGCCCGTCAAAGGAGTCTGCTTTGGGATCCTAGGCTAATGGTTGAATTCATATATAACTTCAGGGCAGTTATAACAATATAAGAATTGCTCTGGCCATTGCTCAAATTTTGTTTCACATTCTTTATGCATTGACCTTGATGACAAGGCCAAGCAGAGATGTAGAAGCATCCAGAATTTCTTTCAGTATCCTTGAGCTTGAAGAAAAAACCAAGCTCTTTTGCAGTCAATGGAGTAGTGAATTTGCTAGCATAGAGGATATAAGTGCAGATGGCAAGTCTATATGAGTTGGGAGGTAATTGAAGAGGAGCAAGTTCATAAAAATCTAAAACTTCTCGGAGAAACGGGTGAAGAGGTATGTATACACCAACCTTAAAAAAAGTAGCAGAGATCACAGCTTTTGGAATACCTAACTCTGAGGTTATTACGTCGAACCTGTGAGCCCTCTCAATAGGTTCTGGGATTACAATGGTACAAGTTGGACGGGGGCATTCTTCGTACAGTTTCTCAAGTTTAAATGAGGTCATGATAGAATCAGTTTTCTCACAGTAAGGGGTGGCCTTGATTCGATAGAGATCTCTTTCAACCTCAGGTTCAGGTTCATTATCTATTTCTAGATCAGGAATCTCAGGTTTCAATACCTCCTCTTCATTAGTGGGCCAGTCATCCCCTAAGTCAACAAATGTAGGAATTGGAGGTTGAGATGACGGAGATGCTATGGGCCTAAAGAGTATGTTCTCAGGTTCATTTGCATTAGGAATTACAACCCTGGACCTAGTTCTTTTGCCAATTGGCATGGTAGATAAAGGTTGAATTGAGGATTGGTGATCAGAGTGGGTGGATTCAGACGACATCTGCAAAGACAGACGAAGAAAGGTCAAGTTCAAAGGCATTTACGAAAGAGTTTAGGGTCCTAAGATATCTAAAGTGATATAGTCGTATATTGGAGATAATCTAGGGAACTCTCAAAACAGATAACACGATTATGAATCAACGAATAGACAATCATCAAATAATATGCAGTGAAAGCTTGTGTATGCGACATACAACGTGAAGAACCAATACATGTATAGACGTTGAAAGTAAATGGAGATAGAAAAGAAACCAACATGCAAGATTGAAATAAATAGATAATTGAAAATAGAACTAAGATTATGAACGAATACACAGCAGTGGTTAAGAATCATACCTTGGATTGAAGAAAATAGCGACGAGGAGGCATGATGGAGTGGATGACCGTCGGGCTTCTTCTTTTCTCTCTCTAAGGGTTTAGTAAGTATTTGGTAAAGGTAAAAATGAAGATGAACCAAGTCGCGTGTCTATATAGCTAAGGTAAATGAGAGATAGCCGTGTACACGTGGCCGTAGATAGCCGTGTACACGTGGCCGTCAGCGATTAGAGCAAAACTTAAAGAGGTACACGCGCAGGAGGCATGTGAATCTTGGAAAAAGACCATATTAACTGCAGCATTGGTAAGTGATAAGGCTTAATTCAAATTTTGAATTATCACTCCAAGATATTTACAGTTGAAAGTTATCTTCCCTATAAATTTTAAATTTCAAAAAATCAAAGAAACGTGATAATGTTGAACATTCAATCACGTTACCCGGGAAGTTGAATGAAGACTATAAGTTGATTTTGAGAGCTGCAATTTGAAGCAAATTCAAAAGAAAATAGCAGAATAACAGGTTCCTTGATGGGAAAGGAAGCTAACCAAGGATGTACTAGATGAAAATATTTTATGACTTGTTTCATATGCCGAGTTAGCTCATGTAGGCTTGGATATATGATATTAAAGCGAGGTATTCTAAGAAGAATGATTTAGCATTGAACCCTTGACCAAAAGAGCAGAATAGGTTCCTTTCACATTACATGATTTCAAGGAACCGGGGGGTAGTTGTTATGCCAAAAATCACCATGGGCTGAATTCAGGCCCATTAAGCCATAGGGTTCAATCCATATAAGTAAGAAGATAGATTCAGTATGAGCTACAAAGATCAGATATGAAGTAATGAGCATCAAACAGAGAAATGACCAAGAAACCATGAATATTAGAAGGTTCCTGGAGGCTAGGAAGCTGAGCAGATTACCAAAGGACCAGGTTCCTCCTAGAAGAAGAGTCCGAATTAGCATAACAACAACCACAGAAAGAGGTAAGAACATACAAAGATATTAGATGAGTTATCCAACCTAACATGTTTGTTATTTGTGCAGGTAAAGACACCTAAAAAGAGGCTCCTGAGCAACAGGTCCCGAAATAAGGAGGTTCATGAGAAACAGGCTCCTGAGATATAGGTTCCTAATCACCAGGTTCCTAAGAGTAACCGACAAAAAGTTCCAGAAGCCATCTGGAACGAATATTGAATTATTATTGGAGTATAATTCTAGGGCGCAGTTGATCCTAGAATATCTCTGATATGCGAGAGAATTATAATGGGGTACGAACTCGAGTTCTACTATATTTCACCAACTAGTTCGTGAAGGGCTCTAAAGGAACTTGAGTCCAACATGAACTAGGCAACCGAATACAGCTATCCCAGCAGAGTCAGATTCGCATTAGAACTACGTGAGCTTAATTCCTATATAAAGGATACGTAGGCACCTTGAGGGTAGGACAAATTCAGCTCTCTAATTTTCTCTAAAGGCATCTGAGATTATTGGAGACACCCTCGAGCTCAGCTCACCCCCACAAACACAACCCAAATCTTCCATTGAACAGAGAACCTCATAAAAGTTGTTACGAAATCCACTCATCAATAATACTTATAATGTTTGATGTTAACTTGTTCTCTTACTTGTGACAGGTGTCAAATGATGACTTATAACCTTTTACTTTTTGCCATCAAAGTCATTATTTTTGTGAAATTTCTTACTGTTCGGAATGTGGAAGGAGTGAACAAATTATATCAAAAAGAAAGTAGGATGTGAGAGAAAGGCGATGTGAGAGAAAGGCGTCTATGCTTTAGGGATAAAGCCTTGTCTTGTTGTTTCAATTTTTTGAGTTAATTTTAATAAATATGTGGTTTAATCTGTTGGTGATGTTACTTGATCAGCTGGATTTGTAGTTGACAATTTATTTGTTCTTTTATTAGGTTATTTAGTTAATGTAACTAATTTTTTCGCCAATTGTATTATTGGCTTGTATTTATAAACTTAATCTGTACATTTCACCAGTTAGTTAGTTCAATACAATTTTTACATCTTCAAAAAATCTTCTCTCTTAGCCTTCTTCTTCTTAGCTACAATATATATTTAACATAAACTTACAAATTAACAAGTTTTACATGGTATTAGAACGGTGCCATCCATGACGTCGTGATCATCTTCCTTCATAGCATTGTGATCGTCTATTTCATGGCATCGCGATCGTCACGATTGATTACGCTCTTATCTCTGATAAATTGGTTTGATTTTCTTCATTTTACTCTATTTTTATCCCTTTTTGTGTTTTCTTGATTGAGATCACGTTTTTATTCACAAAATTACTTGAAAATTGATACTTGTTTCTTGATTTTCATGGCGCTTAGTGTTTGTTTACCATTGTTCTTGTTGAATCAGTCTCGATGGTGCATGTTAGGAATTATGTTGTCCGTGATGATATGCATAAAACACCTAAAAACATATTTGTATAAGTTAAGTTTGTGACTCACCAGCGGATAATCATTCATTCAGTATCCGTTGATGAGGAAGCTTGTAATTCGATAAGTTAGTATCATGTTAAAAAGTTTCCACAGATAGTTATCAATTATAATATTAGTTGATAGCATCCTGAGTCATGTTGACTATCAATGGATAAACAGAAAGGTTAGATAATTTTATATAGACTGTGCTTTGTAATTTTGTTTAAGTGAAGTGATACAGCAACGGATGAAGGAGCTACACCAACGGATAGTACTATCAATGGATAACATGGAACTCATCAATGGATAATCAACTACAACGGATGTTCATCAATAATGTCTCGAAACTAACAGTTGATAGTGACTTGACATAGCTAACAGATCACATGAGTTGGTGGACTTCAAATTGGCATGGAAGCCAGTCTTTGGAAATGAAGAAGAAAAAGAAACATTCCTTTTCTTAGCAAACATTTTGGATGATAAAATCTAGTAATATCTGTCTAAGACAATCAGACAAAATTGTGTCACATGAAGAAAATAAGTGGTAGCAGACCTACAGACATCTTTGACTTTGTAATATTCTTTTTGTTTGTAAGGTTGTAATCTTGGGGTATTATATAATCCAAGAGTAGCATTGCATATATATAAGAGAGCATACACATACAAGTAATACAAGAAAAAACATAGAGCTCAAAGAGAGAGATAGTTAGATTTTCTTTTGTATTCAAAAATTTGTAACCGCAACTGTGTACTTTCTAAACAGATTATTTCTTCGAAATATAAATCTTAGGTGGACCAGAAAACCCACCTGATATTTTGTAAGTGTTGTGTGTTTGATTTGCTTTCCATACACTTGCATTAGTTATCTATTTTTATCAAACTGTTAAGTCTCTCAGTTTGAAAAGTTTTTGTTCAAAATTGTATTCAACCCCCCTTCTACAATCTTGTGGTGTTATTGGGACTTATCAATGCATTTTTTAGTCATATTCTCATCATACGAATTGTATTTATTCTTTAATATGTATCTTTCTTTTGTGCACACAAGTTTTACCTGATTTACAACATATCTTGATATTCAATTTTTATTTATGCACAATGACTACAAATGCGCGCAATTTCACTTAAAACACTTATCCTATAAAGTTCTAAACCTTCATACTCATGACATTATTTTTTCAAGAGATGTCACCTTTCGTGAGTCTATATTTCTTTTTGTTACACGCAAATCTGGTCGGTTTCTTCCTCTTCTTATCGCAGAATTTCTTCTTTTCCCCCTATTGATTCTCCACCATCTTCACCATCAGATTTTCACCATATACACTCATATTGTTAATCCCACTCATGATCACACTATGAATTTTTCTCCAGAGTTCTCTGCACCTTTACATTTCCCCCCAACTGATATCACTTATGATCATACTTCTCCAGATCAAACTCTTTCTTCTAAGATCATACCTACAAGACACTTCTCATTGTAATTTTTCATTTGCTCTTCCACTATAGCTTCTTTATGTATTTCATCTCCTCAATCTCCTAAACAATCTATTTGTTGTAATATTAATTCTTCCATTCTTTCCACCTGCTGAACAGTCCAGCTATGAAGAAACTTCAAAATTTCTAGAATGGCAACAAGCCATATCTAATAAGTTTGCAGCATTAGAACCAAATAACACTTGGGAACTAGTACCCTTACCTCCTAGCAAGAAAGTCATTAGTTATAAATAGGTGTTTAAAGTCAAACAATATAATGTTGAAGGTATTATTGAAACATATGAAACCCGTTTAGTTGTTAAAGATTTCACTCAAAAAACTGGGATTGATTACAGTGAATCTTTCTCACCAGTTGTCAAAAGGACACTAATTAAAATTATTTTTGCTGTAGTTATCAAATGGTTGGAAAATGTATCAACTTGATATGAACAATGTTTTTCTTCATAGTGATCTTCATGAAGATTCTTCATTTTCTTTCAGTTTCTAACCCTACTCTAGTCTACATGTTTCTTAAATCTCTTTATGATTTTAAATAAACACCTAGAAATTGGTTTGCTAAGCTCACTACTGCATTATTTTTCATTGGATACAAAGCTTCCAAAAATGACTTTTCTTTGCTCTAAAGAAAGTCTGGTACTTTAGTGGTATTTTTAGTCATTTATGTTGGTGACAGTTTGGTAGTTCATAATGATGATGTGGATATCAACTTTGTTAAGCATTTTTTGGACTCTACATTCAAGATCAAGAACTTGGTAAATTTGCACTGTATTTTTGGGTTTAGAATTGAATTATGTACCTACTGGTATGGTGATATCAAAGAACAAGTTTACTCTTGATCTTCTTACAGAATTTGATTGTATGAATTTATCACATGTAGTAAGCTCACTGGAACTGTCTTCTAAACTTCTCTCTGATGAAGAAGACCTATATCCTGATCCTTCACATTATAAAAAATTGGTTGGAAAGCTTAACTCACACTGGACCAATTTAGCATTTGATGTACAACATCTTAACTAATTCGTGGTAGTTCCTAGATTTCCCCACTGGCAGGGTGCTATTCATGTACTCAAATACCTGAAAAATGCACCTTCCCGGGGTTTGACTTAATTCTTCTTCTTCATTCTCTTTAGAAGCCTATTGTGATGCTAATTAGGCATCTTGTTCAAACATTAGAAAAATGGTTAGTGGTTACATTGTTCTTCTTAGTGGTAGTCTTCTTTCTTGGAAATCCAAAAAGCAACATAATGTGTCTTTATCTTCAGCAGAGATTAAATATCATTCTCTTCACAAAATTATAGCTGAATTAGCCTGGTTATCCTATTTATTAGATGAAATTGAAGTACCAGATATCCTCCCAATTTCTATTTAAAAGTGATAATCAGGCCGCCATATACATTGCTAAAAATTATGTGTTTCACGAACGTACTAAGCACATGGACATAAACTTTCATTTTGTTCGTGAAAAATTGTCATTTGGCCTTATTTCCTTATCTTATGTTCCTTAATTGAATCCACTAGCTGATGTTTAAACTAAACCTCTTACTGGATAACAAAACTCAAATACGGTTAGCAAGTTGGGTCTGAATACTTCTGCGTCCAACTTGGTAGGGGGTGTCGATGATATTACTTGATTAGCTGAATTTTTCAATTATCATTTTATTTGTTCTTTTAGTAGGCTAGTTAGTTAGTGTAACTAATTTTTATGCCAAGTGTATTATTGGCTTGTATATAAACTCAATATGTACATTTCATCAGTTAGTTAGTTCAATACAATATTTGCATCTTTCAACAAATTTTATCTATAAGTCTTCTTCTTCTGGAACAAAATAGGCGTTTTGAAATCCTGGCTCAACGTAAGGTATTTTGGAGGCAACGTTCGAAGCAACTCTGGCTACAAGAGGGAGACTAGAATAGTAGATACTTACATTCTGTAGCTAGTACGAGGAGACGTAATAATAAATTAGATAGATTACAACGAGCAGATGGGAGTTGGGTGGACTTGAGAATAGATTAGAAGAGACAATGATGTCTTATTTTGATTCTCTTTTCAAATCCTCAATGACAGATTGGGTAGAAGTACTAGATTGCATCAACCTAATTGTTTCCATAGAGTAGAATGACGAGCTAATGAAACCAATTTCACAGGAAGAAGTTCGAAGGGCTTTATTCCAAATGCATCCTGATAAGTCTCCGGGGCCTGATGGAATGAAACCTGACTTTTATCAAAGCTATTGGCATATAGTTGGGATTGATGTGGTTTGAATGATTCAAAATTTCTTTGAAGAAGGTAGATTTCCCGATGGCTTAAATAAAACTAATGTTATCTTAATTTCTAAGAAGAAAACACCTATGAATATGGGAGATTTACGATCTATTGCTCTTTGTAATGTGTCACACAAGGTAATAGCTAAAGTGCTTGCTAATAGACTTCAGGTGCTACTTGGAAATGTTATATCGGAGGCCCAAAGTGCATTTATTCCTGGCAAATTGATTTCAGACAATATAATGATTTCATTTGAGATCATTCACTACTGAAGAGGAATTCGACAGGTAAGAAAGGTTTTATGGTAGTTAAATTAGATATGAGTAAGGCCTATTATAGAATCGAATGGGGATTTCTTGAAGTGGTATTACTCAAAATGGACTTCTCAAGGAGATGGGTGGAGTTAGTAATTTCCTGTATCAACTCGAATTTTTATAAAACTGTTACCAATGGCAAAGTGATGGGTCAAGTTTTACCAGGAAGAGGGATCCGTTATCACATAATTTATTCATTATCAATGTTGAAGGATTTTCTTCAATTATCAGACAATTTGAGATGAGAGGGGATCTTCATGGCTGTAGAGTTGATAACGGCGCACTGATTGTGACACATATTCTATTTGCAGATGATAGCTACTTGTTTTATCGTGCTAATTTAGAAGAGGCAAATAATGTTATGAGTTTATTGACAAAGTTTGGTACGACATCGGGATAGGGTGTGAATTATGACACATCTTCCTTATTTTTTAACACGAATACTGAAGCAGATGTAAGGGAGGATATATGTCGAAAAATGGGGATTCAAGAAGCTGGTCAAAAAAGCAGGTACCTGGATTACCTAATACTATGGGCAGGAATAACAAAGTGATCCTTGGTTTTAATAAAGAAAAGTTTCAACAGAAGATTCATAGTTGGGAAGCTAAACTCCTCAGTCACGTTGGGAAAGAAACCCTTTTGAAGACAATAGCTCAATCACTTCCTAGCTACGCTATGAATGTGTTCATATATGCTATGCAGATAATTCATATATTCTCTTTTAATTCAGAAAAAAGACATGCTTACACATATACTTACAAATTAACAAGTTTTACATATTCTCCTGGGATGTTTAGATTTGAATGGTAAAAAAATCACTAAAACCCCATATTTAAAATAAGTTATTACAGAGTAATAAGCTCAAATGAATCCTGATTATAAAAAGCTCAAATGAAGCTTGATTTTAAAAAATATTAACTCATATTCCAATTTTTTATAATTTATACTCTAGTCACGTAATGAAATTTATGTAATAGTTATTTTTGTAATATAATGAATATGTAATTTTTAATTAATTAATAAAATAAGCCATTTTGTAAAAAATAATAAAGTGAATACATTTAAAATTGTGAATTTCAATGAAACACATCACTTATGTTAAAAGCTCATTGAATGAAAAAAAATACATCTCAAGTGTAAGTAGTAGAACTGAAATGATCATAGGCTTATAGTGAAGATAAAGGAAATAATATTTGAGTTATTGTGTATGCAACATAGCAAATATTCCCTCCAGGTACATATTAGACACCAACAATAGGCTCATCCACAACTACAAAATCCTCAATACAGTCCCACGAAATGACCAACACTAACATTATTTTTGTTATTCATAGCTTTCAAATCATTGTAATGCCCTTAATGATGAACGAAGTGTAAACAAAGATGCAATGAGATCATTCCAGCATCACCAAAAGATTACACATTCACAATTACATATACATACACAAAACTAGTATCAAGGGCATAAACTAAATACACAATCATATACATACACACACAAACATATACACATGTATATACTGAAAATGCTTACTGAAAACTGAAAATTAAGTAACTAAATGTCATTGTGAATACAAGAGAAGTAGAAAATCGTACATCAATTTCCATGATTTTGCAAATAAAATGAATTGAACATCCTAATTGCCAATTCCTCGCAGTCAGTTTCTCTTTGTATAAGTAATTTCTCCAACAATCTCTTTATCGCTCGTACTCTGAATCCCTCACTCTCTCTCCTCTCTCGCTCTCTCTCTATCTCTCCCTCACTCGCTCTCTTTCTATCTCTTTGTGTCAGTTGCCTCTATCGTTAAAAAAATGTAAATTGTAAAGGTGTTAGGTAGTTGGTAAAGGTAATTAAGGTACAACGTTAAATAAAATAGCGTTTAGGTTAAAAATGAAAACGCCACATGATGTATTGTTTTAGCGTGATATTTGTGGCCAATATTTTGAGTTGTGACATTTTAAACCAATTAGTTTAGAATTATGATACTTGGGTTATTTTCTCGTTTCGTTTCATTTCAAGATCTAATAATTTGACCTCTTTGGTAATTATTTGACTTGATGAAATAAATCACCTGATACTCAAGTTAATCGAAAAGTTTTTCAACATTTTGACTAATTATCCATTTCCATCTCCTGTCTAACGTCTTTTTTTTAGTGCAATGTTTGGTCAGGTGGGACAAATCGCATATATTTCAGCTCATAAATCATATTTTAATAAAGGGTGACACCCCACATAAGCTAGATAAATTCACATTTATAGCTCTACACCACCATATGCCCTCCATAGAGAACCATGGGAAATCGAGAATTTTTAACCTTTTTTTCGAATAAAATGTTATATATTTATAATTTATTTTTAATAGAAAGTAATTTGAAGTCATGAAATGTAAGATAGATTTAAATATGATATCGTATTTTAAATAACAATTCTAATAAACATTTGATTATCTATATATATATTATAATGCAAGGAGATAGAAAATGTACCATAAGCATTAAAGATATTTTTCTTGAATTTTCATTTTTTCGATTATTTTTTAAAATTATTTTCTTGCATTAAATAGCTCTTAATGACATATTAATTAGTCAATAATTATACGTAATAAATATACATTAATTTTTTTTTCTAATTTATTAAAATCAAAAAGCAAATTTCATTCGGTCGACAAACATTTATTTTCTTAATAAAAGATATAATTAAATATAATGTTGTTTATTATGTTCTACTATCAATATTTCAATTTTAGAAATGAATTAAAAAAATTAAATTATAACAATACTTAAAAATTATATTAATTCAAAACAATTTAATTAATCTATATAAAAAATTTAATATTTTTCTTAAATAAGGGAATCGGGGAATGGAATATGAATATCCTTAGCTCCAATCCCTATCCAAATCTTGAATTGTTTCTATATTCCTAATTTCTGGAAATAATGACATTTTTACCATACTTTTTAAATTTTATTTACCAAATTAACATATTTCGCGATTATGGCCAATAATATCTTTCTAGTAAGTCACTTCCAAATGAGTAATATACCCTTTTATTAAGTCTCCACAAATGCATAATAGAGATAATTCACCTTGGATAACAAGCAATTGCGACGTTTGATACAAGAAGAGGGGAAAGTAGGGGTGTAATTTTTACCGAGTCGGGCGAGTTCGGGTAGTTATTCGAGTCGAGTTTTTTTTCGATAGTCGAGCCGGCTCGTTTAACTAAACGAGCCTAATTTTCTGCCCGAACTCGACTCGTTTAACTAAACGAGCCAAGTCGAGCCGGCTCGTTAGCTAAACGAGCCTATTTAAACGAGTAGAGCGAGCCGAAGTAACACTAAAACGAGCCTAATTTTCTACCCAAACTCGGCTCGTTTAATTTCACGAGTCGAGTCGAGCAAGCTTGTTTAATTAAATGAGTTGGAACCTCTACCCGAACTCGGCTCGTTTAGTTAAACGAGCCGAGTTGAGCCAGTTTAAACGAGTTCGAGCCGGGCGAGCTCGCGAGCCGCCCGACTCAAATTACAGCTCTAAGCACGGGGATGGGCAGAGGAGATAGGAACAACAGATATTTAGATTTTTAAATTATTAAAATTTATATATTGTTTTTTTAATTAATATTTGAAATTTTGATTGGTATTTTCTTTGGGATTAAATAGTTATCATTTAGGGTTCAACGAGTTCCATTTGGGGTTTAGAAATATTAAATTTTTTAAATTTGTCTGTATTTGCTTAGGGTTTCAACAGTTAACCTCTGAGATTCAACTTTTCCATTTTGGGTGTAAGAAATATTCATAATAGTTTTTAATTAAAATTTTTAAATTTATCACTATTTTCTTAGGGTTCAACAGTTAACCTTTGTGGTTGAAATTTTTCATTTTGGGTTTTAGAAGTATCTAGAATGACGAATAAACCGTATACGAACTTAGGGTTTAGGGTTTAGGATTTAATGTTGTTTACAACCCTAAACCCTACATCCAAAACCATTATTTATTCTGATTTTTAAAAAAACGGGGCTGGCTTCCGATTTTTTAAAAATCATGCTGCCGAACTCTTTAAAAAACACAATTCGAATTGGCCATTTGATTATAAATTTTTTAATTGTGTGCAAATATATATTTTACAAAAAAAAATACTACTTTCAGAAATGCATAATACACATAAATATCCAAATTGAAAATGCGTAATAACTACCATCCAAGTCTAATACGTATTAACCAGATTAGCAATGTGTAATATGCATGTATCACATATTCATATTGCGTAATTGCGTGATAAGCATATATTGAACGCGTAATAGTATTATTCCTTTTATGAATTCGTAAGTGGAATACGTAATAGTATTATCATTCTTACTAGATTATAACACGTGCAATGCACGGTTCCTTTTTTAATATATATATATATATATATATATATATATATATATATATATATATATATATATATATATATATATATTAAGGCTCTAGAGAGAACATGCTTAAAAAGAGAACGAGAGAACAACATAAAATATTAATTTTTAAAATTCAAAAAAATTATAAATATGTTTATATCATTAATACAATTCTAAAAAACATAATTATCAACAACAAATATATGTGTAAAAAACTATTTGCGAGATTCTAAAGGAGATTCTTCAAAATTTGTGAGATTCTAAAGAGATTCTTCAAAATTTGTGAGATTCTAAAAGAGATTAAAAAAACAAAATTCCCATAAATATTTTTTTCCCAAAAAATTATTGAAGTTTGAGAATCATAAAATGCATCTAAGAATATTTATAATTTTTAACAATTTTTAAATTAATTTTTTTGAGATGTTCTCTCGTTCTCTTTTTAAGCATGTTCTCTTTAGAACCTTGGCCTATATATATATATATATATGCTCATTTCGTCTCATCCAATTTTTAACATTTTTTTGTCATTTTTTGGTACGCATTTTAAGGTGAATTTTAAGGATCGTTCCATAACTTATTTTTAAAATTTTCTTTTTTTTTGTATAAAAATAGGATTTTTTCTATTTTTATACAAAAAAAAATTCAAAAGTAAATTATGCAACTATCCTTGAAATTCATCTTAAAATACGTGTTAAACACTCTGTTTTGAAATGTTAACAAATGGTTGGGACGGAGGGAATATATATATATGTATATATATATATATAGATATATAAATATAAATATAAATAAAATTTTTAAAATTTTATATGTTATTGATATACATATCAAATTGTCTTTAAAATTTGATATATATATATATATATATATATATATATAACATTTTACACGTTCGATTTAATATTTCTACTTTATCTTAAATTCTTAAAATTTGAGTTGGACGATTTTACAACTCACGTGAAATTAATAAAATAATCTTTAATTTAGTGATGGTTTACAATTATTTTCCAATTAAATCTACGCAGAAACAAAAGGGAGAGAAGAAATTAACGATTTTTTATGTTGAAAATTCAATTTGATTTATGAATTCTACTTATAATTCGTTTTGATTATCAAAATACCTTTGTTATTATTTGAAGTTAGTTCTACTAACAACCAAAAACAATTTTAATAATAAGTGTAAGAAGGATTTTGTCCAAAACTTTAATTATCGATAGTCTGGTCCTCCGTACTATAAAATAAATAATAATCGTTAGATCTTAAAATAAATAGATGAAAACCGTTGTATTTAGCATAAAAAATCTTTTATGTTTTAATTTGTTATAAACTAAAAAGTGTACTTATATTGAAATACGAAAAGATGTATGTCAATGATTTAAATCATATCTAATTAGGTTTTCTACATTGAATAACATTATCAATGTAGGACTTCTACATTGAATAGGACTAATTTAAAAATTGGTAATTATATTTTTTTCTTGAGATTCTAAGTGTTTTCATTTGAATAATAAATATTAAATCATCACTAAATTAAAGATAGTTTTATGAGTTTTGTGTGGATTGTAAAATTATCAAAATCTGATTTTTAGATTTCAAGATTGAGCCCAAATAGTAAACATGAATTTTTTTTAATACTAATAAAAAAAATATTTAAAATTAAATTCTAATCCAACACTTTTAATTATATCCTTTTTAGATTATAATTTTCCTTATAAAATTCAATTCTAATACAAACTTTTTTAATTATATCCTTTTTAGATTATAATTTTATTTCTAAAAATCACTTCTAATGCAACCTTTTATAATTATATCCTTTTTAGATTATACTTTTTCTTTTACTATAATATAATCTTCATCGTCTATTTTTAAAAATATTAGATTCAACGGTTGAGATTATTTTGATAGTACAGTGAACAAAATTGTGGATAAGATCCCTTTTACGCTTATTATATATAAGTATATAATTCTTATGAATGTGTAAGTGGTTGGTATTTATGGTTGTAACTCTCGCATATTGGTATTTCTGTCAAGCTTGGGTTAAAAAACGGCAGTTCTGGCCTTCATCCCAATTTCTGTTTTGAACTTGAAAGTCGAATTTTTAATTAAAATTGAATAGAAATCGATGCGAGCGGATTTGAATAAAATACTCATCGCTATTCATTTGGTTATTCTCACTAGGGGTGCCCATAAATCGATCAAACCGACCCAACCCGTCCCTACTTTTAGCCGACCCAACCCAATATTATTTAAACCGAACATTGAATGGGTTAAATATTGAAAAAACCGAATTAAATGGGTTGGGTTAGGGTTTTGATAATTTTAACCCAATCCAACCCGTCATATATTATGCACTAATGAGCCGTACTACTAATTTACTACTTGACTTAAAGTTAAGATTTTTTGGATATATTATTACATGTTTCACACTAAAATTACGAATTAAAGATATTTAATACAATGATGTTCTACTTATGTGTAACGTAATTTAGTTTTGTAGATTGTAGTACAATTTGCACATGTGGTGATCAATTGTATAATTGCATATTAGATTAAGTTGTACATGACTTTAATTCTTGGACTTCGAGTTGTTTTATCACTAACCAACAAATACAAATATGTGTTGCACTAACTTCTACTTTATATTTAACCCGATCAACCCGATCAAGCCGAACCAACCCAACCCGACTTTAGTAAGATTTACGATGGGTTTGAATTTTATAAACCCGAACTAATTGGGTTGGGTTATTAAATTACTTGTAACCCGCCCAACCCGATCCGCGGACACCCCTAATTCTCACGCTTTATGGTCCAGATTGGTTAGAAATGGCACTCTCTATTGTGGGCTTATTTTTTTCAAACTCATGCTATGGGCCCATTTTTTAAACTTAGAGTTCTACGTTTAGCCATTGGGCTTTGGGAAATATAATCCTGTAATAAACAGTGGTACTAGACTTCTAAACGTGATAACAAAAAAAAAATTATTTGTTGTCAAAAAAAAAATAAATATTAGTGCAGTTTATAATCGAATTTAATAAATATTTTTCACAATTCGATGGTAAGAGATATGAATATGGGCTTGAGGTGCCTGAGATTGTTCTCAGGATTTTTCCTAAGGTTAAAAGATTTATAATATATTATAAGGTTATATATGTAAATTATTATAAAAGAAATTTATATTTACAAAATTACCTCTGCGGGACCACTTGATTTATAGGAAGAAAATCTTTTAACCTCAGGAAGATTGTCTGAGGATAACCTCACTTTTCTCTATGAATATTATATCACAATATTATTATTAGAATATTTTTTATCAATAATAATATTACTTTTTTATATACGGGAATTGATCAATTGTTTTTTTTAAAAAAATGGTTTTGATCCAAATCTTAAATCATTTGAAAATTTACAACATTTTCAAAAATTAAACAAAAAATGCAATAAAAAAATACTCCCTCTGTCCATTTCTTTACAATTTCCTTTTTGGGACGTCCCACCAATTCTTTACATTACTAAAAATAGTACTCCCTCCTTCCATTTCATTTCTTTACACTTTCTATTTTGGGCCGTCCATTCCATTTCTGTACATTACTAAAAATAGTACTCCCTCTGTCTCACAATTCTTTTCCCCTTTAATATGTCGGGACTGTTCATAACATGAGAAAAATTACTAATTTACGTCTAATCTATAAATCCAAATATAGTCATGAGTGATCTTGTTGGATTCGTATTTATGAGTACTTTAATACAGTGAAGTTTTTATATTTAAAACTAATACGAAATTAAAAATATTAATGATCAAAAGTGTGCGTTGACAAACGTGATAAAGGTAAACAGGAAAAGTTTTAAGAGACGGAGGGAGTAACTTTTAACAATAAAATACATTATTACATCCACTACTTCACTCCACCTTTTCAACCCTTTACACTATTACACCCACTACTTCACTTATTTTAACAATAAAATTACTATTACACCCACTACTTCATTTATTTTAACAATATTACATCCACTATCTTGGTTTCCGTGCAAAAAACAAACGTAAAGAACTGAAAAAAACAGAGGAGTAACTTTTAACAATAAAATACATTATTACATCCACTACTTTACTTCACCTTTTCAATTCTTTACACTATTACACCCACTACTTCACTTATTTTAACAATAAAATCACTATTACACCCACTACATTTATTTTAACAATATTACACTCACTATTCTTGGTCTCCGTGCCCAACCCCATGTAAAGAATCATGCGGGACAGAGGAGTAATATTTAGCATAAAGAATTTTTTGACATTAAATATATGCAATTCTGACTGACACAACAAATTTATTTTTTAAAAAAATTATGCGCGTTTCTGAGTGAAAATTACCAAAAAAAATTATGCATGTGACATAAATTTATGGATGCAAGAAAAGGAAAACTCAATTTTACATGCCAACTCAATTTTACATGCCTTCATCGGTAAGATTATGCAGAGGGGTAAATCACATTTTTTTTAAAATTTGCAAAGCAATTTAAATTTTCCTCCAATAGATCCAGTGCTTGATTTTCTTGATAATTTTACTTCTCACAAGTTTTGGGGAATTCAGGGTTACAGACTTGGTGGCGCAGGATCACAAATTTATCTGTATTCACCATCCTCTGCACTTCTAAAGCATAATAGAGTAGATTTTGTTATTTGGACTTAATCTAGATTCTTGGTAATTGCTTTTAGCGGAAATCATTTTTCGAGTATGGAATGCATACAGATGAGTATGTTAGCAATATGTATCCGCGCTTCTAATTCTTGAATTTCGAGTCTCTAGTGAACATCTTGAACTGCTAGCAAGAAGTCGTCAGTAACCTTTTTTTTATACCTCTCATGCTGGTTTTCCAACAGCTTCCTTTTCTTTTCTGGTGGTTGATTTTTGTTGTTTGCATGACCCTTCAGTAAAGATGTGTATACTCCGGCTACAGCAAATTTAATTGGTATATCCCCTAAAGATTGTTTGTTTGTGAGTGCTACTGCGGCTAGTAATGTTGTTGAAGCGAAAGGCCTGAAGTTGTCGATGTTGTTGAAGTTGCAGTGCCACTAGGTGTTCCAGATCTTGTTCCATACCATACATGCCTTTTAATTTATTTTTCTTCATTCACTTAATGTCATGTCCTGCTGTGAGCTTCCCAGGTTGCACCTAGCTTCCTTGCATCATAATTTTCTTTTGCGTGCATTTCCTCCTTTTGATCAATTTGTAAGATGCAATTTTTATTCTGCAGCTTGTGCGTGAGCTTCTCTTTGTTTACTGCAGCTCTATGTATCTTTCAATCTCCTTGTAGGAACAATTTTCCTTTATTTTCTGCACTCCTTTCATCGTTCCAGTTTTAAGTGTATTGTTTGAACGACTGTTCCAGACCCATTCCTTACTTGTAGATTCCGGTTGCTGCAACATAGTTTTTAACTGTATGAGAGACACAGACCTTTCTTTTCCTTGTGCTATGACCTTGTACTTTTATCCAATAATCGCATTGCATAATGGCCTTGGTTTGTTACTAGAAGAAGATCCAAAACATGTGCGTCTGCAGGAGAATCATGTTACTCCGTTACACGCTCCTGGATTCCAGCATCAAAATTTTGTACTTGTTTCTTCACAAACATTTTTTTCCCTTTGGACGTACTTGTCATAGATGCAACGTTGCTATTTTTATTCCTTGCTCCCTTGCTATGTGTAATTTTTCCAACTATGTTTATTCTCCTGTTTGCTATAGGCAGTAGTTCTGTACCACAGGCTCTTCCTATTGCTACATATTTTGACAATGAACTTCCTGGAAAGTCGATGGAAAGTTTTTATGATTGAATTTCCCGTTGTGCGACGAAGGAGGCTCCATGTTATTTCTGAGCTACAGAATATGGTTCAGGCTCATGCAATCCATTCGTCTAAAAAGCTATATACTCCGACGGAATTAAATCCATAGTACCATGTTTCATAATTCTTCTTGGTAGAATTTCTCCAGGCAACAGTTAAATCAGAAGCAGTCATTCATTTCTAGTTCTGATGGTTTGATTATTTCTTCCCTAGCTTTCCCCACACAATGAGGAACTCATCGAGTGGGTTGATTTGCACCAAGATGATCGACCAAGTTAAGCCAATTTGCTTCATATTGTCTGCTTTCATTATCCATCCGCTTCCATGTTCCGTACTCTTCTCAGTTGATTTTAATGACTTGGTCATGCAACAATCAGCGAACTTGTCTTCTCTTCTTCTTTCACAAGTTGCAAAAATTTATAGCTTTTTTTTATATTCTGGACTATCATTTTTTGGTATTCCTGCAAATTACAGGCCATTAAAACAAAATCCGTGAAGTTATCATTCTACTCCAAACTAGTGGTGTGTTGTGTCTAAACATGATAATATATTAATAGTGTGCCAGAATTACGTCTCCAAGATAAAAAAAGGGGAACGGAGGGAGTACAAAATTAGAATTGCTCTTCTAAAGATTTACGTAAATCTTCGTATCATTAGAGAATCAACAGTACTAGGCATGTGCACTGTGCAGAGTAAACAATTATTAGCATTAAATCGTATAAGCATAATTGAATTTAAAGATCAAAACTTAGCTTCTCTTTTTCCTTTTAACTCCACTGCAACCGAAGCTTTTAGTTGGGGTTTTTTCCCCAGCCTGTATGTCCTTCACCACCGTAGTTACGTTGGTATGACCGTATGAGCTTGTTCCGTAATTATGATTTTTAGCTATGAAAAATTAATTATTTTTTTCAATATTTTTACTTTACACGATTCACCTAAATGATGCCAAATTATTTCTCACGTACTTTTTATTCTAAATTCACAAAAGTAACTATATATTATTTATCGCATACTTTTTACTCTATTATTTGTCGTACAAACGAATCACACATACTAGAGAAATGACCCTTTATCTCACAATTTGGAATAAAAATATCCAAAATATCACAATCCTGGAAGATGGCCCTTCCTATCACAAAGTAACGCATTTTTTTGTCACGTTTCCCCACTAACGCAACTGTTTCTTGCGTGGCTTTACTTGACAAACTCAACAATTTTTGGGTTTCAACGTTTACATTTTGGGTTTTATAAATATTAAGAATGATGAATAAACCGTATACGAACTTAGGGTTTAGAGTTTGGGGTTTAGGGTTGTTTACAACCCTAAACCCTAGACCCTAAACCTAACTTATCCTAATTTTTAAACGCGTTAGCGTTTAAAAATCAGGCATTCAGGCTGCCGAATTCAATATTTTATTTAAAATTTTTAGATTTAAAAAATACAATTTAAAAATTTTTAATTAAATTTTGGGGTTCAACAATTAACTTTTGGGGTTTAACGTTTGCACTTTGAGTTTTAAAAATATTCGGAACGACGAATAAATCGTATACGAACGTAGGGTTTAGGGTTGTTTACAACCCTCAACCCTAAACCCTAACTTATCCTAATTTTTAAACGCTAACCCTAACTTATCCTGATTTTTAAATGCGTTAGCGTTTAAAAATCAGGCCGCCGGATTCAATATTTTATTTAAAATTTTTAGATTTAAAAATTAAAATCTTAATTAAATTTAGTGGTTCAACAATTAACTTTGGGATTTAACTGTTCCATTTTGGATTTGGAAATATTCGAAAAACCGAATAAACCGTATTCGAATAAAAAAATAATAATAACAAATATATAAAAATTGATGATTACACCAGCAACGCAAAAAAATAATGCGTTCCAAGACTAGGTACGCATTCAAATGCTTCGTTTTCTTTTTTATTTTAAGGGTTTGTCTAGTGTGTGTCCAAGGGCAAATGCTAAGAATCCGTGCGTGATGATTTGTCAAATTTTGATTGTTGGATATTTTATGTGAATGCAGGGGGTCCATCATTATTAATGAAATTTCAACCAATCAAAATTTGACAACTAAACTAGCACAAATTCTTATCATGTACCCTTGGTCACATACTAGAAAATTCGTTATTTTAAAAAAGGAAAAAAAAAATTGTGAGTTGACAGGTGGCTACCACTGCCAACAGAGAGGAAACGCAAAAAAAAAAAAGAAAAAAAAAAGCGTGTTAATGGAAAAACGCTACAAAAGAATGCGTTTAGTTGTGATACAAAGGATCATTTTCCTAGATTATGAAATTTAGGACCTTTTGATTCCAAATTTAAGAGAAAAAGGCCAAAACCCTCATTTTAACTCTAAATTTTCACGCGTACTTTGGTATATTTTTGTACGCGTACCTAAAATATAAATATGGATATTGAATTATCCTGTCGTATTATTATCAAATTTAGGTAACATAATTTCATAAAATGTGTACGGTACATATAATAACAAAATATAATATATATATATATATAGTATTCAAATTTTAAACATTGTTAGAGCAAATCAAATTATGATGGTAAAATACATATAATTATTATTGTATTTTGAAAACAAAAAATGAATGTTAATATTAAAATAGAACTAATTGTGTATATTTTTAAAGTGACACCAAACTAATCTAATAAATTTATATTTCAATTAAATAATCTTTAAGTTTGTCATTCTAACTTTGATAATCTATATATCCATTATATATATATAGGGCAATTATAATAACATTTATACTTGATTATATATTTAATATCAGATATAGCATTTTACTCTTTTTCATTTTTGTTTAGCATTTCATTAAAATAAAATAGAATTTATTTAATATTATATCATAAAAATGTTACTCCCTCTGTCTCATTCATTTCTATACACTTACTATTTTGGGGTGTCCCATCATTTCTATACATTCCAAAAATAGTAAAATTTTAATAATAAAAAACACTATTACACCCACTAACTTTCCTCCACTATCTTAAATCTATAATATTAAACACCATTACACCCATTACTTTTCTTCACTATCTAAAATCTATTACTCCCTCCGTTCCAATTTACATGTCCTTTTTGAAAAAAATACGCATATTAAGAAAAAGGTTGGTTGGATAAGATTTTTCAATAAATAACCTTAATAAAGGCATTGAAAAAAAAGAATAAAGTTAAGTTTTAAAGAAGTCAAGCATTGAAAATACAAATATAGGGATAATTTTAGAAAATTAGACTTAAATTTGTATAGAAAGAAGAGATATTTGTATTGAAAGAAGAGAGAGGGGGACATGTAATTTGGGACAAACTTTTTTTACAAAAAGGACATGTATTTTGTGACGGATGGAGTATTAAATATTGATAGGTCCCACCACTTTACTCACTTTTCATCTAACTTTACTCATTTTTTATGCATTTTCTTGATTTTCGTGCTCAAACCAAACATATACAAATCACCGGGACAGACGGAGTATAACTTTTAAGTTTTAACACTCAGAGCCTGTTTGGTTAGACTTAACTTATGGGTTTATGGACTTATTTTCGGGTAAAAATTTTATATTTTGATAATTTTTTTTATACAAGTATTTAATGTATGAGATTAAATAAGTTGCAAAAATAAGTTAGGAAATAAGTTGGAAAGTTAGGAATCTCTAATTTTGTCTTAAAATAAGTTGACTTATTCTGAAAAAAAAGTTCCCCTAAACACCCCTCAATCATCTGACTTATTTTTACCGAACTTGCTTTTACCGAAAAAAGACAACATATCTCACCTCCGATAAAAAAAATTTAAATATGTAAATTGCACGTTTCCCTGTAATATCTAGGACATGAATGTTGATATTTCGAGTCGTTCAATACACCTAATGCTGTTATATTTTTAGTCATCCAATGAGATTTAAACCTTTTCTGAGGCCATGTAGTACTATCTATGCACAATTTTAACACTTCTGGTGTTCTAAACAACTATTTTCGCTACCATTTTCAGCATCAAATGAAGATTGTAAATATAGCGCCTAAAGATTGTGTAACTGGCTGATGCATGCATGTTGCTTCTACTTAAAATGCAAGTGCTACCTTAAAAAAAATCGCTGTCAAATTAACAAGTTCCTTTGGAGGGATAAAATTTGTAACGTGTTACAATCTGTAGACTCCATTAATGGAGCTTTGAACTAATATCAAGAATAAACTGGAAGAAAAGACAAACTAACAGAATTGTATTTACAATAGAAAACGGTTACAAGATGATAGAACTACATTTTGTATAAACTGATTACATTGAACTGATACAAAGACTTCTATATTTATAAACACAATAGACTTGGTAATGGGCCTTATACATGGGCCTTATATCTTAACATCCCCCCTCAAGATGAAGGTGGGAAGAATCTGAAACAGCTTCATCTTGAAACTTGAAAAAACAGAGAGTATTGTAGGTTGCTGTATGTTGTTTAGCAGAAAGAGGTAGCAAGATAGCATCCAACTTGGAGCATCAATCAGAGGTAACAGAAACCCACATAAAGGGCAAACCCACTGAGGGGTAACAAACTCATTAAAGAGCAACAAATCCCACTAAGGGGCAACAACCCTCTAAGGGGCAAATCAAACCCATGAAGGGCATATCAAACTCTCAATGGAGTGACAAGGACCACCAAGGGGTTTAGAAGACCTCCAAGGGGTTTAGAACCACAAAGGGTATCATAGAACCACAAAGGGTATCAAATCCACAAATGGATATAATAAAATCTCACAGGAGCAACAAATATATCAAACTCTTGAAAGAGTAACAACCCTCAAAGGGGCACCACATGATTCTTAGCAGCAGCAACCAATATGGCAGTGCATCCAACTCAGTAAAACATTACTTTTGTTGCCAAAACAAGGTCAACAATAAAAACACTTTTGAGTAAACTGTCACAGAAGCAACTTAGAGACTACACAACAACTTCAGCAGGAGAAACAAGTTCGAACAGCATCCCTGACCCCTAGGAATACGGGATCTTTAATTCCAACTACTGCAATCAATGTATAACTACTATCAGGCAAACTGCTCCCATCACAACTGTTGTCAGTATCTTTAAATGCCAAACACAGTGTTCTTAAAGCATCACAGACAAAACCATTGATGACATCTGTAATGTTTTGTACTAATTCCTCTAACAGGTCAACTGTTTCCCCATTGAAGTTGATTATTTTATCACACATTCCTAAAATAATTTCTGATGCGCCTTTGCAAAAAGCTCTAGTTCTTCCATCTGGAAGAGCCACAAGAACAGACATCGTCTTTTTAACAGAATTGAAAGATTCAACTTTAAGCATCTTGATTTCTCGACGTTGCGCATAAAAATCACCACCTAGTAGCAATCCGTATTCCAGAAGTGCTGATTCTGTTGGGGTACATTTTCTGATACTTCTGAACAACTGGTATTTTGGCTTTCAGCATCTTTTATCACTTCAAATTTCCCATACATCCATATCTTATCAACAACCATATGGTTTGTTGTTAGTGTTCCTGTTTTGTCTGTGCATATGCAAGTAGCAGAACCCATTGTCTCACATGCAGAAAGATGCCTCACAAGTGCCTTGTCATTCATTAATTTCTTCATTGCAAAGGCAAGGCTCAATGTCACTGCCAAAGGTAGTCCTTCTGGAACGGTAACAACAATAATGATTACTGCAGTAGCAAAGTAATTCAAAAGCTTCATAGCATCAACTGAAGTCCAACTGGTGAACTCATGGTGAATTGTTTTCTCCACCATAAATCTTAATGTCAAAACAGAGAACGTCAACACAGCAAAGAACAACACAGAACTAGCTTCAGTAGAAACGATACGAACCAATAGATCATAGATGCCGGCTTTGACGATCAAGAAAGAGAGAGCGCAAATCACATAAGAATGATGTGTCATTACAGCAATAGATCACAGAACACTACGCCATAAACGCACAAATGCAACGCCATGTTTACTGTTGCTTTAGGCCAAAAAAGCATTGCGTTAGACCAAATGCAACACCAGGGGGCGTTGCATCCGCCACCGTCCTATTAGACCCCCTAAGGCAACGCTTTATGGCATCTAAAGCAACATCAATAAGCGTTGCATCTGACGTATAATGCAACACCAGAGCATTCAAATGCAACACCAAAAGGGCGTTGCATTTGACATTATCTAAAATTACAATTCCACGTCACTAAGTGGGTCCCACTATCTTGCCACGTCATCAATGGGGCCAGCTGGCATGCCACGTCACCAAGTCCAGTTGGCATGCCACGTCAGCAACAATCCAGCTGGCATGCCACGTCAGCATGTGGGGCCCACTTGCCACGTCAGCATGTGGGGCCCACTTGCCACGTCAGCATGTGGGGGCCCACTTGCCACGTCAGCATGTGGGGGCCCACTTGCCACGTTAGCATGTAGGGCATGACATGCCACGTCAGCTGTGGGTCCCACATGCCACGTCAGTAGTGGGTCCCACTTGCCAT
Source organism: Kitagawia praeruptora (assembly GCA_037693485.1). Taxonomy (NCBI): domain Eukaryota; kingdom Viridiplantae; phylum Streptophyta; class Magnoliopsida; order Apiales; family Apiaceae; genus Kitagawia; species Kitagawia praeruptora. The sequence goes on along the minus strand of CM075347.1, from coordinate 92,456,144 downwards.
GTCAGCACTAGGCCCTATGTGCCACGTCAGCACTGGGACTCATAGCTATGTAATGCAACGCTTTTTTTGCTTTTTAAAACACTAGTATCTTATCAAAGGCAACACTATATTTACCAAATGCAACACTAAAATATCTAATGCAACGCTAAAAATATCAAATGCAACGCTTTGATTAAAATTTCTCCAATATACAATTTCATACACAAAGAAACCAATCCAAACCATCCTACTAGCAATCCAAATAGTTTACATCTCATCCACACCATACAAATGCTTTCCAAAATATAACTACCAAAACCAACCACATGTAACATAATACAAGAAAAAAAGCATAATATTCAAATCTACATGTGTATGAGATATGTGTATCTCATGTGAGAGTGAAGCTGAATTGGCGAGTACTAGAATTGATGTTGCCTGCAATTAAAGCATAAGCAACGATAAGGCAAAGCAAACTTCCAAGCAGAACTGGTAATCAACCATAGGTACCAAGCCATCCCGTGATGCCATTGATTCCGCTATTGTCATAGTTACAAGCAGCATTCAAGTCATCTACAAACAAAATATAAACATTTCACGTGTAAGAACAAGTAATTTATGTAAATCTCTACAACTCTACAAGTTCTTTTTTTTTCGATGAGCTACTGCCTTTAGTAGTCAAATTGACTAATTCAATCATTTGCATTCAGGTTGTGCTTGTTGTATTTTCCGTCAGAACCATGCATACATTTAAACCAGGAAACAATATCAATGTATACCTGGCCAACTTTAAAATATGATGCAGGGTCCAGAGTTGCATCTCAAGACACTTCTGTTTGGTAAATCAGAGTGGGGACTCCTTCAACCTGTATTCAAAGCAGTAAGTTAGATAGACAGAATACAATTATAATACAATGATAAAATGTTTTGATGTATTTCTTATATATATAGCTGTAAAAAGATTAGAGCACGACTCCGATTATATAAACCTGAAGAATGCAAAAAAAAATGAAAGAAATTATCCTCCCACAACAGCCAATGCAAAAGTAACTTTAAGCATTGAATTCAGCAAAACTGGCCTTTTCACGAACTAAACAAAGAATTGTATATATCTTCCATAGTCTGATAATATCCATAGTTGGCTACAAAAACTTCTACAATGTCAGACTAATGGACATCCTATCATACAATAAAGCTTCTTAGATGGAACCATCGAAATTCTGAAACTTAAACATGGATTCGCAACACATTTTAATCGTCACTCAAACCTAAAACCTCTTTCTTTATCTCTTCAATTTTTATACTCAATTCATCTATGTTTTTCTGCAAGTGTACATATTACTTGTCAGCAAAAGTAAAGAAAATGGGAGAGCTTACTTACAGATTCAAATTTATACCTTAAAGAGTAAGTAACGGGTGGCAAACTAGACCGAGTAGCCAAGACCCACAACTTCCATCAACTTAGGAAACTGGATTTGATAAAATAATGCAGGACCAAATCAAATTGTGAAAATTAAAACAAAACCAAACGCTCCACTGAATAAAGTTTAGTCTCTTTAAACAGAAATAATATATAAAATTACCAAGGGAATTGAATCAATGGATCCAACAACAGCAGAGGCAAGCCAGAGTGTGATCAGGCACCACTACCATATACCAGCAGTGGAGTTGGACTATCCAAATATAACTGTAAGACACGAAGTTAAAACCAAATGAGAGGTTGAATTACACGATAAACATGAGCTTACTACTCCATATATAAATATCACAAATTCACAAATATTCCTACTTTATTCTCCAATCAAATATATACATCACAATTCAAGATAAATAAAGAAGTAATCAACTATATAGATAATGAATAGCTTATATTATGTATGACATACATCTAGCCAAATAGGACAACACCACACCAGAGTACCATTACTCTATTTACTTCAACAACACATTAACATTATTCCATGTAATATAAGGTTTTCGAATAAAAAGCCACATCCTTTGGGGAAAAAAAATTAAACTAAAACCATGGAATACTTGTGAAAAGAACAAATGAGAAAAGATATATATCTAATGTAATGATATTCCCAAAGTTTTAGAAAATAAAAAATTAATTTGATTGGAGATCTTAGTAGATCACTACTATTTTCAATATGACTCGTAACTAGTGCTTTGTTACGGATTATTGTTTCTATTTTTTTAAAAATATTTTTGAACGATCCAACCGTACAGATGTCAATATATATCTAATGTAATGATATTCCCAAAGTTTTAGAAAATAAAAAATTAATTTGATTGGAGATCTTAGTAGATCACTACTATTTTCAATATGACTCGTAACTAGTGCTTTGTTACGTATTATTGTTTCTATTTTTTAAAAAATATTTTTGAACGATCCAACCGTACAAATGTCAATATATATCTAATGTAATGATATTCCCAAAGTTTTAGAAAATAAAAAATTAATTTGATTGGAGATCTTAGTAGATCACTACTATTTTCAATATGACTCGTAACTAGTGCTTTGTTACGGATTATTGTTTCTATTTTTTTAAAAATATTTTTGAACGATCCAACCGTACGGATGTCAATATATATCTAATGTAATGATATTCCCAAAGTTTCAGAAAATAAAAAATTAATTTGATTGGAGATCTTAGTAGATCACTACTATTTTCAATATGACTCGTAATTAGTGTTTTGTTACGGATTATTATTTATATTTTTAAAAAATATTTTTGAACGATCCAACCGTACGGATGTCAATATATATCTAATGTAATGATATTCCCAAAGTTTCAGAAAATAAAAATTTAATTTGATTGGAGATCTTAGTAGATCACTACTATTTTCAATATGACTCGTAACTAGTGTTTTGTTACGGATTATTATTTATATTTTTTAAAAAATATTTTTGAACGATCCAACCGTACAGATGTCAATATATATCTAATTTATTGATATTCCCAAATTTTCAGAAAATGAAAATTGACACGTCACCCAGGTGGGTCCCACAACTACCACGTCATCATTTATTAAAAATTCAAAAATACCTAATGCAACGCTTTTAAACAGCAAATGCAACACCTCTTTCACCTAATGCAACGCTTCTGCCACGTCAGCCAATGACACGTCAGTAAATGTGGGTCCCACATTTGCCACGTCAGCAAATGTGGGCCCCACACTTGCCACATCAGCACCTGTGGGCCTCTACCACGTCACCCTGGTGGACCCCACACTGCCACGTCAGCATTTATTAAAAATTCAAAAATACCTAATGCAACGCTTTTAAACAGCAAATGCAACACCTCTTTCACCTAATGCAACGCTTGTGCCACGTCAGCCAATGACACGTCAGCAAATGTGGGCCCCACATTTGCCACGTCAGCAATTGTGGGCCCCAAACTTGCCACGTCAGCACCTGTGGGCCTCTGCCACGTCACCCTGGTGGACCCCACACTGCCACGTCACCCTGGTGGGTCCCACAACTGCCACGTCATCATTTATTAAAATTTCAAAAATACCTAATGCAACGCTTTTAAACAGCAAATGCAACACCTCTTTCACCTAATGCAACGCTTCTGCCACGTCAGCCAATGACACGTCAGCAAATGTGGGTCCCACATTTGCCACGTCAGCAAATGTGGGTCCCACACTTGCCACGTCATCAAATGCCACGTCAGCACGTGTGGACCCCACTACTGCCACATCATCATTTTTTAAAATTAAAAATTATCTAATGCAACGCCTGCTGCTAGTGTTGCATTATGTGAAACACCGTGGATCAAATGCAACACTAAATTATATGTAATGCAACACCAGTTCAAGTTCTGTTTCGTTAGACCCAAAATTTCATATCTAACGAAACACTTTCACTGAAACACTTTCTAAAAGCGTTGCATATGAGCATTTATGGCGTAGTGGAAGTTGTCACATATCGCAACCACACAAACACAACATTTCAGTACTTACACAATATTAACAAAATCTACCATAGAAATCACAATTCCTCCACAAATTCTTCTTACAGACAATTCCTCAAACAGTTTCTGTGCACACCAGCCATTCAACACACACCATCCAATAGTACTCAATTCAAACCACATCAAGTGACACAATCAGCGATATTTCATCAAACAGGTTGTGTGTAAAGGAATGATGAACAGATTGTAAGTATTTCAGAGAGAATGATGATTCTCAGAAGAAAAACAAGAAAATCAACGAAAAATGTTGATTGAGAATAACAGAAAAATTCGGATTCAATCACTACAAGATAAAATCGCCGTATAACAAACGATTCTCAGATATATGATCAAAATAACCGTAAAAGTACGTAAGCTCATATAGAACTAGATCAACCACTGAATACAATAACAAACAACGAAGTAAAATCAAGATTTCATGATGTTTATCACGAAATTACTCAGAAAATTACTCAGAATTGTGATAAAACTGATCGATCTTAACAAGATTAGAGAACACCTGATTGCAGAATGAGATTGCAGAAAGAACGAAAGAAAAATGACGCAGAACGATTGATACCGAAGAACAACTATCGCCAGAGATCACACCGGAGATAACAATAGATACGAAGATCACAACAAGAACGTAAATTGAAAACACAGGTCTGAAGACGACATAATAGAAACAGATCGATGAAATTTTTTATAAAATTGATGAACACAAACTCAATTCTAGATAGAATCGATGCAAATAACAACGAATTCAACGAGTATAATAGATTTATTGTAGAGTTATGAACAAAAAATTGGCTTACGACCGAAGAGATGAAATCGAAGCTTTCGCACGAAGCTTTAATGGCGGAAATGATGAAGACAATGAACACGTTGTAGCAGCGGAAGATAACAAATCGAGCTCACAGATCGAGGTGAGGCTCTGATACCATGTTACAATCTGTAGACTCCATTAATGGAGCTTTGAACTAATATCAAGAATAAACTGGAAGAAAAGACAAACTAACAGAATTGTATTTACAATAGAAAACGGTTACAAGATGATAGAACTACATTTTGTATAAACTGATTACATTGAACTGATACAAAGACTTCTATATTTATAAACACAATAGACTTGGTAATGGGCCTTATACATGGGCCTTATATCTTAACATAACGAATGTTTGAAAAAAAAAAGTCTGAATTTAACGAGTGCTAAACACTGAAAATTGAAAAATCTCGTTGATGTTTTTATAAAAGAAAATTTATTTATATATTATAAATTGTTGCACAACCCATTTATGAGGTTTGGTACCCATATTTAGGTTCAAATTAAATTTTTAACATCATTTTAATTCATGTACTATCCATTTTTAGATTTTGTATCCGTATTTAGGTTCGTATAAGATCTATATTAAAATTTGATCCGTTTTTAATTATAGCAAGTTTGTATATAAAATATGAATATCATTTAATGTCATCTATAATATTTATGGTATGTGTATTAATAACATTTTGATTTTTTTTTTACTTTTGGTAAGATCATTAGTACATAATATCATATAATCTATATTAATCTATATTGTATCATATTATATTATTTTATATTTATATTAATTACTTTTTTACTAAGAATAAAATATGTAAAACCCGTGTGCGTAGCATGGGTTATAATCTAGTAGAATAAAATGTGTCTATAAAAAATTTACTCAAACTTTTCACTTGATAATTTGAAATTTTTTGCACTTGATTAATGTGATTAAGTACACTTACTTTTAATTTTGAAGTAGATTAATTAGAATAAATTAAGTGACTTAACACACATTTACACAAATTCTTTATTGACTGTATTGTGCTTATTCGGAACCTGTTATGTCAATAGTAGGCAATAGCGGTGCAATTTCAGCTCATCGCACATTTTTTCTTCTTAATCGTGTAACATCTTTCATAAATTATACTCCCTCCGTCCATTTCATTTCTTTACACTTTCTATTTTGGGCCGTCCATTCCATTTCTTTACATTACTAAAAATAGTACTCCCTCTGTTTTTTTCTTTTCTTTACGTTTGCTTTTTGCACGGAAACCAAGATAGTGGATGCAATATTGTTAAAATAAATGAAGTAGTGGGTGTAATAGTAATTTTATTGTTAAAATAAGTGAAGTAGTGGGTGTAATAGTGAAAAGGTGGAGTGAAGTAGTGGATGTAATAATGTATTTTATTGTTAAAAGTTACTATTTTTAGTAATGTAAAGAAATGGAATGGACAGCCCAAAATAGAAAGTGTAAAGAAATGAAATGGACGGAGGGAGTAACTTTTAACAATAAAATACATTATTACATCCACTACCTCACTCCACCTTTTCAACCCTTTACACTATTACACCCACTACTTCACTTATTTTAACAATAAAATTACTATTACACACACTACTACATTTATTTTAACAATATTACATCCACTATCTTGGTTTCCGTGCAAAAAGCAAATGTAAAGAAACCAAATAAACGGAGGGAGTAAGTATCCTGTACAAAGTAGTACAGTATAAATTATCTTAACGATTATTTCGACACAATTTTTCGTTGATAGTTGTACAATTTCTTAATAATTTCTTTCCAGTTCTACCCTTCAATTACGTACGTTATAAAATACGATAAGATACGTTTAAATATATGAAAAGCAATCCACAGGTGTCTATCATCGGTACGAATTTAGGAAACTAGTATACATGCATAACTTTATGTTTATCGACCTATCAGTAAAAACTCTAATTAAATATCAGTACTAAGATTGCACTACCATCACAACTAAACACTATTGACAATTTTTAGCAGACAAATTGTAATCGAATGGTGATAAGAAATCGATAATTCGATATATGATGATTTTTACACAATTTTCGTCGATAATTGTACATATTATGATATTATAATTTTTTTTTTGAATAAATGATATTATAAATTTGTATTACACGATTACATCATTTACGATATGGGATGCATCCGTTATAATCTATATTATCTACTCCGTATATTACAATGTTGTGAAAAGCGCAAATCGGACCTAAGCGGCGGGATGACTTTCTAGCGCTTAAGCGGTTAGACGGACGCTTAAGCGGTTTTAAAAACGGATCATTAATCGAATTATAAATAATTATATATTTATAGAAATAAATATAATATTAATTTTTTTTAAAAAAACTAATATTCACATATGATATAACACATTATGATAAAAATTAAAACTAGTAACTCTACATTCACAAATTCATACTGTACTTAGTCATAATGAACTTAGAAAATACAAACATCATAATTATCATATTAGGAGATTCGAAAGATAGAAAGATAGATTGTAGCATTCTTTCAGAAAGACGGAAACATATGCATTCTTTCACCATCCTTTATAATTTTTTATAATTTTTATAATTTTTTAATAATTTTTTTATAATTTTTATAATTTTATAAAAAAAAATTAATTCATCCGCTTAATCCGTTTTTGACCCGCTTAATCCGTCTTTGACCCGCTTAAACCTAAAAAATGCTTAAAATCCCGATTTTGCTAAAAGCTAAGCGTTTTATCCCCGATTCCGCTTAAGCGGCCGCTTAATGCGCTTTTCATAACAGAGCTATATTATAATAAGCGCAATGGGCTTATAATTAATTTGTAGTTTGGTTGTTATCCCTTTTTTTGTTATCCCTCACTCATAACCGTTAGATCAACAATTCAAATAGATCATGACCATTAGATATAACAATCACTACAAGAAAAGGGTCAATAGACATCAGTATCTGGCCGATGTCTATGTTATTTTGGATGTGATGTCTAGGTGGGAGATGTCTATTCTAGACATCAGTCAGAAACTGATGTTTGTGCTAACATAGACATCGATATTTCATTCAATACACATCAGTTGTTCTACAAAATAGGTTATATATAATTAATTTTATAAACAACTTGCATGCCTTATATTCTAGAAAACAAATAATAAACTAAGTTATTTTTCACATACACATCACTTTCTTTCTTTGGAAAAGATGTCTATTTGGATATTAGACATCATAATTTTAGCAGATAAAGTGATGTCTATAGTTAGTTTAGACATCACCCTAGACTGATGTCTAATGTTCTTATAGACATCGGTTTTTTCAGAAAAAAACTGATTTATATTGTTCTCTTAGACATCATCCTGTACTGATGTCTAATGTAAATATAAACATCAGTTTTTACAGAAAAAACTAATTTATATTTTTCTCTTAGACATCAGATATTGTAGAAAAAATGTGATGTATATCTTTGTTTTAGACATCATTTTTGCCATAATAAAATTGATGTATTTTTATGTCTAAGATACTAAAATTGATGTTATTTTTCATCTGGTTACAAATAGATCTTTATTAATAAAACTTTTAACATCTTTATACACACAATTAATGGAGAAAATTAATTATTGTACATACATGTAAATTATATGTATATGTGAATATCTCGTGTTACATAGTACTACAAAAAACATCCACAATGTAAACACGAAGACACTGCTGCATGATTGGTTCCATTTGTCTCTACTTGACCGACACCACACTACAACTTAGTAAGTAACAAAATAAATAAAAAGAAAACCCGTAGCTAGGCCAGAAGCAAGAAACTCCAATAATCCTTCTCTCTTCATGCATACACAGCTACCAGGAAATCAAATCCTACACCATCATACTCCTTTGTAACCTGCACATTAATGCAATGTAATGCACTTAGGCTATTTATATGTTTAATGCAAGCAACGAAAGCAATTGCTTCATCTATATTATAGCCACTTGTCCATGTGACTGTCATCTGAAGAGCAGTAAAAGATGGTCTAATAAATCATTGTAGGACAAGTTGTTCACTTGAATTCGTTCCTCAGTTGGGTACTTCATGAAATAATATAGAGAGGAACTTCCACAAGCAATCAAGTAGCCTCATGTTCAGATATTATAATAACATTGAGAAACAGAATATCATAATGTGTCTAATCGCAAGCAATTTGTTTGTCACCCATGAAGCAAAATATGCCAGACTGATGAATAATGTAAACTTACTTCATTCCAGGAAGCAATTTGTTTGTCACTCTTTTGCTTTTGTCTTAACAGTTGTGCTTGAGCATCTTGTTTCTTCTTTAACTCAGAAACCTGACAAGTAGATGGCAATTAAGCTATATAACTTAGTAGAGATTACACCTCAATTGTTTGATCTCTTTCTACAAATTGATCAAAATATAAGTAACAAATACATAGCATAATCAGAAGCATGTGTAAAAAAAATCTAAAGTGTGATGAGACTTCAACCTGTAGAGTCTTTTTTTCCTGTTCCAAATCCAGAACCTTTTTCTCGTAATGCTTTTTGAGAACCGATATGTTGGCACCCGCAAACTGCTTCATTTCAGCCTTTGATCACATGAATTGGCAATGTCGGCACCCGTAAACTGCTTCACTAAAGAAGACAAAGGAGGCCGAGACCGTATATGATAGAGTACCAAAATTTCAAGCTGGAGAAATTTGCAGCTTTAGAACCTGATCAGCTTGCAGCATACGTTCAACACAATCACTTTTTGAAGGGGGCTCTTTATCCACTCTGCAAGATAAAAATACAAGCAATTATTATCACTATGTGTAGGGTTCATAGTACAAATTATAGCAGTTCTTGCATTCCCCCCTAGAGAGTTCTGCAGTATGCGTGTCAGCTTGGAATCTCTAAAAGGTACATGCCTGTACGTTTCTGCCTTTGCTCCCAGAGATAGCAATAGGATGACATTACTTACACTGCATACTATACTATAACTATTATATCCAGAAGGGGAGAAGATCAGCTCCGATATCTTAAAAAGGAAAGAGCACGGATTTAGTAGCTAGTGACTAGAGTAGAAGCTGAACAAATGAATTTCCCTAAACGACTTGGGAACTCTGGTATGTAAAAATTAAAAGTTGCAACAGTAAACAATACACAGATTGTTGAATCGTTGACAAGGAGAGTTGGTATGTATCTTCTTACAATGAATCTGATTTATTATACAAAGATAATGATAACTTGGTGTGATGAGGAGTCTAAAAGTTTCATGCCACTAACTTCATTTCAAAAAGGAACCGATTTGGTGTTGCTAAAGGAGGAAAACATAGAATGTAATGGAAGTAAGAAGCGGAACTCTGAAGGTCCAAAGAAATCCGCATCATTTAATTGCAACATTATTCAACAAAAAATTATTTAGAATTGACAAGAAAAAGAAGCACATGCCAGTGCAAACAATTATGAGTAGCAATGCCATCATTCAACAAATAGGCGTGCTAATTCTTGATTAGACACAAGATTGTAACCAGTATCAAGTTCTGTATTGGAGTTGATTGTTACTACACGCTACAGTAGAGTAAATCAGCTTCACACGGAACATGTCCCATTGTAAATGGCATACATTGCTTTCTGGAACTTTATTGAAATTAATAATCAAGGCAACAAAATAAAAAAGAAATGAAAAAGGAAAGAACAACCTTAATTTGCGAATAACTGTTCCTAGCGTCAGTAAACTACGATTTATATGGCTGCCTTCTTTTAGTCGTGATCCAGCTGCTGAGGTCTGAGAGGAACGTTCACTTCCAACAAGATCAACAAAACTCTAAAACCAACTATGTTATTAGTTCTTCATTCAGTATGCATATTATGAAATATCTGTAAAACAATAGAATAAATCCTTTAATCAGAATAATCTCCGTACCACAGAAGCTGCAAGTGTGCTTAAATCATCAGGTTTTGAAAAATTACGAACATAGCTTTCCACTGTCTACAGGCATCCATTTATATGGTCAGAGGGTATACACAGAAAAGAAACAATCATAACTACGTTTTCTAAGCCAGCATACCAGTCGTATAATCTGATGAGATCTAGAGCTTGTTGCATTTAAAGAGGTTTCTCCAATTTGCCTTTCAGCTGCAAGAAGGGTAGAACATCAGTGTAAATACACCTCCTTGTTTAACCAGTCCTTGTATAACCAGGAATTACATAAATTTAATTACCTTCACATACAGCTGGAGTTCCTTCAGATGACTCCAGTCTCTTAAAGTCACCTCGGTAAGTTTTTCAACAACAGTCCCCCTCTGCAGAAAAAAGAGATGACTTAGATGCTTCTGGCCACTAATTAATTTACGACTATCAACTAGTACTGAGTTCACCTCTCGATCATCAAGGAGTCTAAGAGGTGTACTATCCAAGCCGAGGAGGTCTCTCACTGATTCATTGTATATCTCCAAGGCAGAAAATTTTAGTACAAATTCTCTTTCATCATGCTAAAAGAATGGAAAGTAGAATAAGATGAAAACATCTATTCAACAAAAGATTAAAGATGACAATAATATACATCTTTGTGCAACAAAAGTTTAAGTATTGAAGTACCTCATGTATGTAATCAAATATATCAGCCATACCATATTCAGATATTCCACGCATGGTGTATGTCTTTCCGCTGCTTGTCTGCCCGTATGCAAAAATACTTGCTAGAAAACATTGAATTGATGAAGAACTGCAACATTTACGTATTGAAAGAATAAAAAAAGATAACAAGGCAAGAATTATACTCACTATTTATGCCACTGACAACTGAAAGAGCAACATTTTTTATTCCCTCATCATATACTTGCTTTGTGGAGCACTCAGATGCAAATACATTGTCTTCTCACCAAAACGTTAATCAATGCACAGAACAACATAAATGAAAAGGGAAAATATCATATAAACTATATAGAACATCTTCTTTTCTAGTCAAATTATTAACTTGAGAATAAGTACAACAAGAATAATTATAAATCAATCATGCCACATCTGGAAGGCTTAAGCCTAGCAGACATCCCTCACTCTTGGTACTTTGAGGTCGAGGATTCAAGCCCTATTGCAGACGTGTGGGTAATCATTAATATTTTTGTAATTGACCATAACCAAAAATGAATCTTGGATATTGGGAAGGATATGACTACTTGGTTATATCCTCGCATTTAGTTTTTCCTACTTGGTTATCAGATGAATCTCCTAGTGATTCTTGGGAAGGATATGACTAAATAAGTCAAGTTAAGGAACATCAATAGTTATAAGATAAACGAGAATTGTCTGTGATAAAAAAAATATCACACTATTTGTACCTTGTTAAGCAGCCTTGTATCCGCCTGTAAAATCGTCATGTGCTTGTAATATTTACACCACTATCTGCTTCCAATATGTCTCCGAAAAGGCTCCACAAAGCTTACCTGTTGAGTGCCCGTCAAAACTTTGTTCCTCTTGGACTATCCTAGTGAACATAAGTCTACAAAAAGACAATTCATTGTTACAAATTAAACAGAGATACAAACAAAATAAATCAATTAAAAATAATAGAGATACAAACCAGCAGTAGATATAAACCAAATCAGTTGATAAACACATATACAAACCAATTTAAAATTAATCTAATTAAATCGATTAATACTGATACAAACCAGTTCATAAATATATATACAAACCCATTTAAAATTAACCTAATTAAATCAAATACCAAACAAAGTATATACAAAAAAACCCAATTATAATTAACCTAATTAAAGCTTAAAAATCGAATAAATGGAGCAATTACATGAATTAGGTAGAAACTACTTACTAACTGAAGAGCAAATCGAGCAAAGAGAATAGCAAATCGAACAAGTCGCGGACCAAATCGAGCTGTTCTTGGCGAGTTAGGGCTTCGAGCTTTTCTTCGTGAATTAAGTATTGAGGAACAAATCCAGCTAGGGTTCTTCGTGAGTTGTTCTTGATGTGTTGTTCTTGTTCGATTTAGGCAACTGATTATAAGAGTGTGTCGAGAGAGGGTGAGTCGAGAGAGAGAGTCGAGAGAGAGTATGTTCTGACTTCTGAGAATATTTTTGTTTAATTAGATTTTGGTTTATTTAATTTGTCTGAGGTATACAATAATTGTGTATGGGCGGGGAGAATATTTGGTTAAGGGGGGGAATTTTGATTTAGGGGTGAAAATTTTGTTAAGGGGGAAAACAAAAGTAAGGGCGCGCATTTTCATTTTTTAAAGGCTGAGTTTAGACATCAGTTTTAAAAATAATGATGTCTACGAAAAACAAAGACATCAGTTTAATGCGGGATGATGTTATTACATCTTTTAACATCAGTGACATTTACGACCGATGTCTAAAGTGTGATGTCTATTGACTATTTTCTTGTAGTGAATACTAATTGTTGTACAAACAGAGGTCCATCTTTGCTTCTGCTTAGTCTTTCTCTCATTTGTTTTCTTCCCGTGCTGCTTTTGTTTTGTTTGTCTGCAGCTTCTAGGTTTCTAGGTCAGACCTCCCTTTAGGACTGTCTCTTTTTTGTGGCCTTTTGGGTTTGTAAGGTAGTTTGGGCTTCGGTTTTTGGCACCGAAGTGTTTCCAACCTTTCAATGAAATTCTAATTATATAAAAAAAATAAGGTTTGATTCCCGCCAGTAACATATTAATTTATATTTAATATTAGAAGTGTTAATATATAAAGATGTAAGATTCGAATTCTTCTAATAATATATTAAAATTAATATTTATAATATTATATTACATTATAAACAAATTACAAAAATTAAAAGTAACCCGTGCAAACCCATACTTTGCACGGACTATAAGCTAGTATTAATAAGAAACGTTTAAACATATAAAATATATGACATTATCCGATCTATATAAAGCATTACTAATAAGGGCTTGCTTTTCCTGAGGTTACCTCAGGTAAGTTTCCTAAGTTAATTAAAAAAACAATACAAAAATAAGATTATTTTTGTAAATACAGAAGACCATGTTAAGTTATTACAAAATTGCCCCTGCGGGGCCAGTTATTTTATAAGAATGATCTCAGGTAAGTTCCTGAGGTAACCTCAGGAACATTATTCTCTACTAATAATTACAATTGAATTTATACTATGCGGCTACATCCAATATTGAATTACACGCTAAAAAAGACTTCGTTGCAAAAAAAGATGTGACATTGTCAAATCTGCAGATATCATCTCCAAAAATTAATAGGAAAGTAAGATATATGTACAAATTTATGCATGTCAACTTATTAGTTTCTTAGTTACTGCATTTGCGTTAGCTAAAAATGATTGTTTAAATTATATAAAATATTAATTATGTAAAATTTGTTGAATCTATAAGACATTATGTTTCGACGATATTGACTATAATGATTGAATATATTTTAAAAATGGTATGTTATCAATATTTCAAGTTGTTATTAATGGAATATATAATTTAAATATAGAAATAAGTGATGTGACAATTCACTACAGGTCTCTAGAGATTCGACAATATAACCAACATGAAAAAATTATCTATAATTATATACAAGGATTTTGTCCCATTGGAATGCAAATTTTTTAATATATTTTTTATAATCTTATTTATGATAATTAATTTTAAATTTTACCCAAAACATTTCTTCGATTGAAGATGCTCTTATGTTTCTTCTGCTTCTATGCTACTATACACACTGCAATTTGTAGATGATTGGATTTAAACCACAATTTCCGCACAAATATTTTCAATTTACCAAAGCACATAAAAAAAACATCAAATCAAAGCATAATCCCAAGTCGGTAGATTAGAGTTAAAAAGGATAAATTGGTCAGAAAACCAAAAATGTTGTACACATTGGTGGGCTGTATGACCGTCATAAAACACCACTCAACCAGTCATAAGACTCAGCACCATACCACAACCCCACCCAACCCTAGAGTACACCCCTCTCAAGAAACACTCACACATTAACCATATAATAATAATAATATACACATAAAAACATGTAACACATACAAACCAAATAGTACCAACCAGAAAATATTTATGCATAGATATACATGTATGGTACTATGATTATTGATTAGGCAAATGTGAAATAAAATTCCCAAAGTGTTGTATTTTACTACAGTAACATTTTGTTTGCTTTGTAAATATTGTTAGAATTTAGAAAAGATACATTATTTCTGGAACCTGCAGAGCTTAAATAATAAATAGAGGCCAAGACTCAAGAGCGTCTTTGAGTAGGTTTACTGGGACATGTGAGACTCTATTATCTCTACTTACATTATACATACATCACCCTGCATATACATACATACATACATAAATACATACATACATACAAGTATTATAAAACATTACTACTAATATAATAGACTAATAGTATAGGAGGAGAGTACTATAAAGAATAAAGACCAGGGGGGAGAGAGGATGGTAAAAGAAGCATCATCAGCAGAAGAAATAAGTATGGATGATGATATGGTAATGAAACCTGCATGGTTAGAAGGATTGTTGGCTGAAACATTCTTTGAAGCATGTGGGGTGCATGATACTAGAAGGAAGAATGAGAAGAACATATATTGCTTGTTATGTTGTCATAGCTTTTGCCCTCACTGCCTTCCTTCTCATAATTCTCATCCCCTGCTTCAGGTATAAAATCTTGTGTATATATCATGGTAAACACTGTGAATTATACTATCATTTCATGCATACTTGTTTATAATCTTGTAGGGTTTGTAATTCTGTGTGGTGTTTGTAGAATTCAGTGGCTTGTTACACCAAAAAGATGTATTTTCATTAAAGAACTTTTTTTACTTGGGCTTGCTTTGAATTCTCTTAAGTTCCATGATTGATCAAGAATTCTCAACTTCTTGCTTTCTTGATTGGATTGAGATCTTTGTAAAGTGCTAAAGAATTATGCTTTCATTTTCAAGAATTGGTTTTCTTGAAGGCCTTTTACACATACTTTTGCACTTTAAATTTCAAGAAAACTGTATGAGATCTTTGGTTCACACTTTAGAATATCCCTTTTGATGTAAATTTTCTATGGTATACTAAAAGGGTGTCTTTGGACATCTGTTTTCTCATATCTGGATTTGTTTCCTTTCCTTTATTGAGAAGATTTTATTTCTTTATCCAATTTCCCCCCTGCTACCAAAGGTCCTCTCTGCTGTTGCTTTCAAAGAAAGTGAAAGTTTGACCCAAAATTCATTTCTAGTCTATTTTGTTTTCATCTGAATCCCCTACTCATCTCCAGAATTTACTGTTGCTTCACTACATTCATTTCCAGATTTTACTGTTACTTCATAATTAATTTTCCATCTTTTACTCTGTACCTAAATTGTAGTACTTCATTGTATTATATGAATAGGATTCAAGAATTCCCAGGATTTATTTACTAAATTGTGTGTCCTAAACAATCTAATTTAGAATTCAAATGTCGGATTATAGGGAATGAATAATTTTACTTGCGTAGGCCATTTCTTACCATTCTTCTTTGATTTGTGTAGGTGAGGAGGTATGTTTATCATGATGTAGTTCGAATGGACGAGATAGAAAAGATCCTTGACTGTTCTAACATCCAGGTAAACCATAATTAAATTGAACCCAATGAAAGGGGTATTGCTATAGTTGTGTCCTCTATGTCTTTAGTTGGTGGTTGATGGGTCAAGGCTTGGAAACTGTCTATTTTTTTTCTTCTATTACCTGAAATAAACAATGTTATAAAAATCGGAAATTGGACTTAATCAGTAAAGGCATCGAACAACGATTAATCGGCATCGAACAACGATTAATCGGTAATTAATACAGACTAATTCCGACTAATCCCGATTAATTCCGATTCGGAGAGGCACTGAACATCAATTAATCAGCAATTAATCTCGATTAATCGCCGCTTTTTAGAACAGAAGAAATAAGACTAAAGGAAAATTTCCTCAAGTTATTCTAATGTAACATTAATTACTACCCAAAAAAAATATTAAAGTTGATTTGTCTAATAAAACTGAAATATGTATTCTTTTTAGTATAAACTGGGTGTACGGAGAAGATGATAAAGTTTAATACTATTATGCAAGTGGTGGTGGGGGTGACAATCTAGTTTAAAATGAAAGTCCCTACTGACATTTCCACATGTTTAAGTAATTGTAAAGTTGTATAAAATCTTAATGTTTTTAATAAATGTAAGAAAAGGTATCGTTTTATGCCTTAGCTTGAGTAAAAACTAATTTCATACAAATTGATATCAGCAAAAAAATTGAAATTGTAAGAGTCTATGTTTTGTGAATTCGTTATTTGTATATGATGTACTAAATGAAATAATGCTTATATGATGTATTCATGTGGCAGCCCTATACTACAAACAATGCCAAAGTGATATTCTTGAATCAGAGAGCGTTTAGGTCATCCAAAGAAGTTGCCAACACTTGCTTCACTTGTGACAGAATTCTCCAGGAGCCCTTCCATTTCTGTTCTCTTTCATGCAAGGTTTTATTTCTCTCTCTAAATATTTCTTTGTGTGTGGAGACACAACCATGCATGATCATGCAATTATTTTGTACCTGGTATTTTTGAAATCTTGGTCTATCAATGTTGTACCAACCCCTGACGGTTGTGGTCAGTACATACACCAATTGGTCAGTACACCATATGTTACTTGTTGCATTGTTTGTTAAAGAAGGTGATAACCAGGTGTTTCAATTATAACTACCAATTATAAACTTCACACAGAACCCTGTCAGATTTTTAGGATAACATTTACTTTACCTTATTTTTTTAGTATTCTCATTTCTCATCATTATCCATACACTAAGTCATTCATTTTTTTTACAGCAATAATTGAGTAAATAGTGGTTGTTTAAGATGAGAAATTTTGATGGATAAGATACAAGTAGTTATTACAGGTACATGATATTAGATAAACTACATATTTTCATTTAATTCATTTTTTATTAGATACAAGCTAAGAAAATATTTGTTTCAAACAAACATGTATACCCCAATATTTTATACACTTATATTGTACACATGTATGTATTCTAGGTGATATTGGTGTAAACTTTAGATTTTTATTACACCAAAAATATATTTACGATAAGTATTACTATATTATTAAAAATTGTGTATATTGTTCTTTTGAATTTTAGAAATGTTTCCAATCCCGTCAACCCAATTTTTTTTCTCCATGACTCCATCCAACAAAGTAATCACTTTTTGCAAGTGTTATTAGACTTGTTATTAATGAAAGAACATTAATGTTGCAGGATTATGACACATACAGTATACACCCTTGGATAAAAATACTAATAAAGTCAATATTATTGTATGCAAATAAATAATGCAACCATTTATTTTCCAG
The DNA here is from genome assembly GCA_037693485.1 of Kitagawia praeruptora. Classification (NCBI taxonomy): domain Eukaryota; kingdom Viridiplantae; phylum Streptophyta; class Magnoliopsida; order Apiales; family Apiaceae; genus Kitagawia; species Kitagawia praeruptora. The sequence goes on along the minus strand of CM075347.1, from coordinate 92,438,030 downwards.
GTTGATCACATGGTTTATGAAGGTGAAGATTTGTCCAGCATCATCTTGGGGTTCAAGGAATGTAACGAATCTGAATTCGCCCGGGCACAATTTGAAGGACTCCGAATGGACAGTGATGACAATGGTGGTGTGATTACCCCAAATTCCATCTTGGACGACCCTTCACATTTCCATGGCTCATCATCATGCTCTAGCCATGACATGGGCAGTTCTAGTGTTGCCCATCCCGTACCGAAAAAGAAGAAAGGCAGTGGCTACATCCCTGGAATAATGTGCTCCCTTGGCAATAGGAGAAAGGGAGCTCCTCAAAGATCCCCGCTCTCATAAAACAATAAATTTCCCAATAAGTAATATTGTTATGTTAATTTTACTGGTTTTGTATCTAAGGATGCATGTCATTGCATAACTAGGAAGATTTAAAAAATTGTTGGATTTGCTTGTGTTTATTACTGTATATGGTTCTGGTCATTATCAGTTTCCCGAGGGAGCAACTCCATTTTCTGCCACAGGTGGCTGCAGGTAGGTTATTGTAATCAAAAGTATGCTCCTGCTCCACCAATTTTGTACCCGGTGGTGTGGAATTTGCTCTAGGCCATAGCTATATAAGGTGTGTATTGTGTATTAAAGTGTATTTGTTTCATTTTGTCTTATGATTTAGTTAAATTTCATAACATTTATATAAATGTTTGCTCTTCATAATCACATTAGTTTTTATTGCAAATGTATACATATCAAAACTGCTTGGATCAGTTTTTCCAAATGAATTGCATTATAAAAGCTGGCTTAAAACAGCACGGCAAGGTGGATGGGACTAAGCCCTCGGCGATGTATCCGACCCTCTAATTTTAATTTGATTCAATATGTTCGAAGTGTTAATCATGATATTTAATTACTCCTCCTGTCCCTCTAATTTCTTTACAGATTCTATTTTGGGACGTACCTCTCATTCTTTACATAACATAAATAGTAACTTTTAACAATAAAATACATTATTACATCCACTACTTCACTCCACTTTTTCAACACTTTACACTATTACACCCACTTTTTCACTTATTTTAACAATAAAATTACTTTTACATCCAATACTTCACTTATTTTAACAATAAAATCACTATTACACCCATTACTTCAATTATACGTAAAGAACCTTGAGGGACGGAGGGAGTATTTGTATTTTGGAAAGTTTAAAAACTTAGAACACTTTCCTTAAATCTTTTTTTAACCTATACCAAATTAAAACTTAGAACACTTGACTTGAATCTTTTTTACACATACTCTTATTGAAAAAAAACCAATCATATAACTCTTATTTATGGCAAATGCATATTTATGGTTTTTATTGCTTTTTTCATTTTGAATATCATACATTGTCTTATCCTAATTATAATATACAGTTGTTGATTTTAAATTTTAAACAAATAAATTTACAATATTATTTATTGGGCTCCTATCATGTAAATCGAATGTTTTATTTTCTTAGCAAAACTAGTTAATAAATCCGAATATTTCTATTTTTGGCAAAAGTACTTATACAAATTCAATTATTCATCAATTTTCGTTTTATTGGTGGGTGATGGCCCAAAATATTCATTTTTGTGATCTAATGGTCCAAAATATTGATTATGAAAAAAATGGCCCGAAATACCGATGAGATATGGAGTTTCGGCCTCCGTATTAGAGGAATACGTTAAACGGTCCACCGTGTTATACATGATATGGAACACGGTCCACCATGTTATGCATGATATGTAACACGGTCCACCGTGTTAGTGCTGCACACCCACCTAACACGAGACACAGTACACCGTGTTATACAGAACACGTTACATCGTGTATCGTATCATGGCCTTTTACGGAAGACGATGTACCGTGTTATACCTCATATCACGGTGCACGATTTACCGTGTCCCGTCAGTAAATTGGCCCTTTGCTTCTCCAGATGAGGTATTTTGGTCATTCTTTTTTTATTGGTTTACTATCTTTGGTACAAACCTCATCCAAATATATCAATAAATGGCATTGTATTTAACAAACTTTAAAATAAAAAAAAATTAGTTATATTCAATTTATGATATAATAAAGCAACAAAAACGTAAATTTTCAACATATTTTCTTTTAAAATCTATACTATTATATAAATTCCGAAACATTGAAAGTTTTGGTACCTGTTTTTTGGTACCAATTTTTTGGTACTTCGTGAATTTACTTATGTACCCTTCATTATAAAGAAAAATATATATTAAAACACCTAAAATAAATTTTAACATAATATAATTAATGGCAAGTAGTCGATTGCATTTTTCATACTTACTTTTAGTTGAAGATGTTACCTTTTATCATATCTTCCAATCATTAATATTTCCTTTCGAATTAAAATACGTTTCCTTTTTAATTTAAAACTAATCTTACAATCATTAATATATATCCGAAAATATCGTACCATATTTTTTAATTATTAATAAAATCTATACTATTATATAAAAACCGAAATATTAAAAGTTTTGGTACCTGTTTTTTTGTACCTATTTTTTGGTACTTCGTGAATTTACTTACTTACCCTTTATTATAAAAAATAAATAAATACACCTAAAATAAGTAATAACATAATATAATTAATGATAATTAGTCAAGATACTACCTTTTATAAACAACCAAAAACATCAATCATATCACATCATTAATATTTCCTTTCGAACTAAAAGTCTAAAACACATTACCTTTTCAATTTAAAACAAATCTTAAAATCTAAAATAAGTAATAACATAATATAATTAATGATAATTAGTCAAAATACTACCATTTATTAATAACTTAAAACATCAATTGTATCATATATTTCCATCATTAATATTTCCTTTCGAACTAAAAGTCTAAAAGACGTTACCTTTTTAATTTAAAACAAATCTTACAATCTAAAATAAGTAATAACATAATATAATTAATGGTAAGTAGTCAATATATTACCTTTTATAAACACCTAAAAACACGAATCGTATCATATCTTTCCATCATTAATATGTCCTTTCGAACTAAAACACGTTATCTTTTTAATTTAAAACAAATCTTACAATCATTAATATATACCCGAAAATGTCACATTAATATAATAAAATTAACGGTAATTAGTCAATTGTCTTTTTCATATTTACTTTTAGTTGAAGATATTACATTTTATAAACACGTAAAAACATGAATCATATCATATCTTTCGATCATTAATATTTCCTTTCGAACTAAAACACATTACCTTTTTAATTTAAAATAAATCTTTCAATCATTAATATATAACCGAAAATATCACACCATAATTTTCAAGTAAAATGTAACACCTAAAATAAATAACAATATAATATAATAAATGGTAATTAGTCGATTGCATTTTTCATATTTACTTTCAGTTGAAGATATTACCTTTTATAAACAACTAAAAAGATCAATTGTATCATATTTTTCAATCATTAATATTTCTAATTAAAACACGTTACCTTTTTAATTTACAACAAATCTTACAATCATTAATATATACTCGAAAATATCACACCAAAATTTTCAATTATTAATAAAATGTATTAAAAATCATATACGTTGTTTATAATAAGGAAACATAATTATAATCTGTAAACATGAGCATATTAAATTATAACAAATTAAAATTAAAAAAATTATTAAAATTATGATTATATAAAAACATAATTTTAATATTAAATAAAATTTATAACATAATAAAAGAAACACGTGCACTGCAATACTAATAATTAATCGATTATCTTTTCAACTAAAACATATCATCTTTCTATTTTTTCTGATTAATTTCCTTTTTCCTAGAAATATAACGGACAACGTTAATTTCTCATTTTCTAAAAAACACTAGGAGCAATTTTAATTAGTAATTGAACATAATTAAATTATAATTAGTATAAACTAATCAATTACCTTTTTCACCTAAAACATGTCACCTTTTTAATTTTCCCGTTTTCTTTTCTATTTTCTCTAACTAAAATATCTCATTTTTCAAGTATATTAAGGGCAGTTCCATTATATGAAATAAAATAGTAATATGATAATAATAATAATTAATCGATTAACTTTTTCAGTTAAAATATATCATTTTTTCTATACTTTATAATTAAAATCCCCCTTTTCCTAGAAATATCACGGGCAACAATAATTTCTCTTTTTCTAAAAACATTACAAGCAATTTGTTTAGTAAAATAACATAATTAACTTATAATTACTATAAACTAATCAATTACATTTTTCACCTAAAATATGTTACCTTTTTAATTTTCTCTAACCAAATCCTCTATTTTTCCAATTATATCATGGGCATTCTATCTAATAAAAAAATAATTTTATAATTACTTATAATTAACGGATTATCTTTTTCAACTAAAATCCATCATCTTTTCTAAATTTTTAACTAAAATTCCCCATTTTCTAGAATTATCACGAATAACATTTATATAATTATCATCATACAATCTCATTTAAAAATTTAAGTCTCCAAAAATCATGTTTAAAAAAAATTAATTCAAATAATTAAAAAATTTAATATAATATTAAAAAAAATCTGTGCATCGCACGGGTTTTAAGCTAGTATTTAGTAAATTCTACTTGGCTAAAAAATTTTGTTCAGAAGATATTTTAATCTAAATTCACTAAGAGTGAAAAAAGAATTCTTCTAAAGAGCCAAATAGAAATTATTTTTTAAAAAAGAATATTTTAAAATAATCTTTTATCTTCATCTATACTATTATATTAAAACCAAAATATTGAAATTTTGTCGATTTGGTTTTCGGTTTGTTTATCCTAATTATTAAAATAAATAATGAAATAATACAATTAATGGTAATTATCCATTGCCATTTTCACATTTGCTTTTAGTTGAAGATATTACTTTTTATAAAAATATCAATCGTACCATATCTTCAAATCATTAATATTTCCTTTCTAATTAAAATACATTACCTTTTTTTTATTTAAAACTAATTTTACAATCATTAACATATACCCAAAAATATCACACCATATTTTTAATTATTAATAAAATATATTAAAAATTCTTGTACGTTGTTTATAATAAGGAAACATTATTATAATTCGTAAATAAGAGTATATTAAATTATATTAAATTAAATTAAAATAATAATTATAATAATAATTATATAAAAACATAATTGTAATATTTCTTTTATAATTAAAACATGTTACCTTTTAATTTAAAACATAATTTTGCAATCATAATCTTTCAATCATTAATAATTTTTTTTTTCTAATTAAAACATGTTACCTTTTAATTTAAAACATAGTCTTACAATTATTAATACATACCCAAAAATATCACACCATATCTTTCAATCACTAATAAAAATATACATTAGAAATCTGTATACATCGAATAATTACCGTTAGATTTTTAGCAAAAAAATCAAAACCATTAAATCTGATGATTAAATATTTTATATGATTAAGTTATTACAAAACATTCAAGATTCAAATTTCTATGATGATTAAGTATTTAATTTAAAATTTAATAATATAAGTTTTGAACCATGCATTGATAGTGTTAGTGCTAGAGACAATGTAATTGTATTTATAGGAAAGACTATTTTGTTACTTAATGATTGTGTTCCATCGATTATTTCTATGATGATTTATTATGTCTTCACTTGATACAAAATAAATGTTAGAATAATAAATATTCTTGGAATATGTAACACGTATTCTATATCTTTAAGTGTGTGACTTAAAAATGAGATTATATGAATAGTGTTGATATTCCTAAATATCCCTAATCGAGCATGAATAATATGGGACAATTATAATCATTAAGATTAGTATGTTTGTTGACTTAGCGATACTAAAGTCAAGAACATAGGTGCATGTAATATTTTACATGGGACTGGATAGACACACAGTGAGATTCTACATGTTAGTAATGTCATTAGAAATACTCACAGTGATAATGGTGTAATGATCCTTAGACTTGAGATCATTATATTTCTATACGAGGATTAATATACTTTGACTACATTAAAACTTACCTTTGACCGGGTAATGATAAAAGTGGACATCGGGTATATTATGAGACGTATGAGAAATATGAATGATAGATAAAATATTTAACCTTCTTATTATTATAAGAGATATTATTGGCCTCTTAATTAAGTGAGACTATGAAAATGCATGGTCATGCTCAAATATTGATTTGTTTTAAATAGTCTACTCATTGATCAAGGAAATCCGGATTAAATGTTGAAGAGGATGACTAAATACATGCCTCGAGTTTAATCTATAATATTTGGTTAAAGGGATTATATCACACAGAAACATGTATCATGAAAGGTTTAGTTGGATCACCAATTATTATTATTACTTGGGTAGCAATGATGTATTACTAGATGCCACTCATTGTTTATAATTTTATTATTGGATATTAAAATTATTGCCAACGTAATAATAACCTAAAGGGTTACACAATAAGAACATATAAAACAGAGCTTTATTTAAATTATGGATTTAAATAGTTATTAATTCAAATTATTGAATTAATTAAGTGGGACTTGATTAATTGCAATATATAATTCGAATTTAATAATAATAAGATTAAAACCAAAACAGATTGGATTTAGTGAAGCCCAAAACGTTTTAGGGTTTTAAGCCCAAATCTCTATTTATAAATACATTAAGATGTGTTGGTTTAGGGTTAATTTTTTTTTTCTGAATTCGTTTTCACCTAAACCCTAGCTGCTCTACATCTTAGAGGTGCTAGATAGATAGATATATATATATATATATATATATATATATATATATATATATATATATATAGAGAGAGAGAGAGATGCGTTTTTTTGGCTAGTACCATCTCTGTTGATTGTTGGACGATCGGTGTGTTCGTGTGGACGATTTAGAGACACAGATCTTGACGCAAGGGCTGTGTGGTGATTGCAATCTAGGACCTCCATCTTTCAGAATTCGTAAAGCTCTTTAACTGGTATGATTTCATTTCTCTATAATCAACCACGTCTTATACACGGATCCTAGGGTTAGGTTTCAGAATTTTTATAGTTTTTATCATTTTTCCGTTGCGTTTTTGCCCCGAAACCTATCAATGGTATCAGAGCTACGTGTATAAGGGGTTGATTTGGTTACGTGTTTACTGTATTCGATTCATGTATGCATGTTTTATGAATCTGCCTTGAGACAGTTTTGAGATATGTCGATTATAATATGTTATGTCGCTCATATATGATTCTGTTATGCTATATATATTGATATGATTATACAAGCATGTTTACAATCTGCCATAACTGATCAGTATGCGATTTTTTATGTTATGCATGTTGTCTGGTTTATATAGTGATATAAATCGTTGGACAGATTGTGTATGGACACGATCTGTAAACTGGGATATGATTTGAATGTATATGATATATACTTCCAGAACTGTATATGATGCAGTGGCGGCAGAGACTAAAAGATATGATACATACCGCCCGGGATTGCCGCCCCCGGACCCCCGCAGTGTTTTCGTATGTTCTTAATTGTTTACTTGAGCATGGTGCTGGTTATGGCCTTGAGACCCTTTGTTTAATGGTTTATGGTTTTGGTTTTTATAAATACAACTTGCATGTCGTTTTCTTCATTCTTGTAATCGTTTAACCTCGAATGTAACTCGAATTTTATTATGCAAGTACATTAGTATAGGTTGTATTCAATTATTCAATGTAATGTACTTGAAGATTGAAGGACGATCAAGGAGGTGAAGCAACCAAGGAGAAAGAGAAGAATGATGACTTGTAATTGTATTTATATTTATCCACCATAGATTGACCTTGAACCTTTCATTAGCTCGAAAAGGATCATATAGGATAAAGGCCATAACCAAACACGTTTACTTACTGCACTTTACATATATATGAATGTGTGCGATATATAATGTATGTGTAGAGATAAAGATGCATGGTTAATTATATTAATCATGTATGTATTAGATACACCACCCATGCCATGCCTGCTTAAACAAGATAAAATCTGTAACGACTTGAGATTTTATAATTAAACAAAACGATCATGAGATTTCTGTGTTTATGAAACACAGAATTAAATACAAATTTTCAATGATTTTGATATGGGGAGATTTTGTCAACAACGGGTCATGCCTGTAAGGAAGTCGGGTATTAAGTGAGACCATTGTGTCTTCTCCGAAAACATGGAAATCAAACCATTGATGAATATTGATTTGAAGTATTTAATACAAAGAAAAATTGGGAATCTCTATATGATGGGATCATGGTCGTTTTAACTAAAACCCCTAAGAAAAATATTAAGTTTAAGATGTCTTCCAATGGGAAACACTCGTCAAGACCTAGATCGACAAAAGGTAGGTGCGCCAAAGCGGAGTACCCTCGTTTATCGTGGTAAGGCGTGATCGAGTAAGTTAGTGATACTCAACTGTTAGACCCACTTAACTAAGTGACCACAATAGGATTGTGAACTTAGAGGCATAGAGTTTGGTAAGATTGATTGGATAAATAGGAACAAATGTTGTTATGTGAAGAAATATTGTTCTACCAAACTATCCAAGAGAACTATCCAAGAGTTATATATGATATAATTGACAAATGTTGTCTACCTAAATAATCATTTTAAGGAGAAAAGCCAAAGCTGACCTTAAAAGTGATGAAATATGGATCTTGGCTCACTAGAAAGGTTTAGAGAAACTTTTCCGAATTGATAGGTAGGGCTATTAATTTGATATATATTGTGAATATATGTGAATAATCACTTGAACATAATTTAACAATTCTGTAGACTAATTATTTTATGCATTTTAACATTGTAGATATTCGAAATGGCAAACAACACAAATCACTTTTCTGTGCGATCAGTCCTTGAGAAGGACAAATTGACAGGAACTAACTTCCTAGACTGGCAAAGGAATTTGAGGATTGTCCTCAGGCAAGAGCGAAAGCTCTATGTCATTGATATTCCTCGCCCTGGACCTCTACCTGAAGGTTCAACGGAAGATCAAAGAAATGCTTTTTAGAAGCATTTAGATGATGACACTGATGTCACTAGTTTGATGCTTGCGGCTATGAGTCCTGAGCTGCAGAAACAGCATGAGAATTTTGATTCTTATATCATGATCGAGCACCTTAAACGTATGTTTGAAGGACAGGCTCGTCAAGAGAGGTTTGATACAAGCAAGGCCTTGTATGCGTGTAAACAGGGTGAACGTGATCCGGTAGCACCGCATGTTCTTAAGATGATTGGATATATGGAGTACCTTGCTACTCTGAGTTCCGCGATTAGTCCGGAAGCCCAGATAGATCTGATCTTGCAATCTTTGAACAGCAGCTATGCTTAGTTTGTAATGAATTACAACATGAATGAGATAGACAAGAACCCCACTGAATTGTGGGCTATGTTGAAAATTGATGAGGCCAACATTCAGAAGGCATCCTCTTCCCCCATAATGATGGTCAATAAGGGGAATGCCAAAGGAAAGGGTAAGTGGAAATGCAAGAAGAAGATTGGATCTAAATATGCCGCTAGTCCAAAACCGCGGTAAATAAGGCTTTAAAGCCTAAAGGTGGTGTTGAAAAGGCAAAGGGTGATTGTCACTACTACAAGAAGCCGGGTCACTGGAAGAGAAATTGTCAAGAATACTTGGATGGTCTAAAGAAACTAAAGGCTGTTCAGATTTCTGATTCAGGTATTTATGTTATAGAAGTCAATTTATCTACTTCTAAATCATAGGTATTAGATACTGGATGTGGTTCTCACATTTGTATAAATGTGCAGGAACTTCAAAGTAGCAGAGATTTGGCGAAATGAGAAGTCGACCTACGCGTTGGCAATAGAGCAAAGGTTGCTACTTTAGCTGTAGGGACTTATCATTTATCGTTGCCCACTGGGCTCATTTTAGAACTTGAGAACTGTTTTTACGTGCCTGCGATTTGCAGAAACATTATTTCCGTTTCTTGTTTGGACAAGATTGGTTTTTCTTTTTTGATTTAGAACAATAGTTGTTCCTTTTCATTGAATAATGTTACCTATAGGGTTGCACATTTGTTTAATGGTTTATATGTTCTTGATCTTGATACTCATGTCTATAATATAAATAACAAACATCTTAAGACAAATGACTCAAATCATACATACCTCTGGCACTGTCGCTTAGACCATATAAATGAGAATTGCATTTCCAAGTTACATAAGGATGGATACTTGGACAAGTTTGATTTCGAATCATACAAGGAATGTGAACCATGTCTCATAGGCAAAATGACTAAAGCTCCTTTTACCGGACAAGGTGAGAGGGCCAACAAACGATTGAAACTGATACATAGTGATGTATGTGGTCCAATGCGTACGATGGCAAGAGGTGGCTATTATTATTTCATAACCTTTATGGATGATTTTAGTAAATACGGATATGTGTATCTTTTGAAGAACAAATCCGAATCGTTTGAAAAATTCAAAGAGTATAAGGCTGAAGTAGAAAAGCAAAAGGGCGAAAGTATTAAAACTCTACGATCTGATCGTGGGGGAAAGAATACTTAAGCTTAGAATTTAAGAATTTCTTAAAGGAGTGTGGTATCGTATCACAACTCACTCCTCCTCGAACACCATAATGGAATTGGGTGTCTGAAAGGAGAAATCATACCTTGTTGGACATAGTGCGATCGATGATGAGTCATGCGGATCTTCCAATTAGTTTCTGGGGTTATGCCCTAGAGATGGCTGCACAAACACTAAACCGAGTTCCTTTAAAATTGGTTCAAAAGACACCATATGAGATATGGACTGATAAACGTAATAACGTTTCATTTATGAAAGTTTGGGGATGTGAAGCATTTGTGAAACGCTTGGTCTCTGATATGCTAGGACCAAAATCAGACAAATGTAATTTTGTAGGATACCCGTTAGAAATTAAAGGGTATTATTTCTATAAACCTTCCGAGAACAAAGTGTTTGTTGCTCGAATGGCTGTGTTTCTAGATAGAGAACTGCTTTCTAAAAAAAATAGTGGGAGGACAATAGATCTCGATGAGGATCGAGAACTACAAAATAATGTTGAACCAGAGTTGTAACATTGGCAGAATGAGATGTTGTGAACAATATTGCTCAAGAAACACAGGTCGTTCGTAGATCCAGTAGGATTCGCCATGAGCCAGAGAGATATTATGAATTTCAGATATTATGAATTTCTCCTGACTCAAGGTGGCGATGTGATGCTTGTAGATAATGATAAGCCTCTCACCTACAAAGATGCTATGTATAGTCCAGATTCTGAGCGATGGATGGAGGCCATGAAATCTGAGATGGATTCCATGTATGAAAACCAAGTATGGACTTTGGTTGAACCACCTAATGGGGTAAAACCCATAGAGTGCAAGTGGGTTTTCAAGAAGAAAACTAACATGGATGGAAATTTACAGACCTACAAAGCAAGACTAGTGGCGAAAGGTTTTAAGCAAATTCATGGTATTGACTATGATGAAACTTTCTCACCGGTAGCTATGGTCAAATCCATCAGGATTTTGATTGTGATAGCAGCTTATTATGACTATGAGATCTGACAAATGGATGTCAAGACCGCTTTCTTAAATGGGATCTTAGAAGAGGATGTGTACATGACACAACCTGAGGGTTTTGTCGATTAAAGGTTTGCTAGAATGGTTTGTAAGTTGCGACGATCCATTTATGGATTGAAGCAGGCCTCAAGGAGATGGAACATCCGTTTTGATGAAACAGTAAAAGAGTTTGGCTCCATAAAAAATGAGGATGAGCCGTGTGTTTACAAGAAGGCTAGTGGGAGCCATGTGGCATTCCTAGTATTATATGTAGATGACATATTACTAATAGGGAATGACATTCCTTCGCTACAGGCTGTGAAGACTTGGTTGGGAAAAAGTTTCTCGATGAAAGACTTAGGCGATGCTACCTATATCTTAGGGATCAGGATCTATAGAGATATATCTAAAAGATTAATTGGCCTAAGTCAGAGTACATACATTGACAAAGTATTGCATCATTTTGGAATGCAAGAGGCAAAGAGGGGCTATGTCTCGGTGTCTCATGGGATAACGATGTCAAAGGAAAACTATCCTAAATCATCAGATGATAAGGATTGTATGATTAAAGTACCATATGCTTCGGCAATTGGTTCTATAATGTATGCAATGATATATACTCGTCCTGATGTCTCGTATGCTTAAAGCATGACGAGCAGATACCAGTCTAATCCAGGTGAGGGTCACTGGAGAGCTGTCAAGAATATTCTTAAGTACCTTAAATGGACTAATGATTCGTTCTTGATATGCGGAGGAGATGAGAAGCTAGTTGTAAGAGGTTACACTGATGCTAGTTTCCATACAAATAGGGACGATTTTGTGTCCCAGTCTGGATTCGTGTTATGTCTAAATGGAGGTACTGTAAGCTAGAAAAGTTCGAAGCAAGAGACAGTAGTTGATTCTACAATGGAAGCTGAGTATATTGCTACCAGTGAAGCAGCCAAAGAGGCTGTTTGGATTCGGAAATTTATTACGGGACTTGGTGTGGTTCCATCGATCGTAGATCCAGTTGATCTGTATTCGATAACAATGGAGCCATTGCGCAGGCTAAGGAACCAAGGTCCCATTCTAAGGCAAAGCATATACTTAAGAGATATCACCTTCTTCGATAGGTAAATGAGAGAGGAGATATACATATATGTAAAGTGCATACTGATGATAATGTTGCGGACCCACTGACTAAGGCTTTATCGCAGCAGAAGCACGAAGGTCACACTAGTTTCATGGGTATTAGATACATGGGCGATTGGCTCTAGTGCAAGTGGGAGATTGATAGTGTTAGTGCCCTAGAGACAATGTAATTGTGTTTATAGGAAAGGCTATTTTGTTACTTAATGATTATGTTCCATCGATTATTTCTATAGTGATTTATTATGTCTTCACTCACTGTGAAATAAATGTTAGAATAATAAATGTCCTTGGAATATGTAACACGTATTCTATATCTTCAAGTGTGTGACTTAAAAATGAGATTATATGAATAGTGTTGATATTCCTAAATATCCTTAATCGAGCATGAATAATATGGGACAATTATAATGCATTAAGATTAGTATGTTTGTTGACTGATGACCACATCTCATTGGTCATAGGTATAGTGATACTAAAGTCAAGAACATAGGTGCATGTAATATTCTACATGGCACTGGATAGACCCACAGTGAGATTCTACATGTTAGTAATGTCATTAGAAAGACTCATAGTGATAATGGTGTAATGGTCCTTAGACTTAATATCATTATATTTCTATACGAGGATTAATATACTTTGACTACATTAAAAGTTACCTTTGACCGGGTAATGATAAAAGTGGATATCGGGTATATTATGAGACGTATGAGAAATATGAATGATAGATAAAAGATTTAACCTTCCTATTATTAGGAGAGATATTATTGGCCTCTTGATTAAGTGAGACTATGAAAATGCATGGTCATACTCAAATATTGATTTGTTTTAAATAGTCTACTCATTGATCAAGGAAACCCGGATTAAATGTTGAAGAGGATGACTAAATACATGCCTCGAGTTTGATCTATAATATTTGGTTAAAGGGATTATATTACACGGAAACATGTATCACGAAAGGTTTAATTGGATCACCAATTATTACTATTACTTGGGTAGCAATGATGTATTACTAGATGCCGCTCATTGTTTATAATTTTATTATTGGATATTAAATTTATTACCAACGTAATAATAATCTAAAGGATTACACAATAAGAACATATAAAACAGAGCTTTATTTAAATTATGGATTTAAATAGTTATTACTTCGAATTATTGAATTAATTAAGTGGGACTTGATTAATTGCAATATATTATTCGAATATAATAATAAGATTAAAACCAAAACATATTGGGTTTAGTGAAGCTCAAAACGTTTTAGGGTTTTTTGCTGAATTCGTTTTCACCTAAACCCTAGCTGCTTTACATCTTAGAGAGGCTAGAGAGAGAGAGAGTGAGAGAGAGAGAGAGAGAGAGGGGCATTTTCTTGGCTAGTACTATCTCTGTTGATCGTTGGACGATCGGTGTGTTCGTGTGGACGATTTAGAGACACGGATCTTGACGTAAGGGCTGTGTGGTGATTGCAATCTAGGACCTCCATCTTTCAGAATTTGTAAAGCTCTTTAACTGGTATGATTTCGTTTATCCATAATCAACCACGTCTTATACACGGATCCTAGGGTTATGTTTCAAAATTTTTATTGTTTTTATCGTTTTTCCGTTGCGTTTGTTGCCCCGAAACCTATCATGCATATCTTTAATTAAATTTATAATTATTAAAATAATTATTAAAAATAATAATTATATAAAAATTTAATTGTAACATAAAATAAATTAATTCATATAAAACAACCCTGCATCACACGGGTTATAAGCTAGTATCATTTATACATAGGGTATGTAATTTTGTTAGCAAAGTGCTACCTTTGTTCTCATTTTTGAAATAGATCATCTCTCTCTTTTACTATGAAACAAATAAAATTCAAAAATATAACTCTAAATTAGGGTGGCTACCGATATTTATAAAATGTATATGGAAATATATTTTTCTTAATTTTTTATTCAAATTTATACTTTTTTGGAGATGAGACTACCGATATCTACAACTCCAATTTTTGACAATTATATTTATAATATAATCAATTTTTGATGATAAATTATTAACAGACAACATCATTCAGAAATTTAGATTAGCTTCTCGTCCAAATCATCTAAAATTCCATTTTTTTAAAAAAAATAAATTTAACAAATAACCCCTTATTATTGTCTAGAAATAATCTATGTTAATGGTCAATACTTTTAATAATATATATGGTATTAATTAGTATGATACTTTGAATAGATTTAGGGGTGGTATTATATTATTATTTCAAATGATTTTTATTGACATTTTAAAAGTTAATGACTTTTTTGATTAACTTTTAATGACTTTTATAGAGTGGCAAGTGCTCATGTGAGAACTCATACTACCGCGAGATATGAAATCTAATCTCATTCCTTCATTTTAATCTAATCTAATGGTCCCGCTAGGGCCACCCACAGTAATAATCTATACCCTCACATAGGGGTGAGCAAAAAATCGAATTGAAACCGAAACCGGTCAAAACCGAACCGAAAAAACCGAAACCGCAACCAAACCGGCGGTTGCGGTTTTTGATTTTTAAAAACCGAGACCTTCGGTTCCGGTTCCGGTTTTAGGTTAAAACCGAACCGGCTAAAACCGAACCGAACTGATTATTATAATAAATAAATATATATATAATTTATATGTATTCTTAAAATTAATAATATATTATATCTTGAATTATAATTAAGTTTCAAAACAATGTCGAATGAGGATGAGGAAAGGAATGATGTGTCTGCTTTCCATTCCTTTGTATAATGGCCTTTGGAAATCTAAGCAGTGACAGAATAATAGGAGTACATGTATGAGCCAGTGTCAACTATTTTACAGACCAAAGCTTGAAATTAAGAAATTAAGCAAGTACTAGAATGCCACTAAATGCGTTCAAGCATATTGATACAGGGAAACAATAAACAAAACAAACAACATGGTACTGATTGAAAAAGAGGCATGCTCTCAAAACCACCTTTTCCGTTTCACACTGGAAACACCTTTTAAAATTGACATTTTTAAGGACAACTGTGATACAAGTTTTAACATAACTTTTCATTCCTTTTTGTATAATGGCCTTTGTTATAATTTATAAATTTAAAGTCTTTTAATATATTTATGATTATTTCGTTCGGTTTTAAAACCGAAACCGAACCGTTAAAAACCGAACCGAGCTTTTAAAACCGAAACCGAAACCGACGGTTCGGTTGCGGTTGTGGTTTTCAATTTTTAAAACCGAAGACATGCGGTTTCGGGTTCGGTTTTGGGACAAAACCGACCCGAACCGAACCGTGCTCTCCCCTACCCTCACACACACACTAACCCCACCCATGATGACGTCATCATGATGTCATAAATATATATAATTTTTTTTTTAAAAATAGGGAAAAAATTCTACCGTCATACTGGTGATTTTTTCACAAAATCTGGTGTTTTTTTGTTGAATTATGGTTATTTTTTTTACGAAATTTGGTGATTTTTTTCTCGTGTTTATCACAAAAAATCACCAGATTTCGTAAAAAATCACCCGAATTCAACAAAAATCACCAGATTTTGTAAAATATCACCAGTATGACGTCAGGATTTATTTCCCAATTTTTTTTTCAAATTTTTTTTTTTTGAAATTTTTTTTTGAAATTTTTTTTCCTAAAAAAATTATATTTATGACATCATCATGACGTGGGTTCTCATAGTTCTCATAATAAAAGGGTTCTCAATGGAGCAAGACTCTTTTGTGTATTTCATCATTACTTTTATAGACTTTTTTATCTTGACTTTTGAGGAGTTTGTTTTTTGCTATAATGACTTTTGTTCCATAACTTTTATTAATATGAATGAATGTAACTTACATACTTACATATAATAAATTTAACATAAACTTATGTTTGAGCTGTAAATGAATAGACCTAAACTCTGTATGTCATCCCTAGATGTACATTTGTTGGTCCTAGAATATTGTAGAAGGGGGAGTTGAATGCAATATTGATAAATCACAATCTTTAAAACAACAACGATAATAAAGATTTCAACTTATCAGTAGTAATATGCAAACGCAAGTAGATCAAGATTTCTCACAAAATAAATGTTTTATTTATCTTGTGAAGTGTTGCTACAACCTAGAGAAAAAGAGTGTTTTTCTCCAGCTTCGGTTTCTTAAGAGATACAAGATTTATTCGTTGAAGCATACAGAAAGAATTAGAGACATATCTCTAAATAGACTTGATAAGTGGATTTTATATCCACTTGGAGCGTTCCATATCGGCTTAAATTGATTGTCTTGGACTAAAGTTTATTGTATTTTTAATGTGTTTTGTGTAGTTGCGCAGGTTTATAAATCATTGGGGTTGGTTGGAGTTTCGAGTTGATGTTGGTGTGGATTTTAAGTTTTTAATGAAGCATGAGGTCTTCCACACAATCCTTGGGAGATTTGGAGTCAATCAATTGAAGTATGGAAGCCTTGGCAAAAAGAACGGAAGGAAACGAAGGCAAAACGAAGACGAAACGAAGAAAATAGCAAAGAAAAATATGCGGGCAGATTGGGTTCCAGGCCGTGGCCTCAGAACTCCAGGACGCGGCCTCGGGAGCATTCTGTCCATTCCGAATTTTGCTCTAAAAAGCCTAAAATTCTTTCCTGTTTCGAATTAAATTGTATTTTCAAGCTTTTTCTTGTTGGACAAGACATCTAGGGCCTATTTAAACACATCTTAGCATTGTAAAATTGTATCAATTCATATTAGTTAGCATATTATAACATAGAACTCATATCTTGTTTCATTATCATGGTTTCACTTGATCCCATGATGACGAGAGGTTCAATTACGAACTAATCGTTGTCATGGGATTCTAATGGATTTATTTATGGAGCTTTAGTATCTTGATGCTTTAAAGATCTGTGTGTGATGTATATTTGATATCCTCGTATGGTTATGCTTAATTGTTACATGCGTAGCTAACATATAATATGTTAATCTCTTGTGAAGTGAAAGTGGATCTTGAGATTTAGAACTTGCCATGCTAGCATAGGTTCATGATTGTTATCAACATGATTCGTGGTGTGAGATGAAAATACTTATACTGCCCTCTGTGATCTTATTGGATAACTTGTTCCTCAACCGTTATGTTTTCAAATTCTATAGACATATAGGGTCTAAGAATAATGGGTGTCTATTCATCTTCTATATCTTTTGTGGATGTATGGGTAGTTTGGTATACATATGCTGACAGGTAGCGTGTACTTGTTTCGTGTTATCCGATCAGATATCATAACCATTGCATATAGTGATTAAAGGCGTCAGATCTAAGCAAAGTATTTAATGAAGTTAGGATCCCATGTTTTCTCTTGCATAAGTAATTTGATTCCAATTCTCGTTAGTTAGTTAATTCTTAGTTTGTTAATCTACTTCTTAGTTAATTTAGTTAATTAAAACCCAAATTTGTTAATTGTCTTAGTAGTGAGTAAAAACCATACATTGTTGCATAGGTGCATTAACTGAATTGAAACCTAAACCAGATCTCTGTGGGAACGAACTCAACTTTATTCTATATTACTTTTGACCACGTACACTTGCGTGATTTAGTGCAAAAAAGATTTTGGCGCCGCTGCCGGGGATTTCGGTGTTTTATTTTTAATTTATGTGCTTGTCATCAGTGGTCGTTAGAGTTCACTGACTCGGATTATTTCTCTAACCTATCTTGTGTAGTTCGTTGGTGTTTCAGGTACGTGTGCAGTAGATCTGGGTGATGCAGATACAGCTATAGTAGCTCAGTTGAAGGCGTTGACTTTGAAGATGGATTTTCTAACTTACTATGGAGTTCAGCAGATGGCTAGTGTTTGTGAGCTATGTGCGGGGGCACATGAGACGAATCAGTGTGCCATCTATAGTGCATCAGTGACCTGGAGCAACAATCAAGGTGGCATGCTGCAACCACAACAGCCTTATCAGCAGTTTCAAGGTCAATAATATGGAGCACAACCTTACAATCACCAGAATTTTCAGCAACAGTATGCCCCGTGACAATTTCAACCTTTGGGTTTTCAGCAACAACAGTCATATGCTGGTTCTGGGCATTCCACTTATGACAAATCTGAATTAGAAGAATTGAGGTTGATGTTTAAAAGCAACGCTGTATCGTTTAAGACCTTGGAAATTCAGATTGGGCAGATTACTAATGCCTTGTTGAGTAGGCCACAAGGGACTCTTCCTAGCAATACGGAGGCTAATCCAAGCAAGAGGGAAGTCGAAGAATAGGTGAAAGCAGTTACCTTGAGATCTGGAAAGGCTACAAACGATCAGAAATCAGCAGCTACGGAAAACAAAGAAGTTCATATTCAGCAGATTGAGGAATCTGCAGGGCCAGAAATTGAGAAATCTGCAGGGCCAGAAATTGAGAAATCTGATTTGGTAGTTGAGCAGTTGGATGGTGAAGTGGAAAAGAGTACGAATCCTGTTGAAAAAGTTTCTCCGGAGCAATCTACAAATAGCAATCAGATCTACTCTCCTCCTCCATATCCAAAGAGATTCTTGGAATTTCCGGCAGAGGAGGAGGAGTGTTTTGGCAAGTCGGATCCAGTAGACGTTGCTTTACAAGGAAAGTCTGATACGGAAGATGAGGAACTAGGCGTGGTTGATCTTTGGGATTCTCAGGTGCTGATTGATGAGGGCGTTTCATGGTCAAATCTTGAGGATAGTGCAATTGAGTCTTTTCTTGAGGAAGATGTTTTGATTGAGGGTAATGAGGATCTTCATGAGTTGTATAGGAATTTTACTTCTGATGAGATGTTAGAGGAATTGAAGGTCATTTGTTCTAAGCATGAAATTCAACTTGAGGAGAGTTCTTTTGATCCTAAGTCTGTTGTGAAGACTTCTGTTGGTGAACTACCCACTTTCGTTCCTAATTTGTCTATTTCCACTCTTGCTCAGTCTTTTGTGGTTAATAATGAAAATCATCAAATTGAAGAAACTTCCAGACTCGAGTTTAAACCACCAGATCAGCTGAGGTATGTATATTTGGGTCAATCATCTACTTTGCCTATTATTATTGTTGCTAACTTGTCAGGTAGTGAAGAGAACATTGTTGCTGACACCTTTGAAGAGCGAAGAAGGCTGAAACTTGTTATCAAGGATGTAGCACTGGAAAAGATAATTAAATGGCCATATTAAGTTACGGTATAGATATTTTCAAGAGAAAAAGCCATGGCCATGTCTAGCTAAAGACTCTAAACAAGCGCTTCGTGGGAGGCAACCCACGCTTTTCGGCATTTTTATTTAGGTATGTTTCTACTATCCATTGTATTATCTTCCATTCAATAGGGACATTGAATATTTTAAATTTGGGGGTAGTTTGGGGATAAGTAGCGTGTGATAGTTATTTATGTCATTGTGTTCATGTAGAAATCATATTTTGCATGTTTAGTATAATTCATTCATGTTTTATTCGTATTTTTGTTTATGTGTTTCATATAGGACATTCTGTTTTTATTTTCATATACCATGTGAGTTCATTTTAGTTGCATTTTCATGGCATGCATATTTTATGATCCCTTAGGATGATTAGGATGAGCTAATTCTGATTGGTAGGTTGATGTCTAATTGAGTGTGGTAGTGATGAATAGAGGGTTGATTTATAGTTCTTATGGAATTGACTTGCATGTTACAGGAACAAAATTTTACACAGTCTCATTGGGTGGTTTTGGGCTAGGTTAGGGTCATGCCTGTTTGGATGTTTTGAGATTTAATCACTTAATTATATTTAGAATTTTCGTTATTCCCTTGATGGCATAGGAGCACTAAAGTCTAAGTTTGGGGGAAACCAGGGATTTCATGCTAGTTGTAAATATTTGTCAAATAATGGCTAGATGTCAAATGGCTAGTAGCTGACTCATATTTATATGAGTAGTCTAGGGTTGGAAATGAGAATTCTCATTCCAGATTGCATGTAAAAAAAATCAGAAAAAAAAAAGAAAGAGAAAAAAAAGAGAGTCAAAAGTCCAATTGTTAAATGCAAAATTAACCAGGGTGAGCTCTTTAATACTCGAGCAATTAAGTTCGCGGGGACTTTGCGCCTAGTGGCCTAAGGCTTTTATAGTCTGGGATCCACTAACCCAACCCTCGCTACATGGGTATTATTGTATAAGCCTTTTGGGGTCTCATTCATTGCACGATTAAATAAGCATGCATATTGTATATAGTATTATGTGTCGTAGTGTAATAATAAAGCATGAATTCTTGGCTAACTCAGATGAGGATGGAGGTGTTCCTAGTTTATGAAGTGTTTACAGTCTATTCTATTTATAAACCTGTGATTGTCTTGGCGAAGAATATGTATGATTTTTGATCTAGTTTTGGGAGTATTTCTGATGAGCATCGCACACATGCACGTTTTTGTTCATGTATTGTTAGTATACGGGGACTTAGTCGAGCTCTATTTGGATTTAGTTGCATTCTTTGAGATATTTGCTTGCTAGTTAGTTTTGGTTAGTTTGAGGGGATCGTTGCATTTTCATATTAGTTGCATTCATGCATTGCATTGTTTTCGCGTTGTTAGTTAGATGGATTTTGTGGGTACATTCACTATAGGCCCTCACGAGACGTTACTCGTCCATTAGGGCTGCCTAGGGGTTTAAAGGGCTTGTTGCATATGCGAAATGCAACCGTGATCACCTACGGAAGTGGTACTAGTTAGTTAGTGTTAGTTGTGTATGCTTGAGGACAAGCATCGATTTAAGTTTGGGGGTGTGATAAGTGGATTTTATATCCACTTGGAGCGTTCCATATCGGCTTAAATTGATTGTCTTGGACTCAAGTTTATTGTATTTTTAATGTGCTTTGTGTAGTTGCGCAGGTTTATAAATCATTGGGGTTGGTTGGAGTTTCTAGTTGATGTTGGTGTAGATTTTAAGTTTTTAATGAAGCATGAGGTCTTCCACATAATCCTTGGGAGATTTGGAGTCAAGCAATTGAAGTATGGAAGCCTTAGCAAAAAGAACGGAAGGAAACGAAGACGAAACGAAGGAAATAGCAAAGATAAAATATACGGGCAGATTGGGTTCCATGCCGCGACCTCAGAACTCCAGGACGCGGCCTCGGGAGCATTCTGTCCATTCCGAATTTTGCTCTAAAAAGCCTAAAATTCTTTCCTGTTTTGAATTAAATTGTATTTTTAGGTTTTTTCTTGTTGGACAAGACTTCTAGGGCCTATTAATTAAACACATCTTAGCATTGTGAAATTGTATCAATTCATATTAGTTAGCATATTATAACATAGAACTCATATCTTGTTTCATTATCATGGTTTCACTTGATCCCATGATGACGAGAGGTTCAATTACGAACTAATCGTTGTCATGGGATTCTAACGGATTTATTTATGGAGCTTTAGTATCTTGATGCTTTAAAGATCTGTGTGTGATCTATATTTGATATCCTCGTATGGTTATGCTTAATTATTAGATGCGTAGCTAACATCTAATATGTTAATCTCTTGTGAAGTGAAAGCGGATCTTGAGATTTAGAACTTGCCATGCTAGCATAGGTTCATGATTGTTATCAACATGATTCGTGGTGTGAGATGAAAATACTTATACTGCCCTATGTGATCTTATTGGATAACTTGTTCCACAACCGTTATGTTTTCAAATTCTATAGACATATAGGGTCTAAGCATAATTGGTGTCTATTCATCTTCTTTTTCTTTTGTGGATGTATGGGTAGTTTGGTATACGTATGCTGACAGGTAGCGTGTTCTTGTTTCGTGTTATCCGATCAGATATCATAACCATTGCATATAGTGATTAAAGGCGTCAGATCTAAGCAAAGTATTTAATGAAGTTAGGATCCCATGTTTTCTCTTGCATAAGTAATTCGATTCCAATTCTCGTTAGTTAGTTAATTCTTAGTTTGTTAATCTACTTCTTAGTTAATTTAGTTAATTAAAACCCAAATTTGTTAATTGTCTTAGCAGTGAATAAAAACCATACATTTTTGCATAGGTGCATTAACTGAATTGAAACCTAAACCAGATCTCTGTGGGAACGAACTCAACTTTATTCTATATTACTTGTGACCAAGTACGCTTGCGTGATTTAGTGCAAATAAGACTAAGATACTCTATTGTCTCTATCACATGGGTTATGGAGCTGCTGTCGTTTTCAAGTGGCAGCTCCTTACAACTTGCACACCCATGTGACTTTGCTAAATTGCTATACAAATAGAGTTAACATTATATGTAAAGCAACCTAGATTCTTTCCTATTTCAGCTAATACAATTCTAGTAGATGTAGATTTATCACACTTTTTGAATTGACCAGCTTTGTCTTGTGAACTCTCAAGCTTCTGTCGTAGTCTTTGCAGATCTGCTACAATCGATGGAGTGTTGCACCAAATCTGTTTCTTGAACATTTAACCTCTCATGGGTTTGACTGAGAAAAATCCCCAAATCAAATAATTCATCTGGACAGTAACCTTAACCGCCAAGTCTGCTGTCAGGAGAATATTCAGATATTTGACAGTACGAGCTCCGCCAAAGTTGTTGTTGGAACTCCAGACTTGCTATCAAGTTGTGAGAATATTGTTCTCCAATGCTTCAGCCAATGTTGCTGTCAGATGTAGCTTTCTGTCGTGACTTGCAACATGTTGTCTTCTTATAATCTTACTGTCAATGTTGTGACAGTAACATTTATTCTTGCCGTCTTCTAGATGTATCCCTTGAGGCTTGAACAAATGCATGGACTTCTTCCAAGACATACAATTATTACATGACAGCAATTTATTTGATTACAAGAACATACTCTGGCTGTGACAGTATGTTCGACTTAGTGAAAAACTAAGTATAGGGAAATCTAGTTAAGTTGTCTCTATGCTATCATCCATAAATCCCAACAACATCATTGATCGATAAAATCGTGTAAATCTTAAAATGTGATTTGGTTGCAAGAATATGAATCGCACGAGTCATTTTAAAAATCGAATTTGATTGAGTATATAATATACGAATTATTAGTGAACAACTCGATTTAGCTCGAGTTCGGCTTGACTCGAATTTTTCGTGACCAAACTCATATGAGTCATTTATTGGCGAGCCGATCTTGAACAACAGTTTTCATTCGGTTAGTAAAATCGGCTTGACTCGATTCTTTTTTAAAAAAATAAGCTTGGCTCGGCTCAAACAAAACTCGACTATGTTCGTTTAACTTATATTGATATTAATATAAAATGTAATAATAAAGTAACATAAAGAAAAAAATTCATAAATTATAAGTTTGTTAAAATTTTTATAATAAAAAAGTATATTAATAATACCACTTATAAAATTTTTCATTTATGAGAGTAATATAAAATAATTATTAAATTTTTAATTTTTAAATCATATGTATGTATTGGTAAAAAGATAATTTGTGTATGTAAGATGATTTGTGTACGTAAAATAGTGAAGTTATTTGTGTGAGAGAATTGAAGAAAATAAAATAATAATGTAAAAATCATGTGAAATCTTGTCCCAAACCCCAATACTTTTCAAATAAGATTTCTAATTATATTTTGAGTAAAAAAAATCATTAAATATAATTATCCTTTTAAAAGTTGTTAAAAATATTAATTGAATAACACCATACTTTCATATCTATACTATTATATAAAAGCTGAAACATTAAAATTACCTGTTGATTTTACTTATTTACCTGTTGTGGAATAAAAACTAGGTTATGATTATGACGGCTAGGGTTCGGGAGCTTCGTGCTTTAATGGCTGCTTCTGCGTTCGAGACTAAACGGTCCTCACAGAATGCCTACGTATCTCTGTATTAGAGAATCAAGCCAAGAAAACGTAGTTCTGAGAATGAGGGGTCAGGCCCTTTATATAGGCTGAGAACCCCTAGAATTATGGTAGGAGTCGGAGACTTGGTGGGCAAGCCACCACCTTGAGGAAGGTTCTGGACTCCTTCCTTGTGGGAGTAAGTTCCCATATCGAATTCTGTGCCTTGGAGGCTAAGTTCGGGTAGGAATAGTATCCTTATTTGACTCTTATTGCTGAGCTGGTTATATCCTTAATATTAATTACGAAATTAATATTTAATTTGGGCCCATCTGGTGGGCCCCACGTTTGGACCAAACTAGGTCTAATTAATGCAACATTAATGATATTTCTAGGGCTTATTTTTAGCCCATATCATTTGCCCCCCAACTTCTAGGGAAACTGATCAGGTTTTCCTCGAAGTTTTAACTGCCTTATCTGAGACTTGGGTCGGGGTTTATATTTATACACTAGTGTTTCACGAGTATTGTCTTGATGTAAAGCGTGGAGCGACCGACGCACTTACGACAATGTTAAACGATGCTAAACGGCAATAATCAGCGCTAAACGGCACTAAATGGCGCTAAACGGCGCTTAACGGCACTAAACGGTGCTCAAATGGCGCTAGTTTGAAAATATTAGATTGTGCTTCGAGCGTAAAATTATTTTTCCATGTTTCTGGAATTTTCGAGAGATTTTTTTTTATTGCAGGCCAAATTCGAGCTCAATTTCGAGCTCAAACTGCCTCCAGATCGCAGCCATTTTTCTTGTTTCCTAAGTCATTTTCGACCTGGAAATTTCGAGGAGAAATCAGTGTATTTTCGAGCTCAATTTCGAGCTCAAACGGGGGCCAGTCGTGGCTGTTTTACAGGTTTTTTTAGTTCATTTTCGAACTAATTCATACGACCTCATTCGGTACGGAAACGACCTCAAAGTGGTTCCAGGTCGCACAGATTTTTCACACTTTCTAGTATAATTACGACCAGAATTTACCAATCTCATTGTAGTATAAATCCGATCTCAACACAACACATAGACGACCTCAAATTAGGCCTATGTCGTGTGGGTTTCTCATATTTTTCAATTCAAATTCGAGCTGGAGTTTGCGATCTCAAACCACGCCTCAACGACCTCAAATGGACATGTTTTAGTTGATTTTCTGGTTGTGTGAATGAGCTCGAAATCCTATTGCAAAACGAGGTCATAGGTGCCGACCTCATACCATCTTCTTTCGGGTCTTTCCTTGGTTTTGGATTGTAACAGTGGGCCTTTCCAAACCTTTTGGGCCTTAAATTGAGCTTGGGCTTTTACAGGCCTTCAGTCTTAGCTAAAACTGAATTCAAGAATTATATCTTTGGCCCTATTGGGCTTTTGACCGTAGTCATGGGCTTTAAGCCTTAAACCTTAACAGGTTTTGTTGTCGTCGTTAGGCAGTGTCTTTTTCAAGCCCAATTTTTATTTAAAGGCCCAAAAAAGATTTCTAACAGGCTATAACCGGTTGAGTAATTTAAACTTGCCGGTTGACATGCTCTATCTTTTCGCCTATATAAGGCCAAGAATTTCACTTTCATTTTCATCACAAAAACTTTCTAGAAATTTTCTCTTCTAAAAGTTCTCTCTAGAGTTTCAAAGCTTTCTCAAGAAATCCGTTTGAAGACATCAAGTTTGATCTTCATAAGTTGAAGATCATTCGAAGTTCTTAGCTTTCTCCTCCAAATCTTTGAAGATTTGAAGATTATTTGCAGAATTTTTGGTGTTTTTCCAGATTCTTCATTGAAGGTATGAATCTCTCTCCTTCCTTCCCCAGATTTCTGGGAATTTTTACCCTTATTTGTTTGAAGATTTGAAGATCTTCCATCTTTTCTTTGAAGATCACACATTTTCTGGGTTTTACTCTTCAAATCCCTCGAAGATTTGAATGTTTTAATCTTTTTCATCACTCTTTTTGCAGGTTTCCAAATTTCTTTGAAGATTTACTGAGATGGCAGAAGATCGTGCAGCACTTCGTTTCCAGAAATTGCAAGGAGCCTCCAAAAGAGGTATCATCATTCGTTCTCCCTCCATGAGTTTACAGGATATGATTTTAAATCGTAAAGAAGATTTTCCATCCTTGTCACACCTTGATTCCTTTAATCATAGTAACACCTTTCATGATATAGAAAAGATCACTGATTATAACAAGATGTATAAAATAGAACCACCCTATAGACTTGTCCAAGCTGATCCTGGGGATCGATCTTGCCATTGGCGCCCCGATGCACTTTGCGTTTGTAGGGGTGCCATTGTTGCAGGAGTTCGATTCCCCTTCCATGAGTTTATTCCTAGGCTCTTAGCAGATGTAGGAATTAACCCTTGTCAACTTCCCCCCAACTCTTGGAGGGTGATCAATTATTTCATGGTCCTCTGCCTCAAGAACAAATTCCCTCTTTCTGTAGCTCTCTTTAGAAAGATTTTTCAATTTAAGAATTCTGCTGAATCTACTCCGGGTTGGGTATACATTAGTCATCGTACTTCCACTCCTCCAATCTTTCACCCCCAATCTATTCCTGACTCCAACCCAAAATGGAAGAAGGAGTTAATGTATCTTATATGGGAAGGTGGAGATTGGGGCAACGTTTTCCGTAGTACCTTTGGTAAGGTCGTAGATGGCAGTGCCAGTGATATTGAGCTCAACGAGGAAGAGGCCCAGGCCTACAAGGAGCTCATCAAAGATAATTATACTACTATGGCTTGGGATCTCCTGAATGAGTTCTAGCTTAAGTCTTTGGGACTTTCCCGGGTGACCAAGAAGGGTAATTTCCTTTCTTTTTGTATTCCTTTACCTGAATATGATTGTCTCATACCCATTATTTGTCTTTTGTTTTGTAATTGCAGCTTCAGCTTTCATCAACAAGACTAATGAGCCTGAAGATGGAGACACTGCTAGGATGAAGAGGGCTCGTTCAGGGAAGGATACTCGAGCCCCAACCGCTACGGATGCCTTCTTGAGGCCCCATGTAGTCGATATTGAAGAAGCAGATGGCTCTTCCAAGAGCGCTTGGCGTCCCAACTGGGGTATTAGGAAGAAGGACTCCATCGTTGGAGATTGCAGGCATGCCATGGAGTGGTCCTATCATTCCATAACTCCCGGTGATTTCAAAGATTTTGTATCCGGCTCCACTCTTGAAGGAGCCGAGAGTGCTGGAGCTCAAGCCTTTGCTGCTGTAAGCTCCTTACTTCCCTCTCTCTTATATAATTGTTTGCTATTTGAATCGTGGTTCTAACTTTATCTTTTGTAGGCTAATGCCAACTTCCAGGGGGCCATATTCCAGGCTAAGACTTGGCGTTCAGCCTATGAGACTCATAAGGCAAAGTATGATAATTCTCAGGATGAACTGGCCTCTGTCAGAGCTACTTTAGAGAGGAGGGAGAAAGAGCTTCTAGAATCTCAGGCTGAAAATGTCACTCTTAGGAAGGGCAAGGATGACCTGATTGATGACTACCTTGCCTCCCAGGAGTATGTGGGCTTCATGGAGAAGCATGACGACTCTCTATTCCCTTACCAGTTTACTCAGGGATGGGACGGATCTCTTGCTGAGGTTACTAGGAGATTTCCTGGTACCCTTAATGTTTTAGACTTCCCTAGCCCTCATGCTCCTATGGCCTTGGCAGTGCAGGACACCCAGGAGGAGGACCAGGAGGATGATGAGAGGATCCTGGAGCCAGAGCCCTCTGCCCATCTTGGCAGAGATGAAGAGGATGAGCGCACTGGAGATGCTCAGTAGTTGCTCTTTTTATCTATCTATTTATGTACTCTGCCTTCGGGCATGACTCTGTACTTTTGTTAACTTATCTTGATAAGTTAATCGTTTATGTATTCTGCCTTCGGGCATAACTTTTAATTCGTAATCTATTGTCCTTGATGTTTCTCAACTTATTCATGTTCGCATGTGTAGTCTAGCATTTTATGCATATATATCAATAAGTAATGCTCATAACTTATGCGAAAATGTAGAATAGTCTTATTAATATGGAGAAATGGGCACAGCCCTTACATAGGTAGCATAAACGGGCACAGCCCTTACATAGATGCTCTACTTCCTATATCTCAAGTTTAAAAACTTGGAATGGTTTCATCGAACCTTATTTCTACTCCTCCTACTAAATAAATAAAAAGCTACATCGTTGCAGAGGCAGCTTAAATATAATAAATCTTGAGGTTCAAGGCATGCCAAGTACGGGGCACCTCAACCCCGTCCAAGGTTTCCAACTTATATGATCCTCGTCCCAATGTCTTCCTAACTCGATACGGCCCTTCCCAGTTGGGGGCTAGTTTTCCCTTCTGGCCAACTCCAGAAGCCTCGATCTTCCTAAGAACCAAGTCACCTTGCTGAAAGAACCTCTCCTTAACCCTGTGGTTGTAATAGAAGGATGCTTTCATTTGATGCTCCGCATTTCTGGCGTTTGCCTCGTCCCTGACTTCATCAATCAGATCTAGGGCGAGCCTGTAATAACCCTAACTTTTAGAATGCTACAGTGCCTAAATGAATAGTAATTTTAAGGATTTACGGAAAAGGGTATGTAAGTACCCTAGATTTGAAATGGAAAATGAATAATCAGGAACCATATTGATGTTGTACTATGAAAATTAAGTGACTCGAAATGACGATAGATTTCAGAAATTCCTGAATATGGATTTTGAGGATTTTGATTTCGAATAAGCTTTGATTGGATATTAAGGAGCATGGAAATATTATAAGAATTATATATTGAGGAATTAGAAGATTTAGGTTAAACCAAGGGATTATTAAGTTAAGAGAATACCAAAGGAATTTGGATTGTTAAATGATTTCAAAACCACTGAGATAATGAGGTATATTCGAAACGAACCACAATTAGACGAGTATGGAAACCAAGCAACAAAGATTAGTAATATAACAAGGATACATACCACATTAGTTACCAATGTGATTGGCATTTTACTTAGAAAATTAAGAGACTAGGAGATTAGATCATCCAAGTGACATCACCATCCAATAACACATGTTTTAAGGGGCAAATTAGTACTTTTGCAAGGTTTTAACCACAAATATCTTCCAAGGCTTCCATAACACTCTAGATTAACAAGTAAACACCAAGATAAGATCTAACCAACACAAAACAAATCTCATCTTCTTCATTTCATCAAAATTCGTAGGTCACTATTCATCAAGAAAAAAATCAATTTCAAAACCCTAGCTAGAATCAACTAAAAATCAAGGGAAAAATCATGGAGGTTACTTGAGGATATGTAGAGACATCCACCAAGTTTCATAGCAATCAAGCATCATTTGGTAAGGTAATAAATTCATCAAAGTGATGAATGAATAGTGATGAATAGTAGTTTTCAAGAACTAACTTGTGTTTTATGGTTTCTTTAGACTATACAAGCTATTGTAAGGTTGTTTAAGGGCTAGCTAAGGATTATTAAGTGTTGTTAAAGCTTCAAGAAGGTATAAATACTCTTGCCCTTTTTATATTTATGATGGATATTGTTTGGTTTAGTGATTAAGTGGTATAAATGTTAAGATTATGATGTTATATGTGTTTGTAAGTGATTAAAGTTGAATATGGAAGGAGTATGTGCTTATAACCATGGTTGGTAAGATGACCACATGGTGTAGGTGATGGTGTATAAGGTGGATGATTGATTTGGAGGAGTTTGATTTTGGAAAGTATGAAAATATAGCCGTTATAATGTCCGATTTTCGTTAGACCAAGAAACTGCCCTGTTTTTGGACACTGTACCCATACGGTAGGTTACTGTCCAGACCCCCAAGTGACCATGAGGAGATAGAGCTTGGTTCATAGATCGTTTTGATATAAAGTGCATTAAAATCTGATGAACGGTTTAGGAGAAAAGTCAGTTTTAGTGAAAGACGTTCGAAAACCGAGAAACCGTAATTGTGTTAACTTTGAGGCTATAACTACCATACTTAGACATTTTTAAAAATTATAAAATTTTGGAATATGGTAGTAGGGTAGTCAAAGAATCATTACCAGTTGGCCTTATGGTAAAATTCGAAATCCATATTTTCTGAGAATTTTTACAGTTAAGTGTGGTCGTTAGGGGAAATGGTGAAAAACCCCTGAAACTTCGATTGAACTTATAAATGGTTAAGTTCTTGAACCTTTGGGGTAATAGTGATACGTTAAACATATATTAAAGTGTCAAGGATAATGTTATACAAGAGTGTAGTGAGTAAGAGATGTGGTATTCTAACGATGATCCTTTTATGTTTATAGAAACTCCGGAAGAGCCACGAGCCATACCGTCAGGATACCGAAACCGAGGCAAGATCTTTTCTATCCCTACTTGGAAATTATCTGTCTTTAAAGAAACTTGATTTCATGGAATATATATATGTGATGCTATGGTTACTATATTGTTAAGAATTTGTTTTCCTTGATTATTGATATTAAAAGGAGAGGTATATGAGTATGATATGAATATGGACATGGATACGAGTATGAGATGGATATGGATATACATAGAGATGTTTATGCATGAAGTGAACATGCCTTATGATTAAGAGTTATATATATAAAGGAATGGTATCAGTTGTTATCTAGAGTTATATATAAAGGAATGGTATCAGTTGTTATCTAGAGTTATATATAAAGGAATGGTATCAGTTGTTATCTAGAGTTATATATAAAGGAATGGTATCAGTTATTATCTAGGGTTATATGATTTATAATATTATGTTAAAAATATTCTTTCCAAATGTTGTGATAGATATTATTGAGTATTATTTAGTACTTCTAAAATAAATGGAATACTCTATGTATACAAGAACATATTTGATTTCATCGAATATAGAAGAGATGTCTGAGTCATAATCAAAGTATTATGACATAAATATTTTAAAGGTGATGATAAATGGAAATGGAAATGATATATGTGAAGGGAAATGTGAATGGAAATGGAAAATGTGAAATGGTAATTGTTAATGGAAAAGTGATTTGAAAAGGGGGATTGCAATAATAAGCGTAAGAGGCTGTGTGGTAGTGGCACAGTCCATCATCCAATATTTAATTCCGGCCCAAGAGTGCCGAGGGAGGATGTAGTGGTGAACCTTCCTCCTGGGGGATGGTGGAGAATCTACCTCCGTCTATCGGTAGTAAAAGGGACGGGTATGGAGGGCGACTGATCATCGTCCTTACGTATTCGGCAACAGTGGAAATCCCCAAAATTTTCTTTAAAGGAAAGAATTGAAAAATGGTTTTCAGATTTCTATAACTGAAAACAGAAAAGTGATATGAAAAGATGGAATTACTGTTACAGATGAAGAGAAACTGATTTTATGTTAAATTATATCATCGTTGCATATGAAGGAAATGAGAAAATGATAATGAAAGATTTGTTCAAGTTTTCGTATTATCCTAGAAAAGTACACTGAGATGGTATATTGATTGTTTTAGCATTCAAGAAGAGGAACTGATATTATATGATATTAGAAGCGAGACTGATGGAATGATACTATATATTTCTTTTGTACAAGGATAATTGGAAAGTGTATATACATATTGAATGGAAATAAAATTCTTCCATAATAACTGAAGTTTGCTTTTGTCTATATATATATATATATATATATATATATATATATATATAATGGTTTATTTTCCTTTGATGTTAGTAGATAGAAATTATCTTGCTGAGCTACTATAGCTCACTCTTGCTACTGATGTATACACAACTAGGTATGCGGATACTACGCAGAACGCCCCGCAAGAGGGTAGGGGGAAGGCGACCTTCTGAGAGCGCGCTAGCATCAATTCCCGAGGTAGCGTAGAGACAGACGGGTTCTGGGAACTTATGTATAATTAAGTGTGTAAGAATGTAATAAACTTTTGATTGTTGAAATGCTTCATGTCGAAGTGTTATTCAACAATGTACTTAAGTATGATCCTGGTTTGTAATAACTCTTTTAACTCTCAACTCTAAACTTTTATTATGGTGAATGTTGTTCTCTGAGCATATGACTGGTGTGTGTGTGTGTGTATTATTGCGGGGTCAATTGCATAAGTATAAAAAAAAGACCCAAGAGATATTGATACTGAATGGAAATTGGTCCGTGACGGCCCGGATTCATGACCCCGGATTTGGGGCTGTCACAGTTTGGTATCAGAGCTTAGAGTCATATTGCTCAGGAACAAGAGTGATAGTAATATACGAACCAGGGGGTTTATCGAACGAAGCGTTTATTCTAAGTAGTGATTATAATTTTATAGATTATTGCTAATAAAGGCTATTATGCCAAAAGTGTTAAGTTTATGTAGCACACGAAATCGATATGAGAAAGGGAATACTTGATGTATCGGGAAGTGTACATTAGATAACCTCGTGAGTAATTCCAGGGTGACCTATCATCTCTTATTAAAAAGGGGCCGGTATCTTTTCAAAACTTTCTGGTACCTTTGAAATGTGTTTCAAAATTGTATTTAATCTATTTTAGTCAAAATATTTTCCTAAGATTATTTTTGGAAGAGGGTATTTATCATCGTGACTAAATATTTTCTTTTTACTTCTTATTCCAACTAAGAGGAACAACCCTATATGTATACACAAGGACGATCTGTCTGTGTGATAGAAAGTCGGGGTGGGGGGGGACGCCCTCACTTGTGTGACATACGGGTTCTTTCATCATATTAATTTCCCAAATATTCTTTTGTTTCGAATAAGAGCTATTTAAAACTCTTAATCTTATAAATTGTTGTGGGACCCTTGCTTGTTTCTGGGTTCGTTTTAATTCAAAGTTTCTTGAATTCTATCAATTGTTTCAAATATAGAAGATTTCCTTAATGGATGGAAAAATGGAAGCAAAGTTTAGAGTATACGTGATTATACGAGGAAACTCGAGATTTCAATGGAAATTTCAATAAGAGATAATTAGAGTTAGAAGTGTTTCGATATAAAAGAGGAAGGAAATTCGTGAGAAGAAATGGGTATATTTGAGGACTAGTGAGATAAAATAATATGAGGAATTTTAAGGTATAATTGAGATTTACTACTGAGAGTAAGGGTATTTTGAGGAAAAAGTCAGAATAAGGATAAACAAAGGAAGTGGGATAATTAATGAAGTTTGTGTATTCTATCTAAATTCTATCGTATTTTGATATTAAATGTTAAAATTCAAGAATATTGATGTATATAAGGTGATTGACTTAAATGAAAAGGTTATTGTGATAAAGGTGATACTCTTAATTGCTAAAGTTGAGTTGAGAATATTATGGTATATAAATGAGTTAACTAGTGATATAATTGTGTATATGAGAATGATGTATATGGGAATGATGTATATTATACCCTAAATTTAGTTGATTAATGAAGAATATTGTTATATACAGAATCATGCCACCTAAGCGTAATAATAGAGCGAATGCAAGGGAAAATGAGAGAGAGGAAGGAAGTTATAATAGGCAGGGTGAAAACGCTCATAACGAACAAAATCATGAAGAAGAAGAAGATGAATCAACTGGCCAACAAGGAAATCAGGGTGGTGACCCTTTTAACCAACTCATGGACCTATTAAGGTAGAATTTAGTTAATCCACAGAATCCTCAACAACCACCTGTTCTTCCCAATCAGGCAGCTAACTCTTTTCGTGCTTTTAAGTCATTAAAACCCCCAGAGTTTGAGGGAACTGCTAACCCAGTAGTAGCCAGAGCCTGGTTAAAGGAGATGGAAAAAGCTTTTGAGATATTGAGGATAGAAGAGGATTTTACAGAGATAGGATATAACAAGATTGAAGTGTTAATATTTTATGTCATGATAGAGATCAAAATATAGTTAAACAATAGTGAGATACACTACCATCCAGGGAAGGCCAATGTGGTGACCGATACCCTTAGTAAAAAGAGAAAGGAGAGATGAGATAGTATAGAATGACTGAAAACAGGAAGGGATTTGCAAGAAAAAGATAGTGAAAGTGCTGCTATTGATAAGCTAAATGGCATGTTGATGAATGACAAGCAAATGTATGTTGGTGTATTTCTGTACAAACAAGATAGAGATGTTTTAAGGAGAAACTAAAGGATGGAGGGAGTAATATGCGAATTAGAAGGTGTAATGTGAGAAAGGTATTCGTCGATATCTTCAACGTGATTCCGGGACGGAATCCTTTTAAGGGGGGGAAGACTGTAATAACCCTAACTTTTAGAATGCTACAGTGCCTAAATGAATAGTAATTTTGAGGATTTACGGAAAAGGGTATGTAAGTACCCTAGATTTGAAATGGAAAATGAATAATCAGGAACCATATTGATGTTGTACTATGAAAATTAAGTGACTCGAAATGACGATAGATTTCAGAAATTCCTGAATATGGATTTTGAGGATTTTGATTTCGAATAAGCTTTGATTGGATATTAAGGAGCATGGAAATATTATAAGAATTATATATTGAGGAATTAGAAGATTTAGGTTAAACCAAGGGATTATTAAGTTAAGAGAATACCAAAGGAATTTGGATTGTTAAATGATTTCAGAACCACTGAGATAATGAGGTATATTCGAAACGAACCACAATTAGACGAGTATGGAAACCAAGCAACCAAGATTAGTAATATAACAAGGATACATACCACATTAGTTACCAATGTGATTGGCATTTTACTTAGAAAATTAAGAGATTAGGAGATTAGATCATCCAAGTGACATCACCATCCAATAACATATGTTTTAAGGGGCAAATTAGTACTTTTGCAAGGTTTTAACCACAAATATCTTCCAAGGCTTCCATAACACTCTAGATTAACAAGTAAACACCAAGATAAGATCTAACCAACACAAAAAAAATCTCATCTTCTTCATTTCATCAAAATTCGTAGGTCACTATTCATCAAGAAAAAAATCAATTTCAAAACCCTAGCTAGAATCAACTAAAAATCAAGGGAAAAATCATGGAGGTTACTTGAGGATATGTAGAGACATCCACCAAGTTTCATAGCAATCAAGCATCATTTGGTAAGGTAATAAATTCATCAAAGTGATGAATGAATAGTGATGAATAGTAGTTTTCAAGAACTAACTTGTGTTTTATGGTTTCTTTAGACTATACAAGCTATTGTAAGGTTGTTTAAGGGCTAGCTAAGGATTATTAAGTGTTGTTAAAGCTTCAAGAAGGTATAAATACTCTTGCCCTTTTTATATTTATGATGGATATTGTTTGGTTTAGTGATTAAGTGGTATAAATGTTAAGATTATGATGTTATATGTGTTTGTAAGTGATTAAAGTTGAATATGGAAGGAGTATGTGCTTGTAACCATGGTTGGTAAGATGACCACATGGTGTAGGTGATGGTGTATAAGGTGGATGATTGATTTGGAGGAGTTCGATTTTGGAAAGTATGAAAATATAGCCGTTATAATGTCCGATTTTCGTTAGACCAAGAAACTGCCCTGTTTTTGGACACTGTACCCGTACGGTAGGTTACTGTCCAGACCCCCAAGTGACCATGAGGAGATAGAGCTTGGTTCATAGATCGTTTTGATATAAAGTGCGTTAAAATCTGATGAACGGTTTAGGAGAAAAGTCAGTTTTAGTGAAAGACGTTCGAAAACCGAGAAACCGTAATTGTGTTAACTTTGAGGCTATAACTACCATACTTAGACATTTTTAAAAATTATAAAATTTTGGAATATGGTAGTAGGGTAGTCAAAGAATCATTACCAGTTGGCCTTATGGTAAAATTCGAAATCCATATTTTCTGAGAATTTTTACAGTTAAGTGTGGTCGTTAGGGGAAATGGTGAAAACCCCCTGAAACTTCGATTGAACTTATAAATGGTTAAGTTCTTGAACCTTTGGGGTAATAGTGATACGTTAAACATATATTAAAGTGTCAAGGATAATGTTATATAAGAGTGTAGTGAGTAAGAGATGTGGTATTCTAACGATGATCCTTTTATGTTTATAGAAACTCCGGAAGAGCCACGAGCCATACCGTCAGGATACCGAAACCGAGGCAAGATCTTTTCTATCCCTACTTGGAAATTATCTGTCTTTAAAGAAACTTGATTTCATGGAATATATATATGTGATGCTATGGTTACTATATTGTTAAGAATTTGTTTTCCTTGATTATTGATATTATAAGGAGAGGTATATGAGTATGATATGAATATGGACATGGATACGAGTATGAGATGGATATGGATATACATAGAGATGTTTATGCATGAAGTGAACATGCCTTATGATTAAGAGTTATGTATATAAAGGAATGGTATCAGTTGTTATCTAGAGTTATATATAAAGGAATGGTATCAGTTGTTATCTAGAGTTATATATAAAGGAATGATATCAGTTGTTATCTAGAGTTATATATAAAGGAATGGTATCAGTTATTATCTAGGGTTATATGATTTATAATATTATGTTAAAAATATTCTTTCCAAATGTTGTGATAGATATTATTGAGTATTATTTAGTACTTCTAAAATAAATGGAATACTCTATGTATACAAGAACATATTTGATTTCATCGAATATAGAAGAGATGTCTGAGTCATAACCAAAGTATTATGACATAAATATTTTAAAGGTGATGATAAATGGAAATGGAAATGATATATGTGAAGGGAAATGTGAATGGAAATGGAAAATGTGAAATGGTAATTGTTAATGGAAAAGTGATTTGAAAAGGGGGATTGCAACAATAAGCGTAAGAGGCTGTGTGGTAGTGGCACAGTCCAGCATCCAATATTTAATTCCGGCCCAATA
Organism: Kitagawia praeruptora; assembly: GCA_037693485.1. Classification (NCBI taxonomy): domain Eukaryota; kingdom Viridiplantae; phylum Streptophyta; class Magnoliopsida; order Apiales; family Apiaceae; genus Kitagawia; species Kitagawia praeruptora. The sequence continues at coordinate 92,400,782 of CM075347.1, read as the reverse complement.
GTGCCGAGGGAGGATGTAGTGGTGAACCTTCCTCCTGGGCGATGGTGGAGAACCTACCTCCGTCTATCGGTAGTAAAAGGGACGGGTACGGAGGGCGACTGATCATCGTCCTTACGTATTCGACAACAGTGGAAATCCCCAACGTTTTCTTTAAAGGAAAGAATTGAAAAATGGTTTTCAGATTTCTATAACTGAAAACAGAAAAGTGATATGAAAAGATGGAATTACTGTTACAGATGAAGAGAAACTGATTTTATGTTAAATTATATAATCGTTGCATATGAAGGAAATGAGAAAATGATAATGAAAGATTTGTTCAAGTTTTCGTATTATCCTAGAAAAGTACACTGAGATGGTATATTGATTGTTTTAGCATTCAAGAAGAGGAACTGATATTATATGATATTAGAAGCGAGACTGATGGAATGATACTATATATTTCTTTTGTACAAGGATAATTGGAAAGTGTATATACATATTGAATGGAAATAAAATTCTTCCATAATAACTGAAGTTTGCTTTTGTCTATTATATATATATATATATATATAATGGTTTATTTTCCTTTGATGTTAGTAGATAGAAATTATCTTGCTGAGCTACTATAGCTCACTCTTGCTACTGATGTATACACAGCTAGGTATGCCGATACTACGCAGAACGCCCCGCAAGAGGGTAGGGGGAAGGCGACCTTCTGAGAGCGCGCTAGCATCAATTCCCGAGGTAGCGTAGAGACAGACGGGTTCTGGGAACTTATGTATAATTAAGTGTGTAAGAATGTAATAAACTTTTGATTGTTGAAATGCTTCATGTCGAAGTGTTATTCAACAATGTACTTAAGTGTGATCCTGGTTTGTAATAACTCTTTTAACTCTCAACTCTAAACTGTTATTATGGTGAATGTTGTTCTCTGAGCATATGACTGGTGTGTGTGTGTGTGTGTATTATTGCGGGGTCAGTTGCATAAGTATATAAAAAAAAGACCCAAGAGATATTGATACTGAATGGAAATTGGTCCGTGACGGCCCGGATTCATGACCCCGGATTTGGGGCTATCACAGAGCCTCATGCCTTCTTCATTAGTCTCAGGTTCAAATGCCTCAACTCGAGGTGATGCATGCATGATTTCTAGTGGTACAACTGCCTCAGCTCCATAAGCTAGCAAAAACGGAGTTGCTCCTGTTGTCACCTTACAGGTGGTGCGATACGCCCAGAGTATAGGCAGCAACTCATCCACCCAAGTATTCCTCGAGCGTTCGACCCTTTTCTTTAATCTATCCAGGATGATTCGATTGGCCACCTCGGCCTGTCCATTTGCTTGCGGATGTGCCACTGAGGTAAAACGAAGCTCAATAGCGTTTTCCTCACAATACTTCTTGAATTCCTCATTGTTAAACTGTGTCCCATTATCCGTCACAAGGATTCGCGGGATTCCATACCTACAAATTATGTTCTCCCAAAAGAACTGGGAAACTTGCTTGGTGGTTATCTTGGCTAAAGGCTTAGCCTCAATCCCCTTAGTGAAGTAATCAATGGCGACAATCAGAAACTTCCTTTGTGCTGAAGCCATAGGGAAAGGACCAAGAATGTCCATCCCCCACATTGCAAACGGAATGGGAGAGCTGATTGAGGTTAACCTCTCAGGCGGATGCCTTACAACAGGGGCGTGTTTTTGACATCTGTCACACTTCTTGACATAATCCTGGGCATCTGCCAACATCTCTGGCCAATAGAATCCCAGGCGGGTAATCTTGTGGGCTAGGGCTCTGCCCCCCAAGTGTTGCCCACAGATCCCTTCATGAACTTCTTCCAATGCTTCCTTAGCCTCTTGGGGCCTTAAACACTTCAAATACGGGATGACAAACGATCTCTTGTACAAGATGCCTTCGATCAAGGCATATCTCAATGCCCTCACTGACAATTTTCGTGCCTCCAAGGCATTGTCAGGGAGCCATCCGGTTTCCAAATGAGCTTTAATAGGATCTATCCAACAACTTCCAACGTCGATCGGTGCTACCAACTTAGAGTTGATGGTCGGGGCCTTCAAGACCTGGAAGTAAACACTTCCTGCATAATTCTCTATCTCAGAAGAAGCGAACTTAGAGAGGGCATCGACCTTAACGTTCTCTTCTCTTGGGATGTGCTCTAGATAACACTCGTCAAATTGAGTCATGATAGCTTTCACAACTCGTAAATATTTCGCCATAGTATCATCCTTGGCCTCAAATTCACCATTCACTTGCGAGACTACCAGTCTGGAATCTCCACACACTTTGAGGTTCTTTACTTGCACGTCGCCTCCTTGGAGCTTCATCACGTTCGTAATCATCGTTAGAAGATGACTCATCCGTATAAGGACCAGAAAAATCGTGATAATCTCGATCTCGAATATACAGGGCATGACCACTTGATCCAGCTCCTTGGGTAGGAGGGTAGTTAGGCAGCCCGTACATCGGATTGGTGCTTATGGGGAGATCCGTAGTGTGGATCTGAACCCCTCGTGGAGGGTTGTTGGGATCTACAATCAAGGAAGAAATCCCACCTGGAGGGGGTTAGTCCCTGGATTTGTGTGGACGATCGGAGGTAGCGTACTCTCAACATGGGAAGTCGTCCCTAGGGGTTGAGAAACTTGATACGGAACGATAGTCCCGGATGTTGGAGGTACTTGTTCAGTGAGGGGCGGAGCAGAGCTAAGAGGTAGAGCCTCGGTTGCGATTGGCTCTGTAATTGCTGGTGTCCTTCGTGTGTTAACCATAGTTGATGTTCTCTTCCCACAGACGGCGCCAAATGTTGTGGAATAAAAACTAGGTTATGATTATGACGGCTAGGGTTCGGGAGCTTCGTGCTTTAATGGCTGCTTCTGCGTTCGAGACTAAACGGTCCTCACAGAATGCATACGTATCTCTGTATTAGAGAATCAAGCCAAGAAAACGTAGTTCTGAGAATGAGGGGTCAGGCCCTTTATATAGGCTGAGAAGCCCTAGAATTATGGTAGGAGTCGGAGACTTGGTGGGCAAGCCACCGCCTTGAGGAAGGTTCTAGACTCCTTCCTTGTGGGAGTAAGTTCCCATATCGAATTCTGTGCCTTGGAGGCTAAGTTCGGGTAGGAATAGTATCCTTATTTGACTCTTATTGCTGAGCTGGTTATATCCTTAATATTAATTACGAAATTAATATTTAATTTGGGCTCATCTGGTGGGCCCCACGTTTGGACCAAACTAGGTCTAATTAATGCAACATTAATGATATTTCTAGGGCTTATTTTTAGCCCATATCATTACCCTTACTTAATTACGAATAAAATCTTTTTTTATATTTTATCTAACTAAATTTTTTGCTTTACTAATCAATTTCTTTTTTCAGATTAAACATGTTACCTTTTGTTTTTTTAATAACTAAGCAGTTTCCTTTTTCAGGTAAAATATAATATCTTATATATTTTATCTAACTAAAAATCATATTAAAATTACTATTAACTAATTAATTAATTTTTTCATTCAAATTATCTTTTCTCTTTTCTCTAACTAAAATATCTCTTTTTCCAATTATATCACGCGTTACCTTTTAAAAATCTTCTTTTATTTTTTATTTAACTAAAAATTTTCTTTACCAATCAATCTCTTTTTTCAGGTTAAACATGTAACTTTTTTTTTAATAACTAAGCAGATTCCTTTTTCAGGTAAAATATAATATATTTTATATTTTATCTAATTAAAAAACATATTATAATTACTGTTAACTAATCTTTTCTCTTTTCTCTAACTAAAGTATTTTTTTTCCAATTATATCACGGGTTACCTTTTTAGCCAAAATAAAATATATTTTTTCCCAATTATATCACGGGTTACATTTTAAAAATCTTTTTTTATATTTTATTTAACTAAAATTTTTACTTTACTAATAAATCTATTTTTTTTCCTTTTCTAAAAACATTACTATAAACATTTATTTCTCCTTTTCTAAAAACATTACGAGCAATTTTATTTTGTAAAATAACATAATTAAATTATAATTACTATAAACTAATCAGTTACCCTTTTCACCTAAAACATATTATCTTTTTAATTTTCTCTAACTAAATACTCTCTTTTTCTAATTATATCAGGGGCATTCTATTTAATAAAACAAAATATTAATTTTATAATTATTAATAAATAACTTATTACCTTTTCAACTAAAACCTATCACAGTTTCTATATTTTTTTAACTAAATTCATTCATTTTCTAGAAATATCACTGATAACATTTATATAATTATGATCATCATCTCATTTAAAAATTTAAGCCTCCACAATTCGTATTTAAAAAAATTAATAAAAAATTTAATATAATATTTAAAAAAAAATCTGTGCATCGCATGAGTTTTAAAGTATTACTTCTTAAAAGTTAGAATTGAATAATATATAATTTTTAAATTCTTTATAAATCACTAAAAATTGATATTGAATACCACCCTGATATTTATCCAATTCGAGTGCTTTGGTTCAGTTCTTCTGAAATTTTATCAACGAATTTGAAACTTGACTAAAGATTTCAGCTCCGCTTATGTAATATTCATCTCCGAAATATAACTCAATCGTGCAAAACTAATTTTGAACTCAACTTACTTTGTTTTATCCCTCCACTAAAATCCCAAAGCATTTTCATTAGTCAGGCGACTCGGGTGGTTTAGCCCATCCCGTGATTACCCACGTTCTGTTCTCCTTCTACTATACTCCCTCCGTCCCGGTTTATATGAGTGGGTTTGACTTTCACGAATATTATGAAAAGGTAGTAAAAAAATAATAAAGTTAATTGAAAAGTGGGTGAAGTAGTGGGATCTATGAATATTTAATAATAGATTTAAGATAGTGGAGGAAAGTAGTGGGTGTAATTGTGTAAAAAAGAATATATAATGGAGATGTAGTGGTTATAATAGTGAAAATTAGTGTTAAAAAATAATAAGTATAGTAGGTTCATTATTTTTGGGACGTCCCAAAATAGAAATGAGCTCACATAAACTGGGACATAGGGAGTAATATTCACAGTAAACAAGGCAGTAGGGGTGAACACGGGGCGGGTTGAGGGAAAAAACAACCCAACCCAATTAATACGGGTTTTTCAAAAAATAATCCGTTCAACCCACAGTTTTGGACGGGGCGGGTTAGTCGGGTTTTGAAAGGTCCGGGTTGGGTTAGGGCGGGTTGGTCGGATTGCAAATCGAAAGAACTTTGCAGAAAGTGCAGAAAATTTTGCTCAGAAAATGCAAAAATTCTGCCCAGAAAATGCAGAAATATGTTGTAGAATGTAGAAAATGTGTTACAGAATGTGTTGTAGAATGTTACAGAATGTAGAAAGTGTTGTAGAAGGTAGAAAATATGTTGCATAATGTTGCAGAGTGTGTTGTAGAATGTAGAAAGTGTTGCAGAATGTGTTGTAGAATGTAGACAATGCAAAAATTGCAGAAAATGAATGAAAAAACTGTATAAAATATTTAATCAATATGTATTGTATGTAAATGGGTTGGGACGGGTTGAGTTAGAGTTAAAATTTGTTAAACCAAAACCTAACCCAATTAGTACGGGTTTTTTTAAAATCGATCCATTCAACCCGTGGACGGGACAAGTTGGCAGGCGAAATAAAAAGCTGGTTAGGATTGGGCGGGTTGGGTAAATTTTATTCAACCCTACAAGGCAGGCTATGCTCTACGTGGGATTTCAAATAGTGGAACACGCGTATTCTGTACTCCGACAGTTCACCAACCATTCAACCATGCCTTGATGAAAATAGATGACTCCGAAGTGTTCTAAAAATCACCAAATGAATCGATTAATTTCCAATTAATTTTTTTCAAGGTATTTAATTGATTCAATTTTTAAAATTTCTGATTAATCTGTATAAATATTTTTTATGAGTATTTCTTGATCTAAGTATTTATAAAAAACTAATATAACTAAAATAATATATTAATCGAATATGAATTATTATATATTTTATGTGATAAATACATATTACTTAATAAATAATTAATAAAATTAGAATAATATACTAAATAATGAGAAAATTACCAAAATGCCTATTTTTCCTAAGTTTTTGCCCAAAATACTGATTTTGAAAAAAAATGGCCCGAAATACCGACGGGATACGGAGTTTCGGCCTCCGTATTACTCTAATACGGTACACCGTGTACCGACGGTGTACCGTATTATGCATGATACGGAACACGGTCTTCCGTGTTATGCATGATACGGAACACGGTCTTCCGTGTCAGGTGGGTGCGCAGCACTGTCACGGAACACCGTCCACCGTATCATGCATAACACGGAAGACGGAGCTCCGTATCATGCCCTGTTACGGAGGACGCTTCTCCGCATCACACCCCCTATCACGGTACACGATGACCGTGTCCCATCAGTAAAAAAGGTCATCCAGTTTTCCAGGTGATTATTTTGGACCATCACCCCTAAATAATATCATAATATTAAAAATATATCTAATTAATCCTTACGATTAATTCCCGATCCAATAACTAATCCTTATAAGATCCTCTATTCGATATTGTTTGATACCCGATTTATGTAACATTCCTAAAACGATTTATTCAAATAAATTTTTGATATGTGTTCGATCAATCCAAAATAGTTTCAAATAATTCTCATCTCAAGATTTTATTTCTTTTAATTTGAGTTTTATTTAACAAAATCCAATAATTCATATTTCTTTTAATTTAAATTTTATTTCTTTTATACGAATTCGAAATTCAAAACTGACACATCAATTTGGTGGTTGCGCTTTAAAATTTTGACATGTTAAGGGTTCCAAGGTAGAAGAGCATCTCTAACCAGAATAATCATTTGATTTCCTATTTAATTTAGTAATATTGATTAACTGGATATAACAATTTTCATTTACGACAACTCGTTGGAGAACCGAGAAAGTTGGTTGAAAAAGTTCTTTAGAACAAAGAAAAGAAGAATCTCAAATAAAATAGGAGTAAAAGAAAATACTTCTTCCGTCCCATAATAAAAGATTTTTTTTTAGATTTTTGGATATTTACCAAAAATACTAGGTTCAAAGTTTCTATTTGCAAAAATACCATCTTTTTTTAATTAATTGCAATTTTACTAAACTAAGTTTCAAAATTGCAAAAAATACTAGGCCCATTCCTCCTCCCTCCTTCCTAGCCCAACCCACTCCCCCTCCCTCCTTCCTTCCCAGCCCACTGCTGACTTGTGTAATTTTTTTTTTTTTTTTAAGACGGGGGCTATTTTGGTGGATTTTGGTTTGCAACTCAATGCAACTACATTCAACTAAATGTAACTTTTTTTTAAAAGGTGTTGTGCTTTTGGTGGTTTTGGGTTGCAAAGCCCCGCCATGGGCAATATTCAACTGAATGCAACCACATTCAACTTCTTTTTTTTAAAAAAAAGGTAGGGTGATTTTGGTGTCTTTGGGTTGCAAGGCCCCGCCAGAGGCAACCACATTCAACTGAATGCAACCACATTCAACTTTTTTTTTTTTAAAAAAAAGGTAGGGTGATTTTGGTGGCTTTGGGTTGTAAGGCCCCGCCAGGGACAATATTCAACTGAATGCAATCACATTCAACTGAATGCAACCACATTCAACTTCTTTTTTTTTTTAAAAAAAAGGTAGGGTGATTTTGGTGGCTTTGGGTTGCAAGGCCCCGCCAGGGGCAATATTCAACTGAATGCAATCACATTGAACTTCTTTTTTAAAAAAAGGTAGGGTGATTCTGGTAGCTTTGGGTTGCAAGGCCCCGCCAGGGGCAATATTCAACTGAATGCAACCACATTCAACTTTTTTTTTTAAAAGGTAGGGTGATTTTGGTGGCTTTGGGTTGCAAGGCCCCGCAAGGGGCAATATTCAACTGAATGCAACTGAAATCAGAAATTTAGTTGAATGTGGTTGCATTCAGTTGCTGATTTCAGGTAATATTTGTCAGTTGTCATTTTCGACCTCATTTTTGGATTCTATATATATATAGAATCCAAAAATGAGGTCGAAAATGACAACTGACAAATGGAACCTGAAATCAGAAATTTAGTTGCATGTGGTTGCATTTAGTTGCAAATTTAGTTGAATATGCCCCTGCGGGGCCGTAAAACCTAAATCCACCAAAATATCATCCACCTTATATATATATATATATATATATTGCTTCCGCCCCTTGTTGAATTTTCTTTCTTTTATTCTCTCTAGTTCATGTGCTGAGCCCCTTTCTTACTTTAAATACTGTTGAATATTGCTTTCCTGCTTCCGCCCCTTGTTGGTATCATATATATATATATATATATATATATATATATATATATATATATATATATATATATATATATATATATATATATATATATATATAATAAAAAAATGATGTCGAAAATGACAACTGACAAATGGAACCTGAAATCAGAAATTTAGTTGCATGTGGTTGCATTCAGTTGCAAATTTAGTTGAATATGCCCCTGCGGGGCCATAGAACCTAAATCCACCAAAATATCACCCACCTTATATATATAGGCCAATGTTTAAGAGAGAACACCCTTAAAAAGAGAACGAGAGAACACATCATCTAATCATTGAATCTATTAGATCTAATGGCCCCGCCAGACACCCAATACAAAAAAGTCTTATAATTCTACCCCTTATCCATTCATAAAAAAAATTCAAAAAAAAAATTCAAAAAAAATTTCAAAAAACCTGTTATGACGTCACAGTGACATTATTATTATTATTATTATTATTATTAAAAAAATTATATTTTTTTTTCTAATGAATGGATAGAGGGTAGAATTATAAGGTTTTTTTGTATTTGGTGCCCTTGGCGGGGCCATTAGATCTAATAGATTCAATGGTTCAATGATGTGTTCTCTCGTTCTCTTTTTAAGGATGTTCTCTCTAGAGCCTAACTATATATATATATATAGTCCAAAAATGAGGTCGAAAATAACAACTGACAAATGGAACTTGAAATCAGAAATTTAGTTGTGTGGTTACAAATTTAGTTGAATTTGGTTGCATTCATTTGAATATGCCCCTGCGGGGCCAGGAAACACAAATCCACCAAAATAGCCCCCACCTTAAAAAAAAAAAAAAACAGCCGAGTTTCACAGAAAGAAGGGGGAGGGTTAGGGTTAGTGTTAGTATTTTTACAATTTAGAAACTTAGTTAGTAAAATTGCAAATTGGTATTCTTAACAAAAGTAAATGTGCAAAAATTTACTTTTTCCTATTTATTTATGAAAAGAGCCCTAGATTTTTTTAATATAATATATGTTCATTTTCTATTTTCAATGTAAATTAGTCGATAATGTCATATTTCGTGATAACATTATAATTTTTTAATAAAATCTTTATATATATAATTATTTATAATATATTACTAATATCAAATTTTTAAAGATTAATACAATATCCTTTTTAATAAACCGCGCTCTCGTTAAAAATGACTAGGTAACTTAGCCGCGCTTCGCGCGGTTAATAAAATTTTATTTCTAGCTACTGAAAATTGATAAATTAATATAAAAATTAATAGGTATTTTTTAAAAAATTTCTAAAAAAAGTGATTTAAAATAGTTTTTATGAATTATTAATTGGAATAATACTCTCATTATTTATCAAAAAGTTTAATAATCTTAAATATATTTAAACATGAAAAATAGCAATTACAATATTAAATATAACTAATTAATAACGTTTATAAAGCCGACACCCCTCTCATAATATACATGCTCAGTATAGTATAAGAATTTATATTTATAATATTAATTTATTTTGACACAATATTAGGCAATTTATTCGCGATTCGCGCCGTTTATAAATTTTACTTTAAAAAACTGAAAATAGATAAATCAATTCATATAATTTTTAAAAATTATTTGGTCTCTGATGAATTTCCTAAAAAAAATGATTTTAACATAATTTACATGAATTATTAGTTAGAAAAATACTCTCATTATATATCTAAATATGGATAATCTTAAAAGTATCACAAACATATAAAAAACCAATTTACAATACGAACGTAATCTTTACTATCAAAAATTACAAATATTCAATATAACTTTATAATGTTTTTTAATGCCGACGACCCTCTCATAATATAATGTTCAATAATTTAGTAAGAATTTATTTAGTTAGAATACTAATTTATTTTGACACAGTATAATAAAACAACGGGTGTATAATTTTTTTATCAATTTAATCTCCAAATAAAATGGTTGGGTTTGTTCAATTAAATTAGTTTGGTCATAATCCATATAATGGGTGATCGACCAAAATGCCCACTTTTTTATTCTTCCTTACCAAAATGCCCAGATCTGAAAACAGCGCCCAAAATACCCACGGGATACGCCCATGACAGAGGAGTATCCCCGGATACGCCCATGGGGTAGGAGTATCAGGAGGATACGTGACTAAGGGGTCGTGAATTTTTTTCAGTTACGCCTACAGTAACCACGCATCTGAAGATACGCCGTCATCAACAGCGTATATGACGTCAGCATACGCATCTGACAGATGCGTATCACACGATACGCATCTACAGAATGCGTGTCTGATGTCAGCTTCGTCGTTGTCAGAGCTCGCGACTCACACGATTCCGGCGTTATTTTTCATTCTCTTCTTCCGTCCAACCCAGCAACTTTCCAGCTACGTTCTATATACCATTAGACTCGCAATTGGATACTCTACACATCCATAACAATATTATTACGTTTTATTTGCCGGATTTTGAAAACCCAAATCGCAATTCAATCGACTTCTCAGTTCTCCGACGACCTCGTACAGCCCCTGCGGGGCCTTATCCATCAAAATCAGTTTAGGGGAAAGGAAGAGGATCGTTTGCTGTTAGATTTGATGTGTTCAAAAGTGGTGGAGGTGGTGTGTGGAGAGAGATCGACGGGAGACGACGAAATCGCCCCCAGTCGCCGGCAGCTGAGCTCTGATGTTTCCGGAGACATTTTGCAATTTCTGGCGTGCTACAGTGTTCGGGTTGCGCCGTTCCAAACGGCGTGACCCGTGGGTATTTTGGGCGGTGTTTTAAAATTTGGGTATTTTGGTAAGTGGGTATGCGTTTTTTGGGTATTTAGGGCATTAATTCTATAATTTATTCACGTGCAAAAGTAAAAACCTGTCAGTATTATTTGTATACAAATTTCAGATATTAAGGTTGTGTAAGGTATTGCTGTTGCAGACAGTAACAACAGCTTTTTTCTAAAAAAAACAACTGAAAAAGTATTTGGTAAAATATAAAAGCAGCTTTTAGAGAAAGTAGGTCCCCATGCTTTTGAAAAAAATTGATTTTCAGCTTTGGCGAAAATCAATTGTTGATTTCAACATCAAACCTCACCAAAAACATTATTTTTATTATATTTTTACATCAAAACATGCACATATAAAAAATGATACCAAACAGTCTACAGCCTTTTACAACATCACTTTTTTCACCCGCACTTTTTCTAACAGTACAACAATTTTTAACAGCAATCCCAAACAGAGCCTAAGTAAAGAACTATGTACTTTCATAATTTATTACAACTTCCACAATAACTGATAATAAAGATTAAAGATTGCTTGAGAAGTTAAGGTTAATAACGTTTTTGAAAGACAACATCCCTCTCATAATATACATATTCAATAATAGTGTGAGAATTTATTTACTTAGAATATTAATTTATTTCGATACAATATGATGAAACAATAGGTGTTTAGCTTTTTTTTTTATCGATTTTATCTTTTGATAAAATGATTGGGTTTGTTAAATTTAATCGATTGATCATAACCCATATGTAATTTATTTATGTGCAAAATTAAAAATTTGTTTATATTGTTTGCATACAAATTATAGATATTAAGTAAAGATCTTTTAGTTTCATAATTTATTACGACTTTCACAACCATTGATAATACAAACTGCTTGACAAGTTAAAGTTGTATGACCTACGGTCTTCTGAAAATAAATTACAATGATCTTGAATAGGGAATAAAAAGAACGCAATATAAATAATTATTAATCGTCATTTTAGCTAAAAATAAACTTAACTAAATATAATTCATATTTAATATTGAAATAATAACTATAATGTTCAATAAGTTTGTTAATTTTAAAACAAATTAAAAAGAGTACATTTAATATATGTTTAATAGGTATAACTAATGACTCATTAAAATATCATTAATAGCTATTTAATGCAAAAAAAGAATTTTAATAAAAAAATCAAAAAAGAAAAATACCTTGAAACTCTTCTGGTGCTTTTCGGAAAAAGACGCAATGTAAACAATTTTAAGTCATTATTTACCTAACTATAAACTTAATTATATATGTAATTAATATTTAATATTGAAATAATAATTATAATGTTGAAATAAAATTTTCTAATTTATTAAATAAATAAAAAGAATTAATATATATTTATTAAGTATTCCAACATTTTTGACTATATTTGCATTCCTTTTAATAATATGCAAAAACGATGAGATAATTGTACCAGATAAAATTTGTACAATTAAATATAGAATAAAAATTCATAATTTTGTCCAGTGATGTAATGTTGAAATATGTCAAAATTCGAATATAGTAGACTCGATGATATTACACATGGATGTTCTGATTCTTATTTGAAAATTTAGATCTATAACAATTTTTTTAATATATCTTTTTTCTTAAAATAATTTGAAAGTTTCACAACATCGATATTTCGAGAACATAATAATAAGGAAAATGTTAGGTTCCCAATTTTTCCCCCCAAAAATTGTATCAAATGATGTGTGTCAATGTAGCAGGGCTTGTGTCTTTTGCGGCTCATGTTTTGTTTGGTTTGTTGGATTGAGAATGTGAGATGGGGAAGTTTGGGTTATAAATGTTGTGAGTGGACTCGTTAGGGAATTTTGAGTTGACTCGGTGACTGTTTCAATGTTGTTTTGAGCTTGGCAAAAGAAATTTATGTTATCATGAATTTACAAAAGAAAATAAGAGAGAGATAAATTAGGAAAATACTTTAATGACATTTAATATACTTAAATGGCATTTACCTTCATTTAATAAATTAAGGTAAAATCAAATAAAAAATGATTAAAATTAAAAAATGACTATTTTTAAGATTGCAAGAAAACTATTTAAAAAAAACCTGGAAACTTTCTAATCTCCTGCTATTAGTATATATATAGATTCTTTGAACCGCTCTCCCACATTTAACATATATTTATGAATATTTGTATAATAGTAGTTTTATCCATGAAAACTGAAACCAAAAAATATAATAAAATTAATAACATCAATATCAAATTTTTATATTTAATATGATATTTTATAAGTGCATCTCCAACGGGAATAGCTAAAATTGGTTGGCTAAATTGGACCTGTAGGACATTATATAAAATTTGTTGAATCTGTAAGACATTTTACTTCAATGGTATTAGCTATATTGGTTGGCTATATTTTAAAAATAGTATGTTATTAATAATTTAGGTTGTTATAAATAGAATATATCACTTCAATATGGTAATGAATGATGTGGAATCTTCTTACAGATTTCTTATAGCTATATAGATGTTCGACAAATATAGTCAACCTGTAGAAATTATCTAAAATTATAGTTAACAGCTTTGACCCATTGGAGTTCAAGTTTTTTTAGATAATCTCTATAATTTTTATTTATGGTATCTTTTATCTAATTTTAGCTAAGGATTTCTTATGGTTGGAGATGCTCTAATAAACCATCTTCTCATTAAACACGTTTCGATGTGCTCTCGTTTGGACCGAAATCTCAACTTCATTATATACTTAAAATATAAATAAATAAATCAAACATCGTTAAATTGATAAAGTACTGAGACTATACGTAAGGTTTTACGTAAATGTGGACTTAAAAGAAAAAAAACGTGGTTTTCGCATGAAAATATTCTTCTATTATGTTAACATAATTTTTTTCCTTTTAAATTGCGAAAATTTTTTAGTATGAGAATAACAATGAATTTATTAATTTATTTTTCTATTCTTTTATAAAAAAAAATTGAGCGCAATGAGATAACTCAAGTGTTAGAACTTATCTTTTATCGTCCAGAACTCAAGTGGTTAGAACTTATCTTTTATGGTCCAGCTGCTCCCAAGTTCTGGGTTCGATTCTCGTTTATCCCAAGATTTAATAAGAATACATTTTAATTGTAAGACATATAAGCTTATTTATTAAAAAAAATCCTTGTATAAAAAATTTTAAAATAAAGGATTTTTACGAAAAAATAAAACTTTCAAAAATCTATTCTATTTTTAATAAAACTTTTAATTATATACGTTTTTTTATATAAATTCGAATTATTCTCCTCTATTCTACTTACAATAGGACTTTTAATTAATTGTCTCTAATTCGAAGAGAACTTTTAAATATATGTCTTCCCTAAAAATTTAATCTTTTCTTTTCTAAAAATTCAAAAACCTATATTTTTTCTAATAAATTTTTTATTATATGTATTGTCTATAAATTCGAACATTTATTCTGTTTCTAATAAATTTTTATATTTATACAAATTTGAATACCGGAAAAGTCTTTTTTTTTTTTTTTGAAAACTTATGGAATTATATTAAATCAAAGAAGCCTCATACATCATCGTCTCCAACACTGATAATGGAGGAGACATAAACACATTTGAGCAATTCACCAAATAAGGTACCCTGGCTAAAAAATGGACAACCTTATTGGCCTACTTTTTAACAAACGAGATAGAATTATCAGGACGTAGCCTAATTATAGAACGATATTCATGAATAGGGCTGAGCAAAATCGAACCGAAACCGAAAAACCGGACCGAAATATGTTAATTCGATTCGGTTCAATTCCAATTTTTTTGAAATTCCGGTTATTTCGATTTTTCGGTTTGGACCGAAATATATTTCGGTCCGGTTCGGTTTTTACCAAAATATTTCGGTTCTGGACCGAATAAACCGAAATATACAAAAGATATATTTACATTATATATATAATATTTACTTTATTTGGTTTCTACTATTTTTTTAATTTCGTTCTTTTGCTCTTAATTTTATGATAATTCATTTCCATCTGTAAGAGAGGTAAAGGTTTATTGGAGGGTTTTGTTCTGTTTTAAGTAAAGAGAAGAACCCTTACAGAAATTCATCTATTACTCTGTAAACCACCATTTGTCTGCAGTTTGCCAGGTATAGTATGACAAATAGAAATTATATAACTTGTGCAAGCAGTTTTGGCTATTGATCATAAAGTAATAATCAAGATATCTTTGCTGATTTAAGTGTATATTTCTGATATGTGAAGCGTGTGAACCAAGATTTAACAAAATGAGAAGCATCATATATCCTATAATAATCTTTGGGACTCCATTTGTTTTACCAATTTTTTTCGCTTAAAACATTTTTCTGATTTTTCAACGAAGTTTGTGTAAGTATATTTTTTTTCATCTGGAGTTTGCTCATTTTAAGGAAATCAAATATTACAGATAGAAATAGGTTATGCTAAATACAAACGAAGGAGCGTAGAAATAAGTAGTTTTTCACAGATATAGACTTGGGTTAAAAGAGCTAGCACTACATCTCCGAGAGACCAAGACTCCAACTAAAATTCAAAATTTCGGTTTTTTCGGTCCTAAACCGAATCGACCGAATTATTTCGGTTTGGTTCTTTAAGTTTATTCGGTCCGGTTCGGTTCCCCAAAAAATGTTATTTTGGTTTTTCTGTTTTTTCGGTTCGGTTCGGTTTTGGACCGAACCGACCGAATGCTCAGCCCTAATCATGAATTACAGCACCCACTTCCAAGTAGTTTTCTTGCCCTCGATGAATCGCATTAACCACAAGCATAGAGTCACATTCAATCTCCACATTGTTTACCTGCAGCTCATATATCCATTTCAAAGCAGCCAAAACTCCCCTTGCCCGTGCTTCGAAAATCGAAATCTCCCATGCACATCTTAGATTCTTTGCTCTGAAAAATGCATCCTTATAATCTCTGGCGACCATTTCCACTGCAAAAGAAGAAATCCCAGCAACCACAGACGCGTCAATAATAATCTTCCATTGACCTTCAACA
The DNA here is from genome assembly GCA_037693485.1 of Kitagawia praeruptora. Classification (NCBI taxonomy): domain Eukaryota; kingdom Viridiplantae; phylum Streptophyta; class Magnoliopsida; order Apiales; family Apiaceae; genus Kitagawia; species Kitagawia praeruptora. The sequence goes on along the minus strand of CM075347.1, from coordinate 92,384,733 downwards.
AGAGGCTGATAAGTGGATTTTATATCCACTTGGAACATTCTATATCGGCTTAAATTGATTGTTTTGGACTCAAGTTTGTGTAGTTTTGATGTGTTTTGTGTAGTTGTGCAGGTTTGCAAGAATATCTAAGCTTTTGTCATTTTTGGAGATTTAATTGATTAAAATTCGGATTTTCCGGGAAGGCTGCGCAGCTTATACTGTTTTGACCATATCTGGAGTTCTAGAAGTCCGTTTTCAGCGATCTTACTGCCCACGCGAAGCTTGAGAGATTTTCTACAACCTGGGATAGGAAACAAGTGCAAGAAATATGCTGAATTAAATCGCGCACGTGATCTTGTTAAAGAAGGCTGGGAATTTACTGTTTTGCCCTTTTTCTAATTCTAATTGTATTCTGGGCAGTTTTGGGTACCTTCTTTAAATCCTAATTGTAATAGAAGGCAATTTCTTACTAGGCAAGATTTGTAGAGCCTATTTAAACACATTCTACCATTGTAAATCATAACAATTCATAGCTTTTAATCGTATCAAGGTACTTTCGATCTTCAATTCTTTCTTCAATATTATGTTTTCATTCATTATCATTATTATTATGTTTTCTTTATTAAATATGCGTAACTAATTCTCTAATCTGAGGATTGGGTAGTATTCCTTGGTATTCATGCATGCTTAATTATGTGATTTTCTGCTTTGCTGATCTGTTAATGAGATCTTAACACAATTAGGGGAGTCATGAACCTTTGATTGTATTCTAGGGATTGTAATAAGCTTGGGAGAGAAGTTGCAATCTTAGTACATGATTTAACAGACATAATTTGAATATTAGATCGGGAGATTAATAGGAGAATTGTGAGACATATAATTCTTGGCACTTAACAGTTTATAGATATACTTTGATTGTATCACGGGAGTGACAATTGGGGTGTAGCTGTAGGCACTATATTGTAGCCTGGGAGGGTACAGTATAACTTTAGAAGAATTGTTTTCAGCAAGGTAGGAACACAGATATCACATTAATATTGAGCATGTATTGAGACCAAGTGAAGAACCCCAGTTCTTAGATTGTTTTCCCATATATTTGAATCTCAGTTTAAAATCAATTCTTAGTGCTTATAATTAGTTCTTGGTTAATTTAGTTAATACACAAACCCAAAATTCTTCTCACACACTTCTAGACGTAAAGAGATAAGAAATCTGAACTTGATATTACAATTCAGTCCTTCCCTGCGAACGAACAACAAAAAATACTACTAACAGAGGCAACCATTTAACTACAATATTATTAACTCTCCGTTGCTGCACATTCAAATTGCCCATCCTAAACTTCTTAGCCTCTCTCCATTGAGCAACCTGTTTATTACTCCATTGCATTGCGATTTCTGCTGTAACTTGCTTCAGCTCCCAGACTCTCAGATTTTGTACTGACCATATACCCCAAAGAACAACAGCTATCTGAACTAAAACTTCCTTGTCTTCATTAGCCAGTTTCTCTAAAAGCCATTCTGGGGCTGACTCCACCCTAGACGTATCAAAATTTAGACCCACAACACTCCAACAACTTTTAGCAAAGCTACAATCCAAAAAAACATGAAGCAAATGTTCAACGTCTACTTGAGACATAAGGCATATAATTGTCGTCTGAACACCCTTCCTACGCAACAAATTCCTAACAGGAACAGTATTACTATACATCATCTACAAAAGATCTTTAATTTGTGTGGCACATCGACTTTCCTGAGATTTTTCCAGCCACGCTCCTGTATGAATGAAGAATCGACATTATGCTGTGAGAACCAAAACCTATATCCATATTTTACACTATACCTTCCATCCGAAGCATTAAACCAAGCAATACGATCCGTAATCTGATTTGAAGGACAGGCATTGCCAAGATTACCTCAGCATCGTAATTCAAAAATAAACTACTAACCTTTTGAACGTCCCGTTGTTTTGTACCAGGAATAAAAAGATCGTAGACCTTGGTAACACCAGAATTACCCGTAGGAGTAATGTCCACCCTGAAGTTATCTTTGCCTCTTAGCCACATATCCTCATAGACTCTAGTTCTCTCCCCATCACCAAGAACCCAGCGAAAACCCAGCTTTAACTCCTCCTTCGCTTGCCATAAACCTGACCAAACAAAACTCACCCCCCTCCTCTAACTGCTGCAAATAAATCACTATTAGGGAAATATCTCACCTTATACACCCTAGCAACTAAGGACTCAGGATTATTAATAAGATTCCAACACTGCTTCCCTAGCAAAGCAATATTGAACCCATATAAATCCCGAAAACCTAGTCCCCCTTTACATTTAGACTTACTTATTTTAGACCACGACAACCACTTAATACCTTTCCTATTATGCTACTCGAACCCCACCAAAAGCTATTCATCATTCGTTCCAACTCCGAAAAAGTCTTATTCTGAGTGTTGAACTAAATCTATAAGTAAATTAAAAAAAAACTAATTATCCAAAAACAGAAATAAATCGTAAACCAACTACTTGAATTTTAAGTTATATAAAAAACGCAAACCAATAGGTCCCGTTTGTCTTAGCTTATTTTTCATAAATAAGTTACTTATTTTGAAAAAGAATATGTAAAAATGTACTTTTTCTTGTAACAAGTAGCTTATTTTTACAAAATAATGCATGTTAAGCTTCCTATAAACATTCATATTTACAAAAAAATGTATAAATATGTAACTTTTTTCAAAATAAATAATTTATAAATTCGATTTAAGAGGGGCCAAACATACCCAAGTAAGAATCTATTCATCGGTCCCTAATCCCTGATAAAACTTTCCTCCATTAAATGTAGGGCTGAGCAAAAAACCGAACCGAAACCGAAACCGAACCAAAACCGGTCAAAACCGAACCGAAAAAACCAAAACCGAAACCGAACCGGCGGTTGCGGTTTTTTATTTTTAAAAACCGAGACTTTCGGTTTCGATTTCGGTTATAGATTAAAACCGAACCGAGTAAAACCGAACCGAACCGATTATTAAAATAAATAAATAAATATATAATTTATATAATGTATATGTATTCTTAAAATTAATAAATAAATTCTATCTTGAATTATATTTATAAATGCATTAGAGCCGGTTGTCTCCACCCGTCGTATTTGCAATTGCAGTCAGTGTAGATTCAGTCATGTGAGATTTAGACCACAATTTTAATTAGTCAAGCATCTCTGCAAAGAATTATACTCCAACAAGGCATTGTGCCTGTACTAAGGAGGCATGAACTCTCTGATTCAAATTGGTATGAATTTTGATTTCGAAAATTTATAAATTTAAAGTCTTATAATATATTTATGATTTTTTCGTTCGGTTTTATAACCGAAACCGAACCGATAAAAACCGAACCGAGCTTTTTAAAACCGAAACCGAAACCGACGGTTCGGTTGCGGTTGCGGTTTTCAATTTTTAAAACCGAAGATATGCGGTTTCGGGTTCGGTTTCGAGGCAAAACCGCCCCGAACCGAACCGTGCTCTCCCCTAATTAAATGCAATCTTTTTTTCTTTTCTCTTAATATTGGTCCACTAAATAAAGAGAAAATATGTTAAATTAAATAATTACGAAATTTTTTCATGACATAATCAATCTATACTATATTATAATAACGAAATCTATATATATACTGTATTATAAAAAATAGATTTCCTCGAAAGTTTAGATAATAAAAACTTTTATATCCGACAAGAAGAGTCTCGTTAAAACCCCACAAGAACAAAATCCTATTAAAAAAAATTAAAGGGGAAAAAAGAACATCTACTAAGACTACACCGGGCAAAATGGGTCATGGAACTGAATCCGATTTTATATCCGAATTGGAAAATCCCATAATTATCCGAAAACCAATTTGATCCGATCCGAGAAATATCCGAACAAAAAATTTAATCGAAAATCATCCGAAATACTAGACCCGATTACGACCAGGAACCGACCAAAATTGAATGAAAAATTATCTGAACCGAATATGACTCGAAATACTGGATCCAATTTAGATCCTAATTCTAAAATTAATGAATTAAGTAGTTTTTATAATTTTAACGGGTAATAACGAATATGTTGTATACATTACCGCACATTTCATTCAATATTTATCCATTCATAAGCAAGTTGTACATTTAAAATAATTTTATATCAAATATATCATAATTATTTATTCATTTTTTTTGAATAAGTACATAATTTTATACTAGAAATATTATAATATTTAATAATAAGGAATTTTTTAAATTTAAATAACGAATGAAAGATGATTTGAAAGGATCCAAACCATATCCGATCCGAACCTAATTTCATCCGATCTTAATCCGAATTTCATCCGGTTTAAATCCGAATTAGAAGCGAACCGAATCAGATCCTATCCGAATTCTGTTCAATTATATTATAACCAAAAGTTGATCCGATCCGAGATTGATCCGATCCGATTATCCGAATTGCCAGGTCTAACTAAGACCATGAATTCTTCGTATTACATAAAGACTAAATAACAACTGACTAGGAACTTGTTACTTTTATGAGTTCCTATTCTCATCAGTTTTTGACGCAAAACCTTATCTTCTCTTTTGTTCTCACCTTAGCTACTCCATTACTGGCATGCCCATATGTTAAAGTAACCACCCACTTCCATCTTTGTTTCAGTATACATCAAACATATCTAAACATATCTAGAGCTAATTAGTCGATGAAACAATGTCAAATGCCTATTTTACTTTTAATAAAATTCTTAAATATTCTAACATTTCACCTCTATAAATTCGAATAACTATTCTATTTCTAATATGTTAAAGATATTGGTTATATATTCTACTTCTAATAGAATTCTTAAATATTCGAACTCTTCGCCTCTATAAATTCGAATAAATATACTACTTCAAATTTGTTAAAATATTTTTTATTTTTCATTAAAAAATTTAGATAAAAAAGAGTGATACGATCCACCTAGCCTTCCGCGAATCCTCATATATATATATATATATATATATATATATATATATATCATTTTTCTTACACCATCATTTTTGGAAATTATATAGCAATTAATGAAGAGTAACCAAAATATGAAATAGTTTATATTCTTAAAATATCAATGTATTTATAATAGATTTATGTAAAAGAGTAGTGCTAGGGATCCCAAATTTAGTCCCCAAAAAAGTTCCCAAATGACATGGTATGAGTGATTTGGCAAATTGTAATGTTTTAATTGGATGGCCCTGGCGGGCCCATTATAATTATAACCAATCACATTCATTTGGTAACAATTTTTGGTACCCAATTTGGTACCTCTAGCATTTTTCTATGTAAAAACATATTGTAGCGCCCCATACTTTATTTTAGAGATAATGATTGACATTTTTGTGATTTTCATATTATGTTTTTTGAACACTACTATTTTAATATTTTGTTTTTTTAGAAAGCAAATAGATAGAAATTGTAAGGCCACTATTTTTAGGAATTTCTTTTTTAAATTTGAATAATTTAGTTGGCTCGAACTAACATTCTGAAAAAGTGCGGGATATTACATATGGTATCAGAGCTCTAGGTTAATTTCCTGTAGACTGCCTTTACACGTGATCTGTGGGTAGCTCCCGTAATTTAGGATTTTGATCTTGCAATTTTTGTCATTTGTGAAATTGGTAATTTTGGAGAATTTGGGGATCAAATGTTTTTAAGGTGGATAGTTTGTTGAGCCCCATACTTTATTTTAGAGATAATGATTGACATTTTTGTGATTTTCATATTATTTTTTTGAACACTACTATTTTAATATTTTGTTTTTTTAGAAAACAAATAGATAGAAATCGTAGGGGTCACTATTTTGGAATTGTATTAAATTCTTGCTAATTATTAGGAATAAAGGCTAGATCAGTTTTTTTTCTAAGCCCCACCACTTCTTAAATAATTTGGTGTGCTTTTGGCCTTAGCAATGCGTTTAATTATTTCTTAATAGGGTTAATTGGCAAATTCATAACTGAACTCGTACTCAACTTGCAGTTGGGTAATCGAACTCAAAAAGCTTGCAGTCAACTCATTAAAGTAATTAAAACTTGCAATTGAGTAACTACCGTTAACTCCATATAACGTCCGTGATGGAAAACTGACGTGGTGTGATGATGTGTTAAACTTATACACGTGGGTGCTGATGTGTTAAAAAAAAATGTTTTTCCTATATATTTCATTTCATCTAATTAACTTTTTTAACCGTTATCCTCACTTTCTTCTCTGCACCCATCCTCTTCATTCTCCGGCCAACAGTCACCCATTCACCCCTTTCATTCAAACCTACTGCTCCGCCGCGTCTCCGACCAACAATCAACAATCCTTAACAATAGTGGCAGCGGAGTTAAAAATGTACCACTGCAAATCCAGAGCTTAAAACGTTTAAAATGTTTCCTTGTATCCAGTGGTTCTTTTAGTGGAAATAATATCTTCAATGTGATTCCTGTTCTAACTGAATTGCAAGAGATGTTGATTGATACAAATTCAAACAAGGAATTTTACAACTAGGGGATTCTTGATGCTGTTATGCAAAGTGTTAAAACCCTGTAACATATGACAAGTCTTCAGTTCGCCATTATCTCCTCTCCCTCAACGCACAACCGCCTGCTACCTCCACCTTCATCACCGTTCCTCCATTCACCCGTCTCCGTCTTCACCTCCACATCTCCGCTCCCACTCGCCTCTTCTTGCATCTATCTCACACCATGCCTTCTCTTCTCCAACACATCTCACTCTCCCCTTAATTCGTCCCACCTCTGCAACCAATCACGCCGCCCGCAACTCGCCACAGCACCACCCTCCTCCTTCCTCCATCTCCTACCGCCCCTCTTCACCCCTTTTCCTTCTCTGTCTTCCTATCATTCGAACTCACCCCTTCACCCTCCATTTAACACACCCATCCTCACACCTATCTTCTCCAACCGCCTATAACATATGAGGAACAGGAGAGATCGAGACCCATCAAGAAAATCGAAACCCATTTTCGGTTTCAACACAATTCAATGCACACCAGGTTCAACTCGCACATATTGGTAATAAAGCTTGTAAAGAGATACGGAAATTCAGAGAATCGGAGCTCGGGATCGGAATTAATGGCGGAGAAGAGCTCCGACCGAGAGAAATTTTTTTTTTAAGAGAAGAAAGAGAGCAACGGGAGAGGGGAATAGAAGGAGATGGGTGGAGGCTGTGTTTGGGTGATGGTGGTGGCATAGTTTGCAGGAAAGAGGACGTCGATGATTGAAAGAGATGAGAGGGGAAGGAGATAGAGAGAGATACGGGAGAGAAGATGGAGGAGAGAAAAATAAGTAAAAATTATTTATATTACTCTTAAATTAACTTGTAGTTGGGTTTAAAGTTTTTTGATTTAATTTTAAGTTAAAATAATGATGTGGCATCACATGTGGCGTCTCTTAACGGAGCACCGTTAAAAGTCAACGCGAGTTAACGGTTGTGCAAGTTATTTCGTGTTTAATGATTAAATTGCAATCAATTATTAGTTTACTCACCCAATTGCAAGCTTTTTGAGTTTGATTATCCAACTGCAAGTTGAGCACGAGTTGAGTTATGAAATAGCCAATTAACCCTTTCTTAATATCCAGGTACATTCATATTTGTACTTATAAGCTTTGTTAGTATTGTATATATTATGTTGTTGTGTAAATTATACTCCTTTCGTCCCAATTTACATATCCTTTTTGAAAAAAATACGCATATTAAGAAAAAGGTTGGTTGGATAAGATTTTTCAATAAATAACCTTAGTAAATGCATTGAAAAATGAGAATAGAGTTAAGTTTTAAAGAAGTCAAGCATTGAAAATACAATTATAGGGGTAATTTTGGAAAATTGGACTTAAATTTGTATAGAAAGAAGATATATTTGTATGGAAAGAAGAGAGGAACATGTAATTTGGGACAATTTTTTTTTCTTTCAAAAGGGACATGTATTTTGGGACGGAGGGAGTACTTTGATGGTATACTAGGTAATCTTAATTACTTATCCTTATTTGTTATCTTGTGATTTTTGATTTTTTGTTCTTGTTCCACTAAGATCTCTACTCTTCAATATATATATAGAATATTGATTCTGATTTGTAAGAGGATTACATGTTTGGTATCCAAGATTAATAAAAAAATGTATATTAATTTGGCTTTCATTTTTCTTTGAGCTGTGTTGTGTAATAAAAACTAGATTGTTAAATTGTGGTTAGGGTTTGTATGTAATTAATGCTAGGATGAGTGAGTTTCGTGCTTTTTATGGCTGCTCTCGTGCTCGTGGCTGAATCTGCCTTCACAAAATGCCTACGTACTTTGATCAATATCAAAGATCAAGCCAAAAACGTAGTTTTAAGGTGAGGGGTCTGACCCTTTATATAGGCCGAGAAGCCTTAGAATTATAGTAGGGTTAGGTGACTTGTGGGTAAGTCAGCCTTGAGGAAGGTTTTAGACTCCTGCCTTGTAGGAGTCTGTTTCCATATAGATAATATCCTTATTTCACTTGTATTTCCTAACTATTAATTAGCCCTTAATATTAATTACGAAATTAATATTTAATTAGGGTTTTGGACCCTATTAATGGGCTTCATACTTGGACCTCATTAATTGTGTCTTTAGGTCTTATATTTAGCTCATATCAAGCTGTTCAAAATTGTATCATGTACACGGTAGAGTACATGTTGTTAGGGTTTAAAATTCTAACATATTTGTTTAAGGGTAGAATTATAGAAAATCTTGGTTGTTATATCCTAATATTTCTTTAATAAAAAGAAATTCTACTAAAAAATCAGTAAGTGGTATCTCTGTGATCATTTTTGTCTTGTATTAATAAGATATTCTCTAATTATATAAGTAAATCAATCTTGAGATATTGTGTGTGGACTATTTGCATTAAGATTTTGTTATCTAAAGATCTTGCCCATGCACGGTTGGTGTTGTGGAATAAAACTAGGTTATGAATCTGTATTTAATGCTAGGGTTCGGGAGTTTCGTGCTTTAATGGTTGTTTCCGTGTTCGAGACTAATCGGTCCTCACAGAGTGCCTACGTATCTCGTATTGAGAATCAAGCCAAGACGTAGTTCTGAGATTGAGGGGTCAGGCCCTTTATATAGGCTGAGAAGCCTTAGAATCGTAGTAGGGTTAGGTGACTTGGTGGGCAAGCCTCCGCCTTGAGGAAGATTCTAGACTCCTTCCTTGTAGGAACCAGTTTCCATGTTGAAATATGTATGTTGGAGGCTAAGTCAGGCAAGAGTAATATCCTTGTTTGACTCTTATTTGCTGAGCTATTTATTACCCATAATATTAATTACGAAATTAATATTATAAATAGGGTTTGGGCCCATCTGGTGGGCCCCACGTTCGGACCATTCTAGGTCTAATTAATGCCACATTAAATGTATCTTTAGGGCTTAATTTTAGCCCATATCATTTGCCCCCCAACTTCTAGGAAAACTGATCAGGTTTTCCTTGAAGTTTTATCGGCCTTATTTGAGACTCGGGTCAGGGTTTTGCTTATACGTAAATTTTTACCAATATCGTATTTTATGTAAAGCGTGGAGCGACCGACGCATCTACGACGATGTTGAACGACACTAAACAGTGTTAAACGGCACTATACAGCGCTAATAAGCCTTAAACAACATCTAAACATTGTTAAACGATGTTAAGCGGCATAAAATGGCACTAACGGCACTAATTGGTGCTAAGCGGTGCTAATCGGCCCTAATCTGTGCTTAAATGACACTAATCTATGCTTATCGTCACTAATATGTGCTAATCGGCACTAATCTATGCTTAAACGGCACTAATCTGTGCTTAAACGGCACTAATCTGTGCTAATCGGCACTAATCTGTGCTTAAACGACAATAATATATGCTAATTGGCACTAATCTGTGCTTAAACGGCACTAATCTGTGCTAATATTGATCTCGTTTTAGTACTGAAAATCATCCGAGATTCGCTGAAAAAGTCAAGTTCTGGGACCACAAACTACCCTTGATCGGCCGGATCAACGGGTAGCTCGTGGTCGGCTACACGGTGATCGGCCGAAGGGTCCAAAAACGCCGTGGTCGGCCGCCTCGTGGTCGGCTGGCATCCCTCGGGCACGATGGTCGGCCACCTCGTGGTCGGCTGGGGCTCCTTCGGGCACGATGGTCGGCTGCTTCGTGGTCGGCCGCGGTCCTCCGGGTGTCGTGGTCGGCCACCTCGTGGTTGGCTAGGAAACCCGAACCTGAAAACCCTCCGTGGTCTTGAGGATCAAGAATCTTGATCTTGATCTCAAGTCATCCGTCATCTTAAGGATCAAGAATCTTGATCTTAATCTCAAGTCATCCGTCATCTTTAAGGATCAAGAATCTTAATCTTGATCTCAAGTCATCCGTCATTTTTAAGGATCAAGAATCTTGATCTCAAGTCATCATTTTGGTCATTCGTGACTTCTAACGATATTACTCCTTAGTTTACAATTAGCACTGCTAATCTTGTACTTACGGTTGATCTCCTTAATTAACTCTTTAAGCGTGATTAGCCTTTCAGAGGTCATTTGTTTTGCAGCTTTAGCAATTATATCTGCTGTTTCTCCTCTAGCTTATATGAATTATAACGATTCCTTCTACAGAACGCGGATAATTTCTATCCTTTCTTCATCTATAAACGATAGGTGACCTGCAGGTCATGCCTTTTCTATAAAAGAAGGGTGATAGCCTTCATTTCATTCACTTTTTTATTTCAAAGTTTTCAAGTTTTTGAGCTCTGTAGATTTCTAGTCCCAATCGGGGATCAAGTTTCAAGATAAAGTTCAAGTTTCAAGATCAAGATGTCAGAAGACAACCGCCCAGTTGCTCATCAAGTCTCCATGATGGAAGCATTCGCCAAGAGGAGCAAGATGAGGACAGCCAAAGGTAAAGAAAAAATAAAACCCCCTTCATATGTTGAGCATAAATTTGAATCCCTACTAGATCTACTAAACATTATGAGGGAGGTATTCCCCAATAGTGCAAGCTTAGACTCGTTTAATAGTCCGTGCAAGTTAAAGGAGAAAGATGTCGAAGAGATCAGGAGAACATATTACTTTCCAGATGCTATTAAGGTTCGTCTTCTGAATCCCATAGACAGAACTTGCAACTGGCATCCTGAGAGGATTTGTGTTCCCTGGGGTGCCCTAGAAGTTGGGTTCAGATTCCCGGTCGATAATTTTATCATCAGATTACTGGCGGAATATTAAATCCACCCTTGTCAATTGTATCCCAATGCCGGGAGGTTCATCATTATCTTCATAATAAGATGCCTTCAGCTAAAAATCCCCTTGTCTACTACAATGTTTCGGAGTATCTTTGGGGCCAGAAACTCTACTGACTGCAAGAAAGGACGGGTCAGCCTTCACCATCGAGCCAAAGTCCCGCACATGGTGAATCTCTTTTCCTTCCCAGATTCTCAACATTTCTGGGAAAGGGAGTTTGTAGTCCTTGAATGGGAAGGTGATGATTGGGGCTAATTTTTTGTGAAGAGATTTGGACATGTGGAAGATAGTTCACATTTTATGTGTGAACTTAAGCTTTCAGAGCTACTAGATCGAGATAGGCTCCTAGCTGATGAAGGCCGTACCCATTATAAGACTTTTCTAAATGAAAAGAATCTTGTTGAGAATGGCCTAAGCTTTCTTTCTATTGATGGTAACTTTCTTACTTAGCCATATTATGAACTCTATTTGTTCTTATTCCGATGTTTTTCATGTTGCATTTCAGCTGTTGAGGAGATTGACAGTCGTCCTAAGAACCAACCAACTGTGACTAAAAGAATGAAGAAAAAGGCTGCAGAGCTACTGAATCCCACTAAGCCTCGTGTCCCTCACTTCTTGGAGGGCTTCTCTCAAGGCAGGAAAAGATCCCGAAATGTTGACGGGGGTATTAGGACCCCTTTTATACCGTCATGGGGTATTTGTGAACAAGATTCAGTCTTTGGGAGCCCTCACCTAGCTCTAGACTGGTCCAAGCTTTCAATCACTCCTCCCGATAGAATGACTTTACATGCCGGTGACAAGATGGATGAATCTCAGCTCATGGGCGCTCAGGCATTATATCAGTTATGACACTCCTTCTAGTAAGTTCGGTGTGGTTTGCTGATTTTGACTTTATAAACTCCTTATGCCTTGTCAACTTTCCTATTGCAGGCTAATGCCTACTTTCAGACTGTTTCTACCTAAGGCCGGGCCTTCAGGGATGAGAACGTATCCTTGAAGACTGATTCAGCAAGGTTCAGAGAAGAAATTGATGATCTGCATTCTCAAGTTGCCCGTGCCGAAGCGAATGCGTTATCCTCCCGAAAGCAACTTGCTTCTTTGGCCAGAAAGAAGTTATCTGATGCTAACAAGGTGATTAGGGCCTATCACAAGTCTGAAGATTTTCTGAAATTCCTGGATGAACATGATGATGAGGTGCGCCCTTTTAACATGTCTGTTGGTTGGGACAAGGCAATCAATGCTGTGAGTAACAAACATCCCTCAGTTGTCATCCCATCTGACTTTCCTTGCCATAACTGGATTACGGGCAGCGAGAATCGTGCAAACCTTGCTTCTGGCTCGGGGACCAAGATTGTCCTCAAGCACCAGGTTCTGGTTCTAGAGGCAGCCATAGATCTTCTGGTTCGGGATCCAAGAGGCATCCCCCAGCTGCTAGTCAAGATTCAAGCTCTTCGGGATCTCGTGGAAAAAAGCCCCCGCCTGCCAGGAAAGTTGGAGTAGTTCGACAACCGATCCCAGGCAAGAGGATGATCCGTAATGAAGGTAGCTCAAGCTCATCTTCCGAAGAGGAAGAAACTGAAACTGTGGAGACTACTACTCAGCCGATGGTGGTTGCTGAACAAGGCGGTGCTGAGGAGGAAGATTCAAATGAAGAGGAAGATTCAGACGAGGAGAGTGGCGAGGAAGGATCCTCGGATGAGTAGGTTGGGATCACCCCATGGCCTTGCATGGCTTCTTTTAGCCGCATGTGGCTTTATTTCCTTAGCTTTCAATCAAGGTCCTTCGGGACTTAACTTTTATTTGCTTAAGTATTGTAACTTAACCCAAATCGTGGCCCTTCGGGACGTTTTATTTATGCACTTGTTTCCCTCATTCGTTCGTTTACTTGTTTTCGGTACTTGGTCTTTCTAGACTTACACTTAATATGTGCTTAATAAAATCACAGAATCGTTGAAGGAAAACAAACTTCCATTAATAATTCGAGATGGGCTCAACCCTTACATAACTTATTATTGTCCTACTGGGGCGTTAAGCCCTGGAATGGTTTCATCGAACCTTATTTCTACTTTTCCTAATAGATAGATAAAAAGCTAAGTCCTTGCAAGGACAGCTTAAACATAATAAATCTTGAGGTTCAAAGCATGCCAAGTACGGGGCACCTCATTCCCGTCCAAGGTCTCCAACTTATAGGATTCTCGTCCTAGTGTCTTCTTGACCCGATATGGTCCTTCCCAATTAGGGGCTAGTTTTCCTTTTTGTCCAACTCCTGAAGCCTCTATCTTCCTAAGAACCAAGTCACCTTGCTGGAAGAACCTCTCCTTAACCCTATGGTTGTAATAAAAGGATGCCTTCTTCTGATGCTCCACGTTCTTGGCGTTTGCCTCATCCCTGATTTCATCAATTAGATCAAGGGCGAGCCTCATGCCTTCTTCATTGGTCTCTTGTTCATATGCCTCAACTCGAGGTGATGCATGCATTATCTCCAAGGGCACGACTGCCTCGGCTCCGTACGTCAACAAAAACGGGGTTACTCCAGTCGTCACCTTACAAGTGGTGCGATATGCCTAGAGTATAGGCAATAACTTATCCACCCAAGTGTTACTTGAGCGTTCAACTCTCTTTTTTAGTCCGTCAAGGATAATTCGATTAGCTACCTCTGCCTGTCCATTAGCTTGCGGATGTGCTATTGAAGTAAAACGTAGCTCAATTGCATTTTCCTCGCAGTATTTCTTAAACTCTTCATTGTTGAACTGTGTCACATTATCTGTCACAAGGATTCAAGGAATTCCGTACCTGTAAATGACGTTCTCCCAGAAGAATTGGGCAACTTGCTTGGTGGTTATCTTGGCTAGAGGTTTAGCCTCAATCCACTTGGTGAAGTAGTCGATGGCCACTATCAAAAACTTCCTTTGTGCTGAAGCCATAGGGAAAGGACCAAGTATGTCCATCCCCCACATTGTGAACGAGATAGGAGAGTTAACTGACGTTAACATCTCAGGCGGCTACCTTATAATTGGGGTGTGCTTTTGGCATCTGTCACACTTCTTGACATAATTCTGCGCATCTGCCAGCATTTCTGGCCAATAGAATCCCAGACGGGTGATATTGTGGGCTAGGGCTCTGCCCCCCAAGTGTTGCCCGCAGATCCCTTCATGAACTTCTTCCAATGCTTCCTTAGCCTCTTGGGGCCTCAAGCACTTCAAATATGGGATGACGAACGATCTCTTATAAAGGATGCCTTCAATCAAGGCATATCTCAATGCTCTCACTGACAGCTTTCGTGCCTCTAAGGCATTGTCAGGGAGCCATCCGGTTTCTAGGTGTGCTTTGATAGGATCCATCCAGCAGCTTCCTACATCAATCGGTGCCACCAACTTAGAGTTGATGGTCGGGGCCTTCAAGACCTGGAAGTAAACACTCCCTGCATAGTTCTCGATTTCAGAAGAAGCGAACTTGGACAGGGCATCGGCCTTAACGTTCTCTTCCCTCGGAATATGCTCTAAATAGCACTCATCGAACTGAGTCATAACGGCTTTCAAAACTCTCAGATATTTCACCATAGTTTCATCTTTGGCATCAAACTCACCATTCACTTGCGATACTACAAGTCTTGAGTCTCCACAAACTTTAAGGTTTTTGACCCTCATGACTCTGGCCAAGCCTAACCCAGCTATCAATGCCTCATACTCAGCTTCATTGTTGGTAGTAGGAAAATCCAACTTCAAAGCATACTCAACTGTGAACCCATCGGGGCTTTGCAAAACCAAACCAGCACCACTAGATTTTGTTTTTGATGCTCCATCAAAATAGAGAACCCAATATTCCTTCTGATCAGCTACACGTTCTTCATCTTTATCTCCACTTTCAGGGGTGGTTACTATCTCCTGCCCCCCGACTTCTTGGTTGGTGCATTCAACTACGAAGTCAGCAAATGCCTGAGCCTTGATGGTTGTCCGAGGCTTATACTTGATATCAAACTCTCCAAGCTCTATGGCCCACTTGATTAGCCTTCCACTGGCCTTTGGGCTATGCAATATGTTCCTCAACCGCTGGTCCGTCAGGACTTCAATTTTGTGCACCTAGAAGTACGGTCGTAGTTTCCTCGAGGCCGTTATCAATGCCAATGCAAACTTCTCTATGGTCGAGTAATTCAACTCAGCCCCATGCAAAACCTTGCTCACATAATATATAGGTTTTTGAATATTTTTCTCTTCTCGAACAAGGACAGCACTCAATGCTTGTTCAGATACCGCCAGGTATAGGTAAAGAGTCTCCCCAAGTTTTGGTTTGGCCAACAACGGGGCTTCAGCCATGTACTTCTTCAGCTGCTCAAAGGTCTCTTGGCTCTCTGTAGTCTACTCAAAATTTTTCACTTTCTTTAAGGCCTGAAAGAAAGGTAAACACTTGTCACCAGACTTGGAGATGAATCTCCCTAGGGCCGCAACTCGCCCAGTTAGCTTCTGTACATCCCGTATAGAGTGGGGTGGTTCCATGTCCAAGATCGCTTTGATCTTATCAGGGTTGGCATCAATACCTCTCTTTGAAACCATCAATCCCAAAAATTTTTCTGATCCAACGCCAAAAGCACACTTGGCTGGATTTAACATCATCTTGTGGTGCCTCAGCACTTCGAATGCCTCTCTGAGGTGCTTGATATGATCTGCCTTCGATAGGCTCTTGACTAACATGTCGTCCACATAGACCTCCATGGTTTTTCCAATCAGATGGGCGAATATATTATTCACCAATCGTTGGTAAGTAGCTCCTACATTCTTTAGACCAAAAGCCATAACAAGATAGCAGAAAACACAAAAGTCAGTTATGAAAGATACCTTTGGGATGTCATCCTTGTGCATCTTAATCTGATTGTAGCCACTGAACCCATCCATGAAGCTCAACATCTCATGTCCAGCTGTGGCATCTATCAACATGTCTATCATTGGGAGGGGAAAACAATCCTTTGGACATGCAACATTCAAATCAGTGAAATCTATACACATCCTCCATTTTCCATTCGCCTTCTTGACCATTACTGGGTTAGCTAACCATTCGGGGAACCGAATAAACCCAGCCTCTAGGAGCTTGTCAACTTCTTGCTTGATGGCCTCTTGCCTTTCAGGAGCAAAATTCCTCTTCTTCTGTTTCATTGTTTTCCGTTCAGGATCAACATTCAACCTGTGAGTTATGAGTTAGGGATCAATCCCTGGCATATCAGCTGCAGTCCAAGCAAACACATCAATGTTTTCTTGCAAGAAGGCCGTCAACTTGCCCTTCAAGGGTTCCTTCAGCGAAGCTCCTACATAAGTAACTTTCTCATGGTCGCCCAGCTCTAGAGGTATGGGGACCAAATCCTCTGCTGGCTTCCCTCGGTGTTCATCATTACCACGGACATCCATGTCTTCAATCGGGAGTACCTGCCCCCCGACTCTATCAGCTCTTAAAGCAGATACATAACAACTCCTTGCCATCTTCTGGTCACCTTTTTGTTCTCCAACACCATTCCGAGTTGGAAACTTAATCTTCATGTGGTAAGTTGAGGCAACAACCTTAAACGCATGGAGTCCAGTCCTTCCCAGGATTGCGTTATAAGTCGAGGCCGCCTTAATTACTAGAAAATTCAACATCTGAGTAGCCTCCTTAGGTTCTTGCCCGATCGTCATGGGTAGCTGGATAGTCCCTTCGACTTTGGACTCAACTCCATTGAATCCATAGATCGGCATGTTCGTTGGGGTTAACTGAGAATCAGTGTATCTCATCTTCACGAATGCATCATGAAACAAAATATCAACTGAAGCTCCATTGTCTATTAAGACCCGCTTCACTTCCGAGTTCCCAATCACGGGGGTTATGACCAACGGGTCGTCATGGGGGAACTTCACCCCTTCAAGATCAGAATCATCAAAGCCGATTGTGATTTCAGTTCTAGCACGCTTCGGGGCCTCCCCCACGATGTGCATCACCTCCCTGGCATACGCCTTTCGAGAGTTTCGAGTTGTACCGGCAGCTGTCGGGCCTCCCCAAATCATGTTGATAACTGGCCCTCGGGGCTGTGTGTTACGATCACGATCATTATCCCTTCTGTCATTGTCTCTCCTATTGTAGTCCCTTCTTTGGGTTCCACGATCTTCACCCTTAGTGAATTTATTCAACTTTGCTTTGTGGATTAAGAACTCAATCCTATCCTTTAACTGCCTACAATCATCTGTATCATGCCCCACATCTCGGTGGAACCTACAGTATTGCTCCTTGTCTCTCTTTGCGGGGTCACCCCTGAGTGGCTTCGGCCATCGAAAGTCCTTATCCTTCTCAATCTCTAACAAGATTTGACTCCTAGGAGCATTCAACCTTGCATAGTCAGAAAACCTCGGTCCAAGATTCTTTTTTGGTGCTGATTCAGAGTCTTTGCTAGTACGGAGATACTTGTCCCTAGCATCATACTCCTGATCCTGTTTTCGCTTCTTGGAGTCGTCGTTACCTTGACCATTGCTTACTGTGACCTCCTTCTTTATACTATCCTCAGCCTTGATATACTCGTCAGCCCTTCGTTGGAGCATAGCCATATTCTCGGGAGGATGCTTTGCCAATGACCTTTTAAAGTATAGGTTGGTGGTGCCATGATCCAGGGCTACCATCGCCACCTTATTCTCCAAATCAGTGATGTTCAAAGTCTCCTTAGTGAACCTCTTAAGGTAGTCTCTCAGATTGTCATTCTTTCCTTGCACCACATACATAAGAGATGCAGAGCTTTTATCATGCACTCTACCGCTGATAAATTGGCTAACAAAGGCAGCACTTAACTCCTTGAAAGAGGCAATCGAGTTTGCAGACAACCGGCTGTACCATCTTTGAGCCATGCACGACAAAGTTTGAGGGAACGCCCTGCACTTCAAGGCGTCACTTGCAGGCTGCAACAGCAGTGCGTTTGAGAATGTCCTAACGTGGTTTGCGGGATCACCTGTTCCATCATAAGCCTTAATTGTCGGCATCTTAAACTTATTTGAGATACGAGCATTCATCACCTCCTCAGTAAACGGGGGTGTGGGATCATCAGGATCCCCAAGTGGCATCAGATCCTTGGGGTTGCTCTTGGGGGTTTCCACCCTTGTTGTTTTTCCAGTTGGGGCTTCAGCCCTTCTCTGCCTACTTGAAGACCTCTCTAGATCTATAATGGGAATCGGTCCTGAGGTGGGAGGAGGTTGAGTTTGATTCAACCTAGCTTGTTCTCTCGCAATATCTTCCTTTATCATTAAAATCTCGGCCTCATGAGCCTTGATTCTCTCAGCAGCTGTCAAAGGGGGTCCATCATGGATAGTTTGTGTTCTCCTTCTTGGTTCTCTGCTGGCACGTCGCCTCCTCGGGGCTTCATCACGATCATCATCATCAGACGATGAATCATCGGTATAGGGACCAGAGTAGTCGTCATACTCTCGATCTCGGATCTGCAAGGCATGGCCACTGGGTCCAGGACCTTGAGTAATTGGAGGGTAGTTAGGCAGACCATATATCGGGTTGGTATTCATGGGGAGATCCGTAGTATGGATCTGTACCCCCGGTGGCAACGGGCGATTGGGATCAACCAGAGGAGAAACCATCATCTGAAGAGAGCTGGTTTCTTGGCTTGGGTGTAAGACCATGGGTAACGTTCTCTCAGCATGGGGATTCGTCCCTGGAGGTTGAGAAAATTGAGTTTGAGTGATTGCCCCTGTTGTTGGGGGTACTTGCTCAGTGGCAGGCGGAGCAGAGCTTAGAGGCAAGGCCTCAGTAGAGGTTGGTGGTGTTCTTCGTGTGGTCACCATGGTTGATGTTGTCTTCCCACAGACGGTGCCAAATGTTGTGGAATAAAACTAGGTTATGAATCTGTATTTAATGCTAGGGTTCGGGAGCTTCGTGCTTTAATGGCTGTTTTCCGTGTTCGAGACTAATCGGTCCTCACAGAGTGCCTACGTATCTCGTATTGAGAATCAAGCCAAGACGTAGTTCTGAGATTGAGGGGTCAGGCCCTTTATATAGGCTGAGAAGCCTTAGAATCGTAGTAGGGTTAGTTGACTTGGTGGGCAAGCCACCGCCTTGAGGAAGATTCTAGACTCCTTCCTTGTAGGAACCAGTTTCCATGTTGAAATATGTATCTTGGAGGCTAAGTCAGGCAAGAGTAATATCTCTATTTGACAATTATTTGCTGAGCTGTTTATTACCCCTAATATTAATTACGAAATTAATATTATAAATAGGGTTTGGGCCGTCTGGTGGGCCCCACGTTTGGACCATTCTAGGTCTAATTAATGCCACATTAAAAGTGTTTTTAGGGCTTAATTTTAGCCCATATCAGTTGGTAATTGTATAAATCTATTGCTTTGGAAGTCTTGAAAACCTTGATTTACTTGTGTATCTTCAATCTTGTTAATGATCTGAGTGGTAACCTAGTAGGTATTACTAGTTATTAAAAGATACTAGGGAATCAAATAAAAATATCTAAAAAATTTCCCAAGTGTTATATGTTTGATTTTGGTTGTGAAAATAATAATGAGATAGACATCCTTGTATTCACATTAAGCACCCAATTAAAATATTTCATGTGTTGTGTCACATCATTTTGGAAAAAAATTTAGTAGCTTTTTTTGGACCCCTAACGTTGCTCCTAGTTATTATAATTATTAGAAGCAGGGTGTATGCTTCTCTATGACTGACAATGTTTGGTTGTAAATAATTGAATACACTAGTATAACATACAGCATGAATGTGTAACCATGGTTATTATTTCATTATTTTAAATTTGTTTTAATATTGGGTTCCGATGTTAAATGGTTAGTAGGTTTTTTTTTAGGTAAGTATTGAACTTTCTAGATATTTCAAAATTATATTAATATGTTTTAAATTCTGAAATTATATTTTATGTTACCGTTCTATTTATTGATATGAAAATTTGGGTCCAAGTGAAATTATTTTGGAAGAGTATGATTTTAGTTTTAATAAGAATATATGAGCTAAGATCCAAGTTGAGTCTATGATCTGAACCCCTTAATATTTGCGCAAAGTTTCGAAATAAATTCTGATACCTCTGTAGGGCGCACTTAGGTGCAATTTCTGGTACCTTAGTGAGGGACGCAATACTAAATTCGGACCGCATCACCGGTTTTTAGTGACTTCCTGGATCGTGTCACGGTTTGTAGTGACCTTAGTTTAGACTGGTGGTAAAAAGTTATCGTTTCGTAAGTTATGAATTCTTTGAAAATTATTGTATTTATACTGTATTTTATTTGTTGTTTTAGACCCACTGGTTTATTTGGTTAATTTGATTGCTGGGCTTTTTAGCTCACTCCTTTATTATTTTTTTCAGGTTATGTTCGATTAGTTGAAATTGCGAGAAGATCATAGTTGATTCTTTTGTTTAAGTTACGTAATATTATGGTTAGCTGCGCTTGTTGTTATCGGTTGTAATAAAATTGTTATATTTATGTAATAGGAATTTCTTTTTTAAGTTTGTATTTTTTAGTTGGCTCGAACTAATATTTCGAAAAAGTGCAGTATATTACACATATCATCTAATTAATATAATTTTTGAATAAGTAATTTTTCTCAAAAGGTATTATGGACGGGAGTATTGAAATGCATGGTCTCGTTTACTCCTCGGTATTTGGTAAAAATAAATCAGGGCACTACAGCTATCTGGTAATAGCATAGCAAAGGTGTTATAGTATCTGTTTTTTTTGACGAAATGCATAGAATTATATTAATGGATCAAACCAACTTAAAATACAGCGGGACAAATCCCCAACTGTCACTACGATCAGGGTGAAAAACAAATAAATTGTTTTCTGATCGTTTAACAAGATGAACTTAAAAGTTCTTGAAATTAAAAACGAATCTGAAGACTTCCTAGGCGATCCATATTGCGCCAACATCTCTGAAGGTAGCGGTATCACAATTGACCACATCACATAAGAACCATTGATACCCCAGTGTTCAGAAGCCTCAAGTGTATAAACTGAGGTTAGAGGAACAACACTCCAGCTATCTACATGCCGGATACCAGCTATATACATGCCGAACATGGGAACCCCCATAGGATGATTAACACCCAATCTATCTACATGCCGGATACCAGCTATAGACATGCCGAAAGTGAAAATCCCCAACAAATAACGAACAATCTTTGATTGTGAGTGGTGAGCTCTTGCAATAATCGTCACTGTTCCAGCTTTGATGTAGACTTTCCAGATCCCCCAAGTCATCAGCAAACCCATTCTCAGCAGATCCAACTTCAAACAGACACAAACATAATTAATCAAAAACATAAAAACACTCCAAAAGGAGAGACAAGCAAACCACTCCAAATGGACAGACACACAAACACCCAACTAAATTGGGTTTTATTTGCGAAATCGAGAACCAAATCGGAGCAGATTTGAGGATTAAGTGAGGAGCAAGGCTCGATTATTGGCTAGATCTCGATGTTTATTGAAAAAAGAAAATGGAAATTAGGGAGATGGATTGAGGGAAGGAGGAGAAGGATGAAAAAAAAGGGGGGAATATGAGGAAGGGGGTGACCGGGATGAGGAAGGAGGGGGGCCGAAGGAAGGGGGGGGCGGGGGGTTTAGAGAGAGTCGATTCTCATCGGAGGAGTTGAAATCTTATTACGTTAATACATTACTTGTACTTAATATGTCTAATTGTTATAGTATCTGTTAATAGTACAGCAAAGGTCAGATAAAATATGGAAAAGATATGTCGGACTTCAACAAAAATAGAATTTTATTTCGATTTTTAAGTTAAAATTGAATATAGTTTAAGTGATGAGAGAATTGAAATATAATTTTGTTTAAATATATTTGATATCAGTTTAAAATTATTTAAGTAAAAAGTTAATTTTAATTTTAAAAGTTATTTTTAAATTTTAGAATACAACAATAATTATACATATTTTAATTCTATCATTACATTTGCTCTAATAAAACAAAAAATTATTAATGTGGGAGCTCTTGGGCCTTAAAAGTATCATTTTCATTGTAACCGGAATTTTAGTCCCGCATAATCGTACAAGTCATTAGAAATACATCCAAATTAAATAGAAGATAATAAAAAGTAAAATTTTGAAATTATATGTAATTGTGGGACTGCAATGCGACACCTCAGTCCCAAAACAGAATTTTTTAGTTTATCATCATTGAAAATTTTAAAAATATAAGAAAAAGTTCAACAAAATTTTAAAAATATGAAGGTGTTGTCCAAAATTTAATACATGGGACTTAAGCATTTTACTCTCCATTGTTCATCATAAAGTGAAGAATTATTTGTTGTTTTCTTTAAATTTGAAATACACATTTGATATAACATAATATTAAAAAACATTATTTCATGTTTTGTGTAAGTACAAAATTAAATTGAAAGTGATGTATCCTATTTAAATTAATGTGATTAGAAAATGTAGCTCACATTTTTTTAGTACATATCTATCCTTGCAATAGATAAATTTTGACCTACCATTTTCTAAGTAGCATTATATCTAATATATCCATGGTAAATAAATATATTGTAGCTCGATTATAAATAAATTACTTTTATATATGTAATTTTTTTAGATTAAATGTAAATAGTGAAAAGTCAATAACTTACAACCAGATAGGATAGGATAGGATAGAATAGGATATGATAGGATACAAGAAACAATGATTAATACTTTACCTTATGGGGAATGGTCTGTGGTAAATGGTTGCCACAGACCTTTTAACCAACATACTGTTTCAGAGTTGTTGGATAGTTGATTCAACGGTTTTGATTTAAAAAAAATTTGCAACGTACCGCATAAATTTTCTGCGGTACGGGCAAATTACCAAAATATCTTTACTGTTCACGTACCGCAGAAATTTTCGGCGGTACGGTGAACAATAGATTTTTTATATGAAAATAGGGGGCATTTTTGTAATTACTCCGTACCGCAGAAAGTTTATGCGGTACGGTGTTGTTTTTTTTTTAATCACAGCCGTTGGATGGTCAGAAACCGTTTGTTAAATAAGACGTCCCTGGCATGCGTTTGCCAGGGACCGGTTGCCTTACATTAAAAGGTACTCCCTCCCTCTCATAATATGTTTCCTATTTTTAAAAACACGTGTGCCAATGCACACTTTTGATCGTTAATATCTTGAATTTCATATTAGTAATAAATATAAAAACTTCACTTTATTAAAGTACTTATAAATACGAATCCAACAAGAACACTCATGACTATATTTTGTCTTATAAATTATGCGTAAATTAGTAGTCAATCGCTTATAATAAATAGTAACAAAAGTCAAAATGTGAAACATATAGTGGCACAGAGGGAGTATAAAAATGAAAGTTAAATTAAAAGTAGGTAAAGTGGTGTGATCTAACAATATTTCATAATAAATTTGAGATAGTGAAGAAAAATAGTTGTTTTGATAATATTATTTTATTATCAAATATGAGATAATGATGACAGTGGACTATTTATGACAAAGTAAAAAAATAAAAATAAGAGAGGGAGGGAAGGGTGATGGTCCAAAATATTCATATGGGAGTCATGCTGGCCCTTTTTACTGATGGGACACGTTAAATCGTGTACCGTGATAAGAGGGGTAATACGGTACTTCGTGTACCGTGATAGGAGGTGATACGGAACAACATGTATCGTGATAGGAGGTGATACGGAACACTATGTACCGTGATAGAGGTGATACGGAACACCATGTACCGTGATAGTGGTGATACGGAATACCATGTACCGTATTCATCTAATACGGAGGCCGAAACTCCATATCCCGTCAATATTTTGGGTCATTTTTTCCAGAATCAATATTTTGGGCAACTTCAATCCAAAAATCAGTATTTTGATAATTCTCGTGAGGGAAGGAGTACTATAATATTAGGAATTATAGAAATGCATATCTATAATAGAATCCTTGTAACTGTACACAAATCGCATCCATATTGAAGTTGTAATTATTAAACATACTCTAGCTACTACCTATGGTTTGATTTCATTACTCACAACTCGAAATGGGTTGGTCATTCACATGTCATTCATTGTACTAATCATACCCCATTTCAACACTTGTAAGGCTCTCCACCCTATACATCCCTTTCTCTGCATTGGCGGCACATGTGTACTATACACCGTAACCTACCTTTACTAAATGTTGTAATTGAAGTGTTTAATACATTTATCCCATTTTAAATCCACCCAACATATTTCAAAACAAAAATAAATTTATATTTTATTGGTAAAAAAATGAAGTAATATAATATTTATAAATATTTTTTTTTTTGAAAAAGATCAAATTACATGAAAAGATTGGAAAATTTTTTTTCTTACGAGAGGAAGTATGTATTCTGCTAAACTTTTATTTGCTGGAATTTATACTGGTCCTGTTTGGCAATTAGCTGATAGCTGTTAGTTGATAGCGGATTGAATTAGCTGTTTTGACTAGCGGATTGAATTAGCTGTTTTGACTAGCGCATTGAAATTAGCTGTTTGAATAAAAGTGTTTGATAAATAGCTTTTTGAATAACTTTTTGTGACACATAGCAAACCTCTAATTGAAAAAGCTCCTAAAATTAGCTTTTTCACAATTAGTTTTTTGATCCCAAACCTCTAACTCAAACCTAACAACCAAACACTCACATTAGAGGTTTCATTTGGTCAAACCTCTAATCTACCCCCAAACCTCTAATTTTATCCTAAACCTCTAACTTCCAAACACCCCCACTATTATAAACAATTCTTTGATTAAAATTTCAAAAGTTTAATTTTTTGTGCAACATTTAATAACATATGTATGTAATGTCAACAACAGTTCAACAGCATTAACATATTTTCAATAGCATTAAAGTTAATCTTATTTTAATAAAATAAAATAATAAATTGAATCATGTTAACATTAATATGTACAAATATGTACAAATCATAAAATAAATTATCATTAAGTAAAATCATAATTATCATTATAGTTTATATAAATATGTACAAATCGTAAATTAATTTTATTTATTATTATAAAATTTAATGTTAATAAATATTAAATAAATGTTAATTTTTACTAACTTTTAATTTAAATTTTGGCAAGGACCCTTGCTAGTTTCTCAACCTAACAGCTAGTTTCTCAATCATGTTAGGGTTCTGTTTTAAACTGTTGGTTGGTTGGATGACTTCAAATTTCTCAGACTGTGATTTGTTACTTGTGCAGACTGCGATTTGTGTAGGTCTAGCATAGCCTATGCTGTTAACTCGAATATCTATGCCTAGACGACAGACGCAGCTATGTCTTAGTCTAACTTGATGTCATCAATGTACAATAATGTCAATGTAAGAAAACTATTCCTCTTTAAATAGGCGTAATTTTAATCATATTAAATTACTCCCAATTTAATATGATTAAAATTACACCTATTTAAGTAAAATGTACTCCCTCTGTCCCATCCATTTCTTTACAATTTCCTTTTTGGGCCGTCCCACCATTTCTTTACATTACCCAAAATAGTAAGTTTTAACACTATTACACCCACTACTTCACTTATTTTAACAATACTTTACACTATTTCACCCACTACTTAACTTATTTTAACATTAAAATCACTATTACACCCACTACTTCACTTATTTTAACAATAAAATCACTATTACACCCACTACTTCATTTATTTTAACAATATTATACCCACTATCCTTGGTCTCCGTGCCCAGCCCCCAGGTAAAGAACCTGGCGGGACAGAGGGAGTAGTATAATAACTCAATTTAAAAAAATTAAAATATAATATAATAATCAAATAATTTATCTCATATCATCTCATTCCCGAAACAAATTGTTTCTTTTTAAGTAACTACCAATTTGTTGACTGACTGATAACTTTGAATCAATTAATTTAAACATTTAAATAATTAATTTTTTTGTAAACAATTGATGCAAAATTTATTAATAGAAATTGGAATAGACAAGTCGAACAAAAGAAATAAGAAGGAAAAAGACAAGTAAGAACTTGTTCTAAAGTCCCAAATATGCTAAGCTAACAGGAAACGTATGTTTAATTTATTTTCTTTCAACAATGTATTCCGGGAGTGAAAGGATTGAGTTACAATTAAAAGTTCTTATCTCCTACACAGTGTTGCATATTTGGGAAATTGGAATTATTTGATTGAGTTATCGATTTACGATTTATTGGATGATTTGATATCGGTGATTTTTGCAAAATTGATCGAATCGATTTCAAAATTTTTACCGATTTTTGGCCAATTTATCGGCGATTTTTCAGAAATCGGCCAATTTTTATAACATAATCCTACTTATTAAACTTACAAAAGTACTCCATATGTCCCAAAATAATAATTGCTTTGATTTTTTACAAGTGTTTTGACTTTTGATGTGTAAAAAAGGTACTTACACACATTTTTTTAAATACAATTTTTTGAATAAAAATATAAATGTTAAATTTTAATTCAAAAAAAGAAAATTTTAAAAATAACTTGCAAAAATTCCTTTTTTTTACAACTAAAAACACGTGCAGAAAGTCAACGCCACTATTATTTTGGGATAGAGGGAGTATATATTATAATATAATATATAGGACCAGATTTTACATAAAACAGTCTTTATATTAGGACTTCAAGAACCTTATATTATGTTGTTAAGCATCATTTTTTTCTAATATTTTATTGGATATTTAATAAAATTCCAAAATTATCATTTTTGTAAATATATTATATGAATATAATATAAGTTTGATAGTGTAAAAAATAAATTTTTCTTTAAAAAATAGAGTAAAGTGCATTTTGTGTACTCGTACTTTACTCAATACACCACTAACAATACTCTAATTCAAAGTCGAGCACTTAAAATATTAATGTTTGTATTTTATTACACTTTGTTGCATTCCATTAATTTTATTACAATTTAATTATATTAAAAATTTTGAAATTAATTTAAGGTTGCAAAAACTAGTCTAGCGGAGACAACCCAACTAATAACCATTACACACA